>OX328011.1:44819944-45477444 GCA_946811545.1 Netelia fuscicornis | reverse complement strand
GAAGCCCGCGTTACAATTGTCGTTGCGAGTATGTATACGTGTATATTGGGGGTTGGAAGTGAGGGTTGAGGGTCGAGGGTGGAGGGAGATTTTTACGCTCACTTATATATAGTACGAAGCCGGTTCAATTTATTCCAAAGTATAAATCACGTTTATATACGTACGTTCCGGGTACACGGGTGCCTGGGCGGAGTGATGAAAAGGGGGGGGGGGGATACAAAGTTACAAACGCAAGAACGATCGTATATTTTGGCACGCTTAAAATATTATTTCCCGAATTTATTACGGATTTATCAATCTTGATTCAACCCCTCCCCCTCCTTTCTCACTTTTGACGTGCTAAAAAAGTATCGTAGATTCGTGTCTAAAACGAATTTACGATCACGGCGATGAATCTCAGGGCGGCGAAAATCATTGCGGTGAGATTAAAATCTATTTTCAATATTGCGACTGGTACGGTGATATGTTCAAGGATATCGAATCCGAGAGCCACTTTTCAGTGGCCAGGTTTAAAATTGAATCGAAATCGACACGCGAATGCAACGTCGATTTATTCGATAATGTTTGTTATGCCTATAGGGTGTTAGGTAACAATGAATGGGCAGAAAATATTCAAATCGTTGAGGTAAAGCGAAATGTTTTCTTTTTAAATCGTCCTGCGATGAAAATTGGACGAGAAAGTTTGCAATTTCGAACGATAACGTCGAGCTCGCTGTTATCGAGTAATAAAATAAAAATTGTTTTCTCTTAATGTTTACTTTCACAACAATTATCTTGCCAAGATCTACAAAAAATAGTAATAATCTGTAAAAAAAAAAAAAAAAAAAAAAAACAAAGTAGACCAGAGCGGGATTCGAACCCGCGACCTCAGCGTTTATCGATTACATCGTTAGCTCAGGGTTCAAATTTTGAAAAATTGCGAATCTCGATTAATTTTCATCGTAAAATAATTTTTAACAAATCGTTAACCACGTACCGATGCCAACTACCTGGATATTCTCAGGATCTTTATAGTTGTTTAACGTGATATATATTTTTAGTCCGGGGTAGTCACTCGCGTATATTCGATATGCATAATACTTCAATAATCGATGTATTCATGTACCGAAAATAGATTTTGGAGCGTGTGTATAGAAACGTCAATCGTATAAATAGCTTATCCAATTGTCTTGACATTTTAATCCTCAAACGAATCTCGCGTGCGTTGGGCTTATAGGCGATACATATATATATAGCTATTAGACATGCACGTATATATACTTGTATATATTTATAGTACCGTCAAGAATCGTTTATGATCAGCTGAGTCATTGAATGTATATAAGTACAATGCGATTAATGCAACGAAATCTGTTAACTGATGAAGTCAGATAATTGCACAAATACGTCTTTTTTTCGGATGTTTTTCTGTGGTATAGCTACGTTAAATCGTGCGAGGAATTATGCGATTTGTTTCTGCATCTCTCTCTCTTTTATTTATGTTATTATGGCTCGAAATTTCGTTCATACGACAAATAAAGAAAGAATTGCAGGACGAAAAAAATCTACCAGGCATAATTTGAAATTGTCACGTTGTCAAATTTTCAAGTTTTTATGCTCCGAATAAGTTCGGAGCATACAAACTTGAAAAGCTTAATTACAAAATTGTCTCAAATTTAGGAAATAAAGAGGCAAATTTGTATCCCTGAAAGATTGGAAAATGATTGTTTGTCGTAAATGCGAAATCAAAAATGTCCGTTTGATTGTAAAAAAAGAAAAGAAAGAATTATATGCATGAACGATCAAAAATTGCAATTTTTGGAATAAAATAATTTTCCTTAATAAAAATCTAATGAAATAAAGTCTAATAAAAACCGAAGTATATTTGCGTCAAGGGCGTATCGGTTTGTTTCAATCGCGACAAGTTCCTTCGTCGACAAACGTTTTCCGGTTGTGTGAGGGTGTAACGACGTCTCGGAAGATGGTCGGCCGTTTACTCAATAAGAAACACTTCGACATTTCCTCTGGAGAAATGGCGAGTCATAGTAAGAGACAGAGGAGAGGAAAAGAGAGACGGAGAAAGAAGAGAGTGGCAGCCAAGAGGTGGGAGCGACGAGGAGGAGAGAGAGAGAGAGAACGAGAGAAAGAGGGCGGAAAAAATATGGCCAAGGACGAGAAATAGCGTTTTTTCTATATAAAAGTAGACAGTCTGCGATCGTAAAAATAGAAAGGACTCGTTTTTTCCACGTCTGGCCATGAGCGACCAGTCATAAGTACCTCGCTCTCTCTCTCTCTTTCTCTCTCCTCTCGCACTCTCTCTCTTCTATCTCACTCTCTCTTTCTCTCTCTCTCTCTGGTCTAATGTACCTG
Source organism: Netelia fuscicornis (assembly GCA_946811545.1). Taxonomy (NCBI): domain Eukaryota; kingdom Metazoa; phylum Arthropoda; class Insecta; order Hymenoptera; family Ichneumonidae; genus Netelia; species Netelia fuscicornis. Next base: position 45,475,095 of record OX328011.1, on the reverse strand, counting down.
TTGCACGTGATAAATAAAACAACACGAGAAATGGCTCAAAAGCTTTGCCTCTCCGTAAGGTTTCAAGGCAAAATCGATGTTACCGTGATAGTGTGGAACACACACACGTATATATCTATATATATATATTTTTTATTAAATTATTTTGCTGCATCGAGCAACGGAAAGATTGTTTCCTACGTGTTTGGTGGCCACGTTGCGTTTTAAAGAAAGGGCTGAAAATCCGACACATTTTTACCCTCGGGACTCTGAGAAAAATCGAGTCGACTTATTAAATCGTCGTTCGATTTAATAAATATCCTCGTTTCTCGTCCATCGATGGAACTTTCCTCCAATCACGAAATAAATCATCGAAACGAAGTTCTGTAAATTGAATGTTCGCTCGATTCTTTCTCAATCCCGCCATTGATCACCGAACGACAAAAATGCACGTCGAACGACGAAATGAATCAAAACAATCCATTACTTACTTTTAAAACCCTTTGAGACCTGAGTACTTTCAAGCTTATGTGATCTGCAGAGGCATAGGCTAACGCATATATGCGTCCTTAGAGCTCAAAGGGTTAAATAAATAAATGATGGGTGATTGAAAATGAAAGGAAACAAAAATCGATAATCGTTGATCGAAATATTTGTCATATTTCGAGAACGAAAATAAAAGTGTCTAACATTAATGTTTGTTTTTGTGTTTCGTCATATTTTCAGAGTGTCCAGCGTCGGAGGACGGAATGGAGAGATTCGCGTGCCCAACGCCGGACAGAATGGGCAGATATCGGTGTATCGACGATCACGTATTATGCGACGGTTTCATCGATTGTCCGACTGCCGAAGACGAGGATAGACAAGCCTGCATGTTCTATAAAACCGTGAGTATATTATCGATGATAATGCAATATAGCGTTATATACACACGTACATAAGGGAGTACCTACCTAGATAGCCAAGCCAGCCAGCCAGCCAGCCAGTCAGCCAGCCGGCCAGCTAGACGTGCCTCGTTATAAGAGTATGTCACACGTGTATATTGCGTCATCGAGCACACACCCGCACGTCGTATCAATCCCGATCGGAAATAACAATATTGTCTATATTTTCATTCCGTTCGTTGCGTCAAACGTGTAACAACATCGATAAAACGATAATGATAACGAGATAAACGAAAATAAAGAGAAAATAAAAATCGGCCACGTCACGATTATACCTCATTTTACAATGACGAGATAAACTCGTGACGTCGACTATGCGATGTACTTGGTTTATCGATTATCGACTTTACGAGACCTTATCGCTGTAGTTAGCGAATGAATTATCGAAAGACCGGTAGGGAGAACGGTTAACGGGAATTGACGTTATTTTTGTCATCATTTTTTATTTTTATATTTACTTTTGTTTAGTTATTTTTATAATCGTTCGCGTAGAAATTGTAATTATCGAACTTTCGTACGGTTGAGCAATGTTTTAACTCATATTGCTTTTGGATATTGACCTATACGTGTGGATCGACTAAGGGGAAGTAATTGTCGGAGTTAATTCGATAATTTTAGTAGGAATAACGATATTTCATATAAGAACATTTTTCAGATTAAATAGTTTACGCGATAGTTAAAGTTGTGTACAAATTCATCAATTAGAAGCTGAGGGATAAGTTATATATTATATTTTTTCTCTATATTTTATAAATATAGAGAAAAGAGGGAGGATATTTATAATTCGTAGAACGACTGTGATGTCGTTACTCGACGATCGTACTTTTATCGATACATCGTTAATTAATGATGCTCTCTGTTTTGTTTGTTTGTTTGTCTCTTATCGCAGACGAAAGCGCACCTGGACGTTCTAGCGGATGCTCTTCTGCGATGGGCGAGAGGACGCTAATCGCATCTCCGACACAAATTTACGACACTTTGACTATCAACATCCGACTCATTACTTCGAAAATCCTGACGATTCATCGAATCCCCCTCACACAATCCCCTGGTCCTCTACCTCATTCACTTTGTTTTCCAAAACAAAAAACAAACGTTAGAAAAGGAAAGAAAAAGAACAAAAAAAGAAACAACAACAAGCACTAAATCGAAAGAATTCGATTTTATTCGAGAAACTCGTCGATAAGTCCGTCGAGTTTTCCCGATTCGAACTTCCTCTTATCCTCATCAACGTGTCCTGAATATACGACTTTGTACCTCGACTAACTATCGCTATTGCACGGATCGTGGCGGCGAATAGCTTTTTGTCAACGACCTTTGTCTCGATTCGACTAAAGAAGAAAAAGAGTGATGAGAATGAACGCTGCGTGAAACACAACAAAAAAACGATCGCAGGGAGTTCGTTTTTAGGAGAGAAACATCAAAAACAAACGTAATAAATATCGATTGTGCCGATAATTTCGGGACACGCGATCAACGACAAGGACGAACCATCCAATCTGTACGCGAGAAGAAGAAGAAGAAGACGAAGAAGATAAAGAAGATTGAAGAAAACGAGTCAACGAACGAAAAGCCACGAACTCGGGATTTAAACGAGGACTACCAAAATCCATCTAAATCGAGCCAACAGCTTTCATGGATTTGAATGTCTCAACGGTTTAAAAAAAAAACAAATCTTTATGTCAATTCTACAATAGTATGTAATATTTATATTTATTAATTTCCGAACGAGATTTTTCTTTTCGGAGATGCGCCACGAATTTTCACGCTACGATCCAAAACCAATGGTGAAAATGTGTCAAGTTTCTTCGTTTTAATTTCCATAATTTCTCTGCAAATTATACAGCCTGCGATCTCCGAAAAAATTAATCTCAAGGATCGATCCTGGAACTGCGTAGGATTCCGTTTTGATGAAACGTCGACGTCAATTTCCAGAGAAAATTCTTTATTGATATTCGTCGTTACATTAATGGATTATTAACAAACAAATTGCAAATAAAACGCGACTAATACGACTTTCAAATTTAACAAAGAAGAAAAAAAAGATCAAACAAAGAGGGAAAATAATCGAAAAAGATTAATCCCCAGGATCGATCCTAAAATTATGCGATACCGTTTCGAAGGAACGAATGCGTCAAACTCGAGAGAAAATTCGTCATTGATATTCGTCGCGACGTTGATTACGATCGTTACAAAATAAATTTAACAATTCGATTCGAAAATTCGGCTTCCGGTTTCACGCCCTTTATTTCACAGAATTATTTACTCCTTCGAGTTTGACGACAAGAAAAAAAAACGGGGGAGGGGGGAAAACGAAAAAAAAAAGAAACAAAAATAAACTAGCTCGATATCGAAAACCGAGCGGACCGTTTCGTAAATGCGAAACGGCCTTTTAACTCTCGACCTGAAAATTATAGGGAGGAAGGAAAATCGTGTAAACGGAGTCGATTTCTATTCTGTGGGAGGATACCGCTGCGATCGTCGAACGACGTGTTTATTTCGATTGTAGGAAGGAATTCAAGAGGTAAATCACCGATCGTGGCATCGTGCCGCGGCAGAACAACCCTTTGGCCAATCGGGCCATCGCGCTATTTCGCGAAACGTCCGCCGCGCGAGGTGTCGAATTTCGAAGGGGAAAGATCAATACCCGTCGATAATACGCGTGGGATCGTGCGCATAGTCTCTCTAATTGATTCCTCGAATTCGCGATACTCGCGTTTATTCGGTTCAACACCGATTGGGATTGTAATTGATCAATTTAGGGAAGGGAAATTCGCTATTTTCTTCAATCGACTTGAAAATTTTCATCAAAAATATTCAATTTCACGAAAAACAAACAATAATTATGGATCGTTCCAATTATCAATTATCATCGTCGATAATTATGAACGAACGATCGATTTGAGGAGACGGTGAAATTCTCGTTTCCTGCGAGCGACGTTCGAACTTTCTCGAATGTTCGATTATACGAAAGAAAAAAAAGACAAACAAGATTGAAAATAAATCATAATTAACCGATGATCGATCAGATTATCGATTATTATCATTGATAATTACGAACAATAATTATAACGGAATGATTTTTGTTTACCCTTGTAAATTTGTTTTCGTAATTGTAAAATCGCGAATGACTTTTTACCCGAGGAGTTTCGAGTGTCGAGGAGAGGAAATATAACCATTCGTACCGAGTTCGCATTCGCCGTACGTCCTTACGAGTGAAAAAAATTCGCGCGAGAGATAAACGATCGCTTCATATCGGTTGGTTATATCTCGCTCGCGAAAGGCCAACGGCTTTCGTCGAAGAGAGAACGAGAGAGGGCGATCCTCTCCGGAGGAGGCTTAGGATGCTCTCGCAAGGCATTCGATCGATGTCATTCGGTAATATTTGGCAAACTTCCTCACGAGATGACAGGAGAGAGAGAGAGAGAGAGAAAGAAAAAGTGGAAGGGGAGAGGACGAAGAGAGCGTTCCATTTCTCTCTTTTGCTCTCCCTTGCTTGGCGAGTTACCAAAAGCTCCCCTTTCGCCCCTAATATTCGCCAGGGCGCGCATTTCCATCAATTGATTTCCTCCTTTTACGTAACAGCCCAGAGAGATAAAGATAGAGAGAGAGAGAGAGAGAGAGAGTGAACCGAGGGCTTTACCCACCGAGAGTACGAAATCCTTGCCCGGTTAGGAGGCAACGACCACACGCTCCGACGAATCCTGGATCGAGCCGGTTCCTCCTTCCTCCCCTCCCTAAAAGTCAATCGACGCGAGAATATGAGCGTCGCTCGAAAAATAAAAAAAAAAAGAAGAAATAACAATAAAGAAAGAATAAAAAAAAAGAGAGAGAAAAAAAACAAAAAGTCGACGCTTTCAAACGTTTCGAAAACTCAGCAAATGTTCGATTTTACATTCGTTCTATATGTATATACGTATAAGGATCTAGATATCTATAAGCATATTCTCTGTACGTGCGCGATACGTATAGCCGTGTCAAGTGAGACGTTCAATTTGCGAAGAGCGAAACTTGGTCTTAAACTTGAGAATAATCTCGAGAGGATTCTCCGAAAGATTCACCTCGCGTTCATTCAAACTTTATGCCCCCACCCCCTCCCCCCTCCCTGGTCTCAACCCCGTCTCCACCCCCGTATCTTCTCAATACGGATCGGGACACAAACCTCTTTCCAAATATATGTACGTATATTTTTGGTCCCATCCGAATCGAAACTCCGCACAGACACGAACATACGCACACGTACACATAAACTCCCACACACATACGTACTCACACAATCCCTCCCTTCGTAAAACAAACTTTTCGCGTCGTCGTCGTTGTCGTCGTCATCGGATCGTAAATACTTAAATTCACGTCCTCGTTCTACACGAGTCTCGATACTTTATCCTCGCAGAATGTCTCTCCCTCTCTTCCTCTCTTTCTCTCTCTCTCTCTCTCTCTCTCTCACACACACACATAAGGACAGAAGCTTTATCTCACTCTCTCGTTCTCTCTCTCTCTCTCTCTCTCTCTCTTTCGCTCTCCGTCTCTTTCCCTCGGATTTTTCGCCTCTTTCGTGTTTTATCAGCCTCCTTCTTCGGGATAAAAAGAAAAGCGTCAATGCGATTCTACTCAATCATAATGAATTCCATTTGCCAAGAGCGTTTCCACGCTATGTACCCCTTCGAAAAAACAAAAATGCGAAATTGTCTCTCGCGATATTTGCGAGGAAATTTCCAAACGAGTCAAGAAAATTGAAACATTCGACGCAAGGATTGCAAATAATTGAGACTCGTTGATGATTTTTCGTCACTTTTTTCTGTTTGTTTTTTGTTTTGTTTTGCTTTTCTTTTTGTTATTGGTTTTTTGTTTCTCTCGAAACGGCGGCAATTCTTGAAAATGAGAAAAAAGAAAAACAAATCGCCGCGATTCCATATTTTACCCGGACTGTTTCGCGTCATCGATAAAGATATAAATCGATCGTGGTCTTGAAAGATTAAAGCGATCCAAATCGCGAAAGCCAAATCCGCGTGGCATTCCGTAAATAATTCCGTTATCACGGAAGTGTTCGCGTCTATTCTCGGGCGCGTGTGCGCCAAGTGAAATTTGAATGAAAATAACGGGGCAAGAAAGCGTAATCGATGAACGAAGGTGGGTTGGCTCGATTTAGCTCGGGCCGAGCCCGTTACGCACTAACACCCCTCGTGTGCTCGTGTGATCGAACCGATGCGATACGTTTATTTCCGCGTCGTCGAGCCAGACGCGCCAGCGTAATTTCCGTAAAACCTCGCGCCAAAATCGTAACATACGCGGATTTTATGGCAGAGAGAAAGGCAAAAAATATAAAAAAAAAAAAAACAGGAAAGGGAATCAAACAAAAAATTAAAAGAATAAAAACAAAACTCGCGATCCGCCGAATGGAAATAACGAGCTTAAATTGTTTCTTTCGTCTCGATTCGATTCAAATCGTACGTATAATCGTAAATAATTCTTATCTAATCCCCATGATTGTCCAACCGTTGACTCGCGATACGATGATTTTTCATAAATATCTCTGTGTGTCTATTTCGATGTCTTAAATGTCGATGGTCGCTCTTAAGTCGAGGAACGAAACGCGCGTAAGCAGAAAATTAACGAACGACGAGAAGGAAACGATTTGCAAAAAAAAAAAAAAAAAAACAAATAAGCGTGATAAAACGAAAAATGAGAGAATAACGGAAATTGTTTTTTTTTTTTTTCGAAATTTCGCGCGGATTATTTGGCGAGAATTGAATGCGAGCGTTTGTATAACGAGCGTATAGATAGTTGGCGATATCGTCGCGTGCAACGAGAGATACAAAATTGTCGAGATTTTTTCATTCTGCGCCGCGAGCGATAAAACGCGAGAATAACCGGACGGGGGTCGAATTCAGGAGGCTGGATCGATAGAGATATTATACGATGAATATTGAGGAGAAACGAAGAAAATAATAATAAAAATTAATACGATATCAAAATTACGAGAGATGAATGAAATGAAAATTGTAAAGTAATAATTGAATTTTTCATCGCGAACCATTTTTCTCGCGGTTTCGCAGCACGGGCGTTGGGCAGAGTAACGCTATATACTCATATATACGATATACACATATTTACATATACGTATATATGAATAAATATATTATGCATTTAATCTTTAAAGAAATAAAATTAAATTAAAAAAAAAAACATAAAAATAAAACAACGACTCTCGCCCATCCTGAGCCACCCGGATATGCGATAACCGAGATATCCTGTCGATCGCGAACGCTCGTTAACGATACCGAATCGATTAAAATTTTTGCCTCGCTCTATTTCTGAACGAGAAAAGAAAAAACGAAGCAACGACGCGTCGACTTCGATGCGAGAAAAAAAATACACGCGAAAACCATTCGGCCGAGGCGTTTTCCCCGTTATCCGCCGTTATCTCTATCGATACCATGGATTCGTCTCCCTCGTACTCTCCCGTCAATTATATCCGCACGAGCCGAATAGCTGGAAACGAGAGAGGAAAACAAGAAGAAAAAGAAAAAAAATACGAAATATATATTTACATTTTATCGAAATAACGCTTTTAAATATTCGTCGCGATAGCGTATAAGTAATTTTTTCCTACCCGCCCCTATTGGAAATGTTTACGTGTCAATCGAGAATTGTCAATCGATATACGTGTTGTATATTTATCTCGTATTTAAACAAAAACAAAGAAAAAAAAACTAAAAAAAAAAAAGAAAGTAATAAAACGCTAAAATTTGCGATTCCATTCGGTCGCGAGGAGACGACGCGCGTCTGGCTAACGTAGGATTTAGATCGACGTTTCGAGAATAGCACAATTTTACGTTTCATTTTTTGTTTGCTAGCGTGACGTTTAGTGTTTTCTTTTTGGTGAAAAAAGAAAAATCAAGAAACAAGAGAGAAAAAAAAGTGACGAATCGCTCGACGAAGACTCCCGAATGATAACATTTTTATTGCTCGAATATATATACGCGTTTCGTCGCGTTGATCGTTTTATCTTTTGTTAATTGGACAAACGGCTACTTCGAGACGACGAAACGAAGAAGGTAGCGTGAATTTATCCTCTTCCTCCAATCCCTCGACCATCCTCCCTGACTTCCACCCACCCTCAACCCCGGACTGAAATAACATAGAACGACTTCGAGCAAAACTCGAGGTACGATAAAATTTCACGAGTGAAATAATAATGATGAAAAAAAAAGCAAACGAACAAACAAATAAACAACACGACAAATATAAAGAAACGAATGACGAAGAGAATGAAGATGAGAGGACGATGACGATGACAAAGAAGGGAAATAATAATAATAATAATAAAAAAAGAGAAGAAAAAAACAATTAACAAAAAAAAAAACAAATAATCATGAAACCACAATTTCGATTGTAACTCGACTGTTCGATACTACGTTAGTTCGAGTCGATTGGGACTCCGACTATAGCATAGAGTGTAGGTTTATATACCTAAAACAAGTTCGATCGTGTAAGTTAACACAAAGATCAGGGTTCGATCAGGCTTTCCATTGATATGGCATCGCTTAAATTAGAGAGGGGGGAAAAAAAAGAAGAAGAAACAAAAGTTAAAATAAAAAACAAAACAACAAAAACAACAAAAAAAAACGATGAAAAAAAGAGAAAACGAGAAACAAAGCAACACAAAACAATTAAATAAATAAAACATTTTCGAGGATCGTAGTCGATGGTTCGTCGTTAGTCGGTTAGGAAATAATAGTGGCAAAAAAACAAAACAAAACAAACACACACACTCTCTCTCTCCTGTATGCGCAGGGCTCCTAATAAACGATCGGTGTGTAAAGTAATTAAAGCAAAACAAAACAAAACGTAAACGACAAACAACACACACACACACACACACACTCATACACGTACACACGCAAAAATAAACGAGCAGGGATGAGGATGAGACGAAGAAAAACAATATATAGTCGCGAGTGTATCGATTCTTGTGTTTCATCCTGTTACGACATATTTGTATATATATGTATATGTGGACAGATGTATGTACATGTATATATATATATATGTGTCTGTATATGTACATACGTATATGTATCTTTATATTATTGCAGTAAAGTTCTATTATTATTACGTCTTATACATTTTCATGGGAGAGGCGACACACGCCGTATAGAGCGTCAAACGAAAACTCTATGTACATTCGTTAATGGCTTCTTTCGTGTTTTTATCGTAATGAAAATAATTAATTCGACCCCGTTATCGAAGAACACATCGAGATCGGGCGAAGATTGAATAAAAAAGAAGAAGATAACAAAAACGAAAAAAAGAGGAATATAACAAAAACGAAAAGAAGAAGAAGGAAGGAAGGATCGAGATAAAGCCTAAAAGGAATAGAACAAAATAATAGCCTCGCTCTTATATTCCGCGTAACGATTTTCTAAACGTTGTTTCGAATTTTTCGTTAAATAATTCCCTGTATGCGTACATTCTCGTAGTCTAATTCCCAAAATCGTCCACGAAAGTTCAAAGTTTTGCGCCGATCTTTATTCCACGGACGATATAATACGATCGTGGCGGCACCTAACGGCGCGTATATGCATTAACAATGTGTATACATATGGGTGCGAGGCGTGCACGTGTGTGTTTGGACGTACCAAACGTTGCGAGGGAGACAAAAAGATCGAGTCTAGGAGAATTTATATTGCAAGCTCAGCAGTCAGTGAGGCAAAACTGCGGCGGACGCCAAGTACGATGGGGAAAAAAAACAAGGAAAAGAGAAGAAAAACGAAGCGTAGTGCGAGGCCAAGTCGAAAGTCGTCGCTCTCTGTCTTTCTCTCTCTCTCTCTGTCCCGCCGTGTTGTTCGCGACCCCGATTACATTTGCGAGAGTTTAAAACTCGCTTTAGACTCGTTTCTCCGCATCCATGCTTTCCTCTCTCTCTCTCTCTCTCTCTTTCCATATCTCGATTCAGGAGGATTGTAATTCCTGAGAGAAAGAGAGAAACGAAGAATGGAAAACAATCGGAGCGTAACTCGAGCGTGTAACATAACCTACATTGAAGTGGATGGGTTAGCGTCGTAGGTTAGGGGAGAGATAGAGAGGAAGAGAGCTAGTGTCTCGTCTTTGTGCATAGTACATTCGCTGGCACACAGATGGCGCTCTCCGCGTCTCTCCGGGCGTTCGCGTGTGTCCTACCTCGCGCGTGTGTTGCCATCTTTTGCAAAATCTTGCACGGGGTCCAGTACGCTCGAGGTAATGATGTGCTTCCTCGCGAATATAGTGCCGTTTTCGAGATATAACAGAGAGAAAGAGGGAGGCTCGTGCGAAAGGAGGAGTTGCTCGAGCATATACGTGTATATTTGGGTCTTTTGGTATAAGTATGTTTGTGTGTGTGTGTGTGTGTATGTGACAGGGTGAGAGATATAGAGGTCAACGACCGGCCGTCTCGCGATCTAGGTCTCGCGGCGTTTGCAGAGAAAAAGCACAGAGAGAGAGAGAGAGAAAGAGAGTCTCGCGGGGTAGGCCGAGAACCGTGGGAGGTTGAGGAGGATGACGGGGACGAGAAATGAGGCTTTCGACTCGCGATGCCGTTGCGATCGTAACGGAGAATAAAGGAATGAAAAACTGAGAAGATACGAAAAACATTCAATACTATCAGACGGGTTAGATAACACCCGGGCGTTCGATTCGATTCTATCTATCCTCGTCGGTTTTTTGCCAAATTAATTGGGGGTTATGTAACATCGCGAATGCGGAGGTTGTTGAGAGACACGATATATGTATACGTCTTTCTCAATTCTGTGCAAACTATATATATATATGAGACTACTAGCACACTACGAGAATCAAACCGCGCCGTGGCTTGCCACGATTTTAGTCCCCCCCGACATATTCAGTGCCTCTCCTCGCGTTATATATCCGGAGTATGAATTTTATCTACCTTGAAGTTATGCATCCTAGTTTCCTGTCTTCGGAAACTTCGAGAATTCATACGCACGAACGACTTCGTGACTCGAGCGAATGTTTTTATCTCGATTGTGTAGACGCGATATACGATACAACCTTTCGTTCTTTTTTTGTCTTGGCTTTATTATTGTTGATTCCTCTATTTTCTTTCGTTTCTTTCTTTTAATACCGTTCGTTTGCCCACCATTTTCCTCTTACGTCGTTGCGGCTCTCTGACGTCGCGTAGGAGGAAGAGCGATCGAGCCCGGGGGCTCGTCAACTCTGCTCGTGCCACACGTGTACGTGTGTAACGTTGAGGCGTATATATTGCATATATATAGCGATACGTCAGAGAGCGCGACCCTACCCCTTGCGAGGAAGGGCGTCGCGCACACATGACCCACACGTATCTCATCTCTTTTCTTCTCTTCTTTCCTTCGGACTACCTCTTTCTTCAGCCCCCCCCCCCCCAGCCCTGACACCGCCACGGGTGATGATGTAACACACGTCATTCCCTCCATCTAATCTCTTTTATTAGCCTTGTCAAGCTAGCCACCCCTCGTGCGAACCTTGAACGTAACTGGATACGTATATATATATATATATACAGTATGCGTCATTCCACCAATTTCAACCGTGCCATCTGTCACTATCTTTTTTTTTCACCATTCTTACAATTTATTTTAATCAATGATTAAAAAAATATATTATTTTATATAGCGTTGTACATAATTATATCTCGATTTTACATAGCACTATATCATTATATAAAAATAATATTTTTATATAATGAGATGTAATATGGAAATAATTGTTTTTTTTTTTTGGAAGTCTTTTTTGAAAATTATACCTCGGTTTTACGTAGTACTATATCATTATCTAAAAATAATTATTTTTATATAAAAATTCATTATATTAAAAATAATTATTTTTATATAATGAGATGTAATATGGACATAATTGTTTTTTTTGGTAATCTTTTTTGGAAATTATATCTCGTTTTTACGTAGTACTATGTCATTATATAAAAATAATTATTTTTATATAAAAATTCATTATATTAAAAATAATTATTTTTATATAATGAGATGTCATATGGAAATTATTATTATTTTTTTTTTTTTTTGCAATCTTGGATCAGCATTGTCGTGCGATATATTTCATTATACAAAAATATTATTTCGATATAATAATATATCGTTCAACGATATTAATCAATTATTGCCAAACAGTATGAAGATAAAACCTTTTATTTCTTCCTCGCAATGCAAATATCGCGTTTACAAAATTTCTGCTCGATGGAGGATCGTCAAGGGTCCGAAAATAACGAGGAGAGAAAAAGTGTCGCGCCCAATGGTCTAGGTAGAAATTGGCGGAACCGAGCTACATAGGATACATCCATGTTCTCTCTCGCGATGACACTGATCGATTGCATAAAAATATTTTCAGCATCCGGCACAATTATAAAAAAAAAGAAAAGAAACAAAAAAATCGAAATTAAATTTTTTTCCATCTCCCGTGTTGGTGTATCGTTCTATTTTCCAATTGTTGGGGAACAAAATTTCGAAAGTTTGCACCTATTATTGTTGAAAAAAGTGTGAGAGAGTGCGAGCCAAGTGTGAGTCAGAGTGAAAGAGAGAGAGAGAGAGAGCACGAGATGAAAAAAAGGAAAATGTTACGAAGAGTTTTACGTTTATACGTAATATTATTCGATTGTATACGCAACGCGCACCATTCCTAGACTGAATTATGCATCTCGCGAAACGTGCACTCAACATTTACAATGTATATTATCGTAATGCCTAAGTAAATTCTGTTGTAAACGGCGATTTATGACTCTCTGTCGCTCTCTCTCTCTCTCTCTCTCTCTCTCTTACTCTCTCGCGTAAAGGCACACACACAGACGCACACGCGCGGGCACGCATACACATTGGTCGTGTCACGAGGTCACAAGGTCATGGACTTTCACCCACCTCGGCCTTCATCGACTTTTTCGCAATAATTTAGCATTATTTCGTTGTCGTTGTTATTGTCGTTTTTATTTTTGAATTTTTATTTTTCGTAGTTTTTTTCATCTTAGGAAAATGTCGATTATGGTTCGAATCTCGCTCATAATCGTTTTTTTTTCATTGTTGTTATTATTGTCGTTTTTATTTTTGAATTTTTATTTTTCGTAGTTTTTTTCATCTTAGGAAATTGTCGATTATGGTTCGAGTCTCGCTCATAATCGTTTTTTTTTCATTGTCGTTGTTATTGTCGTTTTATTTTGGAATTTTTATTTTTCGTAGTTTTCTCATCTTAGAAAATTGTCGATTACGGTTCGAGTCTCGCTCAACCGTTTTTTTATTTGTTTGTTTTTTTGGTGTCGTTGTTATTGTCGGTTTTATTTCTGAATTTTTATTTTTCGTAGTTTTCTCATCTTAAGAAATTGTTGATTACGGTTCAAGTCTCGCTCAACCGTTTTTTTTATTTGTTTTTTTTTTGGTGTCGTTATTATTGTCGGTTTTATTTCTGAATTTTTATTTTTCGTAGTTTCTCATCTTAGAAAATAGTCGATTACGGTGCGAGTCTCGCTCATAACCGTTTTTTTATTCGTTTCTTTTTCGTTGTCGTTGTTATTTTTGAATTTTTATTGCTCATAACCGTTTTTTTATTCGTTTTTTTATGCCGTTATTATTGTCGTTGTTATTTTTGAATTTTTATTTTTCGTAGTTTTCTTATCTTAGGAAATAGTCGATTACGGTTCGAGTCTCACACATAACCGTTTTTTAATTCGGTTTTTATTTCGGTGCCGTTATTATTGTCATTTTTATTTTTCGTCGTTTTCTCATCTTACGAAATAATCGATTACAGTTCGAGTCGCGCTCATAACCGTTTTTTTTTTTTTTTCGTTCCTTCTCATTGTCTCTATTTCACGAATCGTCGTTGTTTCTACTTTCGCGTAGAACCGAAGGAAAGAAAGAAGTAGTATAAAGGAAAAGCTGAAAGAAAAAATAATAAAACAAATAAAAAAAAGCCAGAAACAAAAGCACGTAGGAAAAATAATAACAAACCCCCGTACAATGTTGAGAACTCGTAAAAATTGTTGACTGTGTTTTATCTCATATATTTATCGTTATTGAGTTTAGCTTGTTGTATAGCTTAACTGTTCGACCGTCGAACGTGACGAGAGGAAAACTGCCGTCGTATAGAAATTTGTTCACCGTGCGATCTTGTTTTCACGATAACGCCGCGCGTAACGTTCCAATTCGTTTTTTTCACCCTCCTTTGTCCAACCCTGACCCCCTTCCCATCCCTATCTCTCCACCCCCGCGCTTTCGACCACACCCTCTATCGAGATTCTACGAACCCCGTGTCCTCTCGCTTCTCTTGGTTTTTCCGAACGAAACTGGGGAGAATAAGAGACAAATGTAAAAAAAAGAACGAGGACAAAAAAAAAACAAAAAATAAAACGAAACGAAAAATCGCGATTCCGATCTCATCCTCATCACCCCCAATGGACACGGTTTGCAAACTTCCTTTCGCGTTCACATATATATCTATATATACATATATACATGTATATGAAGACGCGTTTAGTTCCAGGGTGGTTGTAGGGCCTGAATATAAATTTACAGCTACGAGAGAAAGCTAGTGTGTGTATGCGTATGTGTGTGTGTGTGTGTGTGTGTGAAAAAAGAGAGAAAGAGAATTCTGGCCAAGAACAAAAGAAAGAACAAAAAATAAAAGGTTGCGCAAGATCCTCTTGGGAAAATTCGTGCGGGGGATGAAAAAGTACATAAATGCGCGCGTGCGCGTGTCGTACGCGTTTAAGATTCACGATCCCACCGTCAGGTCCGTATTAAATCTGCCGTGTGATACATGAAAAATAAGAAATATATGTATGTGTGTACGTGTGTGTGTGTGTGTGTGTGTGTGTGTGTGTGTGTGTGTGTGTGTGTGTGTGTGTGTGTGTGAGTGTAAGGAAAAAAACAGAAAAACCACGATGTATTATTAAGTACACGTCGCGCGTGACGGGGACTTTCGTCGGGAGAGAGACCTTACCGGGGACGAAACTCGAAAGATCTATACACGGTTCATTCGATCCCCGACGAAATCCCGAGTTGTATATATATATTTTGATTATATTTATTTATTTATTTTACTGTTTTGTTTTCATTTTTATTATTAAAAAACGAAACAAAATTTCTTTGCTCAATCCTTTTTTTATATATATGTATATATATATATATATATATATATATATATATATATATATATATATATATATATATATATATATATATATATATATATATTGATTCTATTTATTTATTTATTTTATTGCTTCTTTTGCTTTCATTTTTATTTAAAAAAAAAAAAGAAAAACGAAACAAACAATTTCTTTGCTCAAACTTTCGAGCGTTTCTGCGACGTGGCAGTTTTCCATCGTTTTTTCGACGCATCTTCTGACTGATTATACAGACTGACACCGAGTGTACACGGTATGTGCATACATGTCCTAATTATATACATACGACAATACATATGTCCTCTACCATTATTCGATCCCCCCACCCCTAGCTGCCCCCGCCCCCTCCGTCTTCTTAGTCCATTTCCTTGTTCCTTAATCCCCCCCCCCCCTACACCCCAGTAGTACGTTGCTATTAGCATTGCGTTTTCACGAACGATAATAGAGAAAAATGACAAAAAAAAAAAGAGAATTTACGATGGATAATGGAATACGATTAATTGTTGAGAAAAAGGGGAAGATTAAAATCGGTATGTGCGTTTATACAATGAGGAAATTAATCAGGAAGAAGGATAGAATGGAGGAATTGCAAGAAAAAAAAACAGAATGAAACTAAAGAAAAGAAGGACAAATGTCGAACGATAAAATCGAACCATCGGATTTTTGTACGGAGAAACGCGATACCCCTAAGAAGAAGCAAAAAGTCCCACACCCGAACGTTCATCCGATCACGTATAACTTGTATACTCGAGTATTAAATATATATATTTAAACAAAAACAAATATGAGAATTAATTTATCGCCACACGACGACGATTATAATAGAGAGAATTAACGATATTAGTCTAGAGTTATAAACAAAAAAATAAGAAAAAAATAAGAAAAGCAAAAAAAAAAAGATGAAAAGAAGAAACACGAGCCAGTCGGTAAATAATGTATAATCGATATTTTCAACGATGTATCGATCACTCGCTATGAAACTAGAGCGACTTTTAAACTGTCTTCGATTTGAGGTGGGACGGACGGGGGGGATCGCGGTTGATTGACAACATTTGAGGATGAGCAGAAAATTAAAGAAATAATGAAAAAAAAAAAAAAATGTCCATAATCGAAAACAATTGTAGGATGGAACGAGAACGATTAAAAAGGGGATGAGGAGATAAAAAGAACGGAGGGAGCGATAAAGCATATATACATTTCCAGATTAAAATATATCTTTGGTATATGAAGAGAATGGATTGAAAAACTAAACAAAAAAAACTGGACGCGTATGTTTCAGAATTAATTCAATCAATTGTAATAAACGGTTTCCGTACGAGGCTAAAAATCGTTTTTTTTTCTGCGGTATAATAACGATGAGAAATTTCATCGTTTAGTATTGATAAGCCACGATGAGAAAACGAGGATGAGAAGGAAAAAAGGGAAATTTGCGAACAGCAATATTGATCGATAGAGCTGTGCGTTGCTGATAAAATTGACTTTTTATTTTCTCTTCGTCACAAGCTTCGTGTAGATTGTGTTATTTTAAAATTTACGAGATTTTTCACGAAAAGACGAGAGAGAGATCGGCGAAAAGAATTCGAGCACGGGCAAAAACCGAGGAAGACTCATCGGGCCTCGCGAATCAATGGAACGAAAAAGAAAAAAAGATCGATTTTACTATCGTCGTCGATGTTCGAATAATAATAGGAATTAATTATAACCAAATAAAAATCCCTTGTCACGTTGTATTTTGAAATAATCGTCGAACGAAGAAGAAATCTTGACACGATTGCCGATACGAGAATGCGTGGATTAAAACAAAAATAAAATGCAAAAAATGTCTTTTTATCTTACTCGTACTGTTATTATCATTATTATTATAATTGATATTGCTTTGCGTTCGATTGTTTGTTCTTTTTCATTTAAAAACGACGACAATAGTAATAATACGACCAACGATACTGTCAATTGTGGTGTTATGATTCCTCTCGGATTAGGAAACGCTGGCCTATAGTATTATTTTATCATATAATTCATAAGCTGCTCCAAAGAATTACAAAAAGAAACTATATATAGATATGTGCGTCTTTTGTTTTTCATTTTCTGTGACGAATGTGTGTTGGAAAGCTGAGAAATAAAGCGAAAATAAACGACAACAACAAAATAAGGAATAACGAGCGAGAGATCTCGAGTGGTCGCTGCATTGAGAACGAAATAGTCACGAGAAGTATGTTGAACAATCGTAGTTATCAATGGCGAGCTTTTCGTTGACGATACGCGCCCTTATCGAGGAAATCAACTTTCTTTTTTTGCATTCGAAAAATACGTCGAGACGAGAGAAAGAAAATTATTCGCAGACGAATTAAACGCAATTTCATTCGTATTTAAAAAGTTATCGAGACAAAATTCTAATCCGCGCGATTGTTGGCCTACTTGATTCTTATTTTTTTTAATTTCATTCCTTCTTCAAAATCGTTAAAAATCAATCTTTTCGTGGAATACGCGCAAATTTCGACGCGATCGTTCGCTCGAACGAATTCTTCCGTTACGTATGTTCGTGGGGCACGATACTGTTTCGTTTTGTCCCGACGTCTTCGTACCGTTGAATAATCCGATTGTCGCCAACCAAAAAAAAAAAAAAAAAAAAAACAAAGGGAAAAGCCAAATTCACTTGCTCATTGTGTATGATTCGTAACGGAGTCATTGTATGTTTGTCATTCGTTGATTCATTGAGCGAGATTGAAATATTGAATCTTCACTGACGTTATCAACTTGCGATGATTATCATTTTTATCCATCGCCAGTCTGAATGTGTTTCGTACGAAAGTCTTATTCCTTGAATCATTTAATCCGTGGAATTGGATTAAAGCCAATACCATCGATGAATAACGTTTTAACAATACGTATATTAATTAATTAATTTGTGTATCTATATATTTATTTAATTATTTATTTATTTATTTAGTTGTGTATTTATTTATTTATTTATTATGTGAACAAGGGCTTGGAGAGAAAATATAATGAATTAATTTTACATTGAAATAAACGTGACTTAATTCGTGGTACTTATAAGTTTTACAAAAAAAAAGAACACAAAAAATACAAAAAAAAAGATCGCTCCCAAAAAATTAAGGCTCTCGACAATATAATGTCAAGTCAATAACGAGCTTATGCCGTTCTCATGTTTCGCACTCCAAAAGACACATACAAATACTCACACACGTGTTAACATACGGACAAGTACACAGAGGCGTTAACACACAAACGGAAATAAACAAACAAACAAACAACTAAAACTATCCTATTTCGTTTCATCGAAACTGTCCATTCCCAATCCTATTTGTATATGGATCGGTGGCCTATCCTCACAGGGTTTTCTCGTTAAAACGCATTTTTCGATCGTTCTCATGTCCGGTGTGTGCCACTTTTCGTGCATCGAGGGAAACGAAAGAAAAAAAAAACAAGAAAAAAATAGGATCTCTTCGCTCGGGCTCGATTTATCGATCATTTGAATCAAATACGAAAGTCGATCGAATATCGAGTTTTGATCCGAATTAATATTCGTTCCTCCCCCCACGAAGAATCCATTTTTTTGTTCTTCGATGTGGAGATTCTCCATTGTTGAATTCCTCTTGGCAGAGACGATACCTGCAATCACGGACAAGTTCAAAAACAGAACTAAACTGCACGAAAGTATAATAGTTAGTAAGAAAAATAAACAAAAGTAAAAAGAAAACACACAAAACCAAAAAAAATACTAAGATACCTACGTAATAAATATATAGCTAGAGCATCGACGAGCCAAAGAATGAAGGAAAAGAGGATGAAAAATAAAACTTACGAAAGGGAGAAAAAAGAAACGAGGACAAAAACATAGTAGAAGAAAAGGGAAACAAAAAAAATTGCATAAGAAGCGAACGCGAAGCGGAGAGAAAAACATTTCTCGTGGGTCTCGATGGAACGATTTGAGAACAGCGCAATGAAAAAATCTGTATTTTTCGACTGAACTTCGAGATCCTCGGAGAGACTGCGTTTATTATACGAATTGATTTTCGATGGAACGTATGAATCGTGAAAAAATATTCTCGCCATATTTAAAATCTCACTGTCTCTCTTTCTTTCTCTCTCTCTCTCTTTCTCTCTCTCCCTCTTTCTCTCCCTATATATCTATATATATATATATATATGGTACGATTCAGCAGTTTTAAATATAACATTATACAAAAAAAAATAACTAAACATAAAACACGAAAATACGAAAAAGAAGAAAAAAAGAGTGGCGAAGGAATTTCCTGAGGGGAGGGGGATAATCGAGACCGATGCGCGGTTCGATGGTTTTTTCAAACGGATGTCGAAGAAAACGAAAATTCTCCAAAGAACTGTGTCTATGTACCTGCTTAAGCTAGATTTTTAAGAATTAAAAAAAGAGACGGAAAAGAAAGTAATCGTCTCGGTCTCGACGTTTCGCGCGTGTAAAAGGCATCGAAGAAACAATAAGAACGTGATCGATCTCGAAGCCGGATAACGGAAGAGACGCTCGAAACGATAACAAAAAGGGGAGGGGGGAGAATAAAAGGCACTTGATTTTCTTTCCTTTCTTTCTTTCACTAACGTTCTTAGTTCGAAATAATAAATAAATAAATTTAAAAATCTCGCAACTATGACCGCGCTGAAAAGTTCTCCTACGACGAGACAAAAACGAAAAATAAATAGGAGTTAGAGAAGATAATCGTCGATACACCGTTTCCTAAATCGTGCCGAGGAACCGAATAGAAAGGAAATGAAAAGCGATAAAGTAAGATTTCCAAAAAATCCTGAGACAGAGAGAAAGAGAACGAAGAACGGTATAGAAAGAAGAGAGCCGATGACAATCTTTAACGACGGGTTTAACCGATGTGTCGGTTGCGAACGAAGCGCAAAGAATAACAAAAAATTAACTCTAGTGTTTATCGACGTCGTCGAAACAAACATACACATACGCACGCAAACAATAATGAAAAAACGACAACAACAAAAACACGGAAATGTAATACCGATCGTTAACGACACCCCTGTTAATGAAAAATCTACAAATTAATAATTCACGATAACCTTCGTTACTCGGGAAAAAACAAAAATGCGTTATTATTGTTTATCGTATATCGATTTTTGATTATTTTCATTGGAAATTTTACGTCCTTTCACGTTTACTTTGAGATATGTTTTTTTTATTTAGTCGACAATTCCTCGGACCCCTTTTAAGGAGGTTCCGGTGATGACCATGCTAGTAAACTTAGAGTCTGTTTTGCGCAGAGATAACGTTTTTTTCGAGAAATATTTTTTAAGTATTGAATTTCGAGATTGCTATAATATTATTTTTATAATATGGAAAAAACGTAATAATCTACTACTGGACTTCAGTACTACGTCATATCGTCGAAGTTTGACATCGTTGTAATTTCGATAGCTGTCATTTGTCTCGCCTCCCAGCGAATACCTCGATTTTTCTAGACTTTATTCCTGAATTAATTGCTTATTATTCCGGTGAGTTTTTCATTTCAAAGTGTTCTATTGATCAGAAAAAATCAACGAATGCAACGATCAGTTTTTTTTCGTGTGTCTTGGCTCCAAGTGGAACAAAAAAATCAAAATATGCGAGAACCGGCACATTTTGTCGTCTACATCTGTTAAATGCAGTGACTTTAATAATTAATATGTCGGAAAGTGTACGGTAAATCTCGTGGAAACTCCGCTTATGCATTGCCAACGCTGTACAAAAAAATTAGACTTTTATCTTGGAGTTGCTGCAATCACCGAACCTCCTTAATCATCAGCAACCAACATTTATTTTTCATTCTCTCGTTGCAGTTGGTGCAATAGTTTGAGAAACTAAAAAAAAAACAGAAGAAAAAGATTATTTTCTCGTTCATTTGACAAGTGAAACACACACACACACAGACACAAACATACGCACACATAAAACTGCATTTCATTCGTGGTCCCTGTACATATAATAAAATAATGACAATTATTATAATTCGAATAATCGTGTGGGATAACAGAGACTTTCGCGTACGTCTGTCGCCGTAGGTTTCAAAAGGTTGAAACAAAAATACGCGGCAAAACCAATGATAAATAAAAATAAAATAAAATAAAACCAAAGAATTCCTCTCTCCCTCCGTAATCTTTAAGTTCGATCGAGATTCAATATTTCTTCGTTCCATCCAAAGACTAATCTCGCGCGATACGCGACGCGAAACAAAGTCGCTCGGGGAAAGGAAGGAAGAAAAAGCAAGAAATATAATTAAAAAAAAAAAATAACCAAAAACTAGAAGAATCGATCGACAACGTTAAACAAAGGATATTAACAAAATAATTAAAAATAACAAAAAAAAAAACAAAGCCATCGTCTGCAAAGTGTACAATGATACAATCAATTGAATTTATAATTCAAAAGTCTACATGTCAATCTATCCTAAACCTCTGCCTCCCCCCCCCCCCCCCCCTACTCTATCGCGCCTTTGTCCCAAACCCCGGATAACCCGTAGTTACCTGTGAGTAAAAATTCCACGAATGAAAATCAATTAAAAGACAAAAGAATGGAAATAATAAAAATGAAAAACAAAAAAAAACACAAAAAAAAAATGATAATTGAATTTCTCGCATGCTTGATTCGATAAAATGCAACCAACGATGAGGTGTGCGTGCGTACGCGTTAATTTTGATGTCAATCAAATTTAGCATAAAGGTTTGATCTATTCGCGATATTATCCTCGGACCGACAGGTCGTTGGTGTTTTTTGTTTTGATTTTTGTTTTTCTTTTTTTTTCTATCTAGATACTTAGGTGCAACCGTGACTTCCGCTAAACAAATATATATATATACATATATATATGTGTATATTATATTAGTTAATATATATATATACATATATATATATTACTTAATCTTATTCTTTCTTATCGTTTCTATTTTCGTCTCTATATAGTTTACGTTTATATGTGTCAAACAATCACCGAAATGAGAGAAAAGGGACGAAGGGAAGAAAGAAAGAGAATTAAAAAAAAAAGACAAGCACACACAAAAGGAACGAACAGAACAAAAAAATAAGCGTTAACGTAAACGAAGAACTTGGCTCCCACACAAAAAAAAAACAAAGAAGAATAAAAATAAAAATGATATCGTTCAGTTTTCGAAGTACTTTTGAAGACATTCATTACCAGGTGAAGCTAAGGGTCTCGGACAAAATGAAATGATTATATACTAGATAGCTTGCAATTGTTGATATATATAAAAATAAAAAAAAATCGATATGTTATATCAATACGATATTATTACGATAAATATGAATTATGTGTATATTTTACTATAACGAATGATAGTGAAACAGAAAAAAAAACAACAAACCTTATTATACCTAACCCGATAACCAAACAAACAAAAGAAAAACAAACCAAAAAAATAATAAATTGAATGATTGATGTAATGCCATTAAAAAAAAAACAAATATGAAGATATAAGGAATTATGATGTTATTGTGAAATTCATTGTGGATATGTATAATTCGACATCCGACCCACAAGCGGCCGGATCTAACCGATAACCAGAGATTCTGACATAAAATGAGTATATATGTATAAAAAGAAAATAAATGCCTCAGCCGAATCACGTCCAAAAATATTAATCCTGCGTGATCCAGCTATCGCATATACATATACCGTATTAGTTTAATAATAGCTTGACATTTTTCCATTTCGGATAACATAGCGAGAGTTTTAATTTCTTTCTAAAATTTTGAGAGCTCGGAGCTCCAGGAACTTTTTACTCGCGAACGCGAGCAATGAGATTTATTTTTTTTTTTTCCATCAAACTCCCGCCTGCCCAACAGGCAAAAATGGAAGAGTTCTTGCCAGAGGTCACTTGACCCGGCGCGTTTTTCTCCTGCTTTGATGTTGTCGTAAAACGGCAAGGTTGCCTCAAGGTAGTCACAGCGCATAGTCCAAGTCAGAGTGATGAAAAATTCTGGAAGAAGATTTTCGTTATATTCCTTGCGAATAACGCACGACTACGGTTCTTTTATTGTTTCTTCGTTCTTGAATTATGGTAGAATATTGTTTACAAATACCTTTTACGATGATACGTTTATGAATCCAGTTACGTGGTCCAGATAGTTCTTAACGCCATTAACAATAGTGCTACTACATTATTTCATCCAAGTGAAACACGTGTGCGACCAGAGATGGCGCTGCAGGCACCTTTTGTGCTCGCCGTAGCGGCAATTTATTTTCCAACGCCCACACACCCAGGCAACCTTTAGTCAAATACGCGCGGTTGAGCCGAAGCTCTCGTGTGTATAGGCGTGGTAAAATAAAAGCACGAGAGAAAAGAGTTGAGGAAATTACGTCTCGTCGTTTGCTGAAGTCTCGTAAAACACTGAAGCATTACACCGAAGTACGTAACAAGCGTCGAGAAAATTACAACACGAGGACACGACGACGCTAACTCCCCGAGACTTTTTCACGAGGACATAGGATACTGTAGGAAACTCGTGGAGTTGATGCGATGTTATTTATAATAAGGTCATGTCACACGATACTTATGAAATACTCATTAAGTTGACGTTGGAAACATCGGTGATGCATTCATTTTGTATAAACGAAAATGCATGCGTTGTTTTTCAATTTTCTGGTATGTAACTCACTTTTTGTCAATTATCGGAAAAAATGTTTGCAGCCATCGTCGATAGTATGCCAGCGACTGATCAACGAGAATTCCGACTTAACCTCAAAATAGTATGCTTGAATAGAAATCCCTCCTTTCCAGCTCCTTGTTATCGACGGAATATACGTCCAAATCTAATTCAATGTAAATAGTAAATAAGTGAATGGGAAACCTTCGTTCGGATGTCTTTCTTAGAGCCAAGGATTAACCCAATTCGTTTCGAAGTTCGACTAAGATTTCGGGAAGAAAAAACCGTTCATCTTGAATAGAATTGAGCGCTGTATCATTTTACAGTTTTCAATTCTGCTTTGCATCGGTTTACAGTTTCCTGCCATCCAAGAAGATTTTACGTTAACTAAGGCCTGACGATGAAAGAAATATTTGCGTCATCGTTCTCTTTTGCTCCTCCATCGACGGATATAGCGTCCGTCTCTCTTCCAATGCCGAAACCAGCGATTAACGACGGGGGGGTCAACAATGCTCGACAAAAGTTGAAACCTCGAGGAGTTGGCTTTGCGACATCTGAGCGGCCAAAGGGTGAACTTTTTTGCAACTACGTTAAGTTTGCCGCAAGCTATCGTAGTCATATATATTGCGAGTGCCGTGGCGATTTAAACGATACGCCATTATTATCGTGTTATTTGTCTTACGCGGTAAATTTCCGATTCCGTAACCTCCAATTGAAGCGTTTGTGAACGAAAAAGAAATTTGACCTTCGGCAAGTACCGATAGTCGATATTCGCGATTTACTTTCGAAACTGTGGGGTGTCCGGGGGCGTCAAATTTTGGTTTCCTCCAAAAAGTCTTTGTGGTATCACTTTGAAATCGGAATTTTCTTGCGTAACACGAATATGATGAAATAAAGACTGAGGTGTTTTTTGCAAGTCCCCTTATCAGCTTTAATATACTCGTATATGTTCTATTCAGATTTTATCGACCTTATATGTATATGTATGTTCTTTTTGTCATATACATGACAATGCTAGCGCAGCCAACTTCGTGTAGGTGCAGAAGTACCCATAGTTCTCCCTTTGGCCGCTCAGATGTCGCCCCACCGCATCAATACTAGAGGTTTCAACTTTTGACGAGCGTTGCTGATTCTCCGCCTCACGCGGATATTACCGACCGACTTCGGTGCACATAACCTCAAGCCCTACTCTTTTTGGTACTTCTGCTTAACCGACTTGACGAAATCGAATGTCTATAACCACGTAGTTCAAAGTCGATGTGGCGTACATGCGGCTCCGTTTCACACATTCCATATGACGTGAAATATTTGTTTCGATAAACTCGTTTCTGCGCAATCGCATGTTGTTCTATGTGAATTCAATCGATCATTTGGCACATACGTGCGTCGTTCAGTCTCCATCCATGCTCCATTGTCGTTGCGTCGTTCTATGTTGGTGAGTGGAAGACGGGAGGTTCGTGCGACGCGTCATTTAACATAAATTATCCTGCATACGCGAAATACCCTGAAATCCATGTAAGCGCTTCAATGATGTGAATTACAACCTTTCGGCTTACAACGAGACGCAATTCCATGCTCGTAACGGTCTCGTCTCGACGTCTCGTGTTCCTCCCGCCTTCTTCGTCGGTCATACATCCAAAACAAGATACTCGGAAGGAATAACAATAATATTGGAACATCATGGCAATTCTTCCACCGGATCCAACTTATGTTTTGCGAGGTGACATGGGTCCCGTGCACAGTCTGTACTTTAAAGTTTCACCCTACATAGAACATCTCTACGCCGGCACGGAAAACGGTGATATTCGTATTTGGGACCTCAAGGTCAGCGATCCAGTAATTCTTGCAACGCACAGCCAATAACAACAACAATGTTTTGAACTTTATTTTCGAATGACAAACTTTACAGAAGAATCGGCAAACGTTGAAATTAGGAATAAAGAAGGAACCTTGCCTCTCTCTGATTTCTGTTAATGACGAACGACTCATTACACAGAGAAAGGGCGGCGCAATTGATATTTGGAGCGCGGATGGATCAAACTGGATAATGGACCAAACCGTTGATACATCTTATTGCGGTTTCTGCAGGTCGAAGCTTTTAGAGGTTATGTGACGTACCGACGAAAACGCTGAGAAATGTATCCGTATGAGGGATACCATCGACACTAACATTTCTTATTATTAGCGTAGACTGACGATACCAATTTATTTCCAATATGCAAAATGAATTGATACAATTTTTTTAACATCTCTTAAAACATGAGAAACGGGATTTTTTATGCCCTCGGTCGGTACGTCGGATCCTCTTAATGTATCTCGGATCCATCTTAGCATTATAAAGGGTTGTTAGTATGATGAAACTTGAATAGATAATAAGAACGTTGTATTCTACAGATTTCAAGCCTTGGACGAAGATTTTCTACTCATACCGCTTCCAAGTTCAAAAGTCGGAGCTCTATCGCTCAAGACTCTTGATATTGTCTATACCTTGGACAACTCGTTGTCCGACGATAAACGGGCTCTTGGCGAAGTAATGGCCATAAAAACTATTGACTGTTTCGAAAACCTGTACGCTCTCGTTTCGTACGAAGACGGGCATACAGCATTGTGGGACTTGAGAGAAAAACGAGTCGTCAGTTGGTTCAAGATCGACGAATGTCCAATGGCGATTAATTTCGATAATTATTGGAAAAGAGGAATAGTCGGAAGTCCATCCGATAAGTTAGAGGTCGGTAACCTCGAGCGATTCTTAAATTGTCTTACGAACGATATTGTAATCCAACTTAACGAAAAATTTCAGATATTTGAGATAAATAAGAGTTGCGTGATTGTCCCGAAAACGTCTCTCGTTCTTAAAAATCCCGGCACGTCGGTGATAGGTTCAAGACCGGATGCAAAGGTCTTCGTTGTCGGTGGTTGGGACGGACGTTTACGCATATTCTCGTGGAAAACTCTTCGACCACTTGTTGTTCTCGACCAGCATAAGGGAACGATTCACGACGTGGCGTATTCCACTGGGAAGGTCGAAGCTTACAACAGTAATGGCCTCATGGCGGCAGCTGGTAAAGACGGAACAATCTCCCTTTGGGACCTCTACAATCAATGATTTTCTAAACAATGTGTATGCTACGTTACTTTCTATCATTGAGAATTTTAACAAAAACCAATATATATATTTTTCATACAACAAAAACGACGTGTCGCCGAGAATTATATCAAAAACGTGATAGTTTCAAACAATCGCAAGACTCCCACTTTGATGCTCCCGTATAAATCATCTCCCAAACTATTATATTTGCATGACTGAATCAAGGTCCGATGAAACAAATCCTCAAGGAGCTTTGCCCTTTTGCAAATTCTAAAAGCTTCCATAAAAGAGAAATGAATTACTGTTTTTTTACCGACTGTTGGTATTTCTACACGAAGGAAAATGCTAATTGAAACATAAACCTTGAATTTTTGTTTAGAAAACCTTATGACGCAATCGCACGCTTGGCACTAGCCGCAAACTCCAAGTCTCTACAAACGTGTGAACGTGTCGCAAGCGCTTGCGGCAAATTCCCTTTGATTTATGACAAAAACCAACACTCGATCTGATCGGCTACAAGCGCTTGCAAACCAAGCCAAACACTCTATCCACACGTTTGAATTTGTGAAGGCTTCTCCAGGTTCACTAAGCGTGCGGTCACGACTTCATGATAATGCACATTTCAGGGGGAAAAAGAAGAAACAATCAAAAGTGAAATCAACGTGAATCTTTACTGAGCCATATTATAAACATTCTCAGTTTCTCTCGACGAAATGCATATTCCAGGTTTCCAACGTACTTCTAAACTTTCTTAACACGGATGAACAAAAAAAAAAGAAATATTTTAAGACGCAATGTTTGTTTACGCGCATTACTTATATTTTCTTCCAGGCAATTGCACAAGCCTATATGCATTAGTCTCGCAGCATACTCGATTCATAGATGCAATCTCTATCTCAAAGTTAAAACGATATATGCACCCTTTTTCGTTCAGCAGTTTCTTCCTAATTGAGACATCTCCATATTTCTTTTTCATTCTAATCTACACCACAGTATTGTGATTCTTAGCACACGATAGTTCGTTTTTAATTCTCATCGAAGCTTACGCCCAAAACTGCAAGAATTAAATAAAACAGGATTGCGTGAAAAATATAATGTAGCACCGATTCGTCGCGTCGACGAGATACGAACGTAAACACGAAGGAGACACGTATTTTGAAGGAGGTCTGTGAATTTCACATGGTATCGTCAGACCGGCACGAATTTACTTCTTCGTTTGTTGATATGAATATCCGTGTCGTCCGAGTTGTCCTGAGCACGCCTACGTTTTCTCAAAGGTCTCGTAACGCTTTTTGGATTAATCGGTAACGACGAGACGGAATTTTCATCGATACTTTGTGTGTTGCAGGAGGAACTAGGGATCGGCGAGTCTCTCGACGATGACGAACGACTAGCTCCTTGATGATTGGTTGACAATGTCGAACGTTGAGCCTGACTATTCGACGCTTGACTAGTTATCTTACTGCCCCGTTGCGAGAGATCCTCCGGTAGAGTTCCAGCGTCCGAGTGCTGAGACGAGTTCCGTTGCATCCTCGCGTCGACACACGGACTCTTGTTCCTCGTCTCGGAATTATAATCGGCTAAAAATTTTCCTATCAACGGTATGGGTATGGGAATTGGAATGGGAATTGGTATCGGTATGGGATAAGGAACGAGAACCGTAACAGGCGGCAGGAGGCTCGAACTGATCGGATTCGATGGATGATGTTTCGTTTGATTGGAATGCGACGATGGCGCGCCTGGAATCTCGTTCTGTCCCGTGGAAAAAGGACCCAATCTCGGGGGTGGTGGCGAATAACGATGCCGATCGTTGTAACAGGAAGCGATCGAGTAAGGAGCTCGTTCTCGATCGAAGATACGTGATAGCGGAGGATGAGAATTATCCCCGAGCCAAGGAGGCGATCTCGAGACTCGTCGTTGCCTGGGATGACGGACGTAATTACGCATTCGATTAGAATTGTTGGCGAGCATCTTTTTCACGTCCTTGACGTGAAGCGTTCTCTCGCAACGGATATCAGGATTGTCCAATGTCGTTTCGTTCGTTGGACTGCCCGATGAATTGTAACCGAGGACGTCGATCTCTGCGGCATCCCTGGATCTTCCCGGCAACTCCATACGTTCACCGATCGTGACGTCGCGATCGACGTGACAATTTTTCCTCGCTACTTCATTCGCTATCTCCCGACAACGAATTCTATACTCCTCGTCGCGAAGAGACTCTCTTATAGCCTCGCTAACATTTTCGTAATCGAAGACGGTGTCGCCCTCGGTTTCTGGATCTGTTTTCTCCTGGGACTCCTCGAAAGTTCGGACTATCGCTCTTATCGACGCGGACTTGATCTCCTCGACGACCTCGGGCACCGTTCTACCTGGGAATTCACGTTCGCGACTCGATTTGCCACCGTGCGAATAACCGTCCGTCTCTATCTCGCCGTGATCAACCGATCGACTGGAAATAGGCTCGTCGTCGACTATCAAATTTTCCTCCGACGGACTCGGCGGTGGTGATCGACAATCCCTCAGCCACAATTCCGGCGTTATCAAACCGCCGGCGCACGTCGCTGGATTGCTCGACGCAGACGACACCGTTGCGGGAAGACCGTGAAGCGCCAGATGAGCCTGCGTCTCGCGACAGAAAATGTTCATCTTGTACTGATTCAAGCACTTGTCGCTACAGAATTGCAACTGACTCTCGCCATCCTGAAACGAAAGAGATAAAGGGCATTAGCATTTTTATAATCTCTTCCATCGAAGTAAGCTTGAGACCTTCAACTTTCTATCCTACGAATGAAGCAAGTAATTCCATCGATTATACATAATTTTTATGATTTTAGGAATTACAGAATTGTCTCCTTACCTGGAAGTCAACGTAGCTGACCGAATGACGTACATGTTTGCACCAGTCGCACGTACGTGCTCTCTTGAACGCCGCCCTTCTGCCAGCTGCGAAACAAGCCTCGCTACAAAAACGTCCCGAATTGTTGCTGGTCAGTGTGAACGAGAGTGTCGCATTTCCCGGCTCCCATGTTCCACCAGAACGGCCGCACCACGAACAATTTCTCGAGCCATCTGTACCACACAATTATTTTCCACATTACATCTTGGACACCGGATTTCAATATGGGAAATTTACTTTCAACGATAATAACTGCTCGACAGCAAATCCATTCTTGTATCGTTTTAGCCTTCAAACTTTTTTCATTATCACACTGAAACGATAATTATTTCTTAATCTTGCAGTAAGTCGCTCACGATGAAAACGCCTTGCGGACTTTGAATGCGAATTGCGGCAGAACTATGGCAGGATACTTTCATCTCCCGAAACAGTTAAGGGGGGAAATCACAGTAGAGCACGAAAAAATAGGCATATTTTCGGGATTTCTTTTTGGCTCAGTGAAAGGTTTAATCGAAAATCTGTAAAGTAGGTTTTATGTTGTTAGTAATGAAGTACAAAATGTAATTTTTTCAAAAATAAATATCTCAAAATGGCGGCTCCGAAGTATATTCCCGAAAGCGCTCTTTTCGGAAGGGGGAGGAAAGAAACCTTCCTTAATTCTTGACATAAAACCTAAAATTTTTATTTTCTATATAACATCAGCTATAGAGCCACTTAGGGGTTTTTTGAAATATTGCTTAGTTTTTGTTTTATCGACAATTTTATGACGTTTTTTTGCGTTAAATTGGTAACTTTTTTTAAAACGTGCACCATTTTGCGAAAAATCAATATATCGAAGAAAATCCTACGTGGCTCTATAGCTCATGTTATATAGAAACTAAAAATTTTCGGTTTTATGTTCCAGGTCAAGAATTAAGGAAGGTTTCTTTCCTCCCCCTTCCGAAAACAGCGGCTTCGGAAATATGCTGCAGAATGCCATTTTGAGATATTTGCTTTTGAAAAAATTTCATTTTGTACTTCATTACTAACAATATACAACCTACTTTACAGATTTTCGATTCGACCTTTCATTGGGCCAAAAAAAAGCCCGAAAATATGCTTATTTCTTCGAGCTCTACTGTGATTTCCAACTTAAACCGAATGGAGATAACTACAAAAACTCATCTATAGTAAAGTCTTCAAATATCTACCGACTAGTCTTACGATTAGTCGTCAGACGATTCTGTATCGCCCAAATTTGAGTATAATCAGTTTTATTAAGAACTTTTCGCCATTATTGATTACACATAATCGATATAAGTACTTATTATTTTCAATGCGCCTCACCTTTAGAAGGTTTTAACTCGCGTGCACCGCGTCCAATTTTTAGGTATCCCTAACTTTTGTTTGAGACTGGTACATCTCGTGAGAGGATCGTATACCCGTATCGTATCGCACTTAGCGAACCACAATTTATAAATGTACACTACCGGCGGAAAGTTTCCGGACAAAAGTTGAAAACAGTGCTGGTACGTTTTTTTATGCCATTTCGCTAATAGTTGGCCTAGGCCAATTTAACCTACGCCATTTTAAACAGCAGGGTTTTCCCTTCATTTTGGCTTTTTAAAAAAAATTTACGATTTTTTTTACAATTGGCACACAGTTTGGAAAACAACAACTTTTGGTCGTTTTTTTGTTCTTTTGCAAGTGGACCCCGTTTACATTAAAAAATTTTTAACGAATTTCTTTCACAATGCTTATAAAGGGGGAAGTCTAAGCTTCAAGTTCATTTTTTAGAGAATTGTCTACGATTTTTTTTTCACAGATATGTCGTTTTTTGAGAAAAAATGGACAATTTGAATATTGCTCCATAGGACGAAAACAATGAGGTTTACAACAAAATCTGAAGATGGCAAAAAGTTGTATTACTTCTTGCTGAGTTTAGGAGAATTTTTTCAGATTTTTTTTTCGAATTTTTTTTTCACCTTTTTCCGGTCAGCTCGATTGATCTGAATACTCTGAAAATAATAGAATTAAATTTTTCACTTACATATTAAACTTTGGTCTCTTCGGAGGTTTCTTCGGCGACGGAGTTTCTTCGATGTAAGTAAAAAATTTAATTCTATTATTTTCATGGTATTCAGATCAATCGAACTGACTGGAAATAGGTGGAAAAAAAATTTCGGAAAAAAAATCTGAAAAAATTCTCCTGAACTCAGCAAGAAGTAATACAACTTTTTGCCATCTTGAGGTTTTGTTGTAAACCTCATCGTTTTCGTCCTATGGAGCGATTTTCAAATTATCTATTTTTTCTCAAAAAACGACATATTCTTGAAAAAAAAAAATCGGAGACAATTTTCTAAAAAATGAACTTGAAGCTTAGACTTCCCCCTTTATAAGCATTGTAAAAGAAATTCGTTAAACATTTTTTACTGTAAACGGGGTCTACTTGCAAAAGAACAAAAAAACGACCAAAAATTGTCGTTTTCAAAACTGTGTGCCAATTGTAAAAAAAATGGTAAATTTTTTTTGAAAAGCCGAAATGAAGGGAAACTCTGCTCTTTAAAATGGCGCTGGTTACATTGGCCTAGGTCAACTACCGGCGAAATGGCATAAAAAACGTTCCGGCACTGTTTTCAACTTTTGTCCGGAAACTTTTCCACGGTACTGTATATACTTATACCCATAATTAATTCATTGATTATTTACATTTATGGATTTCTCAGTGCACTTAGCAAATCTTCTAGTCCATTTGTTGAACGCCGCGATACGATACCTATAAATCTTCCAAGCTCCTAACAATGTAGCATCGTTTTTTCAAAAATCTCAAATCATGTTCGCAAGTTCCCGCCATTTTTAATGCCCACAAAAACCAAAATGCAACCACGAGGAGTTGTTTATTTGTTTATCGTCGATCGATGCTTCATCGCCTGTAAAACGAATTTTACACAGTATCGCTATAAATGTTCATCGTTGAGGAATCATTCAAAATGACAAATGAAAATGGACCTAAATCAAGCAATCCACACTTATCACTTTGGATGATTCCTTCAAGATGAGCATTCGAAGTGATAAATGTAAATGAGTCTTAACATAACGTAAGAATAGAAAACATTTCTTCTTACAATCTGTAACGACAATAATTACTCCCGACAGGAAGGATTGCAGGATTGCAGTCGTAACAGGTAATTCGTCGGAATACAGAGACGAGCTAAAGGTGGAACAGTCCGCGAGGCAACCCCTTCACCTTTTGCTCATCCGAACCGATTTCGTAACTGGAGCTTCTACGATTACAAGCTCTCTCTATCCTTGCCCGCCCTGTAACTCTTCTCTGGTTCGTAGACACACATACGCATACGTGCACCATACATTGAATATTCAACATTGTTGTAGACGATGAACGCCCATACGTCGACAACGTATCTGAAATATCACCGTGTACGGGCATCACGAAAGAGAGAGAGAGAGTGAAGGATAGAAACAGGTGCGTAAAGGTACAGCGAGAGAAATTGTTCGAAGGATGAAAGGCAACCCACCCGGAGAACACAGCGAAGGGAATGAAACGAGAGAGGTCTATCAGCTCGATGCTGCGGCGGTATATCCGACGAATCGATACACAGGCATCCGATGGATTTTCAAAGGTGACGAGGACACGAATCGACAGAATGTACAATCAACGGACGAAAACTCATGGGATCCGGTCGGAAACAGAGGTAGAAAAAGGTGAGGAAACAGCCAGAAGTTTGTAAAAGGGATTGAATAGTTTTGAATTACGAATCCGAAACGAGAACTCGCGTTGACCATCTCGCCTCTCTTCTCTATTTTGTTCAGCTTTTTAAACTCTACCTTCGTATCCCTAGGCAGCGGTAGCAGCAACGGAGAAGAACACCCCTCCGAGCACGCGTTTTCTAAATATACGCACACGTGTCCGCTACAGACTTTGGGCCCAAATTTCGTCGCTCGTCGACGTTTCGCGACATTCGTCGTACGAATTTCACGGACTCGACAATATCTCGAGGAGTGCGAGCAACGTAAGAGCTTTACTAATCGAGCTCGAACAATTTCGTCCATCATCCGTTTCGTACGAGAATTTTCTACTTCGACGATCGATCAGCGGAATTTGGATCGATGGTTAATCTTTACCGATGGAAAACTGAGCGTGGAGAGAAAAAATAAACGACGCGAGAAGAAAGAAGAGAAAATCGCGATGAGATATGGCGAAAGCGATTTGGTAAAATCCGCCACCGATATTCACACGCAATTTATTCTCGGCATAGGAAGTTCGTGGTATCGTATTACGGTGCGCTATTCCTGTGGGTCTCGGGGTAAACGCCGCTGGTTCGCCTCGTCTTATGCCGCTCGCTCGCGACCCCGCTCGCCTCGCTGGTTCTCTGGAAGACCAAGTTACGAAAATACTCCCGTTCTTCGTTCAAAGTGTTGCTCTCCACCGCTGACCGCGACCAGCTGCCCCGGTTCTTCTTTTTATTTTCTTGATATTGCGACGTCGTTCAACTCGCGAATCTCTCGCTGAGGAGCCTCTCGAGCATAGCCTCGCCGTAGCTGTAGCGATTAATTATCGGTAACTCGAGGATGTTTTCCCAACTCGTGTACATCCGAGACACGAGCGGGGGACGCCCTATTCGTCGCCGACCTGAAACTAATTGACGAAACTTGGTCGTTTGGACGAAAGCAAATGTTTAATAGGCAGTTTTCGCGCCTGGGAGCAAAGGCGGTTGCTCCGGTTTCAAGTTCAAAGGAGGAACCATTAAGCAAAGGGAAGAGAAACGTGGTGCTACCTCGAATTTCCAGAGGATGGGACGATACGCGATGGAGGGAGGCACATGCAAGTACTATTTCCGAGCACTTGGAAGGCTCTCTCCGTTACGATATACGCAGGCTCTAGCCTTATCCCTTGACTGGATGAACCGACGCGTGGAACAAGTTCCAAGTTAGCCAACTATCTCGTCTTACGACGCCATTGAGCGAGAACCGCCGGAAGGAAACTCGGTAAATTTGAGAGCCGGTAGGCTCTTCGGTAAGGTAACGTCGTAGAAGAGCCTCGAACTCCTTCGCGAACGCGCTTTTAGTAAAGCGACGCGAAGACGAACCGGATGAAGACGCTAGGATGTTGAAGAAGACCGAGTGATGACGAGGAATTTGTTTCGTCGACGCAGCCAACGAACGAACCCGGTGATGACTTCGTCGATTTCGTGGAACGAATATTATCGAGTAACTGGAGAATCTTTCAACGTGAATCCGTATGATAACGCGATCGACTTTTCTTTCTGTTTTCCCTTCTTCACGATCTAATTGAATTTTTCGCGGGTTGAAGAAAACTCCCAGATTCTTCTCTTTCGTTGATTCGCTAGCGACTACCCTGGAGATATAAACGAACGATCGTTTACTATTATTGTAATTGATTCAACCGGAAAGACGATATTCCACGATCGTATCGAATCCCCAATGACCACGATATTATCTCTAACAAGATACGCCCTCTTGACAAATCTTCGGTTTCTCAATTATATCTCGTACCAGAATGGGCGCGAAAGCCCCGATATCAATTTCATTTACAAGCTTTTACTCCGTGTACCAGACTTTAAATGAGATATCGAAGATGAAAAGAAATTCAATCGTTTCGTGAGAAATAATTCCAGTAGTTTACAACTACGATAGATGTAAAGCGACGAAGAATTTTTTAAGAAAGAATTTCTTACAAAGTTTAGATCCTTCGTGCGACAATTATTTTATTTTGTCGTAGCGGATTAAGGTTGTTGTGGCGTCAGGACGAAACGATGTTACTGAGATGAAATTTTTTATGAGCTTTCATGATCCATTTACTAATCAACCTGTCAAATTTCAAAATAATCCACAGTACAGTTATTTAGGAAAAAAATCGCAAACTTGGAGCATTTGGTGTGCTCATAACATTATGTCTATGGGAATTTTCCGAACATTTTTTAGTATATTATATATATATATCTGCCGAGAAAACGATGATATGGAGTTGAAAAAACAGGTACGGTTAAATGGAATATCGGACTAACTTTTGGTGCTTTGAAAATAATAATTTACAGTAGCGATTCAACGTTATTAATGATGATAATCGCGAATTTTTTCAAAAATTGAGCACACAAGATATAAGGCTTTGGAAACATGACAACAGCGTAGATGTCACAAGCACTCCCTACCTTAGCGACCCTTTCCAACGAAACAATTTTTTCTCCGAACCGATGTTCATGGCTGATAAACAGACACTTCGATTTTACAGTTAAGAACGGAGCGCGTATATGACAGCTGTGCGAAACTGTTGTCAACCTAAGCATATTATCGTGGGTCATAATTTACGTTGTTGCCAGTTCGTCTTGCAATAATTGATCTCTAACGAATTATCGAAAATAATGCCATAAACTAATAGAAATAATTCCTGTAACCATCACTTTGTCAAAAATATATATTCTTTTAAACTATTGTCGATTTTTTTCCTTGAAAAATTATATTAACACTAGATTTACCAGCTATTTGCATATACCTGTTTCTATCTAAATATATTTGTTACAAATATATATAAAGTTGTATTGAGTTCATTAAATATATTTTCTACTTACAGCTACAGAAGTCATAACATCATTGCAGAAAACAAATATTACATGCAGTAGGAATTTTTAATTAAAAATTGCACGACCAGTCAAAATGACTGGTCTGGTAAATCTAGTGTTAAATACGACGATAATTTGACGACAAACAATTCCGTGCATAAGCTTAGGGCGCCCCCCCCCCTCCCCCCTCATGCTTCACCCCCGATGGCTAGACTCCAGAACAACCTTAAAAGTTTATCGAGGAAATGAACGAATCTTTCGAATATGATTTTAGGGTGGAAAAAAAGTGTACCAGGCGTATCCGATGCCGAGTCACTGTTGTCGAGTGCTCTCGGACTAGCGGGTCCAGTCTGCAAGGACGAAGCTGGCGAGGACGGACGATGTCCACCGAGGCTACCGTTATCCTTGCCCGATCCAACGGAAACCCCGGTTGGCGAGCATCTCGAAGCCCGACACGATATCGGAGATCTCGACGAGCCTTTCGTACGTGTCGGTGAAACCGACGAGGACGTTGCCACTGCCGTTGCATCGGTAACGTTAATCTTGGGTGTGAGCACACGTTGACGATTCTGACGACGCGAATTCGTCGATGTCCCGAAGTGATCCAGATTGAGACCCCTCGTGCAACCACTGTCTACCTTCTCGTAGCCGTACCAGCCGAGAAGTTCGCTCATTGCCGTCGCCGCATATTCCTGCAATTATAAAATTAAATATTCACGGTATCGAGCAATTCCAATCGCGATGATTGTTTTTATACGAATGTGAGGGTTCTCTACACGGAAAGGATTTTTAAGTAATTTTTACTGTGAAATGACAATAACTGAGTGACAAGAGGACAATTCTTCAGGTTTTTAGGAAATAAATTATAAATTTTAATGGAAATGAGTAAAAATTTACTGTCGCGTGACAGAAATTTAAAATATTTTCAAGAATTTTTACGGAAATTAACTGTATATTTTTGTGAAACGTAAATATTACTACAATAAGTTGAAAAAAGGGCTGATACAAATGAAAGTGTACGGTGCGTATTGAGAAATTTGCGTGTTTGTCTTGAAAATTTAAAAAAGGAACACGAAATTTTCCATGCTTTCACTAGAATTTTTACGTTCTTCACAGTAAAATTAGTTAGGGCTTGGTCGCCTGGCCGTAACCCATGAGCTCTGTGTAACGTGCGTAAAAATTATGCTACATGCTAAAATGTTTACACGCCTGAAAGTAAAATATTTGAAACTAGTGTCAATTTTTAACCGTTTGCACATTTGTCACCGGGTTCACGTTTTTAAGGTAGTCTACTGCGACAGTCTGCGCCAAAAAATTTCCATCAGGGCATAGAAAAATGTAATGGCGCTGTGTACGTTATGTGCCAAAAATTTTTGACTCGAAGCGTTGTTCACACAGTCAAAATCTTCGCCAAACATTTTTTTTATTTTTGTTTTTTGTCAATGTTATTTATTTTCAATAAATTAATGAGTAGCAGAAATGTATTGAGTATTGAATTTTTTCCCTTTCTATATTTTAAAAATTTTTAACAAATTAATTTGTTTCTTTATTCTGGTCAATTTTAATATTGTATTATATTTAGTTTATAAATACGTCATTTGAATATTGTTCGTTCATAAATCTTGAAAAATTTCGAATCGCATCAGTTTCCGTGGTACGAGGTACACTGTTACCATGTGTAACTGTTACCCCTACCACTCACTGATTCTGCACCGAGAATTCTATACTTTTTGTAATGATATCTACGAAACAGCATGGGCAATAATTTTAGTAATTTACATGCATATTCTTTATGTATAATCCGGTCAGGGAATAATTTTTTAAGATAATCTATAAAATAGTTTAGAAATGAAAAATTAAAATGTACCGTTTCCGTATGCTTCACATGTAAAATGCTAGTAAAGATAGCAAACTTTGAATTCAATTATCTCTAATCCTGGACGGTCTAACTTTTTGAAATTTTTTTTTTTTGAAATGATATCACTTTCACAAATACATGGTTAAATTTTTTAAATAATGTATAGAATAGCATTTTGCGGTAGAAATACCTTAATGTAATTCTTTACCGCGATTTCACCGTAAAAATTAATAAGAAATTCTCTCCGTGTACAATTGGGAAACTAAGATTTTCCATAGTTTACCATTTTTGTTTCAGGGTTTCTCTAATTTGTCGGTCAAATCATGGAAAAACATACAAATTTTGGGATTTCACCATTTGACCGGTAAAATAAATAAAATGTCGACCCTTTAGTCCAGGTTTCAGAGCATCGTACTTTTTCTGTTAGCCCGAAGCAACTTTAATGGGTAACTGTAAAAGTGAAATTTTTCTGCATAGTACCAATATCATAGTGAGGTTTCCGGTTTTTAATGTTATATCGAGGGCAAAAGGGACAAAAACCGAACTTTTGAGTTTTTAAAACTTCTGGCTTGTAAATTAATAAAAATCGGATACGATAGTTATACCCGCGTTCTACGGAAATTTTACCATTTCCATTTTAGTTACTACCTTGAACAATTATTTTACATAAAAATCTCTCATAAAACACGAATACAATATTCTGGTTTTCGGTTATTCGAAAACTGCTCCGTTCAATTAGAGAAAACCAAGAATGATAAACCATAATTCGTATTGACGAACCAAAAATGTAAAGGTATAAATTTCACAAAGCCTTTTTTCCACAGGCTTTAAAGATACCTTATCAAATGCGCCAGTGTACGTTCACCGTGCAACGATATTATAAAATAAATACGGATCGGTATATTTACGTTGCAATATCGTTTGACACGAATCACAAAATTATTGTTTTTTCTACGTTCTGTCTTTTTACCGCGCGTGAACTTGGTATTATTGTAACGTAATATGTTTCATGATGTATTTGTAAGAGTATAGTACCGCCTTTATCCGCTAGGGCACGAAGCGAGCGCTCTCTTCTCTCACACGCCATCGCGACGGAAAATTGCTATAATTTGTTTTTCTTATCGTGTCATTGCGATCGCATTAATGTCTTCCTAAGTAAACCGTCAAGTATTACGAAACGTTAGTTCTCGAGAAAATTTGATCAGTAAACATGCGAGTACTAAACAACCGATCAGGTTAAAAAATGGCAGGTACACATAGCATTATGGGAAAAAGTGGCTCCTGCTATTTTTTTTCCAAAATTGTTGTCATAATTCTCTTGATATCCTCAAAACTTTAACGCTCAGTACTGGAAAAAGTACGTATGGTGCTTTTGAATCGCTCGTCGCTTGCAACACTATTTCCAAAATTGTGGAAAAAATACGAAGAACCACTATTTGCCATAATTCTCTGTTTATCTGCCAATTTTTAACTCCAACGGTTGTTCAGTGCTTGCTGGAGTACTGATTGAAATTTCTAAGCGCAAGTCGCATGTAACACTGACTCTTAAAGAAAAAAATAAAATCATTTGAACATGAATCGTCTATTATAGCTAAAAACGCGTATATATGGTCACTGATTATAACGGAAGTTCATACAGAATTTCCGGACTTTATATTTCGGAGCATGTACCCGAGCCGCGTGTGTCTCTCCCTGTGCGTACATGGTATGGCATATCGGAGATATCAAGTGACTCGACGGATCAATCCATTAGTCAACTAGTCTCAGTTACGCTCGGACTTACGCTTCTTATATATATATACGACGATGAGTTGACCATTGTACACAGCGGTACCACCCCCACGCGACTGGATACATCATAAATCGATCTACTTACTTATCAACATCAATGTTATCGCAACGTTTTTTTTTCAATCCCTTTTAATGCTAAATTCTGCAATAACAATCGTCCCATTATTGGACAAAATAGGTGGATTTTTCGAGATTTGATTGTTATAAAATGACGGATTAAACGTATACATTTGTTATCATGTGAAATTAATTATTATTATTATCCGTATGTTCATAAAATTACATATCTGTCATTAAGTACGTATAAAGGGTAAATTTCATAAAGTGTAACAGGCTTTATTTTATGATAAATGAGATCATTACAAACAAAAGTTGCAAATATACATTATGGATATTTTTAATAGTTTACGAGATATAAATGTTTGAAGTTGGGCCAATCAGAGAGCGCTGAGGAGCGTTGGAACCGCCCACTACCGCCCTACCCGTAGAGATAACACAGTGTAGGACGTTACATTTCAGGTTACAAAATGCAGAGCAGTCAATTTTATTTATTATATTCTTACGCAATCATTTTTATTTTTGGAGCATTGACTGCTTGGGCGGGGATTGGGCGGCTCCAACGCTTCTCAGCGCGCTCTGATTGGCCCAACTTAAAAAATGTATATCTCGTAAACTATTAAAAATATCTCCACTGTGTATTTGCAACTTTTGTTTGTAATGATCCCATCTACCTTAGAATGAAATCTGTTACACCTTATAAAATTCACCCTATACACTTTAACATTCGTAAGTATGTGTGAACTTCTATTACATTTAATCCTGTCGTCTCCGTCGGACGTTCGCACAAAACATTAAACCGCATCTACGTATCTGTGTTCTCATGAGTTTCGAGTGTCGAACTCCTCGTATGGGTTCTCATTGTATTACACGCGTCCTGTAACGAGAGGTACCACAGATAATATCGATAAGAGGTTAGAAACCGGCAGAAAGAGAGAGAGAGAGAGAGAAAGTTTCTGCGAGGTTATAACGCGATAGACACCCAATTCTGACAGACGATATCTTTTCCCTCGACTCTCGCGAGCTGCATAATAGTGAAATATATCGTAACTACGAGAATTCAACGTCTCGTATGTTAGAGAGAGTGAGGTTATATATACGATTAACGAGAAAACCCACTAGAGGCTCTCCATGTTAATGCAGTTTCTCATCCCAGCAATCCGTGCTAGTGTGTACGATGGTACTTCTGTTACTTTTCGTTGTTCGCGTTTTGCCGCTGTCGACGCTTTGCGGCAACGTCGTCGTCGTAGAAGTAATTCAATACGGGAGAAGGTGTTCAGTTACTTGTGACCATCGGGCTCGCGCGCAAGAGAGAGAGAAGGAGCACGGGTCTCGAAAGGGGAATCATCGTTGCTTGAAATTGTACCTTTAAAGGCTGGCGAGGAGTCGTTCAAAGGATTTTATAACACGCGATTTATATTCGCCGTATAAATAATGAACAAGCTATAAAAACACACGACATATTTATCGAAATACGAGTGAAAACAAAGGATGTTCGTCGAACTTGATTTCAAACCGAGTTTTTGCACGCTACTTTATTTTCGTCCCAACGAGTTCTCTGCTCTACGATCGTGTCTCCTATAACCGCTGATACGACACATTAGAATGTTTATCGTTGATTCTCGGTGAAAAAAATTAAAGAAATAGAACGTGACGTCTCGTCTCGTCGAGAAAGAAATTTCTCAAATGACGAAGAACGCATTTCTGGAAGAAAGCATGCGCGCGCGCAGCACCCCCCCCCCCCCCCCCCCGGTCTATTACATTCCCCCCACCACCTAGCTCATCGCGTAGTATGTACCTACGTTTGTAACCTTACACCCAGCCTATCGGCACCGTAACAGGATATCTCATTCATTATTATACGCACGAGAGAGTCAGTTCAGTGTGCGCGCAAGGCCAGAGGAATCTTCGGATAACCCGTCGGTAATAGAGGTTTGCGCGCGCTACTAGATATATGCTTTAAATCGATATAGCGAACACGAGAGGCTAGTTTCGTTGAAAATTTTTATGATGATTATTTTCATTGTTTCTTTTTCTTCTCGTATCGACTTTTTATCATCTCCATTAAATTAAATCTTTTTTTTTTGCAGTACGAACAACTGGTCGCTACAAATTATTGATATCGATACCGTAATTCACGATGTACGTTTGATTTTCAATACGACGCGATATTATATTTCCTTGTATGAAAAATTTATTGAAAATTATTCACTCTTGCCGGATAGTTTCCAAAAATTCATCTCGGTAATGTTACGATAATTAAACATTATATTATTCGATTAAATAATTATTAATTATTATGTTATGTATTATTATTACTAGATATTGTTAAAATAACGGCGATGGTGGTATCGCATTAGCGAGTGGCTCCGGCGATCATTGAAGTTAAGCAGCATTTCACGGGGACAGTACTTGGTGCGGTGACCGCTCGACCATGCGATATGGCTATCGCATCGAATCGCTCACAATTAGTAAAGGAATGGAAGCGGAAATCCATTCTGCGAAAGTCTTCGACGACTCCATGTAGAAAAATAATTGGACCTCGGACAAATTTCATTACACCTGACAAGCGCGGAGATATGTCGCCTTGCTGTAGGCGAATAGAACGATACAGTGTAAAAAAAAAAAAAACGTCAACAGGCAAAATCGAAAAATTAGATGGGATAGAATTAAATTGAAATTTGTATCAAATACCGATATAAAAATTGTTTCCTATCATCGAAAAATTTCATCATCTTATCAACATCCGGGGTCCATCTAGTTGCTTACATGCAGATATTCAAAACACGCGTATCTTCCGATATCGCACACAAAGTGTAATCCTGTAGCAAAGTCGGACGAAAATAATCTACTTTCTTCTCATGAGGTTGATCACCTCGGAACGTCCAACGCTCGCTAAACACACGGATACACACACATATGGACACGAGCGCAGCTCAGTTTTCATCAGTATTACACTGGTATTTTATAACGCAGTGGAGATGACGTCAGTGGCAAACGGGCGGTGTGCAAGGTGGCCCATGGTATAAAATTTCTTCGCGTATCATACGCTTGGAAATAAAAAATTTAAAAAAAGCGGGACGTATGTGTGCATATATATATATATATATGTAGCAATACATCCGTACAGAATGCAAGCGGGATGGGTATAGATTTCTCGCTCGAGAGCGCCGATCCTCAAAGACATGAATACGTTGTATCTTTGTATAATCAGTGAGCTTTATATATATATTGCTCTTGCCGAAGGATCATTTACAACCGCTTGGATTACTGATTTACGCCTGCCGCCAGTTTACACAAACACATCCTGTTCCCAGGAACGACGTTAACGAATGTTTCGAGAAAATTTGCTCTTCGTGCAACTCGAAATCTCTCCTGCGCGACCCTTTTAATATAAAAAACAAAAAACATAAATCACATTCTTTTCGATCAATCGATCGATCTCGAATCGATGTCGATCAATCGATTAATCTCGAATCGATGTCGATCAATCGATTAATCTCGAATCGATGTCGATTAAAAGATCGATATCGATTAGTCGATTAATTGATTCTTCGATCGATCGAATTAATCGATAATTGCGACAAAGGCCAAATATATTATCATAGAACGATATCCGAGCCTCGATATTTTAAGATCCTCGATACGATATTTCTACGTTAAGAGATATCTATAATTCTCGTTGCAGTTGGAAACGAACGAAAGCACGCATACCGAGACAAACAATTGCAACGAGACGATGTAATCTGCGTCGTCTGGCTCCCAGGTGCACTTTCCCATAGTCGTTCGCGCACGCATGCATAATTCGATGCTCGTACCCTACATAAACTATATATACATACATATATAGGAGAGATTCAACTAATAACGAGAGTATACGAATATTTTCATCGTTATGTGTATACCCCGAAAGCTCGCTTGAACCAC
The DNA here is from genome assembly GCA_946811545.1 of Netelia fuscicornis. NCBI lineage: Eukaryota > Metazoa > Arthropoda > Insecta > Hymenoptera > Ichneumonidae > Netelia > Netelia fuscicornis. The sequence goes on along the minus strand of OX328011.1, from coordinate 45,431,163 downwards.
GAAAAGTAAAACCTCGTTGGGGCAACCAACTTTGGTACCGCATACACGTGCTACACAAATCGCACACACACGCACACAGATTCATTCTATACTTATATTTAAGTATAATCAACATGTACTATACGTTACAGTCTCTATGTCTTTATATATATATCCATACATATCGAAGCCCTTTCCATCGTGCATAGTTACACGTCTCGTTTATATCGTCCGACCCCACCGGAAAAGAGCTACACCCCTCAGCAAAACTAAAACTCGTATCTTATTTCCGGACAACTTCCAATCGAGGGCTGCATTGCAGGCATTCTACGTTTTCTATGTTTTATCACGTACACACACACACATATATATATATATGTAGAAAGAAAGAGAGATTTATATACATATATAGATATATACACGGGTCATTCCATCGTTAACCACCGAGCCATTAGTTACCCCGAGTTTTTCATTCGTTCTGTGTCTGCATCGTTTCTCTCAATGTACATAACTATCGAAATTTTTGAATTAATTAAAATTCATACCGATATTTTCTGATATACGGTCCGAATTCTTGTCTTCAAATCGATCATCGAATGTGAGCAATCGAAAGATTTATTTTATAGATATTCGATCGAGATTTACTTACAATTAAAATTTTGTTGGTTAAATGAAATTTGCGTTGGTCGATTCCTCGTGGGATAGCTCATATATTTATATGAGCATGTAAAATGTTGCCCATATCTCTCTTTCCCTCTCTCTCTCTCTCTCCCACTCCCATTCTCTTTCTCGCTCTCGCTCTTGCTCTTGCTCTTTGTCTCTCTCTTTATCCGCATATATACACATATCGCGCTTTGTATATCGCGTTATACGGTATAATGTACGCCGAGTTTCGCGAAAACTTTTGTAGCACGAAGCGCTTGCATCAGACATAGCCCGCGTTCCCTTCCCGCCACTCTTTCACCATCCGCGCATCACTCCTTCTCCAGCCGTGCGGGGGCGCGGTGGATTATCGTGCCGCCAAATTGTCTACCTACTCAATTTTACGCCGAGCTTCCTCCCACATCCCTCCCCGATAATGCACCGACGTTGCACGAAGAAGAAACTTTTCGTATCTCATCGCAGTCACTCACACACACGTGTACAACGATTTACCCAAAACGTACGTTTACCGTAGTCCAATCGCGTTGCATACCGCAAAAAAAAGAACGAAAAAAGGATGAACAAAAAAAGAGATTTAAACGGAGCAAGAGGGGGAGGCTCGAAAACAAAAGTACCTGCGCGAAACGTTATTTCATGTTTAACGCTCTTATACTGTTTATTCACGAATAATTAAAAGTCTGACGGCAAAAAAAATTGCGTATTGCTCGAGACTTAAGGTAGTTCTATCGTTTTATAGTTTTCGCAAAATTTTGTTGAAAATTTAGATATGTCTTCTTTGATATCGTATGTACGTGTTTAATAATTTTTGGAAGGTTTTATCAGGAAGTTGAGATATTTATTGGTGAAAATCAGAATTTTCGGTAATGGATGAAGTTGCATTTTCATCCATAAATATCTTAGCTTCTACTCGGTAAAGCCTTCTAAAACATTGTATACATTTTTATGCAACATCAAAGAAGCTTTATTTAATTTTTCAAAAGGATCAAAATTTTATTCCCGTTTTTTCTCACATTGGAAATGGACCAAGCGTTGAAGTTCATTAAGAAAAGTTGTTGCAAATCGACTAAAGAACAACATACTCAAAATTCAACTCGATCCTACGGAAAGTTTATTTGTTATATAATAAACAAAATCATGAATTTTTTTTCCATAAGATTTGTTATAAAAAGTAATCGAAGCTTCTTTGATGTCATATAAAAATGTGTGCAAAATTTCAACAGGCTTCATCGACCAAATGATCGAGATACTCGTTGTATAATGTTGCGATATTTAACACGGGCTCTTATGGGAGATTGCGAAAAGTGACGATTTTCAAGAATATATATCGTGATTTTTGAGTCGATAAAGGTCCCTGAAATTTTACACACATATACATATGACATCAAAGAACGTTTCTGCAAAATTTTCAGTGAAATCTAACGGAAACGCTGTAACGATAGGACTACCGACTTCATACCTTAAAGTATAAAGTTTCCAAGTTTTGATCATTTCATATTTTTATCGACGTGTTCTTTTTTTACTTCAAGCGAACGTCGTATGAAAATGACGAAGATATTATTACAAATCGTTGTATACAGCGTGATTTATTTTTCAAGTTTTCGATCGAGTCGAAGTTGAATTTATACGTTCTTGAAACGAGAGGAAGATGGGAAGAGAGAGAGAGAGAGGGAGAGAGAGAGAGATCTATTTCGATTCACGAGAGACACTAAATACATCACGAAATTCTCGACGAGAACGTTCCGACTTTGTGCTAAACGCGTATAACACACACGCGCTTCTTGAGTAAATTTCGAAGGCTCGCGGTAAGCTTCTCGTCTCGAGGGGGCAGCTTCTTTGAAAGAACCGAAATCGAGCCAGCTGGCTACGTCGTGCGAAGTATCGCGTTGCAAAAATGACCTCGAGGAAGAAAAAAGAGACGCGTATGATCGATCGATACGTGAGATCGATTTATCGGAAAAACGAGACGCGGATAATAATCGTATCGATAATTAATTAATGATCGATAACGATAATTTCCCAATAAAGAAACAATCTTTAATAAACAACAAAACACTATGAGAAATTTCTTCGCAAAATTCGTTGATTCGTTTCCTCTGACTTTTCGAATTTCTCATTTCGTCTAAGCTCGAAGATATTTATTCTGTTCGGTTCCGGATTTCTGATTTTCACGATTTAATGAAGATATAGTTATATCGGTGGATATAAAATAAATGATGCGATCATCCTACCACGGTCTCGTCATTTATCAACGGACCAACGGTGATTCTCCGATTCTCAAACTTATCATACCTAAGTATATACGTATATATAACTTTCTTGCACATTGTTTCACGTAGGAGTGAACGTTGGAACCAATAACTTCGTCGATAAATTTGTCTCGTGAGAAAAACATTTTGCTCTCTCTCACTCTCCCTCCATCCCACCCTCTCTTCCTCGCCCTCCTCTCCCTTCCTTTTTCTCCCCCAAGAAAAAGAATTTTCAACGGTGTTTGTAAAATTGCTATTAGAGATGTTCAAAAAAACAAAATTTGAAACTTTATCGATCGCTTTAAATTAATTACGTATTCAAAAGATTTCTGAGATTTACTGATAATTGTTTGTGCACACGTTGATACGCAGATGTAAATGTGTATCGAAGGAAAGATAAATATTGTTCTTGGCGAGTTGTCACGAAGGTCCCCCGTACGGTGTTAGATACATTTCACGAAATACCAGGCTTACAATTAGTTAGCCGCGGAGAGGAGGAAAACCTTTCGTAATGCGTGGTATAGAAAGGAAGAGGGAGAGCGAGCGTGCGAAAGAGAGAGAGAGAGAGAGAGAGAAACGTTGAAAGGTCCGAAGGGTACCAGAGAATCTATTCCGGTAGCAGCCATCCGTTTATTTTGGGTCGTGGGCACGTGCTTCGCCCATTCGAATCTGTTCTCGTACGTCTATGTGCGTATATATATATATATATATGTACGCCTCTGGCTATAACGGAATCTACGCGCATACTTGCTAAACATGTAAATACATATATCACAAGTATTTATAAAGTACCTTAGGGTTATATATATATATATATATACACGCGCAGTTGGTACGTAGCGATGGTAAAAATATTTCTCAGATAATCTGCAATTCCGAATACAAGGGCTGGAACAAAAAATCTGGTTGTTGGACCATGGAAATATACATGGAAAGAATTTTTGAGTAATTTTTACTGTGAAATCACGGGAATTGAGTGATAAATGTGCAATTCTTCAGATTTTTAGGAAATGCATTATACATTTTAATGGAAATGAGTAAAAATTTACTGTCCCGTGACAAAAATTGAAAATATTTTCAAGAATTTTTACTGAAATTGACAGTAAATTTTCGTGAAACGTAAACATTACTACAATACGTTGAAAAAAGGGCTGATACAAATGAAAGTGTAGGGTGGATATTGAGAAATTTGCGTGTTTGTCTTGAAAATTTAAAAAAGGAAGGCGAAATTTTCTGTGCGTTCACCAGAATTTTTACGTTCTTCGCAGTAAGATTAGTTGGGGCTAGGTCGCCTGGTCGTAATCCGTGAGCTCTGTGTAGCGTGCGTAAAAATGATGCTACGTGCTAAAATTTTTAGATGTCTGTAAGTAAAATATTTGAAACTAGTGTCAATTTTTAACTGTTTGCACATTTATGACCGGGTTCAAGTTTTGAATGTAATTTTTACCGACATTTCACGGTCAAAATTAATAAGAAATTCTCTCCGTGTATATATAGCCATATATTAGGGTGTGTTTTTGGGCAACTTTTTTCTTCATTTGGATTGATATCTAGATGAACAAAAAGTAAATTTGCAGGAAGGTAAAATAAGAAGCCTGTTAAAATTTGAGCTCTCAATATTAATATTTAGAGGTCGCTCATCGCACATTTCTATTTTTCATTTAAATAACGCGGGCAAAATTTCCTTTTATGTCTAGAATTTTATACCACGTTCATGGTATATTGTAGAGACAAGCTCGTGAGATATTTTTTATAGAGAATTAACTGCTCTAGAAAAAAAATCTCTTATACTTTTTTGATAAACCTGGTCATTCAAATGATATTCGAGTTCAAAGTTTAATATGTATGAAAAATCATCGTTTTTTTACGATTTCGCGCTTAAGAGAATTGTTTCATATATATATTGTTATATACAGGGTGAATTTCATAAGGTGTAACAGACTTTGTTTTAAGGTAGATGGGATCATTACAAACAAAACTTGCAAATGAACATTAGGGATATTTTTAATAGTTTACGAGAAATAAATTTTTAACGTTGGTCCAATCAGAGCGCGCCGAGAAACGGTGGAGCCGCCCACTCCCCGTCCTAGCAGCCAATGCCCGAGAAATAAAAATGATTACGTAATAATATAATAAATAAAATTGACTGTTCTGAATTTTGCAACCCCAAATGTAACGCCCTACACTGGGGTAACTACGGCTGGGGTAGGAGTGGGCGGCACCAACGCTTCTCGGCGGACTCTGATTGGACCAACTTTAAAAATCTATATCTCGTAAACTATTAAAAACATCCCTAATGTATACTTGCAACTTTTGCTTGTAATGATCCCATCTATCTTAAAATAAAGTCTGTTACGCCTTATGAATATCACCCTGTATATCATCAATTCCAGGAAATTGATGCATAAACGTTCAGTATAGAAATAATTCTTCATTTACCAAACAGATCGCTATGATTGTTCTTTATTAAATTTACTTATTCTCTTCACTTTTTTAAATCGTAACCCCACAATTGGGCAAGCTTTCTGAAAATTCATTTCATAGAACTAATGAAATGTCTTTTTTTATTTAAAAATTGATTGGTTTTGATTTTTGTAATTTGTTTTTATATCGTAATGGCGTGAATGCACGATACCCGGGCGAATAGCGCGCTTTTCTCTCTCTCTCTTTCTCTCTCTCCCTATCTCTCCCGCGAAATGCAGGCGGATCGCGTACATACAGAAATTGAACCCGCTCAGGTGAACATACAAGGCAAAAGGTATAATGATGAGCGAGATGGAAGGGGAGGAGGGTGGCTGAGTGAGGGAAGAAAGGGAGGGAAGGACGAGAGAGTCCACGGTGTGGCGTTTCAGCCTATTATGATTCCGAATAAATCAGGCGAAGGAGAGTAACACGAGAACCGGGCGCTCCTTCGTCTGCCGTTTCGTACACCGACGCTATATAGATATATTTTTTTATGTTATACGTCTCGTTGCTCTATACGTGTTACGAACTCAACACCAATACCTCGCTCTCTTCGCTTTCTTCAGTTCCTCTTCTACGGAAGAACAAGAAGAACATAAGAAGGAAAGAGACGTGAAATATATCGGGGTATTAAAAAAACTAAAAACGATGATCTAATATCGTAGAAATCGAATTGATACGAAACACCACATTTATGTATTTTTTGTTATCCTTGACCGGACGTACGCGACGATAGGAGATCAAAGATCGAGGCGCGCCTTGGGATATATTTTTTTTAATTTTCTACTTTTTTCGATATATTTGCTCAACCTTGCCGGTAAATATATTACACGAGTTGTGAAAGGAGGGAGGAAGAGGAGGGGAAAAATGTACACTTCTCTCGATCAACTAGCCAGTGTATAAACGCTACATCGCACGCTGTAACGCAATTTATTCCAGAATTTATTCCATCAACGATTTCTTATTATTGAAATTATTCGACTTTCTGACATTGTTAATGAACATCGCGCATTACAGGTTTGAATTATTTTGTTTATTACGAAAGGCTTGAACAAAAAGCATATAAACGATTTTCTGTCCCTTCGCTTATCGCAATTATTATTCATTTTTTTTTAATTATATATTGTTCATAAGTTTGTTTTCTTTGCGGGATTGAAATATTTTCTTGTTCCGGCGTTTAGAACGCGGCCTGTGGGAGTCGCTCTTACGTTTTCGATTCGAACTGAACGAGTTACTTTGATCTACGGCTTGTACAGTGCTGTTTAAGTAGAACAGGCGCGTATTAGATCAGACATTAAAAAAAGCACCGACGATTCGGCGAATTCTCAATCGTTTCTGACAGTATGTTATATACGCGAAAAGAAAATCCTCCGTCTTCTTCTTGAATATTCGGACAGTATAGACAATTTATCAAACCCGCATTCGTTTCAATAAATGATAACGATAACGAATTTACAAATTTAAAAACTGGAACGAGCGCGGGAAACGAGACGAAACAATCAAGTTTGTTTTTACCACGTTTCTTTTATATCGAATTAGACAATGAAAATACAATTTGTGAACGATCGGTAATGTACGATAGATCGGTGAATATTGATGTAAGTGTTCACGTGTTCGAGAAAACGTGCCACATAGAGGAAATTCAAACTTTTTGGATTATTCTTCCGGATTGTCCTATGAATGTTAGTTTCATGTAAGATCCATGTACGGAGGAGATTTTTAATTGCACGCAGTTACGTGTCTCATTGCTGTTACGTGTAATTCCCTCTTTCTCTCTCTCTCTGTTTCTCTCTCTCTCTCTCTCGCTCTCTCGCTCATTAGCTCTCTCTCTTTCTCTTACCCTCTCCAGTCTACAATCGATGGGAGTGCCTGTGTACTATAATCGTTTCCTGTATTCGCTCGCGCCTCGATTATAACACCCGTTCTATACAGCTCGATGGCTAATTCGATTAGCTATCCCGGCACGTTATTCATCGTCAAGCCATTCTACGGAGCTATTATAAGTATTATGTATCATCGTAGCAACACACGATCGAGTTTTAATTTTAATCTCGCGAATCACGCGCAATTTTCATTTATTACATTTACGTAAATTTATATTATTATCACATTTATTTATTTTCCAACGACCGGTAATATCCCTTTTTCCCATTTCGATTTTAAATAAAGTGTTAAATTTTAAATGAATATTTAGCAATCAAAGTGAACACGAACGACTTAATTATTTACTTTTTACCATTCGCATAGAAACATGTACACCCTCCCCCCCTCCCTGACCCTCATTGTCCGCGATTCGATGCGCCATCCATAGCACACGACTGAGCGGTCACCGCACCAAGTACTGTCCCCGTGAAAAGCTGCTTAACTTCAGTGATCATCGGAGCTGCACGCTGACCGCGTGTCCCACGTCGCCCGTGTTCATAATTGTTAAATTATTTCAATTAAATTCATCGAAACTTTATTATAACAAAATTAATTGATCGAATTTAAGAAAAAATTAATCGATCAAAAAATAATTTAAGAATATTAAAAAATATCGACCTTTATCTCGTCGTCCGGTACTTCTTTCTTGATTTTGACGATGGACGTATCGTTATCACCGTTAATATTGTTGTTCGGGGATGTTCTAGATTGAAATCTTGCCGCGCTTTTCCGTGCGGTTGTCCCACGCAAAGTCGACAGCGAGGGCTTACTGCTCATCACGCCTCGCGAATTCTCTCGTCTCGCTTTATTTGCCGAAATAATAAATAAATAAAACTGACGATACGAATCATTTGTCACTGGTAATTTCGTCGATGATTATTATTTTATCGAATAACAAAGACGATCATAAGATTTCGCCAAACATTTTATTAATTAAAAATTTTATCACTCGTTTCGAACAACGTGATAACTTTCACGCTCTCCCGTAAAAGCACATGGACGACACTTTCCACTGTTACTTCACTCTCGAGGATTTCTTCGAATTTTCTCTCCTTCGAATTAATCATAATTACGGTAAAAAAAAATCGAACGTTACGATAGAGCGATTAAATTATTATTTCAATCGCGAAAGTAACAACATTGACGAACAATCTCCTCGTCTTTTGATCCATCTACGACGAAGCACGTGGTAGAACAATCGACGAACGACACGAAAACGCGGCTGGACATAACTACGCCCGATCGCGTTCAATCAAAACAGTAAAAAAAATCTATAGATATATACGTATCTAAATACGTAACAGAGACAGTAACGCTCGGTTTGCCCGCCGAGCGGCAATTGAGTCAAGGGTGCACCTTGCACGCGGCTTTTATATTCAAGTTGGGTGGACGCGATTTTGTGCGAACGCGCATAATGTACTACCACCTTTTCGCGAAATCTCGACGACGCGCGCGCAGTTTCGACATAATTATAGAGGGAGAGAGAGAGAGATGGATAGCGAAGGAGAGACAACGCGTCGTGAAACGTCAGTTACGTTCCGCTTCGTCGTTGGACACTGATTAATAGTCGAGAGCGAATATCTATATGCGTATGCGTTTTATATATCGTAGTCAATGGCGATAATATTAATGCGAACTTTTTAAAATAATAAAATCTCCCGCCAATTTTGAATAATTACGACGTAAGACGAGATGACACGAGCATGGCCGAGCGACGGAGGAAATCGAGGTAGAAGCGAGACCGAGTGACTCGCACGGACGCTCACTCGATACTTACTGAAGTGCGCGGCCTTGTCGACGCGCCGCGTACTCATCCTTTTACTTCTCCCGTTGCGTTGGAATTGTTTACGGGATAGCGAGGGGCACACTCGCGAGAATATATTTTATATATGTATCTATACAGTCATTAACTTCTCGCCTCCCTCAAAAGCTGCTAGGCCTGACGCAAAGCTAACGAAGCTTCGTGCGGGAGTGCAGCGAGATTAAAAATAACCCGCGCGTGGCGCTTTCATTGGTCACTTGTAAAACTACACGTCGTATTTTCTCGGCTGTTTCCGGTCCCTTCCTCTTGCCGTTCGTCACGCGACCGTGGCGCCGCGCATCCCTCGTGTTCGAATTGCGTAGTTCGACCGACGCTTCGCGTGATTCGGCTTGTACCGTGTAGTGGACCGTTTCTCTCGCGTCTTTTTCGATAAGTTTTCCAATGTAACTCATCAATTTTCGTATCAATGGATAGATACGCTGTTAGTCTTTGTCAAGTATAAGCCTAGTGTCTCGTCTAAGTTCTTTCAGCGTTTACGTGTGTCGTGATGGTGCACTTTTTACCGATTTGTCTTTCAAGATGGCGTCCGAGCAGGTTTAGTGTTGCGGTATGTACGCTTGAGATTTGAAGGTTAGGATTCACAATTTCTGTCAAATTATTCGTCTCAACTCTGTTTTCTGTAACTCATTGTTTCGAAAATACATAAAGATTGAAACTAACTTTCTTATAAATTGAAGAGTACTGAATTGGCAACAATTTAAGAGCAAGTAGTTGACATTATTGCAGAGTCGAGTGAGAGTGCATGATGAGGAAGGGATTGTGTAAAACTATGGAAAAAATAGCATTGGTAATTGAGGCTCATTTTTATCATTTCATATTGTACATACAGATATATATATATATATATAATTGATTTAGCATAGTATACATAGATAACAAAATACATCGAGCTTGGAACCTCTGACTACTTACAATCTTTGTGATTTAAGTACTTCAATGGTACCCGAATTGTCTCGAATATTGTCAATTTTGTGTGGAGCTCATCATTTATACATTTCTATTCATCATATATACTTTCATCCCCCGGAGCATTAATATTATTCTCCCTTTATCAAAATCATAATCTCTCTCCGCATACGATAGAACATATCTTTATTTCTATTTGAAAGTTGAGTTGGTTTCGTTGGTGTAAATGAAAATATTTTAATATAATCGATCCTTAACGTTACGTTAACTATTCCTTGTACTCATTATTGACATTGCGGTATAACTGTGTATTTTTGTTATTATCGATGAGTTTGTGAGTTATCGACACGCTCTAGTGTTACATTCGCGAAAATACTGATAAAAAAATATCTTATTTTTTATCCATCTTAATCGCCTATGAAATGTCTTCAAGAGGTCCGTCGTGCACATATATTGCATGATAAATAATGCGATATAATTTCTTTTTTGTAGTTTCAGAATTCGTCGATATGATAAATACTCTTAGGACTCGATATAGAAAAGATAATGTCAAGCTGCCATTCTACGAGGGCTATTCCGAATAGGATTTGTTTATCGATGTTCGAAAGTTTGCGAACTACAATATTGTGCAATATGGGCTTGTCGGTGCTGCTTAAACATTAACTACTGATTCACAATACTTTGATCCAACGTAACGCGTAGGACACGATTCGAGTAATGGCACGGGTGGTACTGTTCTTGCACATATGTATGCACTATCATTTACAATGAATTTACGAAATACTCTCTAGTAATCAAGATGATAAGCGGACGTTGCTTAAATTTATCTACAAATGTTCGTGGAAGATTTCTCTTCGACGATACTTTTCCTGAATACTGTAGTGTTTCTCGCAGAGTTCTTGTATCGAAAGAAAGAAAAAAAAAAACGATTGAGCAAAAAGAAAATGTTCTATCAGCGTTCGATGATAGATAGTCCTAAAATCATTTCTATACGCTTATCGTGGCTGTCCCATTGTTGCATAAACTTTGCAGCTCTCGCCCCTCTGAAAACACAAAGCATTGTCAAATATATATTATCAATCCTGAAATAACGAAGAAAGAAAATGCAATGAAACCTCCAATAAGTTAACAATTTGAAAATTTGTAACTCATCAAGTAGAAAAGCTTGACTAGAGGCAAGATACCTTATTGGAAATTCGACCGACATTTACATTCTTTGAAGAGTCGAAGGTAATTTCTTTAAAAATTCATGCAGAACAATTCGATAACGAAAACTACGTAAAATACGGTTAATACGCAACATGGAAGTCGGTAAGAAAGATTAGAAAGAACCGATATTAGAAGAGTATAAAAATACGTATTTTATTTTACAGCGGTTATGTACGCAGCGCAGTAATAGCTTCGAGGATACGCAACCTCTAAGTTTCCTATGGAAAACATGACGAGATATTTACAGGCAACGAAATATAAATTGTACGTGCACACACGATGAAAGCGAGTAGTTCGTTACAAGAATTGGAACGATGTTACAAGCACAAATCTGGGCGTTCGACAATAAAAGCTGTGTCACTCTTTCGGCGATTGATCGGTCAACACGTTAGAAGTATGGATGAACGACGTGTCCTAGTGAAATCATCCACTCTCCGTAATTCAGGCCTTCTGCCTATTCCGAACAGAAGTGGAACGCTCTCGGAGTACTCGATGCATCTTCTATCCTTCGTACGATCGTAACAATTCAACGCGCCGAATTCGTAGCAAGAAGAATAGCTCTGTTGAGAAGCTCGCTGCGTACAGAGTGCAGGCGTTTCTAGCAGACTACAACGTATTTTTTCTCTCCGTGACCTACCTTCCTGTCGTACCAGTCCGGGAATATCCGTTATTGATGAATTCTCAGCATCCTCTACCTTAACGTTTCCTGCGAAAGATACGTTTACACCAACAGCACCACCACAACCACCAATGCCAATATCAACGAAGCTTCTTTATAAGATCTTAGCGAGCAGGCGAAGTTATTAAATTAATGCCCACCAGACGAGAATCAAGCACGGTACACCTTTACAGTTACCGCGATAATGAATTTATCGAATTAATTTGAACTTTAGACAAACCATTTTGGAGATCATCGTCGCCCTCGGGACTCTCGTCTTCCGTTGTATCCTCTTTCACGCATCTGACTAGAAACATCGCGAAAGCACCGATTATCGGTGGCACTCCGGCTAGTACAAAGGACAACTGATAGGAACCTGAAATAGAATAACACAATTTTTAATTCCCTGAAAATTCGGAGGAACCGTATAATTCTCAAAATACCATTTTCAAGCCAAACTATTTAAAAGACAAATCGTTTAAGTTTTTCAATTCTCTTAAGAATAAACATAATTCCCTGAAAATTCGGAGGAACCGTATAATTCTCAAAATACCATTTTCAAGCCAAAGCATTTAAAAGACAAATCGTTTAAATGGTTCAATTCTCTTAAGAATAAACATAATTCCCTGAAAATTCGGAGGAACCGTATAATTCTCCAAATTCCATTTTCAAGCCAAACCATTTAAAAGACAAATCGTTTAAGTTTTTCAATTCTCTTAATAATATACATAATTCCCTGAAAATTCGGAGGAACCGTATAATTCTCAAAATTCCATTTTCAAACCAAACCATTTAAAAGGCAAATCGTTTAAATTTCTCAATTCTCTTATGAATAAACATAAGAACGAGAATCTAATATTTTAAAATAATAAGTAAAAGTTTCGTTAAAGTAGTGAAAATCTAAATTCCTCCGACCGACTGAAAGTTTCCTGAAACCCATAGGAACAGTGTAATATCCTCATTTAACGATTTTGCGCAATTTACAAGTCTCGAAGCAACTTGAATTCAGAAACGAATATATCTTTGATTATTTATATTATTTGGAAGTTAGCTTCTCGCTTTTATTACCTGTACGATCGAACAATCGACCAGCGATCGGTGGTCCCACGGTCAATGGTATCGAGCACATGCCGAGGAGGAAACCAATGGCTTGCGTCGCACCTTTCTGTCCACAAATGTCGAAAGCTATCGGACCCAGTAACGATATGAAACACCCGTCGAAAAGACCCATGCAAAGAGCTATCACCAATAGTACACCGAACGATGGAGTTATCGGTAAGAGCATGGTGAGAATCCCAATGCTGATGAATGAAATCTGTCGACAAGGATTTTGTTTTAAATTATATTCGACCCACGTTGTAATTTTTCTTTACGTTATGCAAATCAAAACTGGTCTTACTTGTTGTAATAAAATTCTATTGACCCGTGGCAAATCGGCGATGTAGCCAAATATGAGACGTCCAAGACCAGAAGTTATACCGATACACATGACCGGCAATTTCTTATCGGCACCCTTGAAGGCGATCGACACAAATTTGCCTATGTGAACGTATGGCACGAAGTATCTAAAGAAAAAGTACAATTATTCCTACAATGATCGAAACATTCACGATTCAATAATTAAGAACTACAATATCTGCAGACACAAACCCGAAAAGAGCGAGAGGAATTGCACTGGCCCACACGACGTACTTCTTCTTCTTCCAAATGGAAACATTCACGACTTCTTTCAACCTCGAGCAGAAAGATAATTTGGACCTATCGATTCCTCGAATCTCTACTGCTTTTTTTACTGTAAACGTATCAAAAGTTGAGTTTGTAAAGATTATTTTAATCTTGGTTAATATAATTTTCATTGATATCATGATGAAAACGAGTTTTCTCGAATTTGAATCGAACTTACCAGGTACTGGTTTAAAGAGAACCGCACATGCCATTACAATGGAAGTGAGAACCGCCAAACTTCTGAGAGTTCCAACGAGACCAAAACGTTTGAGCAGTGGCTCAATGATATATGGCATTATAATTGTAAATATCGAACTTCCAGCTGTTACGATTCCGTTGACGAGGCCCAGATAGCGTTTGAAATAATGTCCTAGAATAACTAAGCTCGGTGTGTAAGCAAGACTCGCACCAAATCCGTACATCACTCCGTAAGTCAGGTACAATATCTCGACCTGCGATACGAATGGAAAATGAAATAATGAGCTTCAAGTAAAATTTCAATAAGACCTTTTATTAATAAGAATCAATGGGAATTTTTATTTCGTAGATATTTACCTTGTGAGAGAACAGGGACGCTAGAAGCATTCCACCAAAGGCAAAAGCACCTCCCAAAAACGTCGTCAATTGAATGCCAAATTTGTCAGTCAGGATTCCTGCTATCGGCGACAGGAAGAACGTTGTTCCTATCGTTAACGAACCCACTAGAGCTGCAAAAAGATCATACTTTTTTTTAATCGTCGAACGCAAAGAAGATTTGTATAGAATGAATCAATACAAATTTTCGAAATGATCAAAACTCAAAATTCTCTCATATACAAAGAATCATTGTAAATTTTGGTAATCTTTGAAACTCAAATTTATAGAGTGTAGACAAGAATCAATGAAAGCTTTCAATTTTCATCATCGAATTAAAAACAAACGAATTTGTCTAACAAGAATACAATATTAAAAAATAATACATAAATAACAAAAATTTTACACGAAAATTTTACAATTGCTCATGAAACGATAATTTTGCACAAGATACAAAAGGATTTTCATCGAGCGGTAAATTTAACTGCGTCGTAATAGCAATATCGATCGAAACCGTGAATAATTGACCCTTTCGTATAAATTGACGTACGAAAGATCAATTGAACGAGAATGATTCAGGAAAGACATTGTCGGCGTAGATTTCGTTCTCAAGAAAAGTGTCTGCAGTCTCATGTGGGGAAAGGCGCCACGAGCTACGAGAAAACGTATTCGGTGCTATTACAAATACGTAATGTCACGAGACACATCGATCATAGCCAAGGGAGAAACGGTGTTTTTATTTCGATGGCTCGTTAAGCACGATCCTCGTACCATGTGCGGCGCACCCTCCACGATATGGAAGGCTTTGGAACACGATACGATTTTGAAACTGGATCCTCACCGGTAATCGCGATACCCGTACAAGATCTTTTTTCTTTTTTGTTTTATTTCATAGAATCTCCTTTGTAGAAACATTCTTTGGAACAATGAAATATAATGGAGAAAGGGATGATTCCCCGAATTGTAAACAGAAATAAAGTAACGAGATAAAGGAAAAACCAGAAACAGTTACGGTTTCGTCGGTTGGATATTAATAAAGGGACGGAGCGAGACTAATGCAACGAAGAACGAATGTTACACTGGCGCGAATATGAGAAAAAGAGTGACGTTGGTTGACCCCTATTAGGACTAATGTCCGAGTAATTGGTGATTAATTCAGGGGTTCCCGAGAGAGACGGTGGATATTTAATTTTAAATTGTCCGGGGCCATTAACTCTGCGCTTATTGTCCAACGACCCGTCTAATCGATAGGCCGCTTTGCTCTACGAGTAATTAATTAAAATCTCTAATAATCTTGTGTCATCATGGCCATCGATGACTAGATATTATAAATCATCGTCGACGAACGACGAAACGATTTGCGTCGTTACGCATCGGTTTTGTAATCGTCATTTACTATCGGTGCCCCAATTCGTGAAATTAATTCTTCTTCGTAGTCGAGAATCGTGAAATTAATCATTCTTCGTAGTCGAGGATCGTGACACCAATCGCCTGTAATAAAATCTCGTAGTATCTTCGATATTGTGCGGTTTAAAAATAAGATGCAAAATTCGTAGCAACGTAGGTCGAGTTAAATGAACCAGAGGGTCGTAAGTTTCTCAAACTCTCTGTCTCTGTTTCTCCTGAAGGAAACTCGAGGACTTTAATCTCGTTGAATTCGTTTTGTGAAGATGAATTCGGTCCGCACAAAAAGAGTATCGTGCTTCAGACGAGATGTGTTACTTCTCTACTCCGATAATGACTGGACGAGAGATTTAAATCTCTGACGCACTAGGCCACTAGCGATCCGATGGTCCGTGCAAAATCTATAAAGACATCGACCAATGTGTTCCCAGCTGTTTCAAGACAAACAAACAAACAAAAATCAATAAACAGTATTTTGTGAAACGAGATTAGAGAATAATTCTCGCAATTCGTAGAATTTTTTTTTGTACCATTGGAAATATTGTAGAAACCACAATTGTTCTTTTAGCGTGAAAGTCAGCGATTCGAATCATTTTAGTTTTTTAATTGATGAAATTAAACGACGTATAAAAAGTCGTCTAGAAATGAGGAAAAGCAACGAGATATCGTCTCGTCCTAGAACAACGATTAACGATAGCATAATGAGGGAGTAAATTTCGCGGTTCGACGTTGGGAGATACGAAAATCATGTCGAAGATAGGATCGATGGGAAGAACGAAGTTAAAAGTTATCGCTGCTACGAGTCTGCTGACGACAGTCGGCGTTTAAGAAGAAAAAATGAAAGAACGGAGAGATTGAGAAAAGGAGACGTTAACTAATAAAGAGGGATAATAATTATTGTATTATTCGACGCGATAAGAATTTTCTAAAAATCTGAGATATCACGGTTCACTGACCAATCGACGTCGCGCCTTTCGGTCGACCGAGAAAATGAAACTCACGTGATAAGGGAACGGTTATAACTGCCCCTGCTTTATTTAAGGCTCGACATCTACGTCGAAGCGTCTGGCCGAAAATTTATCTGACTTTCAACGACGGCGGATAATGAAATGATGTTTTGATAAATTTTTGTTTAACGAATTGCTAAAGAGGCTTTCTTGATCTTTTACAAACAAGTTTACTCTATAACGAGTGATTTCTATTTATGACAAAAGTTGTGTAGATTTGAGAATATCGAGAGATATCAATGTGTAAAATTCGGATTTGTAGGATTTCCTCGCACTTTTTAATGAGATCGTGACATCAATCGTCAAAGCGTCTGGCCGAAAATTTATTTGACTTTCAACGACGGCGGATAATGAAATGATATTTTGATAAATTTTTGTTTAACGAATTGCTAAAGAGGCTTTCTTGATCTTTTACAAACAAGTTTACTCTATAACGAGTGATTTCTATTTATGACAAAAATTGTGTAGATTTGAGAATATCGAGAGATATCAATGTGTAAAATTCGGATTTGTAGGATTTCCTCGCACTTTTTAATGAGATCGTGACATCAATCGTCGAAGCGTCTGGCCGAACATTTATCTGACTTTCAACGACGACGGATAATGAAATGATATTTTGATAAATTTTTGTTCAACGAATTGCTAAAGAGGCTTTCTTGATCTTTTACAAACAAGTCTACTCTATAACGAGTGATTTCTATTTATGACAAAAGTTGTGTAGATTTGAGAATATCGAGAGATATCAATGTGTAAAATTCGGATTTGTAGGATTTCCTCGCACTTTTTAATACTAGATTTACCAGACCAGTCATTTTGACTGGTCGTGCAATTTTTAATTAAAAATTCCTACTGTATGTAACATTTGTTTTCTGAAATGACGTTATAACTTCTGTAGCTGTAGTAGAAAATATATTTAATGAACTCAATACAACTTTATATATATTTGTAACAAATATATTTAGATAGAAACAAGTATATGCAAATAGCTGGTAAATCTAGTGTTAATGAGATCGTGACATCAATCGCCGAAGCGTCTGGCCGAAAATTTATCTGACTTTCAACGACGGCGGATAATGAAATGATATTTTGATAAATTTTTGTTTAACGAATTGCTAAAGAGACTTTCTTGATCTTTTACAAACAAGTCTACTCTATAAAGAGTGATTTCCATTTATGACAAAAGTTGTGTAGATTTGAGAATGTCGAGAGATATCAATGTGTAAAATTCGGATTTGTAGGATTTCCTCGCACTTTTTAATGAGATTGCTGAGATTCCTCGAGTCTAAAGATTGTAATGGGGTTTGGATTTCATCGCTGTTTTTCGAGTATGAAAATGCCACGAAGTTGGAACACTTTCATTAGTTCAAATCAAATTTCATCATAATTCAAGATAGAATTATATCGGATCTATGAGAAAAAGAATCTATGTCGATAAGCGTTCTATAAATTTAATTTTTTTTTTAGAATTAAAGTATTTAAGATGTCAAAAAATAAGAACACTTTCCTCGACTCTTATAGAATTTCATCATAATTCTAAATATAGAAGTGAACACTCTACGAAATTGGGAGAATGAAGGAACGTTTAGATTGCTACTTCTTTCGGAATGAGATTTTTGTTTCTTTGTGAGTGAAAGCAATGAAAATATCGTTAAAAAAATTAGTTAGAATTCGAAATGTGCGATATATGAAAACCCTAAGGAAATTTTTACGTTTCAATCACGAAATATTATTGAGATTTAGATTGAAACGAAATTTTTTAGAGGGTTTTAAAAACGAGATATTCGATGCTCAACTTTGGTGTGAAATTTCATGCTCGACATACCAGCCAATCCGAATTTTGCACGATCAACACCGCGTACCATTCATACCAGAATTAAGACATTTTTTCTATATATAGGGTGTCAAGTAATTATGAAGATACAGAAAATGCTGGCGTAGTTGACGTTGGTACAAGGAACTTGACTTGTTTTAATGGTCATGCGATGAAAATTAACCAAGATATTAATTCGTAGAGTTTGAAAGTTTAAAAAATATAATTATCGTTGTAAAGGTGAAAAAAGATTTTTGTCACAAAATCGAAGTTTTTCCCACAAAAATGCAAACAATTGCGAAAAAGAAAATGTTGGAGACAGAAAATGTCGATAAATGTTGGTTGACAAGATAAACGGCCGAAGTGATCCGTTGAATATGAAAATGTTATCTAATTTCAACGGTTTAATATCCGCCGAGGATCCTTCAATATTCTCCTCATTTCTGTGGTTTCTATCTCGTCACCCTGCGATATCAATTTATACGAATCTCGATTCTCGAGTTTCAACCATGATATACGTTCTCCAATTTCACAGTTCTTCGTTATTCAATATACCGGCTCGATAACGCTTTCTTTTTTGCCTTTGTAAATTGGATTTTTCCTCTTCGCATGAGAATACATCTCCATCGCTACTCTTCTTCGCCCGATCGTCGTTCACAAGCTGAAAGAAAAATGACAATTGTTGAAAATGAAAAACACTCACCGGCTTTGGAAGACGCATCGGTCTCACCGCTCTCCTCGAGTCTCTTCTGCAATTCTACGTATATGAGCGAATACGTGTTTATAACGCTAAAGAGAATTCCATTGATCATGAAACTACCAAGCAGTATCATCCACGCCCGAAAGCCACCATCCGGTGGCGAATGTTCATCGTCCTCGTCGTCGATCTCTTCGATTTCTCCCGATGCTTCTTTACCCTTGTTATTTACATCTGTCGTTCTTTCCGAGCGTGTCAGGCTCATTTTCGACGACTTTAATTTATCCGGAAGTAGATGAATTTTCGAGCGTTCGGACTTGGACAAATAAGGGCTTTCCTCCTTGTTGCTAGTGTCGTCTGACTTGTGTGAATTTTTCTTCTCATATGTCTCATCATCGTTGACACGATTATTAGCCTCGGAGAGAATTCCGACACTCAGATCCGTGGCTGAACCCACGCTCTCGTTAATCGTCATTCTTTCGACGAAATAACTCGTGCTGATGTTATCCTCGATTCAACGTCGACCAGGCCCTGTAATACACAATAATTTCTTTAACAAAATCATAAAGAATATATTCCTGCCATAGGCGATGACTCGTTCCATGATCGAGTCATCGAACCGATCGACTTACTGATATTTTTGTTGGAGAAACAAAAATTGATCGAATTCGACGCACAATGCGAATTGGTCATTGACCTCTCTTTCTCTCTCTGTCTGTTCTGTTTGTCTTTCTCTATTGCTTCGCACGCATGTGATGCTCGACTTATCATTGCGTTATCATAACATAAAGAACAGTATAAAATGGTAAAGTGCCAAGGTCCAATAATAGGAAAAAGCGCATTACCCTCGAACGAAGAGTTTTTCGAGGAAGGGGATAAAATAGAAATTGACAAGACATTCGAGAAAATGGCGTGGGCATCGATCGACAACTTGACATAACCCAACAATTTGAAAAATTCACCGAACGTCCACGATTTAAATTTGTACTCTTTGCGAAGCTTCATTCGTTAAAAAATATATTAGCCTAGTATTATACGTTTACTCGTGAAAAAAAGACGCTATTGCGAATGGCGAAAACACAAGACAGCAGTTTCGAGAAATCTGACATTTTCTTTTTTTGAGGTTATTTCCCATATTTTGCACTATTATCCTGAATCGAATGGTATATCAACGTTCAATCCTGATCGATAAAGTCCTACGCGATTTGAGAAAGTCCAAGCCATAGAAAAAAAAGAATAGTTATGAAGAAATTTAATAAAATTCAAAGCCATTCTGCAAATTTGAAAATCTTGTCAACTGTCGTCTACGAATATGGCGCGCACCCGTCAAATTCGCAAACTATCTGGACGAACCCCCACTACTTCGGCGTGAGATATCTCGATAAAAATGCGAAATATTTCTTAACTACGCGATTCAAAGCTCGTTCATAGTTGCGTCTTCCACTTTTGTCACTTAAAAGAGATACTAAAAGTACGCACTATCTATTGTAAACAAAGAGACGCGCCATCGCTTTGGTTAGGTCAGCGATACTCGTTTTCCCCCCCAACATAAACACGTGTCGGTAACACCTGCGACAATAAAGCGGGAAGATTCTCGCTATTCCTTTCTTCGACGTCACTTCATTGTGTTCGTATTACCATGACCTACGATATATGCATAACTGTATAAACACTAATTCGTTATTTCCCACTTTTTAGGCATTACCATTTAACACTTGTACGACTGGATGTAAACTAAATACCGAGATGTCAGGCCGAGGACGAGACGACGAGAGCCCGAAGACACTCGAGGAGAGCGAAGAATGGCGAATGAGAAGGCGAACAAACCGTCAGTAGGGTCGAACGTGAACTGACGGTTCGTTAACGAATAGTCGAGAGGACCGCATGGAAATAAAAAAAAATTGAGCCCACAACGACGAAGAAGATGGCGGGAGGAGGTAGAGGTGGGAGGAGGGATGAGAGAGTGAGAGAGAAAGAGCGCTAAAGAGAGGGAAACGCGGGTCTTCCTTGGTGATGGATGTTTTGTGTGTGTAAATATGCGTTCGTCACATGTGTGTCCGTACGCACCAGCGATATGAACTATCCTCATCGTAATAGCTTTACCGAAGCCAATACTTACTAGCTTGGTCGCAAATGCTCGCGGGCTTTGGTACTTTAATAATACTGACACATAGAGTACGATATATACGTTGTACACTGTATACGTTCCACCATTAACTACTAACGACTACGACACTCGGTATCGCTCTCTCTCTCTCTCTCTCTCTCACACTCTCTACCTCTCTCTATCTTCTCTAGGCCCTGATAATGCTTCACTAGTGTTTGACTCCCCGCATCGTCACTACTACGCGCAGTATTCTCCGTTCGCTAGGGATTTGATTGACTCTCCCAGAGAGAGAGAGAGAGAGGGAGCTGCTAAAGACTAGACCCCACTGATTTGCCCACAAGGCAAATCATAGCTCCTTCAAGTTTATCAATTGACACGAGAGGGCGAAAGGGAGAGGGAGAGAGGAAACAACATTTGATCGTCTTAACGAGATTCGTTTCACAAAATTCTGGTCTGTTTTCGTTCCTTGTAATAAGTAACTATTTATTTTTAACATACAATGTTACAGGTTACCTTCGGATCACGTATACGAGTAAGATAACTGCAAATCTGCAAATTCTTCGGGATGACCCAAACCGACCCGGGACAAATGTGACTTGGTCGATTTTTGCCACAAGATTGCATTGGATCAACTAAATTACTATCGAGCGAATACGTTACGCTGGAGGATTTAAGATAAGACTCGAGGTGGTTCAATCGTACGAAGATGCGTCCAGTAGTCGTATCGTTGGGTGGGGGATTAAAAATTTATTCCCGTTTTTTCTCACATTGGAAGTGGACCGAGCGTTTAAGTTCATTAAGAAAAAGTGTTGCAAATCGACTAAAGAACAACATACTCAAAATTCAAATTGATCCTACGGAAAGTTTATTTGTTATATAATAAACAAAATCATGAATTTTTTTCCATAAGATTTGTTATAAAAACTAATAAAAGCTTCTTTGATGTCATATAAAAATGTGTGCAAAATTTCAACAGGCTTCATCGACCAAATGATCGAGATACTCGTTGTATAATGTTGCGATATTTAACACGGGCTCTTATGGGAGATTGCGAAAGGTGACGATTTTCAAGAATAAATATCGTGATTTTTGAGTCGATAAAGGCCCCTGAAATTTTACACACATATACATATGACATCAAAGAACGTTTCTGCAAATTTTCAGTGAAATCTAACGGAAACGCTGTAACGACAGGACTACCTTAACTGCTTCTCGTTTCATAAAAACCTTAATCGCATTTACAACAGAACAGGCGGAGTCCAATTTACACAAAACTCAAACATCTCCAACGCTTCTTTTTGTTTCAGCTAAAAAAATATATTACATAAAAACAAATTATATTACACGCTTGAGAAGACACAAGCGTCGCGTTGATTAGAGGGAATGGATTTACCCGCGTGTCCCTACATATCCATACGGACACGCGCGTCGTGGCAATGTGCAATGTCCACACAATCGAAGTCGGCGCCTTTCCTTCCCAATGGCTTTAGTACGTTGACGTTTACGTTTTTTTACTAATCTATAAGCATGTACGTACTTTTGTATAAACGTATCTCTGTTTCCAGGAAAACAATTTCGTTTCTACCCAAACGGATTCAGTCGCTTATCCCGAGACAATGGTACTGCAACACTCGACGCATGTGTATATTAACGACGCTTCGAGACTTATCGGGTTTATCATCGAAGCCAAAGAAGCTATCGTGCCACGCCGCGACATGGCTTAACGATTGCATCATTCAAAGGCATCGTATTATTACAAAAGTCCAATTGATTCTTCCATGTTTTAATTCTTTATATTTCACTTAAAGAACGAGTTTCATTCGTCACTAAGATGTGGAACGTCGAGAAAGTATCGCGAACTCGCGATTACCGTGTTACACACTGGAAGAAACGTTGGGTGTAGCGCGTCCGCGAACTACAATGTATAAGAGAGCCGAAAAGCAATTGAGAATGTCAGAGCGCGAGGATACACACACACGCACGTGGCGTTTAGCTCGAGCTGATTCGCGTCTCTCTTGTGACCCAGTCCGTTTCGTATCAGAAGCGAGCAATGGATTTACCACAGCCCTCTCTGCCTCCCTTCCACCGGACAACTGCGAACCCTGACCTTACTAGGCCATCGGCAGAACCGCGCCAGAGGGAAGCGGGGGACGCCCGTGAGCTCCGAGAGCCTCGTACCTTCGTCACTTTATGGATCGACCGTGTATATATTTCGAACAACACGTGCGTTTCACCGCGTCTTCATCGGCGCCATCTATGCGGCTTGGAAACGATGTACGAGGTGATCTTGAATCGATGGCGGGACGTAAGTTTGTATAACGAAGGAAAAGGAAAGAATTCTTTATGGAGATTGGGTTTAATGCGATGCAAAGTAAACTTGGTCCGTGCCAAAAAACTTGCCATTCGATGAGAAACGAATTTAAACCACGTTGGTGCATCGAGAAGGTATGCGATGTAATTTTTCATTTGATTTTTCTTTTCTTCTTTTCATAAATTTCAATATTTCTGGAGCTGCATGGAAAATTGCAGCTACGGCTCGTAAATTCGTACGGGCTTTGCTTTATCGCAATAAAATATGTATTAAACTTTGTACTATTAAAATAGATTTTAATAAAATTAATCCTCCGCTTTCACAGTTCTCGTGTCAATATTGTACAAGATTCAATCGTCCTGATATATCTTTGTTCTTGATGCTAATAATCATTTTAGTAACATGTACGTATATAATATGATGAGATTACGAATATTGTCGTAGATTCCATAAAATAATTACGAGCTGTCACGGTCTCACCGTCAAAGTTTAATAAAAAATATTATTATCGTATACGATAAATTCGAGACATGCAAAGGACGCAAGAAAAACAAAATCAATGTTACGTAAAATAATCATAGAAGTTGGAAATCTACGACGTCCATTCGTTTGAGAATCATTATTGAATGAGGCCATTGCGGCCATGAATCTCATAACTTTCCAATACGTATTTTTCTTTCTTTTTCATTTTCCGTATTGGAACTGAGCAAGAGATAATTAAGCCATGGCGAGTATTAAACGAAGACCAACAATTGCGCCCAAAACTCTTGAGCATATTTCATCTAACCATCCATCAAACTATTAAATAGTAGAAGCGTCAAGATTCTCGGCTTAGTATAATTTTCAGATCTTCGGGCAGTGTACGAGTAATGTCGTTTATTCTTTCGCACAACATTTCACGAACCGAATTCGTAATCGGCACATCGTCGTTGTAACTCTTCTCTAATTTTTGACGTATCCTGAGAATCATGTCAACAACTTCGACCTCTTGCTTGTCCTGTACCCACGTCTTCAGATCCTGTAAAACAATTAAATTTTATGGTAATTCATCGACATCCATGAAGTATCGTGTCGACTTGATTAACTAAAAACTAAATTGTTCAGTACCGCCTGCGAGAGAGCTTCCAGCTGTATTGCCTGTAACTTTTGGGTAAGCTCCATGTAACGAGAGTGAAACCAACCCGAGAAGTTTCGCGATCGGAAGAATCTTCTGTACAAACCCACCCAGTCACCCTTTATGCCGGTTGTGAGTTGAGGACCCGCGGCATTCAGGGTCGCGAGAAAGTCATCGGGGTTGAACAATTGAGGAATCGGTGTCGCCTGTAATATAACGATTTAAACTTTCGATTTACAAAAATATTTGTGTTACCTCAATATTCTCGTATTTGACATAAACGAATCACAATACCTTGAAGGGCGATATGTTCTTCTGCAAAGGCATGAGACTCGCAACATATCTCTCGAGTGGTATCATGAAACTCTCGGTGAGTTCCATCAAGTGTCGTTTCAATAAAGCAGTTTGTACTTCCCGCGGTCGTTTAGTTTGCGTACCACGCAATAGTTTTTTTAATATTACTTTATCCTTTTGGAGAAAGGCTTTATATTGCGTATAAACTCCAGGCTTCGAATCCAGCACTTTTAAATTCTCGCCTCTCTTAATTCTATACTTTTGTCCTTCTGTGAATAATAATGGAAAGAAGAATGACTGTAAAAAAATGTACGCTTCACGGTAGAGCTATTATAAAGAGAAACATTGTCTCATGAACTCACCGACATTGCCGGCTTCGCTTATTCTTATGATATGAGGCCATCTTTGTAGAGTTTTTGCAAAAAATGGATTCGTCACACCAAGAATTATCGCTGGTGGGGTTGGGGCGTCCGTGGTATATTCCTTGAACTCGGAGTCATGAATGGTGAAGTAAGGACGATAATCGGAGCAATACTTGAGCGGAGCTATTGTACTGATGAATAAATATTTCGTTGAGGATTCGTCGGTGGTCATTGTGAATTTTCAGGAGTAACATATGATCGACTCACGCAATTAGAGCCTGAACCATTTCAGCGCATGTAGTAGGCGAACTTGCCATTACGACGATCGGCTCGCTCAGCAACACTAGTTCCCAGAGAAGATGAACGTGACTGACAACACTGCCCAGACTTCGAAACATGTCGCCCTCGTAAGCGGATGTCAGAATCAAACGACGCAACGTACGTTTGTTCGATGCATGATCCAAAGCACTCACAGACGGTACATTGATTTTGTAATTTTTGTTTGGAATGTATGTCTAACGTTTAAAAACATATCGACCATTACATTATGATAGAACTCGAGGTTATCAAGAAGTTTCAGGGAGTTTGTGAATACAAACCTGAAATAATACTCCTATCAGTGGCAAATGAATCGTTTCTCCTGGAATTGGAGGTGGCCACTGATTAATTTCACGAACTGCGACTTCCATCACAGTCGGGCCTGTATCGAAGAATTCTGGCGCGAGTAGAGCGCATACCTCACCAAATAAATTGATGAATGGCAACTTCGATATTATCACTACACTCTGAAAATCAAGTTTTACTATCATATTGTACATCAGCTTTTAACGACTTAATAAAAATATAATATTTTCATAATAAGCTTGTATGTATTACCTTCTGGAAGTATCCTCTTGGCAATGTTTTATCTTTCACTTGACGAAAGTATACATATCCCCAAAAGTAATCAGGGTCAGATTGTAAGAACGTTGCCGATTTTCTGTCATACTCGATTAGAGCTTGTGAATTCCTGACTGGTTGTTTGTTCTGTCGAATGCGAACATGATATTGAGTATCGCCCATACATCCTGAATTTGAATCAGGAAACGCCAGGTAACACACGTTGGAACGCTCTTGCTCCGATAACTTTACATGACTTGGAAAAATTGCCTGAAACATTGGAAAATTCATTATTTCGAAGATAAAATAATTTCGTATACGATACGTGTTTACAAAAACGTAATTAACCTCCAAGCTTTCTTCTTCAAGATCTTGAAGATAGTGCACACTGATATAGAATAATTGCAATTAAATTATCGCCCAGAATAAATGAAAACAAAATCTTACCTCCACAGCTTGACCCAATTCAAGATCGAAAGTAACTATGCATATGCAATGCATCCAATTCTCAAAGTTTTCCCACTTTGTCTTGACCATCTTGATTTTCTCTTCCCTCGTATAGTTTTGATTTTCACTTTTCGATGTAGAGGGTTCTGACATTTTTTCTCATAATTTGCTTTGCATTCACAAACAAACTTCTCGTACGTTATGGCATTGCGTTTTTTATAGCATTTGGTAAATTTCTTCGAATCTGTTGCTAAACTCAATCCAAAAGAGAACAAGATCTTATGCATCTAGGTTTTCTAAATAGCGCTAGTATTAAACAACCAAAATGCATCGAAAATAACTTTCTTTTAATATACCAATCGATTTTTACTAGATTAATTGTTTCTCGACTCATTGACTTTTATCTTCTGCTGACAGAATGAACTTATTTACAGTCTCATCGCAGAAACAACTTTGTTTTGGAAGCTCTAAGAACTGCTCGTATATTTATTGGAATGCATCAAATTTATGATTACAAACATGACACTATTTTTTTTTCTGCGATAGTTCTTCTCGTCTTTCCCTGTTCTGAGCGTTATGAAAATTTAACGAATTATAAACTCCTGCCGCAAAAATAACGGTGAAAGTTTTCATGATCGGCCAGATTGCGGATTTCTTGTTTGTCTTCAATTTCTTTCAAACATCCGACGAATATCAAATCAACTTATAGATAATGTGCTTTTCAGCAATCTTTCTTTGTCACGCAATAACTCGTTTCATAATAATGTTTTTGGAGAATAAACCGAGTCACTTCACTGTCTTGTACAGCAGCTTGTTAATCTTCGGTCGAGTCGTCGCGTAACGTGTATATCGTCACAATCCGATTATCTTGCCAGATTCCTCGCGGGTTTTCTCAGCCACATTTAGCGCATAAATCCATATATTTTTTTCGGTTCGTTCAATACACCATAATTGATACGATAGGCTCGTAACGCGACTAAACAATCGTCACTGTGTTTACATTCATCGCTTAAACGTGTTAAAATGTTTTTGGCACGATTTGTACTGCACAGATGATGGCGAGGGTCTATAGAGGGTGAGAGGCATGCACGATATCAACATAATTGAACAGCTGTAGCATAGCTGGGGCATCGTATCGGACACTAGCGGTACGTAGCGGCCACTTTTGTAACTACTATCAATGACTTACGGTAGGTAAAACCAACGAATTCAGACGACTATAGAAGGAACTTGCTTATGGCGCGATTGAAGCCAAGTTTTTGCTTCCAGAAATTGCCACTTGGCGTCGCAGCGGTCGATTGTGACGTCACTCGGGATCGTATGTATAATTCAAATTAAATTCAAAGAATAATCTATTTTTTACAATTATTTAAACTTCTATTAACGTTATTAACATTTTTAAGGTTGATATTATATACAAATCAGTGGGGTTCGGCAGTAGCAGCTCAGAAAACGAGAGAGTCGGCACGAGAACCCCACTGTATACCTCGCATTAGAGAAAGCGAGAAGGAGCGCTCGCTCGGTCGTGATTGGTGAGAGAGGAGGCGGAGCTACGCCGTAACGTTGTGTAAGGTATACGTGAACGCGTCTGTGTGACCTAACACATTCTTGTAGCGCCGTCAGCGCCGCTGGTGAATGGGGTGCGAAGCTCAATGGGGTTATCGTTTTCTGGCGTCAATCTAAGACCAAGCGAGTTCCTTCTATAGTCGTCTGAATTCGTTGGTAAAACTGTGCGGTTGAACACTAGCGACACATGCCAGATTTTCTTATAAGTACAGTCGGCTTGGTAAAATGGTCAGGCTGGTTGGCAATGCGTTTTAAACACTGTGTTGGGTGATGTGTGATAGATTTTTATTAAGGGTTAGATTTCCTCTTTCGAACCAACAATATTTCGTTTCAATTATTACATATAGACGAAACTGTGCGATCGATTATTCTTCATTCCTGGCGTCCATCCTCATTCATATATAAAACTAGTACTGCCCACTATGGAGCGATCAGGTAAAGGAGAATATATTCTTGTTTATGTATTCCATATATATTGTCGAAGGTTATCGAATTGCTCCATTATATTCGTTTCAATCCTTTTTTCACACGTTTCCAGAGGAAAGAAGTGATTCTGAAGATGAACTCGACAATACTCAAGACAGTCGACGATCTCAGACTGGCTCTCGGAGAGGTTCAAGATCCGCATCTCATGGTTCTGGGAGCAGGAACTCTTCGCCTAGAAGCAGATCAGGATCGCGTGGCTCCCAAAGCCCTGGTAATTCACCCGCAAGGTACGTAAGAGAATTGTGAATATTATTGTAATATTTATTCGAGGCATTCGAATGTATACAGACTAATGCATTAAATGAATAATTAACTCATTGATTCTATTATTTGTCATATTCATTTCTCTATGAGCAAACGAATTCTTAATTTCATAGCAAATATCGTATCTTTATAGGTCAGCCAGATCCTCGCCGGCTCACGATCAAATCGCTTCCCCCGCTTCCATCCGATCACCAGGAACATCGCGTTCCCCGTCTCCAGCAGGTTCTAAATCCCCGTCTGGTTCACCACGAGGAAATGTGAGACTGTCAAGATCACGATCGAGATCATTGTCTGCAAAAAGTGCTTCGAGATCACCTTCCGGCTCGCCAAGTCCAAGCCATGAGAATAGAGCTTCGCGTTCACCATCAAGATCAGTGTCACGCCATGCTTCAAAATCACCGGTTTCAACACGCAAATCTCGCTCACGATCCAGAAGCGGATCTCGACATTCATCGATACAGTCAAAGGATCATTCGCGTTCGAGATCTCGATCGCACGATTCTGCGGATGGACCGAAGTCACCTGCGAAATCTTCGGGATCGCGTTCTCCCTCTCCAGCTCCTTCGGCGAATCGAGCTTCGCGGTCACGTTCTCGATCGCGCTCACCATCTGGTTCACGAAAGGCATCATCACGATCAAGATCGAGATCCGGCACGCCCCAGTATTCGGCTAGAGCAAAATCAAGATCGCGTTCCAGATCCGGATCACCCGAAGGCATGACTGCTGCTGCCGATTCAGGACCGCGATCGCCGGATTCTCCGAAGAATCGACAATCTCGTTCACGCTCTATAGAGAGTTCGAAACGGGTTTCGCCACATGGTTCACCGAAGAGCGCACGTTCAAGATCTCACTCCGGTTCCCCAGATGGGAAAGCTCGTTCGAGAAGTCGATCAGGCTCTGCATCCAGACCAGCATCTCCAGCTACCTCGCGCAAAGGTTCGCGCTCTAGATCGAGGTCACATTCAGGATCAAGAAAAGCAGCTTCACGCTCACGGTCACGCTCGGGATCCAGAAAAGCAGCTTCGCGTTCACGTTCGCGATCAGGATCAAGAAAAGCAGCTTCGCGTTCACGTTCGCGATCAGGATCAAGAAAAGCAGTCTCGCGCTCACGTTCGCGTTCCGGCTCGAGAAAAGCAGCTTCGCGTTCACGATCACGCTCCAGTTCTAGAAAAGCTGTTTCGCGATCAAGATCGCGTTCAGGTTCGAGGAAAGCGATGTCACGATCAAGATCACGTTCAGGTTCGAGGAAAGCGATGTCACGATCAAGATCACGTTCAGGTTCGAGGAAAGCAGCATCGCGTTCACGATCACGTTCTGGTTCGAGGAAAGCAGCATCGCGTTCACGATCACGGTCAGGGTCGCGAAAAGCAGGCTCACGATCTCGATCACGATCGGGGTCGAGGAAAGCAGCGTCGAGATCGCGTTCCAGATCACGATCCAGGTCGGTTAAGGCAACATCTCGCTCGAGGTCCAGATCAAGATCGCATTCCGGCTCGAGGAAGAGCTCGAGATCACGTTCCGGGTCTAGGAAATCCGGGTCTAGATCTAGATCCCGATCTAGATCAGGTTCGCGGCGTTCTCGTTCTCGTTCGCGCTCAGGTTCGCGCTCCAGACGTTCGGGATCAGGTTCCCGTTCGCGTTCACGCTCGAGATCGAGATCAGGTTCTGGATCGCGAGGGGCAAGATCCCGATCCAGATCTCACTCGCGTTCACGGTCTGGTTCACGAGGAAGAGCCAAGTCAGGTTCAAGATCGAGATCCGCCTCCAGAAGCAAATCTAGATCCCGTTCGAGATCTGGATCACCATCTACTCGTCGAAGATCAAGAAGCCGAAGCAGAGATTCCGCCGGGTCGGCTGGACAACGTGCCAGACGAATATCCGATTCCGAGGGTGATGATGATGGCGCTATCAAAACGAAACAACGATCGAAACACAAATTGTCGGATTCCGAGGACGAGGACGAAGAAGCCGGTTCGTCGAAACGACGGAAGGGAGTCGAAGAGGATGAAGAACGGCCTGAGAAACAAAGCGAAGGTGACGATGATAAACCAGTTGAAGTGGTTGCTAATAATCAAGAAGATGCGGAAGATTCCGACGAAGGTATTCTCGGAGATCGTGGTGGTGTGGATCAGTGAGTAGCTTTTAATTTTCCTTAAATATAAAACAATAACTACTTGGGTATTGATGTATAAAATAATGACAATTTTTTAACCATGCACGGTCCAGGAGCAATTATATGTAAGCACTGCATGGATACAGTGCAGAATGATCGCCTGTTTTTTATATAATGTTGACGATTTTTTTTCAATCATATTAAGGGACAGTATTACAAACTAAGTTCGGCTCAAGCGTTCCGACGCTCGAGCCAAAGCTGCAAAACGCGATTCGATAATTCTTTGGTGCAGCTTTTATGGAATCGTGTTTGCAAAGCGAGCAGAAATTGTTATACTGACTCATTGTGTATTCTATTAAATCTATGCTTTAATATTTTTCAGCGACGATTCGATATCGGACTTTGATAGAATGATGGCGCGTAAAAAAGAAGAACAGTCACGTCGACGTAAACGCAAAGACATCGACATTATTAACGACAACGATGATATTATAGCACAATTATTGACTGATATGAAGAGCGCGTCGGACGAGGATAGAAAATTAAATCAATGCAATAAACCAGCGACTAACAAAATAGCAATGTTACCAAAGGTATTGTCACAGTTGAAGAAACATGATTTGCAACTAGCATTCCTCGAACACAACGTATTGAATGTCTTGACGGACTGGCTCGCACCGATGCCCGATCGGTCTTTGCCTTCCATGAAAATCCGCGATAGTTTATTGAAGTTGCTATGGGAGGTGAGACTATAAAATTACATTCTTGACTATTCGTAAATCGGATGTTGCAAGTTTTACTAATATTGTTTTATTTCATGTTCCCAGTTTCCGCGCATCGATCAAGCATCTCTTAAGCAGTCCGGTATTGGAAAAGCCGTGATGTATTTATACAAGCATCCGAGAGAAACGAAGGACAATAAAGAAAGAGCTGGAAAATTAATAAACGAATGGGCTCGACCAATTTTCAATCTGTCCGCGGACTTTAAGGCTTTGTCCAGGGAGGAGAGATTCCAGCGAGATTTAGAACAGACGCCCCAAAAGAGGAGAAAAGCTGATGAGGGTGAAACCTCACAGAAATCTCAGGATATAAATAAAGCGCTCAAAAGCGATGCCAAGTAATATATCGATAGAAGATTTATGAAAATTGCCATTTCTTTCTCTTCGATTAAGTTTTGCTTCATAATGTATATCGTATTTTTTGTAGGCTTCTTAGACCAGGTGATCCAGGATGGGTTGCTAGAGCTCGCGTTCCTAGACTGTCTAACAAAGACTACGTTGTACGCCCTGATTGGAAGACCGACGTGGATATTAGTAGAGTACGAACGAAATCTTATTTGAGCGATACACATAATTTCTAATTTGGTATATGAAATACCATAATCTTTTCTTTATTTTAATTATTTCAGAGCACCAAGAAACAAATGAATCGATTTGAGCGGCATATGAAAAATTACATAGACACGAAGAGAATGAAATCGGCGCGACGAGCCGTGGACATATCGATCGAAGGACGTAAAATGTCACTCTAATTATATATTCACAATTTTAGAATAATAATATTATACTGCATTGCCGTGATAAGTTTGTTTATAAGAAATCGAATAAAAATGTTTCTAGTAAAAAATGTCCCTGGGTTAATCAGCATGGCCGCATAGAGCGATTACTGCGACAAAAAAACGAACTAACGCTCCTCCATCACTTCCATCAATTGCAGAGTTTCAGCCGTTTCGTTGCTAAAACTAACGTCCAGTTTTCCGCATCTGCGAATTAACAATTATTTATTACAAAGCAAAACATCTTCATCGAGTGTCATACAAGTTTGAAAAATTTCATCCATGTTGGCAAATCGAAGACACGATTCTTAATATTCTTCGTTGGCAAGCAATACACGCATAACCAAAAAGGAAATACGTGTACGAATACCAAATGGACGATCTTAGAAGTTTTGTCGAAGACAATATTCGGCTTCATATAATAGCTGTAATATGGGTGCTGTACTTCTGGGAATTGTACCTGTCGTTGCGTCAGGTAATTATTTGCAATATCTAAAAATTTCAACCTTTACGAAATTTCCTTTTTTCTTTTGGCATTCACATTAAATATTTGAAGTTCTTCTCCATTGAAACTTGAAGGATATTGTTGGATGAATTTATAATTTTTAACACCTTATATATAGTGAAAGCAACTACGATAACATTATTGAAAATTGCAAAATCCAGAGTGGATTAATACATAAAAAACTGAGAAAGCATCGATGATCACAATGCGAGTGGAACCAATGCACATTCCCAATACACACATATTATAACAAGCATTGTTAGTTTGGCGGTTCATCATTTTCTGATATTTCATTTTCAGCGAAAACTGATGCAGAAGATGGAAGTTCGACCAAATTTTTTGGATAATGTGGTATCTGAGGATGTGTACCAAAAATCTCGAGCTTACTGCTTGGATAAGAATACCTTCACAAATTACTCGGATCTTTACTCTACCATCATTAATACAGTAAATTCTCCATTGTCTTTAAAATAATTGTTGGTTCTATTAAATTCCGATGATACTATTAATTGTTTGCACTCCTTGTGTCTAGGTATTCATCGTTGCATTCTGTTTTCATTACTTTTGGGTATGGAGCATTAGATTAATAGAAACACTCGGCATCAGCAAAGACAATGAAATTTTAGCTAGTGCCGCATGTATGTTGATTATGAACATCGTCACCATTTTGACTGGTCTTCCTTTCAAGATATACAATGTATTTGTTGTAGAAAACGCACATGGATTCAACAAACAGGTAATAAAAAGTACAAAGTGATATGAAAGTGGACAAATTTACAACCGGATGTTTACTTTACAGAGCCCAGGCTTCTTTGTGACGGATCAACTAAAGAAATTCGTTGTGATGCAAATAATCACTCTACCGTTTCTCTGTGCCATTATCTGGATTGTGAAAAACAGCGGAGATATATTTTTCTTTTACGTTTGGATCTTCACGATCGTCGTAACACTATTCATGTCGATTATCTATCCTGAGGTTATTGCCCCATTGTTTGACAAATACTCGCCTCTGCCTGAGGGTAAACTCAAAGAGAGCATCGAGGCCCTGGCTGCATCCGTCGATTATCCTCTTTACAAAATCTTCATTGTTGAGGGTTCAAAGCGCTCGACGCACAGCAATGCTTACCTGTATGGCTTCTGGAAGAACAAGAGAATCGTTCTTTTCGATACTCTCTTAAAGGGTTACTGCAAAGGTGAAGATGGTACTGTCAAGGAAGATCAAGGATGTGAACTTGATGAAGTTGTCGCAGTTTTGGCTCACGAGCTTGGACATTGGAAATACAGCCATGCGATCAAGTCGTTGCTACTTGTACAGGTAGAATTTTGAATATTTACTCATTTCTTAAGACAATTATCCTTTTTACCTCATATTAATGCTATATAAATGCCAAAGTATTTATTTCGTAGATTAATCAATTAATCTATTACTGTTACAAAGAAATCCATGACGACTAACCCGAGTAATATTATTGAGGTTTAACGATTTTCAGATAAGCTTCTGGTTAAATATACTGCCATTCGCGTTTCTACTTAATTACACTCCCATGTACGTGGCTTTCGGTTTTACGGACAGTCAACCAGTTTTCATTGGACTGATTATTGTGACAATGTATATTTTAACGCCTCTCAACACGGTGAGTTCTTGTTTTTTTCTTCTGTTATATATTTCATTCGGGAATTGGCCAGCGGTATGTCCCGAATTCAATCCCTTTTATTTTGCAGTTGGTGGGCTTTTTGCTGACTGTAAACTCTCGGCGATTCGAGTTTCAAGCCGATCAGTTTGGCAAACAGCTAGGTCATGCTGAAGCGCTTAAACGAGCTTTAGTTAAACTCCAGACGGATAATTTATCGTTTCCTCTAGTCGATAACTTGTATTCGGGCTGGCATCATAGTCACCCACCGACGCTGGAGAGACTGAGGGCATTGGACAAAGTGGAGTAACAAACTCGTACGTAAACTGTCCCGTAAATTCTGTCTTTACCAATGTTTTACGAAAGGACACTCGCCAATTATCGCAGTTTTTCGTAATAAATTTTTGGTACGTTAACCTACAACGTTTCAAAAACCTCAACTTTGACAAGGTTCCTTTTTAATTAAGAATTATGAGTAAGTGTCGTTTTTTACGCAAAATCGTGCTTATCAGATTTTTATCGACAAATTGCCCTTACTCTACACAGAAAATCACAAATATTTCACAATTGTCTGTGAAATTGCCTCAATCCAAGTAGCCGCTGCAAATGAACCTGCATCGACTTCGTTTAAAAATTCGGCCTGTTTAACGTAACTGGCACGTCCAGTCCTAGAAAATAAAATATACATGAACTCTGTGTTACGCTATGTAACAAAAATAAGTATTGTTCTTATATGGCGTGAATTTCCATTCCCGCTTACTTAGGCTCCATTTTTTTTGTTGCCTCGCTCCCTAGCCATGCAGCTTTTGCAATTTTTTCAACGACTTCACTCAGTGGACGAGATGAATTTTCTTCCAGTGCCTTGCAGGCTGGAATTAAAGTGTCCAACTAAAAACAAATCGATTCATTAACATTGTATCAGCATTAAAAACTGTTTTCGATTAAACTGTTTTTCACGAGAAAATTTCTTTTATTGCGTATTAATTTTAGATCCATACAATTTAATCATTAACTTGTCTTGGTTGACTAAATTGTTGTTCATATTTTATTCATTTTTTGTCACATTTTCAGCATTAACTTATCGTTATTGCGTTTCGTTTATATACTTTTCAGATTGGCGTTCGGTCTTTTTTTTTTGAAAACCAATAATTTCACGAATACGTACGAGTATTTGATTCGTTCAAGATGTAAACTGATGTTTAACGATCAATCTTT
Source organism: Netelia fuscicornis (assembly GCA_946811545.1). Taxonomy (NCBI): domain Eukaryota; kingdom Metazoa; phylum Arthropoda; class Insecta; order Hymenoptera; family Ichneumonidae; genus Netelia; species Netelia fuscicornis. Next base: position 45,395,229 of record OX328011.1, on the reverse strand, counting down.
TTTAGAACTGGCTGGGTTTTCTAGTACTCCAGAAGAGATAAGTTAGAATTCATTATTTTTCATTTATTACTCACCATCGTTCGGTCTCCAGATCTCGCTTTGCTGTACCTCATGATACCGGCAATTCCACGTTCGCAAACCCTTGCCCACATCTTACTCCAACTCTCGTTTTCGCATTTTGTCATCTCGGATGCCGCAGCTTTGAACATAAGGCTGTAAATCGCTCCTGACGTACCGCCCATACGTTCCTCAGCGATCCACGAGAGTTCAATCAGCAACGAAGCAGGATGCGAAATTTGCAGAACGTTGATGGAAGACAGAATACCTTTCATCATACGGTATATAAGATTTATATTGTTCATGATTTTTCTTATTTCGTTTTGTTTCCAGAGTAAAGCTTATTGTTAGACCAACCGTCAGCAAGACTTTTGTGCGTGAAGCCGCAATCACCGTCGCCGCATCCACGGTCTAAGCTATTTATTCTCTCCTCATTTTCAATTATTTTCTCGCAGGCATTTGTCAAGCAGTTTCTCATCAAAGTCCTCTGTTCATCATTAAATTTTGGACCAAGAATCGGGGTCGTTTTGCGACTTTGTTCTTCGATGTTCACATTAACTTTCTGAAGTGGCAAACTGTAGGATCGTCCAGGCCAGCATGGAGCGTCAGTTTCATCATCAAGACAATCGATGAAAAGATTCTTATTTTCATCGCTCAATCGCAGTACTGAAATATGCATTCCTGCGCTGTCCAGTGAAGTCATCAAAGTGCCGGAGTATATTCGTACGATCTCGATACCACGCGTTCCTGCATACGATTGATGTCAAGCAGGCAGATCAGTAAAACGATGGAATAGAACAAATTTGGTTTCATCAATTGATGAGCAATTGGTATTTCTTGGCGCACTTATAAATCTTTGGTAAATGAACCAGAACTTACTCAACTGCTTCGCAACTTCGTGAACAACGATTCCCTGCTCCAATTGACTGGATGATCCAAAGTTATTGACAATAATTGCAACAGCGCTGCCATTGATTAAAGACAGTGTCTTTATCAGTCGCTCAAGGACTAGAGCTACGATTTCCGAAGCTTTTCTCCATTGTATTCGCTTATATCCTGCCTCGCCATGTACTCCTAGACCTATTTCTATCTCGTCCGAAGGAATTTCAAACATTCGACCCTGCCCTGTGTTTTAAATATTTGTCTTATTTCTTTTAGCATATTTTTTTTCCTCCAACGTTTAAATTGTATATGTAATGTTTGAACTTACCTGGAATCGAACAGGGAACAAATCCAACACCATAAGTTGCAATATTGTCGGCAACCATCTGTGCATAGGACGATATTTCATCAAGAGCTCGACCTCTTTCAGCCAGAGCTCCTGCAATTTTAATAACGAATAACAATCCCACAAGACCTCGTTTTCCAGCACGACCTTGCTCAGCAGATGGAATGCTACAATCATCACCCACTATTACATCCGCAATCTGCAAGAGTGATTAGTGTGATTTTTTTATATTTGGTATTGATATCACAATACTTTATAGCAATTAATATTTGTTGTAGCAGATGGAATGCTACAATCATCACCCACTATTACATCCGCAATCTGCAAGAGTGATTAGTGTGATTTTTTTATATTTGGTATTGATATCACAATACTTTATAGCAATTAATATTTGTTGTAGCAGATGGAATGCTACAATCATCACCCACTATTACATCCGCAATCTGCAAGAGTGATTAGTGTGATTTTGTTTATATTTGGTATTGATATCACAGTACTTTATAGCAATTAATATTTGTTGTAGCAGATGGAATGCTACAATCATCACCCACTATTACATCTGCAAGAGTAATGAGTGTGATTTTTTATATATTTGGTATTGATATCACAATACTTTATAGCAATTAATATTTGTTGTAGCAGATGGAATGCTACAATCATCACCCACTATTACATCTGCAATCTGCAAGAATTATTAGTGTGATTTTTTTTGTATTTAGTATTGATATCACAATACTTTATAGCAATTAATATTTGGTGTAAAAATTTTGTCATAATCAATATTGCAGGTTAATCACAGTGACGAACCGTCAGACCAGCTTGTCTAGCTTCTTCTATAGCAATTCCAAAATTTAAGCAGTCCCCTGTGTAATTTGGTATAATGACCAAAACACCTGTTGAAAATAATTCAATGAAAAATTATTACTAATCTCAATTAATGATTGATAATTTCAATTGTCTGTTGAAAGTATTTGATTGATTGTTTGAAAATAATCAATTGTCAATTACTTAGTATTTTTGCATCAGTGATATTTTTATAAATCTGCATGATTTTCTGAATTTATGTTTGAAAGATATGCCAAAAATACTTTTTTTCCTAATTAACATATTTCAAATTAATGAAATTCGCCAGTCATCAATTTATTGACCAGTTTTCAATCAATCAATTGTTTAATTGCACAGACTTCTAATTTTTTTAATTAACCATTGTTTTGGCGGGAAACGCAGTTGAGCGCATGTAATATGTGATTAGGAGGTGGCGCTGCGAACACAGATCCGGCAATGGCGGCAGTCAACATCCCTGCACCTACGAATCCTGTGCAAATACAATTCATTTTCTTTAATTTATAACGTGCATATGAAAAATACCCATTGGCGTATAAGCAACAACTTTTCTGTTGGTCAATCCTTTCATAAATAGAATATAGGCTTATATTTTCAATAATAAATAACCTGCTGCAAATGGTTCGTGGCCACTTCCTCCGCCGCATATAACAGCTACTTTGCAGCCGCGATCGTGCCACTAAAATCAAACAGGCATTTTCCGTTCACTTATATTTTTCGCTCATTCAAATTTTTAATTCACTCACGTTTGATGACAATGTCACACGTTTCGAGGCGTGGTAATCGAGACGAGGATACGCACAGCACAAACCAGACAGAGATTCCGTTACGGCTGTATTCACTTCGTTAATGAACTGTTTTGTTGCCATTTTCGAATATTTCCCTTTTTATGTATATACGTAAACGAAAATAATCCAAGCTGTGCAATTGAAACGCTTTGAATCTTTGTGACCACAAGTATGCAAAAGAGACTCGTCTATTTATATAACCGATGTAATGAACATTGACCTTGAATGTGGCTAAGGGGTCATCGGTTGATAAGAGCTCGGACGGAATTTGTTGCATTTTGTCAGAGATTTTTTTCTCGCCTGTTCACTGGAATGCGTGAAACAATAACTTGGCATTACTTCGGTTCTTTAACGAGTAATTCATTCGTATCTAACAATAGGCATAGTGAAGAAGTAAAAAAATGTTTGTCGATCGATCGATTTGTGTACTCGAGCGAGGTTTTTGGGAAGATGGCGGCAACAGTGGTCAGCAGGGAATGATGATCACTTATTTCAAAACGTATATAGGTATAGCTCTTGCCACAAATTTATTTGAACACCTAATAATTACTTTTTTAATCGCGTCCGCCAATCTTCAGACTTTTTTTTTAATTGCATATGTTTTCGGGATAATGTTGGAACTTAGGGAAAATAAAGAAATTGTGTGAGGGTTAGAATCTAAAGATTGGTGTTTGTAATGTGGAATGAGAGGTTATGTTTCGAAGTTGTGATGACGATTCTCAGCTACTAAATGTGATGAAATAGGTAATAAGTAAACAAGTAAAAAACGAAAGTGTCCAAAGTTTACGTTTTTATCGTACATGTGCACGTGCTATAATTTTTAAGCTCGTAGATACTTCGAGCCTTGAAGCGACATAACGAAGGATTAAATATGGATATAATTGTACAATTGAATAATCAAACTGCCGGTAGAGATAAGATGATAAGGTATGTGATATAGTGATATGTAAATACAAAATTTCTCAATACCACTTTACATATACATTCTCATAGAAAAAACTCGGATTCAACAGTTTCGTGGTTGTTTGGTACTTTTATCACCTTCGTCACATATATACTAATACAACTCCAATATTGGATAATTAAACGAAAGGAGAGAAGAAAAGTTTATCGATGACAATAGAAATTGACTCATCGTTCCAAATGTTGAATATTAAGACTTTTGAGACTTTCCATGTTAAATTTGTGAAAATATAAGTCTAAATTTGTCATATTTGAAGATTAAAGGTTATGTTTTACTGGAAACAATAACAAAAATATTCAAATCAATCACAAATAAATTTTGGAGATAGCTTTATTCATATTTTTCGGTCATTATTATAGGAGCAAACATTTGGCTAGAACGGTGTTTTATGAAAAATTGTTCCAGTTGCAGCCATAATTTATTTTTATTATTTTAGACTGCTCCAGTACGGTGCACGCGCTGGCTGGTACTATTCGCAGAGTAATCGAACAAGCAGCCAATCTTCGGATGTGCTCAAAAGTTTGGAGTACACTTTCAGCTCTTTTAGAAAATGTAATGCCTGCATAGTTCCCTGTTCCGAGTATTGTTTCTCCATCATTGTTACATTTTCAGTACAGTACATTGTTATTTTCAGTACTACACTTTGGACGATGCCTCGACAGCCTGTATTCTACTTTGACGGTGATGAAATATCCCGACTTAGCAGTCAGAGTAACAATGACGCTGTCAAGAATCACAAATGCTTTATTCCTCTTAGCTGATCATATTATATGGCTGAGCAGAGTGGGAGTTATGAGGGTAAATTTGGAAAAATGGACGTCGGTGTCTCATCGTTATTGGTTACTCAGCATAATGATGAATCTCATTAGAGACGCGTATGAAATTATGCAAGTTTTGGAACGACGAAATGGTACTCGCATGTCACAATTGACAGTTCGATCGAAGTACGTTACGATGGAGAAGTGCGAATCTTTACTATCGCTGATACATCACAAAGACATTCTTCTGGACACGATAAAAAATAGCTGTGACTTATTCATACCTCTATCTGCTTTGGGATATACAAAATTGAGTCCAGGCACCATTGGTCTGCTTGGATCAGTGTCCTCTGCTATTGGACTCTACTGTATGGTTTATCCATTGTTCAAATTGCCAGCTTCGTAAGAATATTTGATAGATTTTATCTCTTTTTTTCTACTTAAAACAGGGAAGGTGTACGAACAAATGATATTGTTATTCTAATGTTGAGAATATTTATTAAACATTCCGTTACAAAAATAATTTATCGTTCTCTCCTATCTCAATTATGTATCATTTGTTTCTCTGCGAATTTCCTATTTCTGTTTTCTAGAATTGTACACAGTTCACTTTGTCAAAAATTGCGAACGTACAGTTGCATTTGTTTTTCAGATATCGAAAATATTTATCATAAATCTTATAATCAAAATCAGTCTTATGGCAAAAATATCTTTAAGTTTCATACTTGTATTACTTGGTTGGATATAAATTCCTGATCTCTGTTCCAAAGAGCTTTGCAAATAACGTTCATATGATACGAGCAATCTAGTATTTCTGGTCTGCTTGTAGATTTGTTGGTATCCATTTTAATCACTTTGATTTTCCATCTTTCCTCGAATTCTTTGACCTGATTATCTGTTACTGTCATTGTCGTAAAAGCCTGGTATCTAAAAAGGAAAAAAAAACAATTATCATGGAATTTGTAAAACATAATATTTAAAAAAAGAGAGGCATTCGTACTTTGTGCCAATGACAATATTGGCTGGATTTTCGGTCGTACTTGTCAAGGAATTCATGAGATAAGGGATGTCTCTGAAGCTCGCTGCATCATCAAACGAGAATACCGAGCATATGCCATCAACTTTGTCTTTACAAGCCTGCAGCAACAGTAAAAAGCGTTAGTCAATAAAATCCATGGGACGCTTTTTTCAATATGCTTTAGAAAGCAAATTACTAACTGGTAAAATGTGATTATATTTTTTTATACTATTCTCCGATGTATCCCAAAATTGTAGCTTAAAGAGTACGACTTTGTCCCATATCTTAAGTGGCCAAAAAATCGTCGTTTTACGAATCCCATTCGTCTCCGAATATCCACCATTCTCACCGACGATTCCTGATAAACGATTGACGACCGAGGTTTTTCCAGCTCCGGGTCTACCGATCATGAAAACTTTGTACGTTACTTCCTCGATCGAGGACGGTAGAGCAGGTCTCTCCAGAATTCCTAGAATTGTATATTCGTTTGCAATTTTCCTCTTAATTTCTAGAAATCAATTTTTATTATATATTATTCACCATAGAACCGTCTTTTTTTCGTAGTATGATCGTAGAAATGATGAAGCAACGTCTCACCCGCCGCTGAACTCAACCAATTCATATTAATAGCGCTGCTCATTATATTTTATTTTGTTTATCCTAAAAACTTGATTATTATCATCGAAAAGTTGTGTAAAACAGATTTGAGGCTATGTTGACACCACGATTCGCTCTCACTCTTGCTGGTCGTTGGCAAACAGCAGATACCTCATAGAACACATTCTGGTTTCTGGAGAAAACTCGAATGGCGACTGTGGCGGCGCCACCGTAAAATCGAAGCTCTTTCCACGTGTCACCGATATCTTACCCACATCCGTGAATGCAGTACGCTCGTGGTAAGTTATTTTAATTTAACAACATTTTTTTTTTCAATATTCTGCGAAAATGTATAAAAAATAAACGCATCACGTAATATACAATTCTAAATATAAGGTGAATTTAATGATTATTAACTGAGTAGTTTAAGTTTCGAAAACATTTTAGCCATAACCTGACTTCAAGTCGTAAGTACTAAAGATTGAAGGTTATACTCTCCGGCCACTTCGAAAACGAAATTCGCAATTTCTCCACTATGCCATAACCGATCTTGATGAAACTTGGCTTAATCAATTAAGAATCATGGCAAGAAAATGGCTACCCTAAGTTTTATAACGATCAACTATGTCGTTTCAGAAAATTTGCGTATCACGTTGGCTGTTAATAACTGGATCGTTATAAAAAATAATTCGTATAAAACTTCACGGACATATTGTTTAAAATTCTCGAACTTATGGAATATTATTGTTATTTAAAAAAATGATGTACTAACCTTTTAGCTTTATTATTTGTTTAATGGTTTTTATATTAGTAGGCAACTTTCTATTGGTTCGAACTCTCAACTTAGAAAATGAATAAAAAAAAAACAAAGTGAAATGCCTTTGAAAAAATCTGGAATTCCGAATTTGCCGATGTAAACCGGTAACGATCGGTAGTACAAGCTAGTCGCCAAAAAATTGTTATTATACATATATTCTCCTCGAGTTCAGATATATATCCATCAATTCCCCATGATCGATGGATAACTGAGGACATCCGGAAGGATAGATGGCTCAATTTACTCACTTTCCTCTCGTCCACTTTGGCCAGTCTCCCTTTCTCTGCCTCTCGCTCTTGCCCGTGGCAACGAAAGATAATTAAGATTTCGCCCCGGTTATTCGGGCACATGGCAGAGAAGAGGAAAAGAATTCTGAACAGTCGAGGTGCTATGAAAATGGAGCAGAGGATGAAAAAGAGAAGTGAAAACAGAGCCACGCACACGTATACAAAACGATAGAAAGAAAGAGACAGAGAGAGAGAGAGAGAGAGAGAGACAGACAGAAAGAGAGAGAGACAGAGAGAAAGAAAGAGAGAGAGAGAGAGAGAGAGAGAGAGAGAGAGAGAGAGAGAGAGAGAGAGAGAGAGGGTGGTAGTGGTAATTCTGTCACGTCAATTTTACGGTCTCTCTTTTTCACTACCTCACGAACTGGTGCATGGCTTACGGTATATAATTGGCGTAGAGCCCGGAACGATCGAAAAAGAATTCTCTTTCTCCGACGCTGTTACAGTCCCCCCCCCCCCCCCCCCCCCCCTCTCTTTTTCCCTTCACCCACCATCACCTGATATCGAATAGTATCGCGTTATATGCAAATTTGACCCGATAGACAGATTGATGATAGTTCGATCTATTCGCAAGAGGGCGAAGCGAGCCGAGAGATAGAGAAGGAAATGTGTGCCCTGGGTGCGAAGCGTGACGAACGAGTACCGAAGAGGCTTCGATGAATATTACACTTCTCCCTGAAAACCATTTCCATCAGCCCTTTGCGATCGCGAGCATCGAAATTGGAATTTTACCGATCATTGGGATGGCGCGCTATTCTATATAGATGATCGGTGGATACCTTATTCATAGGTCCCGTTACTAACGGCGCCCGGCAAAACCATTTCGACCACGCGGTTCCCCCGGTCCATATTCCAAATGGGAAACGACATGTCGCTCTCTGCTTTTAAAAATCGTTCCTCCAAGATGGACCACTGGTTCTCATCTCGCGATCGTCTTAAATTTGGGAATAAAACCATGGTGAAAAAACACTCGGCTAACAAGAATCGTTTGATTTATTAATTTGCGACGATCTTCAATTTTCCATCAAGATACAATCGATTAATTATATCGATCTTCTTTTATTCGATTTTGTTGGTCGATGAAGGTTTCATAGTTTTCATTCCGAGCCATTGAAAAGGACAAAAATTAATTCCAATACTCACACACTTTTCTATTTGAGAATAAAGATCGACGTCTGAATTTTTATACGTAAATATTCGCGAACAAAAAAAGTTTATATTACAAAATTTACTTTACGATAGATTTGTGAAAGAATTGAGAAGAGAAATTGATAAATCTCTATAATTTCTTGTGGTGAATATGACGTTACGAAAATTAACAAAAAGTTTCTGACACACGACGCAAAACGTAATTGTGATTCATCGAGGGATTGCGAGCCTCGAAAACAAAAATCGGTTCTTGAATTAATGTCTTTTTTTCTCATTTTCTTTTGTCTCTCGTTCGTAAAAAAAGGCAACCGTTCCTTTCGCTCGAGAGATGGAGAGACCCAAGAAAAAGTAGCGAGGGTTGGGTTTCGCATTATAAAAAGCCATTATCGCGCTCATTGATTAATCATATTTCTCAAACTTGACGCAACCCTTTCGCGACCCTGTCACCCAACTAAGGAACGGATATCGGTCGGAGAAACTCCGTTTTCTCACGCCACACGAGGAGAAAAAAAGCTTTTAGTCGTCGCACCTAACGTGTTACTCGATAAATTATCCAACCCTCGGTTTCGTCCAACGTCAACTCTTCTTCACCCAGATCGACGATATTATCATACATTCTCTCCTAAACTTAACCAACAACAAACAAAAAATGTTCAAAATCTTATTTATTCAATTCTCCCAAATTAATTATTCGATTGAACGAAGAAAGAGAAAAAAGCGAGTTCCAATATTTTTAAGCAGAAATAATTTGTATTCTCGATCACGAACGATCCAGCGATATTTTGCCATTGTCATTGTCGTGGGACGTAACAAAATGCCGCGAATCCGGTGAAATCGTGAGAAGAAACCCCAAACCATCGACGTTTCGTTTCGTCTCAACGACGAGTTCCATAGACAAAAGTCTCTCTGTATACAATTCCCTATATTTCATCTTACATAATACATAAGCACTTTGTGAGAGCGAGATGGGAAGAGGGTGGGGGTGGTAACACTGTTATATTGGTATACGAGACAAGAGGTATATCGAATAACAATGAGGACTAACTAGACAGTCTCTGTGTTAGGGGATGTTGATACCTTAAACGTTGAAAACGAAATGTACAACGCGCAACACCCCACATCTGCGGTGGAGCGAGCGACGAGGGACCGAAAAGATTGTCTCGGGATGAACGACGAGAGGAAGCCCTTTACGAAAAGACGATTTTTCAATACTTATAGGGTGGTAGAGACCGAGGGAAGCAGGAGGAGAGAGATTGGGAGGGGGACGGAGAGATAGGGAGAGTGGGAAGTGGATGAAAGCTTCAACGGACTTTATTGTCGCTCTTTTCACAAATCCTAAAATCACGACAAAGTGGTATACCAAGATATTTTTGGGAGATAAGAGGAGAGGAGGAGATTGCATGGGTAACGTTAAAAGTGCACGATACGATTTGCATGTGAAGAGAGAGAGAGAGAGAGAGAGAGAGAGAGAGAGAGAGAGAGAGAGAGAGAGAGAGAGAGAGAGAGACAGAGAGAGAGAGAGAGATGTTTATTGCGTAGTCTGGGTCCGAGGAACTTCTAAGAGTAGGCTGAGCATTATCATAAAGCTCTACCGAGAACCTGAAACCGAGAAACCGAGACAGATAAAAAAGAAACAAATGTACTAACAAATTTTTGAAGTCGCATTTTTTTTCGAAGACAATCAACACACCAAATTAGAAATTTGGAGAACCAACAAACCAAACTCTACTCCTTCAGAAAGACTTGCCCTTAATTGCCCTAACTTCGCGTCGAATTTTGTTTTCCGGTCGAAGAGTTCAATTCTTATACGCTGTTTATTTTGTCTCATACTGCAGGTCTAATTCTCATACATCGAGTTTGAGTTGAGTTCGTATACGTATGGAAAAATAACTGGGACAAATTACCCAACCGGCCGGGACGCTGGGAACAATGCTTAAAACCGGGACAATCTCGGTTAAATAGGGAAAAATGATAAGCCTACCTAACAATAAGAGTATCGTGCTAGAGAGTGAGAGAGAAAGACAAAAAATTCCTCAAGAATCAAAGGGATTGCTTATCGCGATTACTTATTACTTTTTGAAATTTTGTCTCAATTCTCATTAGTGAGTTGTGAAAAACGAAGTTTCATTTCATCGAGTTCACGTAGTAATATCATTGATCAATTACCAGGATTTCGATCAAATTATTGTGTTATAGTCGAATAAAAATTATTGAATTGCTAATAAATTTTGCGTTCAATTTATTTCATGATAAGATTGATACAAATATATACAGTAGAACCTCGATTATCCGAACCTCGATCATCCGAACCCTCAATTATCCGAACGATGGCTTAGTTTATCTGAACGCTCAATTATCTAAACGTTGGCGCGAAAGATACATTGTTGCTCACTGCCACCGCCATGAGCAACAACGTATCTTTGCGAGAATCAATAAAAAAATGACGATTTTGCAAAAAAAATATTCAAAAAAGCATTTTACTTTTTTCAGGTGTTTAAAATACATACAGTCGGTGACGAAATTGAGTGGATACCTTCTAGTATAGAGTGTCGGAACGATTTTTTACGCCATTTCGCCGGTAGTTGGCCTAGGCCAATTTAACCAACGTCATTTTAAAGAGGAGCCATTTACCTTCATTTTGGCTATTTTAAAAAAATTTGACGATTTTTTTTACAATTGGCACCCAGTTTTGAAAATAAAAATTTTTAATCGTAAAGGCAGAAGTCCAAGCTTCTATTTCTTTTTTTAGAAAATATTCTACGATTTTTTATTTTGAAAATATTTCATTTTTTGAGCAAAAATAGACGATTTGAAAATTGCTCCGCAGGACGAAAACGATGAGGTTTACAACAAAATCTCAAGATGGTAAAAAGTTGTAATGAGTTCACGAGAATTTTTCAGATTTTTTTTCCATCTACACCGGTGATATGTTATATCAAAATATCATGGTATACAGATCAATCGAGCTTCGACGAAAATAGATGGACAAAATTTCGAAAAAAAATCTGAAAAAATTCTCGTGATCTCATCAAGAAGTAATACAACTTTTTACCGTCTTGAGGTTTTGTTGTAAACCTCATTGTTTTCGTCCTGCAAAGCAATTTCCAAATCGTTTATTTATGCGCAAAAATAAAAATTATGCTCAAAAAATGAAATATCTTTGAAAACAAAAATCGTAGAATGTTTTCTAAAAAACGGAATTGAAGCTTGGACTTCTGCCTTTACAATCGCGGTTAAAGAAATGTGTTCAATTTTTTTTACTACGAACGGTGTCCACTCAAAGAAGAACAAAAAAACGACCAAAAATTTTTATTTTCAAAACTGGGTGCCAATTGTAAAAAAAATCGTTAAATTTTTTTAGAATAGCCAGAATGAAGATAAATGACTCCTCTTTAAAATGACGTTGGTTCAATTGGCCTAGGCCAACTACCGGCGAAATAGCATAAAAACTGTTCCGGCACTCTATACTAGAAGGTGTCCGCTCAATTTCGTCACCGACTGTATATCCCAACGTTAATATGTATGTCAAATTTTAATTAATATGTATGTACTGCTTTTATGTGATAAGGTGTTGTTTATGATCTCGTCCCAAAAACGCACGTTTCGATTATTCGAACTTTTGATTATCCGAACTAGCCTCGGTCCCAATTGGTTCGGATAATCGAGGTTCTACTGTATTTGAGAATAATACAGATATAATCGATAATAAAATAATTCGAGTATAATGTTAGACAACGATATAACGAAAATCTAAATATTTGCTTTCTTAAATCATGTTTCGTTCATTGAGAAACCGAAAGTAATCATAATCGAGAAGAAAATCGTCGTGGTACTTGGTTAAATCTAACGACAGGTCAGATTCTCATGGTGTGGTTCATCGATTCCCTGTAAAAATAATATTTGTCCTTCCGTAGTTAAGTCAATGATACTTTACACACTCTCACTTTCTTTTCCCCACTTCGTTAATCGCGATTTACGACGGTGACACCCCGCGAGCCGTTCGACGATCGTTTAGATCTCTTTGCGGCGTGCGAGATTCCGATTGTGTTGGTACGAGCTTTCGTAGGACGGAAAACGGGAGAGAGAGAGAGAGAGAGGGAGGGAGAATTATAGAATGAGAGAGACGGAGGGAGAATGAGAGAATGAGAAGAGAGAGAGGGTGATTTTGTGGTCATACATGGTGTGTATCATCGTCCGATTCATCGGTCCGTCCGTCCGGCCGGAGGGTGAGCGAGTCAGTGGAGCAAATCCCGTGTGTGGTGACACGACGGTCTGCGAGAGAGAGATAGAGGGAGAAAGAGAGGGAGAGAGAGAGAGAGAGAGAGAGAGAGAGAGAGAGAGAGAGAGAGAGAGAGAGAGAGAGAGAGAGAGAGAGAGAGAGAGAGAGAGAGAGAGAGACTCCGGTCTGTAGAGATGCATCACGCCGGCGCTGTTGCCCCCGCCAGTGGATGGTCCAGCAAGGGAGCGCCAGAAAGCATAATAGAGAAGGAGTGACCGAGGGAAAATGCGAGAGAACGAGAGAGAAAACTGATAAGCGCGAGGGCGAGAGAAAACGCATGGGAAAGAGACAAAGAGAGAGAAAATAGTGGAAGTATGCAAGAAGAAAAAGGAAACGGAATAAAGAAGAGCAAAGAGAATGAAAAGCAAGGAAAAGGGGCAAGAGCGAGTAGGAGAGAAAGAGAGAAAGATAGAAGACAGAGAGAGACAGAGAGAAAGAACGAGAGGAAAAGAGAGGATATGAAATAGAGCAGGGGAGAGAGCATGAAAGAAAAACAGAGACGGAAAAGGAGAAAGAAAGATCGAGCGGGAAAGAGAGAGGGAGAGAGAGAGAGAGAGAGAGAGAGAGAGAGAGAGAGAGAGAGAGAGTCAGGCAGAGAAAGAGAGTAAGTGGAAGGGGGATGGAGTAGGTTAAACAGAGATGGAATGATTTTGGAGCAAGCATAAGGATACCCGAGGCATGCGCGGTCCTATCATATTGATCTCGCCATAGTAACGATTCCCTCCATCGCCTGGTTCTCTGTGTGGATGCTGGCACGCACTATAGCTGGAGGGGTGTACCGCATGGTATGTACCATACAACCTTCTCCCTTTCACCCTCTCTCTCTCTCTCTCTCTCTTTCTCTATCTCTCTCTCCCATTTTCCCTCTCTCTTTGCCATTATTTCTCTCTCTCTCCTTCTCTGTATATCTTCCTTCGTCTCGCACGATTCTTGGAGAATTCATCCCTCCGGTAGTCCTAATCGACGTCGTGGTTGTCCTCTTCGTTGCCTTTTTCGTCTTCGTCGTCTTCTTCCACGAACTTCATCCTTTTTCCCATCCTGTGTATATCTTCTTGCGTCTTTATTTTCATCCCGAAGTTCTTCATCCTCGTCCTCGTCGTATGTCCTCTTCGACCTCGAGGTTCTCCTCGTTCCTCAGGTTCTCGTCGTCGTTGTCTTCGTCGTTGGCCTCGTCTTCGTCGTCGTCGACGACTACCCTCACGTTCGCCAGCCCGTCGACGACGAGTCTACGTGGGCCGTGAACCACCACCAGGCACCGAACCACCCTATTCCCCTCCCTCCCATTACCAACCCAGCACCCCAACAGCAGCATCCAGCTACAGCAGCACCAGCAGCAGCAGCAGCAGCAGCGGCAGACAGAATCCCAACGTAAAGAGGGAGAGAGAGAGAGAGAGAGAGCGACGCGGAGAGAAGAAGGGAGAAACAGAGAGACAAAGAGAGATAGAAAGAGAGAGAGAGAGAGAGAGAGAGAGCGAGAGAGAGCGAGAGAGAGCGAGAGAGAGAGAGAGAGAGAGAGAGAGAGAGAGCGAGAGAGAGAGAGAGAGAGAGAGAGAGAGAGAGAGAGAGAGAGAGAGCGAGTGAGGGGAAAACTACAAAGCGCGAACTGCTGCGCTCTGCGGCTAAATGAATATCAGTCCAGCGTTGATCGCCGGCGAAGGCGGATCTTCGTTGTCGTAATAAGAGCTACCTAGAATTATATTTTAACCCGTGCGAAATAGAAGAGAGAGAAAGGAGCACCGAGCAAGCGAAACGCCATTTTCACACCGTTTAGAGACAAGCGAGAGCACGTTAACGATAATACACACACGAGCGTGGAAGAGCGCGCGCCACGAGAATCACAAAAGTCTGCAAAAAAAAGAAAGGACAAGAGTGAGAAAGAAAGGGGCCAAAAAGCAAGGAAAAAAAGGAAACGGAACGAAACGACAGTCGAGCTCCGATTAAGGGGAGAAAACGAGATCGAGAGGAAGCAGGAAAGAAAATATTTCATTCGAGACAAGGAAAGAGAGCAAGAGAAAGGAGGGAGAGAGCAGAGAGGTTCGTACATTGGCGAGTAGGAGGAACAAAAGGAAGAACGGTCAGTCGTCGAGGCCTGGGAAAATCTCGCGGGTGTACCCATGAGTGGCTGGATCTTCGTCCAGGACTCGTCCAGGATTTCGCGATCGAGGTCGGAACTCGGTATACGTGGGTGAACGAGAGCCACGAACACGGTTACGATGCCACCAACGGTAATGTTCTCATCCTCGATTCGATTCACGATTCACGTACTCGCTGATTCGTAGCGACGTTGAGTGTGTTGTGTTCCCATTATTCGTACGAACAAAACAATAACAAAAAAAAACCAGGAAACTGCTAAATTCCATAATTTGTCTTCTCTTTTTTTCGTTATTTTCGACGATCGCGACATCGATCCTCACGCTTATATTACGTTCGTTCGACAATTTTGTCAACGTACCTACGTAAAGTGAACTTCAAGTGCAGCAAGTCCTTTCGAGGAGTCGATACGAGGGTGGTTTTCCAAGGGTGACGACAAATAGACAAAAGGAAGAATTCGTCAGTATCAAGTGGTTTTTTTTTCATATTGTGAGAGACACGAGAAGAGAGAGAGAGAGAGAGAGGGAAAGGAAGAGCGAAAGATACACAGGAGAAGAGGTGAAACGAGAGAGCGAGAGAGGAAGCGAGAGAGAGAGAGAGAAAGAAAAAAGCTCGTTCGAAGCTCGACGTATGACAAGGAGGGCGGTACGTTCGTTACTGCCAGTGGCTCGTGAGACGATGTCGATGCCTCATGATGCCTCGAGGAGACGAAGCAGGAGCGATAAGTAACCGGTGGTGCGTCGGATCATCGATAGACGAATTATCATCGAACCCATTGACGTCGACGCGCGTTACGTTTACGTCAACGTTGCTAAGGTGGCAAACTCGTGATACTTCGATTCGCAAGTTCGTCGAATCAACGAGACACAACGGATCATTAAAGTGCAAGAGGTCATCGTTGGATCTCGATTTTTCGTCCTCGTTCTGGGTCACGTGTCATCGTCAACCCGGATAAACGTGGAAATTTTCATTCCTCGTATTTACCTTGTCATTCGTTAACGCGAAGCTTTAAGGAGAAGAACTTGGATCGATTCGGGGATCATTAACGAAGCGAAAGAGGAGCGACTTATTGTTGTTTGTTTGTTTTCTCTTTTGTTCTCTCGTTTTCTTGTGAACGCAAGAGCCATTGTCGAGAGCAACGAGAGAGACAGGAGGGTCTATCGCAAAATGAGGGAAAGCTCGTCGATCGTGCTCGCTCGTAAAGCATCGATTGACGCATTGTCGTACTGGTTAATGATCGTCGTCTCCGTCGTCTTCGTTGTTCATCAACGTACGTTCTAGGCAACTGCCGTGTGCAGGTGACCACGTGACGACGAGGGTAACCAGCACACACGGGGCTCTCTACGAGGCCCCCCTCTCTCTCTCTCTCTTTCTCTCTCCCCCTCCCTCTCTTTCTCTCTTTCTCTCTCTCTCTATCCCTCTCTGTCCTCCCGATCCTACTTTTCCTACTTCTCCCACTCTTGTCCACCAACACTCTTTCTCTCTCTCTCACTTCCTCTCTCTCTCTCTCTCTCTCTCTCTCTGCCTTTTGTTTCCGAGAATCTACCCTCTGTCCTCCAGTATACACACACCGGTTACAACGCCAACCGTTGTAACGAGAGAAAATGAAACGCTGCTGGACCCTCATGGTGGCGATCGCCCTTGCCGCATCGGGTGAGTCATTCACCAGTATACAATTAACGAAACGATATTATAAACGAAAAAGCAAAGGAAAAAAATAACGCCAAAAAAAGAGAAAAAACAAAAAAAAAACGAAACAAGGAATATGAAGAGAGTGAAAACAAAAATCTATATATATATGAGGAAAACTAGCACCTACCCCCTTTACGATCATGAAACACCACACATCACAATTGGATACACGCGATCTTGTGTATTCCGCCTCTATGCGATGTGTGTATTTTATTATTTTTTTTTTCCTGGAATTTTTTTTTTCTCAATTTTGTTTTCATCTCTTACGTTGCAAGGACGATGAATTCGCGAGATTGATACGAGGACTTCGTCGCTGATAACGATTCGACAATCCGTGATAACGGATTATGTTTTGAAATTTCTTTTTTTTTTCGTTGTTTTTATTTTCTTCTTTCGAGCTTGCACGCGTTAAATGGAAATAAAATTGATCTCGTCGATGATGAGGTAGAGCGAACGTGTCGCGTTTTCATCGGTCTAGACGCGTGTTCGCATAAAAACGAACGATATTAATAATCGCGAATGGATTTTTTATTTGTTTCAATGTTATTAACGATTTTGCGAATATCGTTTTTAGTTTAGTATAAATGTTTTCGAGAGCGTGAATAAAAGAGAGATGGTTATGGTTCGATTTGTAAGTCTATCGATAGCGATTATGTTTCCATTTGATTTGAAATACTGGATAAACGAGATTCGCGAGTAAAAATGTTGAAACGGTACGTCTTGAAATACGCGCACACTACGGTTTGTAAGACTGGCACGGTTCGGTACACACTGCCACGTCAGGATGCTTTCTCCGAGTCGAACTTGCGACTGTAATTCGATATAGCCGGGATATCTTTATTTCAAACCGAATTCACCGAAAACGTTCGCCGATAGACGATTTTATACCGAGACTGCAATTCTGGCGAGACAGTTTCGATTTAACGTTACGAATTCTCGAATATCGTCTTACGTCTATTCTTGAATTAAACGATTCTGTTTTCTTGAAATTGTCGCTCGCGCGTTATCGCATTAAAGACGTAAATTCTACCAGAATATCGTTTCTTATCAAAGATTAAAACAATTTTTCAAAGCTGGTTTAAAAAATCTGGAACAAATAAATTATAACAAATTATAACAAATATTCGAGCTGATTAATTTCAAATCAAATATTCTCACATCGATTTTTCTTTACAATCGTTCGAATCAATATTTCACGTTTCTTGAAACAAATTTTGTTTCGTTTTCGATAAATAAACTTAAAATTGTTCGGGTTAATGGATCATCGATCAATTATTTTTGTCATCGCGATTGATAAACAGATTCGAATTTATTAACGAAAATTGCGAGAATTGAAAAGACGAAAATATAATGTATATATCGAAAGTACAGATATCTACAGAAGTTGCTGGTCAGCCTGTTTCAACATCGAGTTACATCGCTGCAGCGCCTTGACCCGTTAACATAGAGACAGCGCGTCTGACTAGTTAACGCCGCGACTACTGCCGTCGCGAGGACAAAATAGAATTACCGTCTGACCATCGCGCGGGCGCGCGAGCTTTCCGTACTCCCCTGACCCTCTGAATACTCCGTCGCGACGGGTATTACGTGTCTCTTCTACCTGTGGATATTCGCGAATGCGTTATCCGGCATTTCAAATTTCTTATCAATTCTCTACCTCGTCTCGTCAAAAATCGTCCCGAACGTCGTTTAATTCTATTCTTTCTTCCTTTTCCCCTCATTTCGTATTCTTTTCCTATCATTTATTTATTTTTCTCGCACGAGTAAAGCGTTTTGTTGTTGCTCGGAAATTGATATTTATCATCGAATCGCGCGACATGAAAAACGAGCGCGAGAAAAAAAAAACAAGCGGGAAAAAAGAGCAAAGTATCGATGCGTTTGCAAATTAAACTTTTTATTTTTTTATTGTCATTATACATTATTAAAGACGCACACGTTTAGAGGCGTTTACACACGTATGTATACAAATGCTGACATATATATTACTCTATGCCCATCATATATTATTATTATTATTATTAAAAATAACGAGAGCTAAAAAATATCGATTAAATACTGAAATGTTGTAAAAGCGTGGATACGAAAAAAAAAACGAAAAAAAAAATACGAAAACGGGGCATAATGTCGCCTGGCGTGAAACAAAAAAAAAACAAAAAAAAAAAAATTGGCCGGTTTTTCATTGTCGCTTTTTTATTTCGCCCCGCCGTCTTCTTTTTTTTGTCTTTTTTTTCCACGGTGTGTGTTTTTTTAAAATGCATAATATATTAAGCGCGCGCGCGCACCCAAACGCACATGTACGTTTGCATAGATACGCGTCTGTATTTACTTACGGATTTCCTTTAAATATATCTTATATATATATATATATACACGTATAAGCAGCAATATTTTTATACGATACATGGTTGAGTGCGCGCGCGCGAATTCGCGCTTGTGTGACTGTGTGTGTGTGAATGCTGAATGATAATTATTCGACGACGGTGACCCACATCTTGCGTCTCATCACTTTATATATACACATATATATATATATACGCATATTCACGTGTGTTTTCACGTATATATGCTTATATATATGTATATCAATCTGTACAATGATACCGTAGCACATATATATAGAGAAATGTTCTCGTGCGATGGGTGATTTCTCTACTGCGATACGTAGCACTTTGGTACACACACGTATACACAGTCGCATAATATCTCTCTCGCAGTCTCACTGGGTTCTCGGATACTCTCATTGCCATTATAACATGAATATACACATACACACGTATACACTCATATATATATATTTATATGGGTGTGTGTGTGTGTGTGTGTGTGTGTTAGATATACATCTATACACGCATATGTGTATATATGACGATTTTCTACGAGCCTAATATCTCTCGATGTCTCCTGCGTCTAATATCTATATATCCATCTTAATATGTACGTACTCGTATATATGTAGGTCTCTATCAACTAGCTGTCTCTATTAACCAGCATATACAATCTATGCAGGCAGGTGACGCAGTAGGGAGCAATCGGGGACAATGGGGGTCAGTGAGAAGATGGCACAATATGTGTTTTTAGTTAGTTTAAGGATAGAGATTTCTCGGTTGTCTTTTTGAGGAAAAATTGTAGTTGGATGAATCGTTGTTAGGGAGGATCGTTGTTTAAAATATTTAAGAATGTGGAAAAATTGACGAAACTCTCTGTTTATGTGATTTCATAAAATTGCATCGATTTAACATTGTTTTTATTTGGATGAAAATTGTGTCATTGAAGAATTTGTTGTTAGTGATTCGTTGTTAGTGAGGATGGTTGTATAAAATATGAAGAAATGTGGAAAAATTGAGGAAATTCTGTTTATATCATTCCACAAAATTCCATCGATTTAATATCATTTTTATATGGATGAAAATTCTGTCATTGAAGAATTTGTTGTTAGTGACTCGTTGTTACTAAGGATAGTTGTATAAAATATCAAGAAATATGGAAAAATCGACGAAACTCTATTTATTTGATTCCCCAAAATTCCATCGATTCAACATCATTTTCATCTCGCTGAAATTCTGTCGTTGAAGAATTGTGATTTTTCATTCCTCGCCTGTCGTTCTCCTCAGCCCGAATCGAATGAAAAACGCGAAGAGAAAATTGATATTTTTCACAGACGAATTTTGTTCTCGTAGGTGACCCGCATTATTCACATTTCTCTTTCCTATATTTGACGCCTGTAACATATCGTACGGATACTCTCGTGTATCGACACGAGAGCGTAACTCTGGTGCAAGCTCGTTTTACGCACACTGCGAGCTGCAAAAGCTCCTCACTCACTCTCTCTCTCTCTCTCCATCTCACTTTCCCTCTCTCTCTCTCTCGGACTCTCTCGTGCATTATTGAACGTGACAGGGTAAAGGAGCGCCAGATAGGCTTGCAATGGGACACACGGAATACACACAGACATATATAGACACGAAGAGACCCAGTGAAGGAACGGAGTGAGACGAACGATCTGGAACGCCAATCGTGTTTTTACTCACTCACCCACTCCCTCCCGTCTTCTATCGCAAAAGGGACAATGTGTCAGTAAGACCTTCCTACACATCTATACTTTCTCACATACGACATATATACAGTAAATTGTATATATATATACGCGTATATAGCGAGAGATGAATGAGTTAGTGTCGAAGTGTTCATGTCGTCGCGTTGTTTATACGACGATGTATTCTTCCTCTCTCGCGTTCTTTTTTTTTCTCTCCATAAAACTGTGCCAAACGGCGTCGCCACTTCGCATCCCAAGCCACGCTTGCACATATATGTACGCGAAACGGTTTTTTTGCTCGACCAACTACACGTTCGACCTGGTCTACCGTTCGCCACATACGACGATTTCACCCAGTCTGTATTTACAATCCCTTGAAATCGACGATATCCTCGTTTCCTATGAACCCAGTCTCGTATTCGTCCACTCGTCTCGTATAAATGTTTCAAAAACTTTTCGATGACGAAGCTATCCGTTCCTCGTGCAGGAAAGGTCGTGCTCGCTTTGACGTACACGCGTGGCGATTTTATCACACCGGTTCTCACTGGGACTATAAGGTTCGCGTTCGATGATTTTTTCAAGGAATCGGTATATTTTTTTTGCATTCGCGAAGCTTTTTGTCGTTATTGCTTGGAAAATATGGTGAGAAAGATTGATTTAATTTTAGGTCAATTATACGATTCGGCGTATTCAATGTCAATTTTATGTTTAATTGGATCAATCGGAGTGTGAATTGGATTGAAATAATAACGACGGACGATTTTGTGAAAATTAACTCGACGAATTAATCTCTTCAGTCAAAATTTGTCTATCTAATGTTTTCATCCGTTGTTATAAAAATTATAAATTATTCATCGATTATTTCAAAATAAGAATTTTATTATTAAAAATGTCAATTATTTCAAAACTAATCGAATTATTTTAATCTTCCGATTGAATAATTGAACGAAATATTTTAATTCCTTACGTAAAATGAAAGATAGCTGAGAAATACGGTTAACTTGAATCTTTTAATGTTTCTCAGACGCCGTACTCAACGTCAATTCGGTTTAATTGGGCCAATCGGAGTGTAAATTAGATTGAAATAATAACGACGGACGATTTTGTGAAAATTAACTCGACGAATTAATCTCTTCAGTCAAAATTTGTCTATCTAATATTTTTCATACGTTGTTATAAAAATTATAAATTATTCACCGATTATTTCAAAATAAGAAATTTAATATTAAAGATGTCAATTATTTCAACACTAATCGAATTTTCTTAATTTTCCGAATGAATAATTGAACGAAATATTTTAATTCCTTACGTAAAATAAAAGATAGCTGAGAAATACGGTTAACATTGAAACTTTTAATGTTTCTCAGACGCCGTACTCAACGTCAATTCGGTTTAATTTGGCCAATCGGAGTGTGAATTGGATTGAAATAATAACGACGGACGATTTTGTGAAAATTAACTCGACGAATTAATCTCTTCAGTCAAAATTTGTCTATCTAATATTTTTCATACATTATTATAAAAATTATAAATTATTCACCGATTATTTCAAAATAAGAATTTTATTATTCAAAAAAGTCAATTATTTCAAAACAAATCGAATTTCTAAAATTTTCCGATTGAACAATCGAACGAAATATTTTAATTCCTTACGTAAAATGCAAGATAGCTGAGAAATACGGTTAACTTGAAACTTTCAATGTTTCTCAGACGTTGAATTCGCTCTTCCCAACACTTTTGCCGCTCGATACGTATAAATATATTCCCCCGTGCGTTATATTGAGACAGACGTAGTACGAGTTCACGAGGATAGTTCGCCCCGGGGCACTAGTCATTGTTACTCTCCTCGTCGTCTACCCAAGCCTTCCTCTCTCTCTTTCTCCATTTCTATCTCTCCCTCTCTCTCTCAGTTGCAACCCTTCCTCTTATTCGCGAATCCGCAACGGCTTTATATATCAGTCCGCGGATTAACAATGTTTCGAACTATTTGCCGTTTGCGAGCGTGGCCGGCTGTACACGTGTAGACCTCACACACTCACACTCCATCCACCAACACATCCACACACACACACACACATACACATACCTACATATCGTCGAATAGGTGGAACTCTTGCCATTGTATCTCTCCTCATGTGCAAATTCAACATCACGGTCTTGCTTAGTCTCTCTCGAACTACTAATATACCTGAAGGTACATACACTCTCCTCGTGTGTACTTGCGGTGCCTTTGGCTAACTAGAGTTTATATTTATATACATAGCCGTACATGTCGACAGAATGAAACCACAAGGGAGATTCGCCAAAATTGAAACGGAGTACGTTTTCGATCCCGACGGATTCGGTTCTCCCTGACGATATAAGTTTTATGAATACGAGCAAGTTCTTCCCCCAAGAAATTCGTACACGATTATTTTCATTTCGAGATACGACCAAGTTTTTCCTGACAGGATGAGGATATCCGGTACAACGACGATTCGAACAATTTGTTTAACTCGAGAGAATCTTATTTTTGTAGAACAAGATCGATGGCAATTCATTTTTATCGATTGTCGATAAATCACTAGATATTTATTTTTCGTCGATTTCGACGATTCGAACAATTTTTTTAACTCGATAGAATCTTATTTTTGTAGAACAAGATCGATGGCAATTCATTTTTATCGTTTGTCGATAAATCACTAGATATTTATTTTTCGTCGATTTCGACGATTCGAACAATTTTTTTAACTCGATAGAATCTTATTTTTGTAGAACAAGATCGATGGCAATTCATTTTGATCGATTGTCGATAAATTACTAGATATTTATTTTTCGTCGATTTCGCGATCCAAGGTGGGAATGGACAACTGGTGTCGTAGAGAAAATCGAAAGAAGAATGAAAATTCAATTTTGTCCAAATTAAGTTTAATTGGAGATTGTCAGTTCGAAAAAGTAAAAAAAATGCAATTTTCAAAGGTTTTCCCTCGATCAACGGGCTCGATTTGAAAATCTAGTAATAGGATCGTGATTTTTGTGTCGTGGAACAATTTTTCGTTATTCGAGAATTTCCACCAAATTCTTTTAGGATCAAAACCAAAGTTTGGTCCCTTCGACCCAACCCTGGAAGTGGATCCCCATTTTGGACAATAGACACCTCTGGAGCGTCAAAATATCTTTTCGTTCAAAGAATCGTTCATAGTAAGATCACAAAATTCCAAGTTCCCCCTTAAACCCCAATTTTCCAAGTTATTATCGCAAAACACAAAAATCCTAAATTTACTATCTTGTTTCCCTTTTCAATGACAAACTCTTCAAAACATAGAATCGAATCGACGTAAAGAAAATTATTGATTCCTCGATTAAATTTCACAAATATCTTCATTTTATCGTGCTTTTAAAGGAAAGAGCAACCGCACCACAAAATTAGGAAATATTATACCAGCATTGGAGAATAGACGGATGGTTATGCGCATAGATGATTTGTAGGCGTGTGCGAACTTACATTTCGCCGGTACTTTATTGAATATTTTTCTGAAGTTTACGGTAACGGGATGCACATTTATTACAATCACGAGATACGTCTATGTTCATATACCTATATATATATATATATATATATATATATACCCATTGGCATGTAGATATATCTACATTGATAAAATATATGGTATTTTGCGTTCTCAATTTGTAGTTCGTAGCATCCGTTTCCTGAATCCCCCAAGGGAGATATTCTCCTTCTCTCCCTCCCTGTCTGCCCTCCGATGTTGGTACGTTTTCACCGGTCGCGATGCCAAGTAAAACGTGCGCCGGGTATATTCCCGTTGCCAAAAGATTACGCGAAACGAAAAGGTATTACGTAGACATTGCACTCGTCGGCGCCACGTGGACGTTCTCCATTTCTCTTTCGCAACCCTCTTATAACGGTGTTTCCTTTTCTATCTCTCTCTCTCTCTCTCTCTCTTCATCACCGAGTCTACTCGCCCTTCTTCCTGTACTCTCGTTTACTTTTGCTTCGTCTTCCTTCGCGACCGCAACAGGAGAAAAGCAAAAAAGAAACGTTAACTACCGTCTTCGTAGTTGCGGAGTATCTCCAGCGGCGTTTTCCCTCGTTTCTCACCCCTCGAAATAATTACTCGAGTACTCCATCGTACTTTCGCTTCTTTCCTCTCTAGCTCAGGAAAGAGTTTCGCGATGCTCGAGTGCGAGTAAGAGCGTGACGGATTGCAGTTCGGTTCCGTATTAGATGACTTCGTTATTCGGGAATTGCTACAGGCCGTAGGGCTTACCGGAAGGAAAAAGAAAGAAAAAGACGGAGAGAAAGGGAGAGAATGGAAGAGGGTAGTTCGTGTCGTCAAATAGAAAATGAGAATTTCATTTTCCGGACCACGAGACCTCGAGGCCACTCTTGGAAATTCTACGACACTCGTCTTCGTCCCTTCAACCACACTCTTTTCCTACAAACAACCCCCTCCAATCTTTTATTTCATCCCTTACGTATTTTTCATGGTTTCCTTCGCCTTTCTGTATTCTTCCTCACCGTAAATGTATCGAAGACACTCCCTAACGTATTTGATTACTTTCACTCACGAATCCGTCAATCTTCGTACACCGGACGTTAGCCCTCTCGCTCGTTTCACTTCCTCTTGCAATAATGGCATATGATACATCACACTGCTTTGTTATACGGACATCGATTAGATACTGTATGAAGAATATTTCTCGAGGTACATATTTCACTCTGTATGACGTAACGATACTTTGTCTCGCTTCGAAAATCCATCGACGTTGTTATTTCATGAGAATCGTGTGTTGGATTACGATAATGGAGACCTTCCAGAGAGAAATAAGCCTAGGCAAGATGAGCTAAGATGAATGAAGTGACAGGATAAATCGGGGGTTGGATCGTGCATGCTGACATTCGTACGGTCGAACAAACATTATTTTTTTACTCATTTTAATAAAGTGACAGGCAAGTCCTAACGTGATTCGAATAGTAAATTGTTATTTCGTAAAGCTATAAATAATTGTGGGAACGAGTCGTTAACTTCTTTTTTTCACTCGGAAAAGTCGAGAGATTTATTTACTCGATTTCTCCTGGTTCTTTCTCGAGCTACGTCCTGGACCTTTCTCACGCCATCTTTCATCTCTCATCACGATCGATCTCTATCCACTTCACCCTAGGAAGCCCTTAGTAAATACCTAATGTGTGTGGCTTTATCGTATATGCGTAGGCATCTGTCTGTATCGTATATGTATATATATGTATATATGTATATATATGTATACGTACAAATGTATGGAAAAGTCGTCTATGATGGCCCACCTGACTCGAAATCTTCGTCCCACTCGAACGAGTTTTAATTATTCAATTTAAATAACCTCTCTTTGTATTATTCCTTATAATATCAAGTTAAAAAACAAACAAAAATCGGGCCATTTTGAGAAATGATATATATATAAGCCAGTTTTATTTGCATAACTTTTTATACAAGTTTTTTACAAACATACGAGATCTTTCTTATCTCTCTCTAGCCGTCCCTTCCATCGCATTCTCTCTTCTCCCTCTCACTCTTCTTGCATTCCTCTTCTATTTCTCTAAAGTATGCACATACGTTTTTGAGAAATGATATTAATTTACTTCCAATTTATTTATTAATAAAATTACCATGGTGAAAAATATCATTTTTGAATAATTTTGCACGAAATGAAATATATTTATTAATATTATATGGAGAATGAGATTGAAAAAAAAAAATTCACGGGCGAGGATTTGAACAGTCGCCTTTCAATGTGTAGTCGTAGACCTTATCCACTACTCTACGCTCAGTGTGCTGAGTATTTTTTTAATAATTAACAATATATAGGTCACAATAGGAACTTTCAACATCGATTTTCTCAAAAATAAGCGCGCATTAGGATAAAACCTCGTATCTAGTTACTCAGTGAAGATCCTTCTATAACATAAAACCCATGAAAATCCATGGGGGACAACCCTAGTATTTCCTTTCTTATCCAAGTCAGCAAAACGATAAAGGGTCAGGCCTACGTAAACTACCTCTGGCTCGTTTAACGTACAAGAAATCATGATAAACTTTAAAACAGGCCAACATTCCACGAATCAATATTTCAACCCTCTTGATTTAATAACGAGTAAACGAGAGGGTGTGCCGAGAATTCATGGAAGCTAGTTATCATGATGGTTCGTCTTAGGCTCCGGTCCAAGAACGACGACATTCCCCTATATAAATAAACCAAACACGTCGCGTATCTCGAGTCTATACGGGATATAGAAATGAGGGTGGGTAGACTGCTTTGCAGACGCTGTATACGGTACCAGTGCTGGTAACCCCCTCTGGGCACTGCGGAACCGTTCCCATCATATACCCCTCAACTTCCGGTCGTCTGTCTTTCAGGTATTCGCTTTGCTATGTACAAACATATAGATATAACACAATGTACTTCACACACACACACATACACATACATACACGTGTACATATATAGAGGGTGTCGTTATATATAGAACGCATATAAACTCCTAGGCTACCGAATCACGATTCGATGCATATTACCTGTGGCAGCTGCGATATACAGGAAATCG
Organism: Netelia fuscicornis; assembly: GCA_946811545.1. Taxonomy (NCBI): domain Eukaryota; kingdom Metazoa; phylum Arthropoda; class Insecta; order Hymenoptera; family Ichneumonidae; genus Netelia; species Netelia fuscicornis. The sequence continues at coordinate 45,368,048 of OX328011.1, read as the reverse complement.
AGGGTACAGTTAGTAGATCGTATACCGTACGGAACGAGGGACTGTTCATTACCTTGATTAATTCCGTATGGTACTAAGCGAGGTCCAGGAACCATGAAAACTTGGAAGATCGACCATGAAGTGGGAGGATTGAGAAGCACACTTAAATATAAATTGCATACGTAATGAACTAGATGGAAGAAATCTTACTCGATAGGTTTCCAGCAGGTTCTTCGAATTTATTGGTTTGATTTTTAAACTTGAAGGAAATGATAATTAATCTTAAGTAGTTCATCGTATTCGGATTCGAACATATAAATTCTTTTACGTCATCCATAAAGTGCAAATTTTTTTATCGAATGAAATAATGATTTGAGGTTTAAGAGGAACGACGATCGGAGAAGATTGATCAATTTTGTTAATTAATTTTAAGCAGTGCTGGTCTTTCTCTTAATGTGGAAGTCGCGACGATGTGAGCGAGTAGTGACCAAGATTTTAGGTCACAGGTCCTTTTTAAGGACGTTCTTTTTTTCATCGAGGTATATTTTATTCCATCGCTGAAATCTACACCGACAAAATTATCGAGTATCCCGCAAGAATTTTGTTTCTTATTTTATATATAATTGTAAATTTGGTTAAATTTTATTATTCCAATAATATTTGTGTAATATCGTAACGCGTTCGAATTTCCCACAGTGAAAACGATTTTATCCTCGAATCGAGGAGAGGGTTAACGATGTCAATGACTGCAAGACGCGAGAGTCGATAGGGACGAAAAAAAATGGAAAAGCTCGTTGCGTCGTATATATTAGCTTTTGAAAGCCGGATCTCGGGCATTTGCCGTGGCGCTCTTCCGGCATCGCTTGCAAAATCATTGATTATCAGGAGTGTTATATCGCCCACGACTTTTCGTCCCAAGCGTTGCCCGGGAACTTTGGCATACTTGTTTTTTTTTCCTTCGTATTATTTATTTTCTCCCCTTTTTTTCTCTTTTTTTTTCTCTCGTATTTCCAACTCTTTCTCATTCTCCCTTCGCTCCGTAGACCCCGTCATGACCCAGTGAATTATCGATTCGTCGAATCGCCGAGTATGTTCGCGTACGAACTGAGAATTTTTTGGCAAGAAGACCGCCAACGTTTTATACACACACACATACATTCTCTCTCTCTCGTTCTCGTCCATTTTCTTTTCACTTCTCGCTCGCCAGCCCCTGATTTCCTATCCCGTCGTAAGTACGCCTCGTTGCACCCTCGCGGTATGAAAAATCACATTCGCCGCTATCTTCACCCTACGACTTTTATCTTCGTTCTGACGTCCCGAAAATCCTTCGCGTTCTCTTCCAACGTTTCCTTTTTTTTTCTTCTTTCTCTCACCTTTTCTTCCTTCTTGCCAAAGAGTTAAACTCCAACGTCATCTTCTTTCTCGACGAATTTTCAATTTTCTCATCGTTAGCTAATTTTCACCGTGGCGATAATAACAAAAGTGTCGGTGGCCTCGCGACGGGTAAAAATTCCGTTCTCAATTGTCGAATTCGGACTTGGCATTGCTGGGCCAAATATTTCAGTCTTTTATGCACTGCCGTGGCACGCGAAGAGGATAAAGCGCGCTGGTCGGGCGTGGACTCGAATCATATAGCATCAGGCGCAGCTTAATATACATACACACACGAATATATATATTATATTATATTATATAATATATTATTATATTATATTATATTATATTATATTATATTATATTATATTATATTATATTATATTATATTATATTATATTATATTATATTATATTATATTATATTATATTATATTATATTATATTATATTATATTATATTATATTATATTATATTATATTATATTCTATTATATTATATTATATTATATTATATTATATTATATTATATTATATTATATTATATTATATATTATATTATGTATTATATTATATATTATATTATATATTATATTATATATTATATTATATATTATATTATATATTATATTATATATTATATTATATTATATTATATTATATTATATTATATTATATTATATTATATTATATTATATTATATTATATTATATTATATTATATTATATTATATTATATTATATTATATTATATTATATTATATTATATTATATTATATTATATTATATTATATATTATATTATATATTATATTATATATTATATTATATATTATATTATATATTATATTATATATTATATTATATATTATATATTATATTATATATTATATTATATATTATATTATATTATATTATAGTATATTATATTATATTATATTATACTAGCGGTACCCGGCATGCGTTGCAATCCCGTTTTGGTCTCATAATTCATTTGACACGCAATATTTTTTATTTTTCTCTCCATGTGTGAAGCATGAACTTTCCAAATATAATCTATTCTATACACATTTTTAGCGATTGTCCTCGTGCTTCGTTGATGGACATTGCAAATGCGAGTCGCACTGGGAACTACCAACGTTTTAAATCGAATGGCATATATTTTCGTATCATTGCGATACGTGACAACAGTACATCGTCTTTTTCTTCAAATTTTCTATTTTAAATTGTAGTTTCGCTGATATTGTTCATCATATTTTTCCCTGGAAGCCCAGTACCGTTGCAAAGTCGTGGCGGATTGATGTTTCATAAAAGTATGATAGGCACAACCATTTTCAATGTTACAACGTGCGGCACTATGCCTGGCAAATAAAATGAATTCAGGAATTCAGTTGGATAATTAACAACTTATTCTTGTGATTAATAAAAGTAACAACCGACTTGTACGTTTTAGCTTCTCATGGTATTCTCTTTTGAATCGTGAAATTTATATAATTGACATTGGTGTTTTTACTGCTAATTTAGCACGTTCCCTTAACCAATTATGTTTTTTGCAGTTATGTACAATATTTTCAAAAACTTCGTGAATCAATTCATCCGTTGTTGCTGTTATTTTACGAAAGTTTGTACTTCATGGTACATACTCTAATGGTTTTCAGTCTTTCTTCTCGGTGCTCGTCCGTTTCTGAAACTCGTAATGGATGTTTCCCTTTTAATCGAGGTGTAGATCTTGCAATCGCTTCCCGATTTAGAGTCACGATTAATTTAACATTCGCTGTCAAATGAATTATGCAACTAATATATAATATCGAGTCGATCGAGTCGTTAAAACAAATGAGTGTTCTTTTATTTCGCTTGTTATTATGATAGCATACTTTGACAGCTGTCAAATAATGTCTATATATAGATATACATAAATGTTAATTTTGTTTTTGCCCCATACGCGTTTATTTTGGCAAATATAATTATTCTACTAACGCAGAAACCTTTTCGGGAGCGCGGACTACAATTCACCAAATTTTCATCGCAATCGGATGAATGGTATAGGCACCTATGCAGGACAAACAGACAGACAGACATTCTTCCATTTTTATATATAAAATTATATTATATAATATTATATTATATTATATCATATTATATCATATAATATTATTTCATATAATATTATATTATATTATACATATAATATATACTGGTAATATATATGTGTGTGTGTGTATCTATATATATCAGAAGTAGAAAAAAAGTAGAATAAGAAGCAGACGCGCGGCACAGGCCGAGATTATTTTTTTCTATCCTCTTCGCGTGGGGACGAGATAGAAGGGGGGGGGGCTGAGCGTGGCGTGCACATTTCCAGCTGAAAACTCTCAATGAGAGAGAAAGAGAGAGGGAGGGAGAGAAATATAGACTGATGCGAGCTTGCGAGCGCCGCGCATGGCGTTGTCCTGTGCCTCTAGCTGCTCGAGGCCTGTGAGCTTCTGATGCTGCTAGCTCGAGGTATTGTTTCGTGACATCGCGTATACTATATACTATATACTATAGCTAGCTCTACACGGATATATATATATATATATATATTTCCTGTGTTATTTTACCCGCTGAAGGCAACGGACAATGGCTCCGAGGCGAGATACAAACTCGGTGCTATTTCTCTCTATCTCTCTTTCTCAATTCCCCCTCCTCGTTCACTCGCTCTCTTTCGCTCTTTCTCTGTCTAACTCGCTCATTCTCACTCTCACTCTCTCTCTCTCCCCCTCTCTCTCTCTCTCTCTCTCTCTCTCTCTCTCCCTCTCTCTCTCTCTCTCTCTCTCTCTCTCTCTTAGCGTACTCCGTTTTACTCGTCTGTCTCTCTCTCTCTCTCTCTAGTTGCCTTCTCTTTCTTATTCCCGAATACCTCTAAAGACAACAACCCCGATCCTTACCCCACGTCTCCTGGTTCTAATTGTAAATGAACGAAAATAATGGAAATTAAAAGCTCGCTTTAATTATAAAAGTTTCATCCACGGCTTTCGATTGCGATGGAATTGAAAAATTAAATCAATTTCATCGTGGCTGATTGAGATTTGAGAAGAACGTATAATGTTCTTTGTGTTAAAGAGAGACAAAGTGCCGGCGAGAGGAAAAAGAGAAAGCGCGCGAAGCACCAAACGTTGAGTAACGCGATCGAGCGTACAAAAAAAAACCGTAAAAGAGCGGAAGAGAGAAAAAAAAAATTAAAAATCAGCCAAAGTCCAACCTCCGCGGAGTAAAAAGAAAGCACGGGCAATAACAAGCGAGGGCGAGATTTGCATGGAAACGAGCACGAGAGACGAAACGATGACTAGGGAGTGAGAGAAGAAACGAAAAAAAAAAACGATACAACAACAACAACAACGGAAGAGGGAATATATTTGAAACTCTCGCACGAGTACATTGGCAAATTCATTCATCGCGTTTGTTTTATGCACGCTTTGCAACTCTCGGCAGCGAGGAGGTATACACGGGGGCGTTAACGCCTACCGTTTCGTTCGTACGTATTTTTGCCATCCACCATCCCCCTCTTTTACCTCCATCCCTTTTTACGAAAGCTCGAATAAACACCGAAGTTTGCACAGCGTTGTAACGGAGAGAACGAGAGAATGAGACTAGAGTGGTGTCGCGAGATCCTCCGGGAATATGCATCGCGGAGCGACGATTTTCTCGTCTGACGTTGCATGATGTCAAAAAAAAAAAGAAAAAGGGAAAAAAGCGCGCACGCATTAATGGTGAGAAAAAAACAACGACATCTCCCCGCAAGACTCGCATTTATACGGCATTTATTTCGAAAGAGGGTACAAATGGGGGATTTATTCGAAAATTATAATATCGCGAATTTCCTTTTAACACGTCGATCGAGATCGAAGATATAAACGGTTATCGAATCTTTTAGATAGATTTTATTATTTTTCTTCCTTTGCATGTTGAAGATAAATATATTATCCGGTTTGATCCAATACTTCTCGGACGAGAAATTAAATAATCGTGATATTAATTGATTATTGCGATAATAATTTCTTTTTTTATCGATTATTAAAAAAAAAAAAAAATTTCTAGCAAAATATTAATTGTTATGAAATTCTATAACTGTATAATTATATTTTATTTATTTTTTCGACGGACATTTATTTATAAATATTTTGATCTATAATCGGATCTTTTACGTCAACTTTATTATTTTTCTTCCTTTGCATGTCGAAGATAAATATATTATCCGGTTTGATCCAATACTTCTCGGACAAGAAATTAAATAAACGTAATATTAATTGCTTATTGCGATAATAATTTCTTTTTTTTCCAATTCTTAAAAAATAAAGAAATTGTAGCATAATATTAATTGTTATTAAATTCTATAACTGTATAATTATATTTTATTTATTTTTTCGGCGAAAATTTATTTATAACTATTTTGCTGTATAATCGAATCTTTTACGCCAACTTTATTATTTTTCTTCCTTTGCATGTCGAAGTTAAATATATTATCCAGTTTGATCCAACACTTCTCGGACGAGAAATTAAATAATCGTGATATGAATTGTTTATTGCCATAACAATCACTTTATTTTATCAATTATTAAAAAAAAATTGTAGCAAAATCTTAATTGTTATTAAATTCCACAACTGTATATTTATATTTCACTTATTCTTTCGACGGACGTTTATTAATAACTATTTCGATGTACAATTTATTTATTTACATCGTTATTTACAAACGTATATTTGAATTTAATATTTCTTCGCTGAATAAAACGCGTATGAATATTTTTTAACTCAATCTATAATTGTATACGCTCGAAGTAAGTGCCTAGACAGTTGGAATATTCATTGGCGCACAGCGTCGAAATATTTATTCTCGAGTATCGGCAGATCGAGATTAACGAGAGAAACGAGATTTTTTTTTATCCCGAGCGACGTAAAGGAAAAATGTTCCTCTCGTCGCGATGGCAGAAAAAAAAGGAACGAAGAAAAAGAACACGAACGACGAAGAATAATGTCCAAGGGAGACATGCGTCAGTGCTTCGAGAGGAAACTCTGTCGAAGTTTTTCGTGATTCGGTATAGCTACTTTGTCGAACAGGCGTCCGGCACGGGCTTTCTTTTTCGGTCCAGGATAAGCTTCTTTTTTTCTTCTTTGCCGCGTTTACGCCCCTCGTTTCCTCTTTTGCGCACTCGAGCATCGCTTCTTTGCCCGATGTCGCCTCGGCCAGAAGGGGACGTGAACTCACGCTTCGCTACGCCACTTTCTCCTCATCGATCCCACTGTATCTAACAATACACGCGTATACCTATATACCTATGTATGTATATATGCAACTAATATACATACGTTTATTCCGGGTGTGTGTGTCCCACCACTCGCGTTCATTCTCTCACCTCTCGTGGAGAATCCAGCAATTTCCATATATATGGTGCTAAAATATATCTCTCCTGGTATGTTGAACTGTACGAAGCCAGCTGAGCCACGCAACCCATTGTTCTAATCAATTTTACGAAACATCCAACATTCCCGTAGTTTTTTCTCAAGCAATTTTTATGTTTTTTTTTTACATTTATCTCGATTTTTATTTTATTCTCTCGCATTGGATATGTTCATATTATTATTATTTTCTTGAATTTAGTTTGCTATTGTCATTTTGTAAATTTAAATTACGTTAATCAATATTTTTTTTTATTTGTAGGACAGTTTTTGTCGATACTTCCATTTTCTAGGTAATTAATCTTGGAAACTCGTTGTTCCGATAAATTTTGATAAACAACAGCAGCTTATTTTGTTGATTTGGTTATTAATTTTTGAATATTTATGTCGAATTTTATTTTTATAGGTAAGATACATACTTTCATGATGGATTTTTATCATCTATTTTGATTTTCCTTTGTATTCTGTTTTTCCTGGGCATGCTTGAAACAAAGTTTACATTATTCTCGATCTTCTTCTTTCATCGTAGTTATCTATAATGCGAAAATTCCGCTCGTCATTTTGTTCCATTCGTCTGTTTGAGTTTTTTTCTTCTTTAAATATACTTTTACCCAACGTCTTCATCGAGGTATGATTATTCATTCCGTCTGAGATTCGCCAGCGCTCTTCTTATAAAGGGTACATCGCCCTCTCCCGTTTCGTCGATTCTCCGCGTCATCGCCCTTAAGATTTGTTTCTTCTCGTTAAAGTTCATTCCAAGAGAAAAATAGCGATCTCAAGATGGGAGAGAAAGGGAGATAGAGAGAGAGAGAGACTGGACGGTTCGTGTACTAATCAAAAGTCGATGGCTACATGCGCCTTTGACGATACGAACGGGAGAGAGCGAGAAAGAGAGGCCGACTGGTCGTCGAGGTCGATGCCTCTCCCGGTCGTTTCGAGTCCGCTATGTAGAGCAGAGAAAAGCCTTCCTGGGTGAAAAGCCTTCCCATCTCAAGTTTACACGATAGGGCGATAACGAGTTCTAGGTACGATAGACTGGGACCAAGATCTATATAGATACATGAACGTAGGCATCAGAGGGCAAAGGTTATACATACATATTATATATCGTATATACATATATTTATTCATCTAGGTCCACGTGGCAAACTCATGTCCGGCCGCAATCGGAGAGGCCGGTCACTGTGGATAAACTCCCGTCGTTCCTCAATCACGGATAAATAAATCTGTTCGTAAAGACCTCATCGATAAAATAACGATTTTTATTCAATTTTTATTGAAATTAAAAAAATGCTCGCACATCGAAGCTGAAGGATCGTTGTATTTCAAATATCTTTTCCATAGTTTTTTTCAATCGATTTAATTATGTACCTAGGTAGAAATTTATAATTGAATCAAATTATTTCAAGGCATATTTAAGGTTATCGAATTTTCATTATTTAAATAATGGTATTCCCCGAAGCGTTTAGAGCTGAACGAAGCAAGGGCTTTCGGTTCGTTTGATTAAGGCGAGGTCGAGAGTGTACCAAAATGATCTTTTCTTCTTTGTAAACAAGGCGGGGAACGATCTCGTCCGGTGTACATCTCTTCTCCCTAGACGATCGTTCTCCATCAGACGATGAGAGTCTCTCATGGACCGGCTGTTAAGTAGGATAAATCGCTTTCGAAGTTACATGCCGTCGGAATATTGGGTAAACCTTGCTGGTAAATCTTGACTCTCGTGCTTTATAACGTACGTTATACCACCCGCTACGTTCTGACACCGGAACACTCGCAGTAGTACGAGTACGCGTTTGGGCCGCCTGTGTATAAATACAAATACAAACACGTGTCTATATAAATATATACATATTTGTACTGGCGACCTAACGGACGACCTCGTCGACGCAGAACGCGAGCAACGGTCTTCTTATTCCCTCTGGATCGACCGAACCCGACGGTTGCTTCGCATTCAGTAGTAACATCCGGGTTCTGGTCAGCCAACGTGATTACCACTCTAGTAGAAACGTTCGAAGGTACACAGACGCGCAAGTCCACGCCCATCCATGACAAATCCCAATAGTCGACCTTTTTACCTTATTGCTATCTTTTTCATCGACATGTAATTAATTAATCAATCTAAATGATCAACGAAACGTTTCAAATGTATCCAGAATTTTACGATGACACTTAACACTCATTTTGTTCTTGTATGTTTATAGCGTTTATGTGAATTTTTCCGTGGCATTGTCGGTCTAATTTGAATAATAGTTTTAGGAGTTTGAACAAGTTTCATAAACAAGTTTATTTTTTGCAACGCTGGAGGTTTATATTAGGCATTCTTAATGGTCCAGAGTTGTGGTCAGCCAAGGTGATTTCCACTTTAGTAGAAGTGGGATGAAGGTACACAGACGCGCAAGCCCATGCCCGTCCATGACAAACCCCAATAGTCGACATTTCTACTTTATTGCTATCTTTTTCACCGACTTCATTATGTAACTAATTAATCGATCTAGATAATCAACTAATCGTTCCAAATTTATCCACAATTTTACGATGCCACTTTACACTCATTTTGTTCTTGTATATTTATAGCGTTTAGGGGAATTATTCCGAAGCACTGTCGATCTAATTTGAATAATAGTTCTAGGAGTTTGAACAAGTTTCATAAACAAGTTTATTTATTGCAACGCTGGAGGTTTATATTAGGCATTCTTAATGGTCCAGAGTTGTGGTCAGCCAAGGTGATTTCCACTTTAGTAGAAGTGGGATGAAGGTACCAGACGTGCAAGTTTATGTCTGTTAGTGACAAATCTGAATAGCTGATCGTTCTACCTTATTACTAGCTTTTTCATCGACTTCATTATGTCATTAATTAATCGATCTAGATGATCAACTAATCGTTCCAAATTTATACACAATTTTACGATGACACTTTACACTCATTTTGTTCTTGTATGTTTATAGCGTTTATGTGAATCTTTCCGAGGTCAATTGTTCCGTACGCTAGAGGTTTATATTAGGCATTCTTAATAGTCCAGAGTTGTGGCCAGCCAAGGTAATTTCCACTTCAGTAGAAGTGGGATGAAGGTACACAGTCTTGCAAACCCACGCCCATCCATGACAAATGCCAATAGTCGACCTTTTTACCTTATTGCTATCTTTTTCATCGACTTCATTATGTAATTAATTAATTGATCTACATGATCAACCAATCGTTCCAAATCTATCCAGAATTTTACAATGACACTTTACACTCATTTTGTTCTTGTACGTTCATAGCGTTTATGTGAATTTTTCCGTGGCATTGTCGATCTAATTTGAATAATACTTCTAGGAGTTTGAACAGGTTTCATAAAAAAGTTTATTTGTTCCAACGGTAGAAGTTTATGTGCAGACATCCTTAATAATCCAATGTAGGGAACGAACTAAAGCTTTATCGTTTCATTGTACATAAATCCGAGAAGCACCCATGTAGTACATCACAGGAAAAACACACCGTGCAGGAAATCCACAAGCGCTTATCCTCAACCACCCCGGACACTTTGCAGTCCTAATTATTTTAATGTCAAGTTAAAAAAACATTTCTTTGAACCTCCTGGCATATCGTTTAGCGTTTGTCCAACCCTGTGAATTGTTCATCGTTCGTACCGTAAATTTTATTTAATACTCGTATCATACCCCATTGCTTTTTTCTTCTTCTCATACCGTTCTTCTATCGTTAAATTTCGCAATACGAAATTCTCTTTGGAGAAACATTTATAAACGCCGAGGCCACGGACGTTTACTCTGGGATTTTCGTTATTTCTCATTCGTCCTGTCCACGGTTGTAATCACGTTTTGTTAGATCCCCCTAATTATCGTAACAAATCCTGAATAAATTACGCTATACCCGTTTTTACCCAACATTTCATTACATTATTAATTCTATATCAAACGTCGTACGATTTATCGTCGAACGTTACAAAAACGTCTCGTCGAGACGACTAACGAGACTTGACACATCCCACGAGATACGTGTAACATAATCATAAATTACAAAAATATTAGAAAAACAAATTCGTTGATTATTTTTCAATTTATCAAAAAAAAAATCGAAAGGACGTAACGTTCGATTAATAACAAGTGCAAATAAAATCAAATATTAAAGGTATGAATGTACGCAAAGAAGTGGTGTCACCGTATAGCGTCGATCCGATTGGGCATGACTGAAATAATAATTGGTTAGGGCTGGTAAGTGGCGGCTTACATGAGAAGCAGCTGCTAAAGGACCTCCTGGATAATTACAACGTGCTGGAGCGGCCTGTGGGCAATGAGTCCGAGCCCCTCGTGTTGAGCTTCGGCCTCACTCTAATGCAAATAATCGACGTTGTAAGTCAAACAAAAAAAAATCTCTCTCTCACTCTAACAAAAAAAAAAAAAGAAAAAAAACAAGAACTACAAAAATTGTCTATATACCATATAAAATTTATTTTCGACACTACTTTGTCACTGCCACTTTTTATCGCCATTGTCACACCTTAACACGAACCAAAAAACACAGTTACAGGCTCACGACAAAGCACCACTGACGTCGAACGGACGGAAACGAAACGATGCGCGCGTGTTCGCGAAAGCTCGATGATTTATCGTCATTTTTTAAACAAAACAAAAAATGATAAATGTCTTTCCTTGTTCGTTTTTAAATCGTCAAAATAAAAGAAACGACGTTTCCGCAGCGTTAATCCGCATTCGTCTCGACCCAACGGGATACTTTTACGCACGAAAGAACATTTTACGCCGCAAGGAAGAAAATTCATATTGCGAAATGAATCTTTAATCCTCACCTCCGACCTGGTAATTTAAAAAAAAATATTGCCTCTTTCTAAACTTCCCTTTAAAAGCAATAAAGCGAGATTGCCGTGATCCACGCTGCATTATTATTGATAACAAATCCAGCTGCGGATGAAAATAAAAAATAAATAATAATAATGATTTTATTTGAAACAAGGAATTTTTTAAATTCTCGTATTTTGCCATTTTGTTGATATTCGTGACGGAAAGCGCGATAAAATGAGAAAAAAATGAAATAAAAATTGTAAAAAAAATAGTTCCTGATGGACTGCGACGGTTGCAGGTGCTGACAGGGCCCGCGCGGGATTTTGGTACAATTAAATTGGCGTCGCTCATCCACGTCGGTGCTGATCGATCATTTTATAAAAACTCGGTCGAGAAAGAGAGACCGACAAATACAGAGAGAGAAAGAGAGAGAGAGAGAGAGAGAGAGAGAGTAAAGAGAGCGGGAAAGTCGTCACGATTTCTATATTAACCAATTCGGAACGTTGAAAGACGCCTTACTTTCGGTTATCATTCCTTTAAAGCGATCGTGAATTGTTAATTAAAATCTCCGGAACAGCTGACAACATTTTCTAAAAAGAAGAAAAAATAACGAGAACGCAAAACGAAGAATTCTCCACTAAAATTTACAAAATCGCGATAACTATTGTGCGTTATCACACGTATAAGGATAATACCAAGCGAGTCGGTTCCACCAACGATTAAAACTACAGTTCCGGAGTGAATAGGTGGTGGGAGACTAATAGTCGCGTTTACCATGCCGCGGCACGTATTACGTTAATAAGGAGGTGTTCTCCCTCTCCCACGTGGTCTTTGCGCACATAAACGAGAGAGAGAGAGAGAGAGAGAGATGTGGCATTAGATACGAAAGTTGCTCGGAGGGTTGATGGTGCAAGCGTGCGAAGGTTATACGCAAGCGTGGTTGACGATGCTACTCCTCGTCCGAACAATATCCCTCGCAACTCCTTTAATATAAAAAGGAAATCCTTGATACCTCGAACTTTTTCTTTTTCATCCCTCGTGCTCGCTCGGTCGACGCACGAAAAACCCTCGCGAAGTTTCTTCGTCGTCACGCAAATTCGATAAATTCGTCTGGAAAAACACTCTCTCTTCTCTCTCTCTCTCTCTCTCTCTCTCTCTCTCTCTCTCTCTCTCTCTCTCTCTTTTCCATCCGGTCCTTGCTTCCTCTTATCGTTTTTTTTCTTTTTATTTCGTCTAGGCGCGCGTGACGAGATCGGAAAGCGAACCTCCTTCTTCGGGCTTATAGATCAATATCTCGGACCAATGATTCGCAAGAGATGGATGAGACACGGGGACGAAGGGCGAGGAGGGAGGGGTTGGGGATGAGGTTCGACAGAGAGCCTAGTCTGGGCAAAAATCGTCATATTACATTATTTCTCGATTGCCATCGCGTTCGGATCGCTGAAGTTTTAAAATGAGAGTAATTCGATTAAAAAAACGTCGCTCAAACGGATATAAGAAAAAAGCATATTAATCGTTTGAAAAATAATATAAAAATAGAAACTCAATCTCGAACAACCGACCGAAAAATTTCTATCATAATTGCATCTAAGATATTTTTCCGATACGATGAACGATCGATTTATAGAATAATTATTTCGAGCTTTCGTTTTCGCGTCGGTGTCGGTTTTCCCTCGAATACCTAAATACGTAATGTCAAAATAATAATTCGTCGTATATATATCTAGATATATTTGTTCCCGATAGTAATATCTTCCGCGGTAGACGCGCGAGGGGAGTTTATTAGAAAAGAGATCATTGTTCCATGCACGTGGGCGCAATCGATGATACGAGTGAGAAGGAGAGAGAGAGAGAGAGAGAGAGAGAGAGATGCGAGGATACGCCCGTCATCCGTGACAATTAGCGGAGCGCAAGAAACGCGCCGAGTACCCTTATATACGTGCGTATATCTATATATACACATCTATTCACCCTCTTCGACGAGAGAGGGTGCGCTCACACATGCACACGGTCGCCAGAACTCGCTGAAGTACTCCTCTCTCTCTTTCTCTCTCTCTCTCTCTCTCTCTCTCTCTCTCTCTCTCTCTCTCTCTCTCGCTTTCTCTCCATTACTCGCGAGCAACGATATGCTTCTATACATCTCGAGAGACTTCCTGGTATATCGAACTCCGGAAAAGTTCTGTTGAGAGAATATGAGGGTAAAAATGCATTTCTCTGTCTCTTTCTCTCTCTCTCTCTCTCTCGATCTCTCACATATACATACACCCGGTTTTTGCATACACACGGTTTCAGTTCGCGTTATAATTCAATACAGTGTGACTACCGATGCGCGGCATGAAATCTTTCGTAACGATTTGAAGAACCGGATAATTATAGGGATAATGCTTCGCGTTCGCGTTATCATCATTGCCTTTTTTTTCTCGATAATTATCGTTTGCCGCTATCTTGATCGCGGGAGGGAACAATTTGGCACGTATCGGGATTAAGAGTGGCCAATTAACGAATAACGAAGCGCGAAAAGTTTGCTTGACGTTTTTCTTTTTATTCGCGTTGATCTAAACTTGCGTTTTAGGGAATGTTTTAGGAAATTGTTAATCATAGACAAATAAATATATCGATAAATGTGTTGAATTTATTTTGAAACGATAAAGATTAATGATATTGAATTTTCTTTTGCTTATAGCTTCGGAAATAAAGAAAATAAATTATAATCAATCTACTTATCGACTGACGGTAAGCGTCAATTTTATCCCAAATTCAATTCTTCGTATTACTGATAAACGTTCACCTCCGTGTACGTAATAATAATAATTAAATCAACTTGCTTCAATTCCAACCCTTCGCGAATTATTACGATTTTTTAACAAATTGATAATGCAAAATAATGAAAAAAAAAAAAAATAATAATAAAATTCGTCCAACGATACACCGCGTTCGATTTATTTTGTTTTCTATGCGCCATATACCTACACCCTCTTCCGATTCATATGTATATGTAAATTTACCTCCGTCTACGTAATAATAATAATTGAATCAACTTTCTTCAATTCCAACCCTTCGAGAATTATTACGTTTTTTTAACAAATCGATAATGCAAAATAATGAAAAAAAACTAATAAAATTCGTCCACCGATACACCGCGTTCGTTTTAATTTTTTTTCTAGGTGGAATATACACCCCCTCCCTTATATACACACATACACATATATATATATATATATATATATATATATATATATATATAAATGGGAAGAGAGTGTATATTCCACGGAAGAGGGTGTATATACCTATATACACGTATAGGCATACGATAGATTCGTGCCGCTCCCGCGGATCTCTCGGGGGGCTCTGCTCCCTCCCCGTCTCTTTGCCGTGGCTCTCGGTGAACGACTGAATTGCTTTCAAGTGCATTCAGGGTACTCGAGAAACCAGAAAGAGTGGGTTACGAGGCGCGCGCCGTGATGGCCTAGGGGAGGTATAGAGGGGTCGCTCGCTCTCCCTCTCTCTTCTTTTTTTTTTACCCGTTCTATCGTATATTTATATATACACGGTAAAAGCATAGACTGCGAGACGTTGAGAGAAGATCCACGCCGCCGGGGCGAATATCACAGACACTCGGAGCAAACTACCGCGTCTTCTCGTCTCCCTTTCACCCGATGCACAATCCCGAGAAATCGATGCGGATAAAAGGGTGTGAGAGAGAGGGAGGGAGAGAGAGCGCATCGAAAAAGGTGTCAATTATCCCTTCCGCCCCCGCCAATCCGTCCGCCCCTCACGTCGGAACACCCCTTCACTGTGACGACTCTCGGGGAAAGTATCCGAGCGTCCGATGGGTTAAGGACCCTCGCCTATATATTTGCGATCTATTACGAGCCGGGTGCATCGTCATTTAGCCAACTTATCCCACGTCCCGTGTATTGGAAGATATTTTTATACCTCGAGATCAATTTGTTTGTTACATTTTTAACGAAATTTTCTTCGAGTTAAAAACTCTCGGATTCAATTAAAAATACATTTGAAATAAAGAAAAATACTTCTTTTTTAATAATTCGTATAATTTCCGGTCGATTATGATTCTCCTTTTATACAAATAGCAAACGAAGTTGTTTCAGAAAAAAATGTTATGTATTTGTTTATTTAAATTCGATGAAATTAAACGCACAATGCGATAATTAATTTGTACATTTTCGTAACGATTCGAATTTCTATATCGGATTTGTGAAAATTTGAGGAAATTTGTTTATGGAATTTTTCATTAACGAAATTTGCATTGGAAATACCTTGAACTTCAAAAGTATACAAACACCCCAATCAATCCGTATATATTTTCCACAATTAATCGAAAAATCTGTATCAAATGTTTGTATTAATCGGTTTAATTAAATCGGATTAATCGTAATGCGTCAAGCGCGATTCGTTTGATTCACGGAATTCTACCACGGTCCGATAGCGCGGCATTATCACTAGAAGGGTTGTTATCCAATGAAACAATGTTTTTATTTTTTTTTCTCTCGTCGTTTACATTACATTACGTATACAGCTTTTCACTGCTCATACATTGCTGCGTTATACGTAAAATCGAGGTGTCGAATTCGTTCGATCAATCTGTGATTTACACCGAATTAATACGACGAAGCGTGCAATTAGATCGTTTTAAACATTGTCAAAAATTTGCGATAAAGCAGCCTGATGGAGTTAATCGATTTTTATGCTAATATCGAATAAATTCGTGCGAAAGGGTCGAGCAGTTTTCCACGAGGGTTAATTTACCCCGAGAGACCGGTATCGGAGAGTTTTCGTCGATCGCGCGCGTGGCATCCTTATACGAAAACACACGCGAATATTCCATATGGCTGTATACCTATATATATATATAGCGTTGTCGCGTGAGCGAATTCCGTCTACGGTTCAAATAGCGCGAAAAAAACGACTCACATTGCTAACCGTACGAGACGCACCGATCTAATAAACGACTGGCCGATATAAAAACACGTAAATAATGTACGAGCACCGTGAAAAACGACCGAGGAGAAGAAAATAAAAAGAACACGCACAGTCGACCCGAAGAGAAACACACGCACACACACACGCACACACGTATTTTTGACACACGACCACTACCACGTCAATGAAATTTGAACGAAAAAAGAAAAAAGAAACGAAGAACAAGTTATTCGAGAAATGAGATATATATACATTTATTACTTCTATTTTCTTTACATACGCTATACATATATGTATATATATATATATGTATTTATATGGTACATATATGTTCATATGTAAAAATTGTTTAACGTAGCTTTGGATTAAATTCTATGTATATATATACATATGTATGTATGTATGTAAACATATATATGTATATATATATACATTTATGAAATTATTGACACACGAGAAATCACACTCAATTTAGGTATAATGCATTATATACGTTTTTTACAATCATTAAGATTAATTATGATTAATAATATTGATCATACATTTATCTATATGCCTGTAGTGGGACACTTTTGTCAGTATATTATTATTATTATAATTATTACCGTTATTATCATTATTATTATTATTGATATTAATATTATTATTATTATTATTGTTTAATATTATTATTATAATTATTATTATTATATTTATTTTTATTGTACGTCTATTATACTGTTATATATATCCTCCTATGCTAAACCACCAACCTTAAAATTGATCAAATAAATCATTCTCTATAAATTTTTATTACTCCCTGCATGTTGTATACTATTGAGCGAGAGCGCCAAATAGTTTTCTACGTGCTGGTCTTATATAACTATATTACTACTATTTATCATCAACATACTACTACTACTATCTATTACTACTATTGCTACTATTAGCCCTCCTACTACTGCCACTACTATTACTACTACTATTACTATACTGCCACTACCTCTATTATTTCCTTGTACTATTATTTCTTCTATTGTGTGTGTGCATGACGACGTCGTTTCAACGCTTCGAAATCTTTATACGTATGCAAATTCATCGATGAAAATTCGTACGTTTGATTTATTTATATCGAATAATTCTTTCGTCGATTTACGATTGTTATATCGATACCTTTTTTATGTGGAATGTTCATTTGTGAATATATATATATATATATATTCTTTTTTACTAAAGTACAATTTTCGATCGTCATATAATTGCGTGTCTCTCGGTTCATCGTACGTACGCAATTCACCTGTACAACGACGTTGCGGCTGAGTTGGACGAAGCCTTTGAGCAAAATTTGCTCCAAACGAGCTGCAGGGGGATGATTACGGAGCTACGGTACGTTTCGAGAAATTCTCGAGCTTTGCAAATGCTACTAAACCATCAGATATATGTGTACGAGCCGTTCTATCATTAATCACCGAGCGAAATCCGAACCCTAATTTTTTATACGTCTGGCAATTCACACGTCACACTTTAGACTACAAAAATCGATGGTTCAAAAGGATCCAAGCTCTTTGCATTTGTTTTACTTTGTTTTCATATAAAAGACGATTTGTTTGAAATCTGAACGTCAACGTAATTTTATGTCTTTTACAAAGGTTGGTATTAGTTTTAGAATTAATTTGATACGAGCGGAGTGGTAATTAAACGTCTCAACGAGATTTGTTTTATCTCACTTCCAGCCGACAGCGATAAGTACGTGATCGGCGCATAGCCCTGTGACGATCAGGAAAGTTGAATAGCATTTTGTTCTACCAATATTTGGAGCGGTGAACGCTTAGGAGTTTGCTAGGTAGAGCAACGAATGGATGAGTGAGTGAGGGAGGTCATTCTTCCGGAGTCTGATGTTTTCCTATAGGAATATCAGTGCGCTACAATGAACATCAATGCGGCACAATGTGGCGTAAGTCGGCTGCAGATGCAGCACAGAGTTAGGAGAGATTAACGAAATGTAGTTAGGAAAGCGTTAGAACAAAGACTAACAATGCAGGGGGATCGCAAAATTGCGACGTGTATAATGGTACAAGCCCAATTATTTTCATTTTAAATATTACAAATTTTATCGACTTTTTAAATTATTATCTCATCGTCGATTCAACCTCAAATATTTGATCAAAAACGATTATAACTATTTTTACCTAAACTTGTCAATAAAAATGCCATTTCTCTCTCTCTCTCTCTCTCTCTCTCTCTCTCTCTCTCTCCCTCGTTGAAAAAATAAAACAACATTCTCGTGAAAATTATAAAACTAAAGATTGTTCGAGCAATGTTAGTGTTTTTATACTTAGCTAAAAATAAGTTTGATTTTCAAAAAATAAATCCTTTTCGAAAATTCCTACGAAGAAAGAGAGGAGTAAGGAATTATTTAAACTACATTGTGACCTCGCTGGACTTTGAAAAGTCGTTAATGAACGTTTGCAAAATTGGAAATTTCCCCCATCGCGCGTATATCACATCTTCATTATCGTTTCGTCACATTACATCGATCAACCGGTAAACAAAATCACAATAATTTATTTTTTCCAAGAAGAAAGAATTTTTCAAAAATGTGATGGTCGTGTATCAACAAATTTAGATTTCGCAATCAACCTAGTAAATTCTTCTTAAAGTAAGGTCTGGCAAGGTCAAAAGTGGCTCAAAAAATTTGTTATCACAAACTTTTCAACATTCGTAAAATTGAACAAAACTCGAGATATTCGCCAGAAATCCTCTTCAGTTTTCTATATCTGTACATATAATGCAGCGAAGAGAAAGCGAAAGAGGAGAATAATCTTTTCTACTCGATCTCTCGCTGCTACAAGAAGATGATCCTCGCGTGAGTCGCGTGCATTCTCGACTCTGACAGACATGACCGAGTGGTAACAAAAATATTAGTGAAAATGTGTAGAAAGTCACGCGAGAGAATTTACGCGTAATATACGAGTGATTTTGTACACCTGTGCGACCTTGGATAGGTCGACGAGGTGGGGAGGGGGGGGGGGGGTCGAAGACACGTGTTGCGCTTAAGGACAGGTACAATAAGAGGATATCTTCAATCTCCCACAAAATCCACACTCTGGAAACATCGATTAATCATTTTGTTCCTAAATGAACGATAACGCATGTTAATTTACAATTCTATGCAAAAATCCACGATGTCACGTTTCCAACCGTAAAAGAACTATATTATATTCCGGAATGACGTAGCGGCTTAATTTTATCCGCGAGGCAAGAAATTTTCGTCTCGCGACGTTCCCGTTAAAACTCGCCATGTTAATCCGAATCCTTTTGGAGACGATCGATGCAGCGAGGTAGGGATGATGCGAAGATAGCTAATGTTCTAAGCCACCCGGGGCATATCCTCATCTCCCGCTTAAGTACACATTGGCGCAGACGTGAAATTATGCGCTTGATTAATTATCAGTTCGTGACCGTAGCGAAGGACCTTTCAACGCGGATTATGACCCCCACGGCGGACTCTCGCACTGGCTCGTACTACAATGAGGCTGGGTGCAGCCAATATCTCGTATCTATATAATATATATATATATATAGGTATATGTGTGTGTGTGTGTGTGTGTGTGTATGTGTGTGTGTGTTGATAATGTGAAGGTATACGTAGACCTCGATCGTTGGCTCGGCCAGTCTCACCAGGAACTAAGGTCTTATCCTTCGAGTCTCTTCCTCGCATTCTCTCTCCCTCTCCCTGCCATCCAAAGGGGATAATAACTTGTTCCCCCAAGACACGTGTAAGCTATTGCCGCTGGCCAGTCCACCGTGGAATCGGATTGGCTCGAGGTACCCACCAAAGCCCACGAGAATCAACGCTTTGTTCCCTCCATTGCAAGGTAATTCCATCGTTTTTTTTTCGTCCACTCCCTAGCCCCTCGTTTTATTTCCTTTTTTATTCTCATTTTCCCTTTCGTCGTTGTGCCTTAGCATTTTCTTAACTACCCTGGGGGTTCATAAAAATGCGTACCCACGGGGGGAATAATTCACCTCGTGGTTTCCAACAAATTCGCTCGACAATTCTTAAGAATAACCATACTCGGATGTCCTGAGAATCCTTGAATTGAATTTTTTAAGTATACCGATAGGGCGAGAACGAGGGTGAGAAAGATGGTAAAATATTAAACGCGAAAGAAAGAATGAAAAAAGAAAACAATAAAGTATTAATCACCATCGACGTGTGAAGAAATTTTTGATATAATAATTAATGAATTTTATCGAATGTTCTTGAAAATATTTTAATTTATTTAATGTTTTTCGATCGAGGCTGTACCTCGCGGTAAATATGTACAAGAGGATGTATTCCTAAGAACATACATATATGCGAAGCGGAAGCATTTCGCTTCGAGATAGATCCAATATACGTGCGGAAGACTCGATCTCACTCGCCCTCTCTCTCTCCCTCCCTCCTTTTCTCTCTCTCTCTCTCTCTCTCTCGCTCTCCCTCTTTCCCTACCTCCAATGTATGGCTCGAGGACTTTGTATCGATAGTTCTCTCTCTCTCTCTCTCTCCCTCTTTCTCTCTCGAACGCTACCCAATGTGGGGCACCAGATCCGATTACCCATTACCGGTAGGAATATATTGAGAACCGGGCTCCTGTACGCCAGAACACACGGAATCTCTCACTGATATCCTGTAATTTACAATGAACGAGGAGAAACGCATCGTTGGGTCCAATGTACCCACTCCTCCCTCTCACACCATCCTTCGTACACTCGACTCCCCTGGTACAATGCACACAGACACACACGTGGACATTGCGAAACATTGCGGAGATTCCGTTGGCACGTACGCCCGTCTGGTAAATCCTCAGCTTCCTCTTTCGCATAAATACGGTCAATGATGCGAGTCGAAGTCTCCAATCCATTAACGATCTCGATCGGATAACGAAACGACCCTCTTGCTGTCTTTGAACTTTTTTTTTTCGTTTCGTAGCACGTATTTTTAAATCGTCGATTTTCTTTTTTGCTCGAGCTTGATATCGGTTCAACGATTTTGCTGTTTATTGCTAGCGTATTGAATTTATGGTGGAGTAAAGCAAAATTATTGATTTATTTTAATTAAAACTAATTTATCGATGTTTTTATCGTAGGAATTAATTAATTTATTAAAAAGGTCGTGGTAAATTTATCGATTTATTTATTGATGTAAATCTTGAAAATAGGATTTTCAAATATTTCAGACCTCGTGTTCTGGACAATTTTGAAATTCGCTGTCTATCGAAATGACGGAGCTTGGTTGACCGAAAAAATTCGCGAACGGCCTGCTGGGTTTAATTTAAAAAGCTGTCCATATAGTCGCCCATATGGCTGTGGACCAAATAGGAATTTTCAATTTTGTGGAACGATGCTGCATGCTATAATAGAAACTAACCAGTCAATCAATAACGAAATAGGAACTTCTCTATATAGATATAGACGTAATATTGGATATACTTGATAATCTTTTACTCCCTCTCTCCTGCTTTCTCGTTGTATATTCAGTCAAAAAGCTTTCAATATAGTTCCTCCATGTTCTGCGGTTGATGCATGTGGACCGGGGAGATATCTATCTAGAAATCGTCTTCCCAGGCCATTATTGATTGAGACTGACCGCGTATCATTCAGTTTCGCGGTTCTGTTGAAAACCATCCGACCAACAGATTGGTGAATGTGTGTCCCTGCTACAGCAAGCACACATCATCTCATTTAGTTTGCTATGCAACCCTGCAAAAAAATCTCTCGTTTATTTCTGGCTCAATTTTAACCTTTTTCTGTCTGTCTGTCTGTCTGTCTCGTTCTCTACACCTCTCCGTATATTTTCGTATCTGTCTCACGGTCAGCTGGCTAGATAGTTTTTTTAGACAGACATACAGAATTTGGAGAAGAAAAATATCATAGCGAAAAGATTATTTGATTTGATTGTTTCGTTTTTCACGTCCCGCGATAAACAAATTTTGAAGAAGAAAGACACTTACGATGATGTCTTTATTGATTTCCTTTCGCTAATTAATTAATTCGCGAATAATTCATTAATTTTCAAAAGTATCGCCACAGCGATAAAGATGAAAATATCGGTCGTTAACATTCGCGATTCGATAAACGCCACGTGCGATAGATACCCGTTTTTTTTAACACGCGAGAGTTGAAAGAATCTCGAACGAAGGGAGAGAAGAACAATGAAAAAAATGGCCTCCTTTACCTCTTTTTCATGACTATGTAATAGAGTTCGCGGTAGGAAAGAAGAGAGAGAGAGAGAGAGAGAGAGAGAGAGAGAGAGAGAGAGAGAGAGATAGAAAGAGAGCGCGTTTGCGTTGCGACCCCGCGTGCCGCGGCACTTCCGTCACGCTGACTATTTAGCCGCGGGGAAAAACGCTCTTTCCACACAGAACGCCACTGCCTCTCTTCGTGACCCCCGCCCTTCCTTACTCGCGCAACCCCTTTGGATATTACCGAGGCCGAAGAGAGCGCGAGAAGTAAAGACCTCGACGACCCATTTCTCAGTGATGATTTTATAATAACCCCGGCGCGTGGAGAGTTCTGCGGTCGTGGCTTACCGTTGAGATTTCACATAGGGCTAATTAATTTCCACCAACGCGGATTTCCCGGCTCGAACCGTGTCTTGCCGGAAAATTCGGGCCGTACCAAGAAACTTTTCGAAACATTTCTGGAAAATATAATTTTTTATATTAACGCATTTTTGTCCATCTTCCTTGGGACCTAACGTGGTTATGGGATAACTTTTAGTCATATTTGCGTTCTCGGATCGAGCCGCGTCTTGCCGAAAAATTCGGGCCGTAACAAGAAACTTTTCGAAAGATTTCTGAAAAATATAATTTTTGATATTAACGCATTTTTATCCATCCCCCTGGCGGGCTATGGTGGCTACGGGTCAACTTTTCATTGTATTTGCGTTCTCGGCTCGAACCGCGTCTTGCCGGAAAATTCGGGCCATACCAAGAAGTGTTGCAGAATATTTCTGAAAAATGTAATTTGTCATATTAACGCAATTTTTATCCATCTTCCTAGAAGGCTATGGTGGCTACGGATCAACTTTTAGTTGTATTTGCGTTCTCGGCTCGAACTGGGTCTTGCCGGAAAATTCAGGCCGTACAAAGAAATATATCGAAACATTTCTGAAAAATATAATTTTTGATATTAACGCATTTTTATCCATCTTCGTGGGAGGCTATGATGGCTACGGGTCAACTTTTCGTTGTATTCGCGTTCTCGGTTCGAACCGCGTTTTGCCAGAAAATTCGGGCCGTGCCAAGAAACTTTTCGAAACATTTCTGAAAAATACAATTTTTCATATTAACGCATTTTTGTCCATCTTTCTGGAGAGCTATGGTGGCTACGGGTCAAATTTTCGTTATATTTGCGTACTCGGCTCGAGCCGCGTCTTACGGTAAAATTCGGGCCATACGACGAAGCGTTTCGAAATATTTCTAAAAAATATAATTTTTCATAGGTATTAACGCATTTTTGTCCATCTTCCTGGGAGGCTATGGTGGCTACGGGTCAACTTTTCGTTGTATTCGCGTTCTCGGTTCGAACCGCGTTTTGCCAGAAAATTCGGGCCGTGCCAAGAAACTTTTCGAAACATTTCTGAAAAATACAATTTTTCATATTAACGCATTTTTGTCCATCTTTCTGGAGAGCTATGGTGGCTGCGGGTCAAATTTTCGTTATATTTGCGTACTCGGCTCGAGCCGCGTCTTACGGTAAAATTCGGGCCATACGACGAAGCGTTTCGAAATATTTCTAAAAAATATAATTTTTCATAGGTATTAACGCATTTTTGTCCATCTTCCTGGGAGGCTATGGTGGCTACGGGTCAACTTTTCGTTGTATTCGCGTTCTCGGTTCGAACCGCGTTTTGCCAGAAAATTCGGGCCGTGCCAAGAAACTTTTCGAAACATTTCTGAAAAATACAATTTTTCATATTAACGCATTTTTGTCCATCTTTCTGGAGAGCTATGGTGGCTACGGGTCAAATTTTCGTTGTATTTGCGTACTCGGCTCGAGCCGCGTCTTACGGAAAAATTCTGGCCATACGAAGAAGCGTTTCCAAATATTTCTAAAAAATATAATTTTTGATATTAACGTATTTTTGTCCATCTTCCTGGGAGGCTATGATGGTTACGGGTTAACTTTTGTCGTATTTGCGTTCTCGTCGGTCATATGCGCCAGTAGGACATGTCAGGCGGCCGAGTACCGCATGCAGCCTTCGCTTGTTTAGAGAGCTCGCCAGTGATGACCCCGTTTCCGAAGGGAAAATTCTTGAGAGGCTTCCTCGATTATACACACACACATAGATATATACATATATACGTTTGAAACTTCCGGGAGTATCGAGCGCGTTTAGTAGGTACACGAACCACTGGGTACCCGACACTTTGCCAAATAATGTTTATCGAAACTACGAGTAGACTCGACGATGAGGGACTGCATGAATAAAGAAAGAAAGAAAAAGAAGAAGAAAAAACAAGCAACAACAACAACAACACGAGCGGAAGGAAGAAATTCCTTGCCAAGAAATTTACTCGCTGCTTCCTGGATAACAGCGAGGCGCTCGCGCTAGCGAGGAGGAAGCTTTTCGTAATATTGAAATGCCACGACCGCGAATCATGCAAAATGGCATCTATTTCACATCGCGATGGATTTCGCGGAACGTTCATGAATATTTCGCGAAGGAAGTAAATTCAACCGTGGCGAATGAAAATGTATTGTTCGTAATCGATGAAAATTCCTTACCCCAATCTCGTTAAATCCTCCCTACCCTTATCAATATTATTTTGAAAAATTTGATATTTTCCAGAAATATTTTACTTTCACGTTCCTCGCTCATAAAATTGTAAATTTGATAAAAAGCCTTAATGTTAAAATCAAAACGAACAATATTTCACGATCAATGATTTTTTATGAGTAGGAAAATGTAAATGTTACGTCGTAGTAGCTGGCGCGTGTGTAATTTTCCAGTGGTTTTGTCGTCGGTTAGGAAATTTTAGTTTCGACAAAAGGAAAACGAGAATGGGAAAAGAATTGTTCTCTATGTTGGGACCAGAGATTCGAATCAGTATCCGGTACAACGTGTCGCGTATACGCGTACGGCTCCAAAGCCCAGTCGTTACGCATTGCTGGCGGGACTGCTATGTCTGTCGTCTGTCCTCTCTCTTTCTCTCTCTCTCCCTCTTTTTACCTCGACTCAGTACGAACGTGCTGCAAAACTCGTTATCTTAATAACAATGGTCGCTGTCCGTTTGTACGAGAATATTCAATGTGTGGTAAAGATACAAGCATGCCGAGAGTAAACTGCGCCCTTCTCCCTCTCCCTTTTTCTCTTTCGTTCTCCCGCCCCCTCCCTTCCGCCATTTCCTCCTGGTTTAAGGAAAAAAATGTCCAACAGAATCAGATTGATATATTTTCATCAATTAATCAGTGAAATATAACATGCGCGTTTTATTAACTTTCACGACTATCTCGAAAATTGTGTTTTTCCATCTCTGTTATCTAAAAGAAAAAAAACCTTTCAACTCACATTTTCGATGAAAATATTTAAATGTATATTTTATGTGTGAACTTTGAGCTTGGTGAGAAATTTATTTTCGTCACGTTCTTTGTAGAATAGATTGATGAACGTTTTCAATCGTCCATCTACGATGAGAAAACAGTCTCGTTCCAGGAATGTACGATGGATGAAAAAGCAGATTTTCTTTTCTATATTTTCTGATAAAAAGAATTATGAGAATTATAACAATAATAGTTCGGGATAAAAACAAGCGGATTAATTTTTTTTTTTGAATCAAACGTTATTCGTTCGCGAATCATAAATCTTGTCGATAATAAAAACCTTTTTCTAAATTTACAGGAATTCGAGCAGCGACTCAAAATTGATCTCTGATTTCTCGCGTATTCCATCGATTGCAAAACTAATTTCGCTCCAATCTTGTCGCGTCTGCAAACTTTTTCAAATGAATTTTATTCCTTGAAAAAAAAAAACAAAACGATAGGAAGGAATAATGAATTCTTTTTCCACGGCGATATTATTTTGGGTGTTTTTGTACTGACAAGCGTGGAAACGTCATAAATATTTATTTTTCATATGAGAACGTGGGGAGAATCGTGAGGCGAAGGGTGGGGCAGGAGGGGAGGGGTGCAGAGGCTTATTGATATGTATAATTCATTAAAACCTGCAGAAACCCGGAATTCTATAAATGTTACATATAGGTAGGATGCACATGCATTTATACAGGGTGAATTTTATAAGGTGTACCAGACTTTATTCTAAGGTAGATGGGAACATTACAAACAAAAGTTGCAAATATACATTCGGGATATTTTTAATAGTTTACGAGATATAAATTTTTTAAGTTGGTCCAATCAGAGCGTGCCGCGAAGCGTTAGCGCCGCCCACTCCCGCCCTAGCCTTGCAGATAGCACGGTGCAGGGCGTTACATTTGGGGTTGCAAAATTCAGAACAATTAATTTTATTTATTATATTGATTACGCAGTGATTTTTATTTCTCGGGCATTGACTGCTCTGAATTTTGCCGAGCCAGCCGAGAAGCGTTGGAGACGCCCACTCCCCACCCTAGCAGTCAATGCCCGAGAAATAAAAATGACTGCCCAATAATATAATAAATAAAATTGACTCCTCTGAATTTTGCAACCCCAAACGCCCTACATTGTGCTGTCTCTACGGCTAGGGCAAGAAGTGGGCGGCTCCAACGCTTCTCGGCGCGCTCTGATTGGATCAACTTTAAAAATTTATATCTCGTAAACTATTAAAAATATCCCCAATGTATATTTGCAACTTTTCTTTGCAAGGATCCCATCTACCTTAAAATAAAGTTTGAGGCACCTTATGAAACTCACCCTGTATATATATATGCTCGCAAATATGGGACTACTGCGCTATTTATTTGCGCGTCTCTGAATGCCGGAGTGTACATCGTGTCGAGAGCCAGGCCAATGTGCTCCACGACGAATATTCGTTTCTCCCTTACCACGAAGGACGACGACGGCACAGGGACGGTTATTTATATGTAAACGACCATTGCATATGGTGATCCTTTGGCTGCGTACATATGACGTCGATATATAGTTTATTTCGTGAGTTATTTCATATGTATGATAGGTATACAACGAAGCGGCCCCGAAGTTTTCCCATCGATCTACGTGCTGGGGTCGCCGACAGGCTTCGTGATTTGAATAAAAAATAAAACAAACTGAAAAACCTTCGTAGCTCACAAAATTCGTCCGCTTTATCGCCGCATCGTCCACTAAATATAACAAAAATTAATTTCGACTACGATCTCGATACGATTTTAATCAATTACTTTTCGATACGTCACTTTTCAATTTATTCGATTGAGTCTCACTCGATTAAAGCGAACCTCGCGTTGAAATTAAATTCACGTCAAGTTGCTCGATAAATTGAATATTTCGCTCCATGCAAAAGCCTCTCGGATATGAAGGATCAGAAATAAATATCTTTCGTATTATTCTTCCTAAATGAATGATTTATTTAACGAGTCCCGAAACGTCGCGCGCACGCGCGTCATATTCAGTCTCGTCTTTTTTCACCTTATAAAATATGCGCATTTTCGCGCAACCCTCTTGGTCCACGCTCCTTCGTAGCGTTTGTAAAGTACAAAAAAAAAGGAAATGAGACGAGGGCTTGAGTGGCAATCCTCTAAAAGACTCACACAAGAATAATTCAATGAAAAACAAAAATAATAACACTTAGACACATTCCCATATGCCTACGAATTAAAATCGAGAAATTTCCTTTTCGAAGTTTCTACTCCTCTCACCTTCTCTATTCTCCCAATACCAGTCCATTCCTTTTATAATATTCATCTCGAATCTCCCTCCTTTCCATACGTATAGTACGAGCCACTTCGCAGTTGCGACGTTTGTTCTATAAACCAGAGAAACGAGACGCCGATGCATGAAACTATAGCTCGAGCGATTTTCGCGTATCCCCACGTGCGAATGTGCAATATATATATATATATATATGTTAAAATTTTCACGATGACTCCCACGAGGAGGAGGCGAAGGAGACGGTGACGAGATGGAGGATGGTAAAGATGGAGACTGCGATATATCTATGTGTATAAGTTAAGAATGGGTCGTTCGATGTCTTTCGACGTCTCAACGACATTGGCGGCTGGCGCTGCTGTTACTGTCACCGAAATATACACGCTATAAACTCTCCGCAGACTGGATCTTACGTACATATACATATACATATGTATATATATATATATATATACATACATACACACGTATAGTAAACTATAAGATGTACACCCGAAGCGGAGAGCTGCGAGCTTTTGAAAATTCCATCGTCGAGGAACTCTCGAGGAGTTTCGCGAAAGAATGTGACCTGACAGGAGCCGATAACGGTGCTGAAAGTGCACGAAGGGTGCTTCACCGTTGTGCAAAACTCGCTTTTCGTATCTTCATGATGAAATTTGCACTGACGTAAGAACGAAGGGTGCGGTGTCCACTCCAGATTTCTGGAAAATATGGTTTATTACGCGACGCGGAGAATGCCTCCTTAAAGGACGAAGGGTGTACTTTGTGATATATCGAAACTTCGATACGAATTTGTAAGCGAATTGCAGAGTTATTGTGCGAGCCAGTCTTCATTTATTCGAACTGACTTAAATTACAATTTAAACGATTTCTTTAATCATTTTTTTACAAAAGTCTTTTTACAACCCCTTAACACTACTTTCATCCACCAGAGGTCACGGGGAATAGCGATACGTTGAAAGTATTTTTTCTGTTTTTTTTTACCCAAGGACTTTCGTCCGAGAAGTAAAAAAACACACCGGTAGCTTTTCCTTCAAAATATCGTATGGAGTCTTAACGACAGGGAAGTATAAAAACAAGGGTAGTTGGGGAAAGTCGAGGGAGGTAATCAACGGTAACGTAGCCGCGATGGTTGCCAGCGAACCGAATTGCGGATGTGTGTAACGAAAGACCAATGAAGTAATGGCTGCGGTAATAGTTTCGGATATTTGGAGCTCTCTTCTATATGTCGTGACTACAGACTGTTGTGGAACAGCTGTAGCCACTGGGCTATATCGAACGTTGGTTCGTTGAGTTTCGTCTCGGTCCACACGAACGTACGATATCTCATGATAATGCTTTTTTCCGCCAGGGAGGGCTTGTAGATATGGTCGTTGGTACGGTGGAGAATGGAGGTGGGCGAGGGTGGGAATGAACGGAAAGAGCGACTGGCGGAGAAAGGGTACAGGCAGCGAGGTGCACCACGCGGTCAAGGGATTTGTTCCTGATACTACCCGGGGAACGTACAACATGTGCTCACCGTGTGTCACACGCGGATAAAAAGCCATTCTACCACCGTTGCGCCGATGTGCGCATCGAACAATTTTGCGACAAACGCGACGCGACGAGAAAGAACGATATTTCCGATAAAAGTTGTGGAGGGAAAAAGAAAAAAGAAAGAAACTACCGGGCGTCTCGGAGACGCTATTAAAAAAAAAGGAAGAAGAGGAAAGAAGAAAAAGAAGCGAAACAATAATCCCTTCGCGTTCGAATTTATCGCCGATTTTTTTCCGGCGCGAAGTTTATGGTTGGGACGCGACGATAAAGATGGAAGAATAATAAAATAAGAAATTTTGGCGCGATATAATTTTCAAACGATGCGATTTAGAGAAGACAGATTTTTAGCTTTGATGGAAGTGATTTGAAAAAAAAATATCGATGGTGATAAAATCAATTTTTAACGATCTCGTGTCTGACACGAAACGTTGTTTATCTACTGAAATATCGTTAAAGGAAAAATAATAAAATACGAAATTTTAACGCGGAATAATTTTCAATCGATACGATATAAAGAAGAAAGAAGTCTAGCTTCGATGGAAGTGAATTGAAAAAAAGAAAATATCGATGGTGATAAAATTAATTTTTAACGATCTCGCGTCTGTCTCGAAACGTTGTTTATCTACTGAAATGTGGTTGACAGAGCGCGTCTAGTAGAAACAGTTGGTTTCTGGACGGACAACAACGAATCGAGTCGATTCGACGTACGTCGTTTTTAAATTTGCCAATAAAACGTCAGCGAACGAAGTGCTGTTTGTCTCGGTCGACGTCGAACGAGTGCGGAGATCGCGGTTAAAGTGAAAAGAGGAGAGGAAAAAAGAGTTATTGCAATCGCCCTGGGGCCGAGTGAAACTGGAGCTAAAATAAAACGGTGGAGCGATACGAGACTCGATAAGTCGAGACTCGTTGAGTTTGAACGAAATTTTCAGCAAACTTACATAATTCCAAAGCGATGAAAAAGGAAAAAAATGAATCGTGAATATCGTGTTGTCTCAAGCACGAGCAGCTTCGAAGCGTCGTACCTTGGCGGATAAAAAAATAGAAGAGAAAAAAAAACATCGTCTACCAAATCGACGAATTTCAAGTCGATACTCGTGGCGTACTTCGACTCACTCGACGTTAATTACCGCGAGAAAAAAAATCCCCAATTCTTTTATATTGGCTGAAGTATGAACGATACATATATATATGTATATCGTGAAACGAACCAATTAAAACGTTTATTTTCTTAGCTCGATTATCCAATATACAGCCACGTACGTAAATATTAAAATTAAACGGATATAAAATTGAGTGCGAGAAGTCAACGGGGTTGTAATTAAGTCAGTTTTATCGATGTACTTCAACGATCTCGACGATAAAATTCCCAGAGTACTAACTAACGAATTTATATCGTCATAACGAAACTAAATAGCGATCAAATGTTTGTATTATCGCAGTAAATATCAACGATAGATCGTAATAATTGAAAAAAAATCGATATCGATAAGCGGAAGACATCGTCTCGATACGACTAATATCCAAGAGCTGTAAGAAAATTACCGGCGTTACAAGAAAATACTCGCTCGCGGCTATCTCAAGCTTCTCTCTCTCTCTCTCTCTCTCTCTCTCTCTCTCTCTCTATGTCTCTCGCTATCTGTCTATCTTCTGTCTCTCTCTCTCTCTCTCTCTCTCTCTCTCTCTCTGTCGCCCTCGAAAGAGAGCAGTGGCCGTGTAATATGTATACAGAAAGGTGGGAAGGGGTTGCAGATCGGTGGAAAGAGAGTTAACAACGAGGCGAGGTGGATGGGTATGGTTGGGCGAGAGGAGGGAGGAAGGGGGAGAGAGGGCACGTCGATAAACCGCAGCTTAACGAAGGATACTCGTGGAGAGAAACAATGCCTCGAGGGGGGTTGGTACTACCGAGGCGTCAGTAGAGCACAGGTGGATGGATTGGCGGTGGCGTGTGAGCGAGAGGACTGAGTTCGGGATGGTGGCATAGCAGGGAAGAGTGAGAAGGGATGGAGCAGGTCGGGTGAGGGGAGGGGGAGGGGGGCGTGAATCTAGAGAGCCTCGTTGCCTCTGGGGTAACTCGTGAGCGCTGAAAGAGCGTTTATCGCCCGTGCGCGCGCGAGAGAGAAAGACAGATAGAGAGGGAGGGAGAAAGGGAGAGAGAGAGAGAAAACGAGAGAGGAGAAAGAGGCAGAGGAGAGGTGAATTATGAAGGAGAGAGGGCAGAACAGCCGTCGATCGCTTGCATCGATAACTACATCGATGAGTTAACGCCGGTACCCCCAGCTCCCACTGGATGCTTCGTTGAAAGAGCTCACGGTAGGGGTGGGTCGAAAAGGGGCCGAGGGAGGGATGTCAGAGGGTTGTTGCTGCAGACCGAGACAACTTGGCACTATATACACGCATGCATATAACCATATATATATATGCATGCATACGAGTCACCAGGAGACGAGACGAGACGGGAGGTGGGTTAACCGAACGTACCAGGCTTCTATACTTATTGTACAACCCTCACATGGAAAATACTTACACACAAACGTGTGCAAACTGCGACGCAGTTCTCTAACTTTCTTTCAATTCTGGCTTATAAAGAATCTTTCCCTCTGCGTATTATATACAGGCATATGTATCTATATATAGATTTGTACTGGTGTATGTGTAGGAAACCCGTGACAAAGTGGGTTTAATTATTGAAACCTCGGACTTGGCCCCTGAATTAGGTCTGGCGAATAAACGTGTATATAACGTTCTATGTAGCTGTATACTCGGTGTATTGGTTATACGATAGCTATTTGCACAGGAACGAGCGATGAATCGAGGAGTTGGTAACAGAAATCTTATATATGTATATATCGTTATATTATGTATGTATATATATATATATATATGATATAGAATATATAACGAAAACCTCAAAAGCACGAGGCTTATGTCTCGGATTCGATTCGAAGAGTCGATTATTTATTCAGAGGATCGGTTGCTGCCGACGATAAAATCACGTCGCAACTCGCGGGCCATTCTCTACTCTCTCGCACTCTTTGGACGTTAGCTCGATGATGGTGGCCCAATTCGTGTCCCAAGGGCGATTTCGAGTTAAAGCAGCTTGCACCCGCGAGGACCACCACGACGCGAGGGCAGTCGAGAGAGAAGGAGGTGGGCGAGAGGAGAGCGAGGGATGAAGGGGGTGAGAACGACGGTGTATAATATGGGGCGGGGCGCATTGCCGGTGATGGCTCTCTCGGTTCGCTTTTGCCATCTGCAGTCGAGCGGGATATCGAACTGTGAGAAAGCTCCGGCGTCGCAGTTATAGTAGCGTTCTGATGTTTGCTGCACTTTCTCTCTCCCTCGCTCTTACAATCGTATTCTTTTTCTCCGTCTGCCTCTCTGCTGGTGCTACTTCTGGTTAAGTCCAGCTATTCGAGTGTTAGAGGGGAAAGAGAGAGCAAGAGAGAGAAAGCAGGAAAAACGGAGCTTGCGAGAAAAGCTATTTTGCCGATCGATCCCTGCTGCCGTCGTCGACGTCGTTGTGGTCACGTCCGGCACATACGATGAGCTTTTGCACTATGTCGCAGAGAAAAAAAAGGCGAGAACACTACGAGACAAAACCCACTCGGCGACGGCGACTTCAAGACGATTGGAAAGAGAAAAGGCAGACGTCGCGAAAAATAGCACCGCTTATTATTATTCCACGTCTTTATTAATCGCCATGACCCAGTTAAATCCCGAAACAACGTCGTATTTTTGATAAACAGTTCGTCATTAACTCACCAAGTAAAAACAACGATGGAAATATTTTTCAAACGATATTTATAAATTATTATTACGATTGTAATTATAAGAATCGACATTTATTTTTTCAAATCGATATTTATAAATTATTATTACGATTGTAATTATAAGAATCGACATTTATTTTTTTAAATCGATATTTATATTCGTTCTTGTTTGAAAATTATTTCTGCCGGCTTTGTTGTTTGTATTCGATTCGTAATCGGGAATATTCGTGAGCTTACGATATCGACGTATTCGACAGAAATCAGTCAATTGTTGTCTTATCAAATTTTTGTTATCAACGTCATGTGTGATTTTTTTTTTTGGAATATTTTTCGTACACGCATTTTCTAGTGATATCTAGTGAATCACGAGCTCGATACCACTCACGATTTCGATGGATTGATTGATCGCCGATTTTTGTTTCCCGGACGTAAATTCCAAAACGAGATATCATACAGCGTGTAAGGCTTTAATTTTTGTATGATTTTTTTTCATGCGCTCGTTTCATCGCGATGAAAATCCCTATAAAACGGTATATGGGGAACATATCCGATTCGAAAAAAGGTAGCAAAAAAAAATTTTTACGTTCTCGATAAGCTTTTCACCGTGTGCAATACGCGTTACATCGAAAAACTAAAATTTCGTAGTTTCGTCACAACTAGCGAGAACTTGCCGTTGTAACCTAGATAATAAAACACAATCGCAAAATTCTGGACGAATTTATCGCTCTTGCGAGATTTAATAAAAACGTTCTTTTCTTTTTTTTCTATATTGACAAACGATTATCATTTTTTCTTATCGAGGATTATTATTTTAACGATATATAGATATCGTTCGTTATTCGAAAGAAAATATTTTTAAGACGATGTCACGTACGCCGTTATATTTTTTATAGCGAACACACGT
The DNA here is from genome assembly GCA_946811545.1 of Netelia fuscicornis. Classification (NCBI taxonomy): domain Eukaryota; kingdom Metazoa; phylum Arthropoda; class Insecta; order Hymenoptera; family Ichneumonidae; genus Netelia; species Netelia fuscicornis. Next base: position 45,333,489 of record OX328011.1, on the reverse strand, counting down.
GTCGATTCTGGGGTAAATAATAAAGTGACTTATGATTAATCGATGAGCACATGTGCGCTAGATTCCTCGTCTTGTCTCAGAAAATATTTCACCCAGCAATACATGCATTGACGAGACACGGACCGCTCGATATTTTTTTATAACTTTTTTTTTACATCCTCGAAGCTGCACATACGCATATATCTGTGTGAAGGTATTGCGACGAAGCTTTTGCGACTCGTGGAGATTCGTCCAAGTGGCAGACAAATGCAAAATTCCGTCGCAACGTAATGTACGTGTTTTTGTACATAATGTACGTTACTGTTTTCCTCTTACAATTAGTTTATAAATAAAAATGATGTACGTACTTTATTCCACATATTAACAATATTACGTTAATCGACAAGTTTGAATTTTTCGATAATGCAGAAACGTTGAAACGATGATTTTTCTTACGTTCTTTTACTTTGTGCCAATCTCAAATCTCGAAATCCATTCGTATCGAAATAGAAAATGTAGTAACGAGGCACGAAGCAGTTTCTGAGATGAAAAAAAAAGAAATTTAAATGGGATTTCGAGAGTTGTGAAAGAAGAAAGATCGTGCACTGTATTATGGTAGAGTAGAATTGTAAAATAAAAGTGTTTTACACTCCAATTACTCTTCGTAATTGTTATCGGTATTATAAAGTAGTTAGTACGTTGCTTGCTGAAAATAAGCTTTTTTTCGGTAAGTCGTAGTACGCGCGAAGCTTTTGCGAATATTTGTTTACTTAGGAGGGAGGCTGCGTTTTCGTAGATTTGTTGGGTGCATGCTATATCTATAACTTACACAGTACATACTCATCGTATTCTTTTGACGTATGAATATAAATATAATATTTATACGTATATTGATATTTAAATACGCTTAGTAAATTATCTGTAGTTTGCATTATGGTAAATAATAATTGTTAAATTGTATCGAATATCGTCAATCGAGAATTACTCGATAATAAATCAAATTGTTTATACAGGTGGCCAATAAAAGCATATCACGTTTTTTTCTGAATTTTCAGGATGAGAAGAATCAGCTGCTCATCACGAATCTTTGGCTCAAGTTGGTGAGTTGGAATTTACAATTTATCGTTACCCATAAATTCACAAATTTTGTCTTTTTTTTCACAATACTTTGATATTGAAGATCAAAAAACGAAAAAAATTGCAAACTAAATTAATCATCGATGTTTCTTGGTCGACTTTGAGTCAGAATTAAAAAAGAAAAAGAAGGAACAAAATATTTAAAAAATTCGGGAATTATTGATTTTTCGACCTAAACGAAAACGAAGAAATAACGAAAGAGTAAAACGTGACCTTTCGAACGGAAATGCGGCCGATTATACGCTCCGACACACATGTCTTCATCAATTTTTCATTCTCCATCGTTCTTCCCGACTAATATCGAAGAGCTTAAGTTCTCGTCGAGAGTGAGTCACGTACGCAAGGACAGTTTCAGCTTCTCGTCCGTTAGCAACCCCTTTTCCTAACCCCACCCTCTTGTTCTCTATGACCCAAATACCATTCTGATACATCTACGATTATGCTATATATATATATATATATATACATTTGCAGTATACCGCATGTACCCATATGCATCTACACCGCCTACCGGAGTTTTCAATTGATGCGGATCAATTCAATGAATCCCGCGCGTTATACGCCCGTAATATCTGTACCGACGTCTTTTGTACGATGTCCGTTGGACAAATCGATGAAACTAGCTAATATCTCGTAAGCGGGATAATTAACTTTGCAAGTACATCGGCATTGTTATTCTCGAAGACTCGTCCGGCCGAATCCAAGAGAAAGCTTGTAATAAAAAAAAGTTCATTTGTCGTTACGTATTGATAAAAATTGATTTACTGATACGGGAATGAAATTGGAGGTCAAAGACAATATGAGAAATTGAAAAATTGGTATAAATCGAGAATCGATTGGGTGGCTCGACGTATGGATAGTAAATAAACATATACCTCTCTCTCTCTCTCCTCCTTTCCCTCTCTAATTTACAATTAGATAAATTGACAGCTTAATCAATTTAGTTAGCTCAGTCCAAGACAACTAGGGCTAGGACGAGCCTTCTTTCTTGTGATGGTCTTGCACATCCAAAATTATGGTGTCATGTCCAAGTTCTATATTTAGTATACGATTATAAAATATATCTTACTATTAAAATTTTAATATATTTATAATATGTAATTGACAGAAATTTTTCTAAATCATGCAACTGTAATTTTGAAATTGCCTCATAGCTTGCTAAACCATAAGAAATCAATCAATCAATCAATCCATCTCCCTCTCTCTCTCTCTCTGGCTCCCTATACATAAATATATATATATGTAGCCCATCATCGTACTCTCGATGTGTACTTACCCAGCAAGATTCTTTCGCCGAGTATACTCGAGCGAAACAAATTAACGATCGCAAATTACGGCTCTCAAAGTGAAAGTTTGTTCGGAGTGTACGAAACCGTAGTTGCCCTCTAAGATATCGTACAAAATGAGAATCTCAATTTCAGGGAAGTAGACAGCCCGTAGCAAAAGCAACAATTATTTCCACCTCGTGAAATACTCATCGATGCTTGTGCCAGCATATCTCGACTTTTGATATTCCGCCGAAAAGTTTCTTGCATAAATATAAATATACACGTTTAACGCGCTGACATATTTCGAGCAGTAATACTGCGCTTGTTCAATCTTAGCGTCTCGTCTCTTTCTTAACGTAGAGTTACTGTAATACCACAGCCGTACATCTCAATCCCCGGGTCAGTCGGATGGCCCTAAGATAATAAACTCTTATACATATATATGTATACTTTTGTACGAAAAGTGGGAGAAAGTAAGACAGAGAAAGAGGGAGAGAGAGAGAGAAAGAGTGAGAAGTAGGAAAGCGAGAGAGCTTTTCTCATCCTTTCCCTAGGCTCTCGTCTCCTTCGCCCTTTTCGCCAAATAAATACACTCCTTCTCGCACGTTGAACACACCGGCGCGTACACGAGGAAGAGAGATAAACGACGCACGAAACGCAAAAGATAAGTTACAGCGGTCTACCGGTCGCTATCATAAATCTGGCTGTCCAACAAAGAGATAGGGAGAGAGAGAGAGAGAGAGAGAGGTCTCTGATGTCTAAAACTCGGCAAATCCACGTGTGTGCAACCTTATCCATATATCCACCCACCGGAGCCCTCTCTCTCTCTCTCTCTTTCTCTCCTCGTGAAAAGAACCGGGGAATGTAGGATTTTTTCGCGGTAATCCGAATGGAAATTTCGCGGACGTTTATGAAATTCGTCGTTGGCAACCGTCTCTACCTTTTACCCCAGTTCCTGGCAATCCTGGCCGAGTTTTTTTTTTACGCCCTACCATCTCTTCCCCCTCACGCGCCAACCTCCTCACTCCCTTCTCGTTTTATCCGAAAACCAACGAGCATGAGGTGAACTCACCTCGCTGAACTCTTGAATAACGAGTGTCCAACCGATGTTTTTTTCTGTAGATGGATAAAAATTTTATTCGATAAATTCTTTCCTACCTTTTTTTTGCGTTCTCGCTGCGGTCGTTGCGACCGGTGATCGTTATTTCCATGTAATACCAACTAGAACTGCACCAATTCTTTTTGAAATATTGTAATCGTTACGTTAAAACTAATATTCGTACGCGCGTCAAGAATTTAGTTCAAAGAAATTCGATTCAACTCGTTAGAGTAGTCCTATGGTGAGAAAAACAAAAATCAAATAATATTAATCAAAATTTCCGTTTATCGATAATTATCGAAAATCGGTGATCGCGATGGACGTCGGTGAACGGTCTAATCCGATAATCGATATTATAGTAATTGAGAAGCAATTTAATTCTTCTGTAGGCGCCGAGTGATAATTTACTACCCTTAATTACCTCGAGCAGAATTTTCGTAATTTCTGTGGATAGACGCGAAGTATTGCATATCCCCCCCCCCCCCCCCCCCATATATATGTATATATCTCTCTATCTCTATCTCTGTCTGTCTGCCTGTCTCTCTCTCTCTCTCTCTCTCCATACATATAGATATAAAGATGTATGTATAGACATTCATAGCTACCAACAGTTGAGTTATACATCCGGATGTTCTCTCCTTGCGGAATCTGTGGCCGTGACATTTTCGAAATAGCGACTCCTCTCTCTCTCTCTCTCTCTCTCTCTCTCTCTCTCTCTCTCTCTCTCTCTCTCTCTCTCTCTCTCTCTCTCTCTCTCTCGCTCCCCCGCTTAATCTCCATCCCCTCTCATCGGGCTATATCCATCCCTTATATACATATATATATATATGTATATATATTTAAGACCGGTAGAAGAGCGGATTCGTAAAGTACTCACCGGGACCAGAGGGATCTTTCTGCATTCGGCATGAAATGAACTCAATTCAACGGGGAGGGATGATGGTTCGGTCGGGAGGGGAGAAAAAGCTCGAAGTTCGTCGAAGTTATATATATAAGAATATAGAACGGAGAGGGTAGCCTTTTCTCCTCGAATTAAGGGTGTAAAACCAGTTTCTCGATCTCGCTTTTTCTTCGGAAGGTACACGTACAACCCGAGCGAGCAAGAGACAGAGAGAGAGAGAAGGAGAGGGAGATGACGTCGAGGACTATACTCTCGTCACGATGTCCTCGAGGGGGTCGCAATAGCGATTTCGCTTTTTTTTTCTCTCCTCTCATCTCACGAACATTTCGCGTTCGCGGAGCTTCTTTCGTATAAGGACGGACGTAGGAGGGTTAACCCCTGTCAAGGATCTCTCGGAGAGTCCCACCGGCGTTATAAATATAAGCCGAGCGAGAGAACAACGTCGATCCTAGCACGAAATCCTTCTCTCGCGAGCTATCTTATATATAGGGTCAAGCGGGGTAATACGGACTATTCTGTTAAGATCGACGCACAGTACGTTTAGAAAATTGGATTTTTCTCATGGTTATAAAATCGTTTATCGAAATAATTTTTTTTTATCTTGTACCTATACTCCTATATCAATTGGAAAATATAGACAGTCGTTTATATCAAATTTGTCGCATCGAAATTCGTAGTCCCTTTTATCTCGGTTCGTTTCATCCTCCGGTTATCGATCACCCGAGGAAAAAAAAGAATTAAATTCAGCGATAAAAATCCTAATTTACTTGAATTTTGGAACGGTATAAAATTCATTTTGGAATTCGATAGAAGACACAAATATTTTAGGACTCCATGTTACCCCTACATTATCCTGTGTACGACCAACGCGAGAGTTTCGTTCTTCGATCTTCTCGCGGTCCGTCGAAATCCCTTGGCGAGGCACGTGTGCGTGTCCAACAATACACATAAATATTCGAAACAAGAACATACGTGAATAATATATGAAAAAATTGTATGTCTTGCCCTCTGCACAATGCGACGAGGATATTGCGAGAATACAGTTGAAAAAAACTACATATCCATAAAAGAAAGAAGATTTCAATACTTTTTACATTAATTATTAACAATATAAAAAAGTCATTCGTAAGAACAAAAGAATTCGTCGATTCTCGTCGATCTTTCCTTTAATTTCTTTCCATCTCGAACGTAATGAATATTTTATAATTAATTACCGATTAATATTCTCGATTCTTACGGAATGCGATAATATTATCTCGAAAGAAAATTATCGTCGTGGCTTTGAAAAGTACGATTTTTTAATTTTCATTCTTATGTTAGCCTCGGATAAGGGGCGCGAAGCTAGAAGCGAGAGCGAACTTGAAACGAACAGCAGCCGTGGATATTATATACGTATCTCATCTGGTCACGCGTTAATTAATTCGGGGTTATCGCAATGGCTGCGCTAAAGTGCTCATCGCAGTGAATAAAAAACCAATATATTCCGGGATGATATCGCGATTCAAATTCGTTACGTGAGTCTGCACCAGGTTTGAGTTTCAACCCGCAAGCTCCAGTAAGGCGGGAAAAGGGTGTGAGAGAAGGAGGAATACTTGGAGGAGCTGCGTTGCGGTTCTAATTTGCATTTGCATTCGACTCGGGTTTTCCGGCACGTTCAACACCACCGGGATATCGCTTCCGTGTATTAAAGGACGCCAAGGAGATGTTTTTGTACGATCCTCGCGTCGTTTTTTCGGTCCTCCCGCATGGGGGAAAAGAAAGGAAAAAAAAAGATTACAAGAATTCCGGTTGGGAAAAGTAGCGTGGAACTTTTTTCTTCGTAATTTCCTTTTTGTCTAGTCGCATATTTCCGTTGAATTCCATCGTCCCGATGAATTTTGGGGAAATACGACATTAATTAAACATTCTTTCGAAACGCGAGCTAAATTCTCGGGGAAATTATTCTCCCGCGTAAATTCAAATCGGTCCAATCGCGATAATTAATCGCAATAATTCATTCGTCACTTGCATCGTAACGGAAACATGACGGATTGCAAGCTTTACGAAGATTTTTTAATCATTGCGCGGGGAAGATAAATCGGGAAAAGATGCAGAAATCCTGTAATCATTACTGACATTGTTACATTGATAATTAATCGGTTAATAATCGCGGGCGATTAATATGGAAATTCGAATGAAGCATTAGCGTGGTATTAACGATGTCCGTTTAATTACATCGATATAAATGATAAATTCATCACGACGCTTTATCATCGTTGTCTTTCTTGACGCTTGTTGTAAAATATGTAACGCGTAAAATTGTCACGTGTTTTTTTTATATCTTTTCTTCTCCCTGTAACATTTTATGTCAAGGAAAGGAGGAAGGGAGGGAGACAGTCAAGTGCAAATTAACTCTCGAGTTACACGTGCCATACAGCTCTCGGGTTTCCGGTGGCGTTATAACGGCTTGCTGTAGTCTCTTCCTCTCCCTCTCTCTCTCTCTCTCTCTCTCTCTCTCTCTCTCTCTTTCCCATTATAGACTCAAATAACTATGCACACAAAATCAATGTAAAGATGCTATGCTACTTTTAAGTGCGCTATTAATGTGTTTATTTATTATAATTTTTTTGCAAATTTGTCCTAAGCCTTGCTAAGGCATAATAAATTTATAAATTAGTCAGTCAGATCCCCCCCCCCCCCTCTCCCCTCCTGCTCTCTCTCTTTCTTTCTTCCTCTCTCTCTCTCTCTCTCTCTCTCCGTCTCTCTCTCTCTCTCCATCTCACGATCCGCACCGTATCGATATAAAACACCGAGAATCGGAATCTCTGGAATGGCCATTGACAGTAATCGAAATCACTGAGGTATGGTAAAACTCTAGGATTTGCGAATTCCTATATTCGAGATCGAAACAGTGCGGAGGGGGATGCAGTATGGGGTGAAAGAGGGCTGCTATTAAGAGTTTCACTCGCTTCGCGAGTCTTTTTTTCCCCCTTATTTTATCTTCGACTTCGCTGCATTGCGCCATAAAAGAAAGGAGATGCGGAAGCGTGGAGGAAAAAAAATGGAAAGAAGGGAACGAAGGAAGAGAAATTGGACAAAAGAAAGCAAAAGTGTGAAGGAGAAATCGAGAATAGCGAGGGGATGCTCCGGTATTATTGCATGTTCGAGTCCACGTCACTTCGATCGGCTAATTTTCTCACGATCTCGACGTTGGTTCTTTTTTTTTAAACTCGTTTTATTCCGTTCGCCTTCGCGAGAAATTACGACCATTCGTTCCTCTTTGGAATTCGAGCCGAGTGCACGCTTATATAGGAGGAGTGGATTTTATATTTTCTTTCTTTGCTTACTATATATCGTACGGAAGTAAAAAAAAAAGCTATTACGAATGATTCTCGGTTTTCAACGGACGAAACAATGCTCGGGGTCAGAAAGTATATATAGGGATAGCGAGGGTAGGGGGTGCGATGATCGCACGCGTTTCGCATCGCATTACCTCGACGACACGAGATCAAACTCAAAGGCTTTCTTCAAATTCGTAAAAGATGAGAGAAAAAGAAGTTTGAATTCTTTCCACGTGGACGATATAACGCAACTATTGGCATTCCAGTTTTTATATCCGGAGAGCTTTTATAATTTAATAATAATTTAATAATAATTGAATAATAATTTAATAATAATTTAATAATAATTTAATAATAATTTAATAATAATTTAATAATAATTGAATAATAATTGAATAATGATTGAATAATAATTGAATAATAATTTAATAATAATTTAATAATAATTTAATAATAATTTAATAATAATTTAATAATAATTTAAAAATAATTTAATAATAATTTAAGAATAGTTTAATATAAAACATAAAAAACATAATTATCATTATAAAATGATCGAACTACAGAATTTAGAAAAATCTCAAATTAACCTAAATTAGATCATTATAAAATGATCGTTCTATACATTATAAAATGATCAATCCGCACAATTTAGAAAAATGTCCAATTAACATAAAACTTTTCATCATTCTCGACTCGTTCTTTCCTCTTCTCTATTTTCAGGAATGGAACGACGTCAATATGAGGTGGAACGTCTCGGAATACGGAGGTGTTCGAGACTTGAGAATTCCACCGCACAGATTATGGAAACCGGATGTCCTTATGTACAACAGGTAAGCAACATTATCTATTAATCTCGAAACAATATTTCAATTTCCAATATCAAACTTATATCAAAGGAATGCCAACGATTTTGTCCCTTGTACCTCGGATTTTTAATGAAAACTCCTCGCAATAACGAAACCTTTTTCAACTTTGTTCACCTTCCTATAGTCGAACGCGACGTACGAACAAAAATTCATAACCGGGAAAATATTTCAAATTGTTGTTATCGTTGCAATCGATACGCGCTCAGATTTCTCAATCGCTCTTTGTCGCGATCGTAACATCCGCTATCAAAGAGACCCCCTTCCCATATATCGAAAATGTACGTTAAAGTGGAAACTTGACGCGCTCCATCTATCCCTGGATAGTAGATATTAGATGTTCTAGTCAGGCACACTCGTATGGCAGATACGTGCTCTTGCACACTCCCACGTTTCTCGACTACGCGACTCGCTCTCTCTCTCTCTCTCTCGCCCTCTCGGTGCTCCTGGTACTTTATATCCCGGATGTAACGGTTTATACCTACACAAATATATACATATATATATATAATCAAAACCGTTGGGAGGACAAGACACACGGACAACTGTAAAATCGTAAAGCTCGAAATATATCACTACGACGTCGACGACAAATATCAGTCTCGTCTGATACGTGCTACGTCCTGAATAGGAAAAAAAAACAGCCTCCATCGTGCACCGAGGTTGCATATCCTGCTTGCGAGGAGATCAAGGAATTTCTTCTCCTCTTATTACACATACGCGCATACGTAGATATATATATATATTTGTATATAAATCGTAAATACACGCAGCCATACGTCACTCGGAGTCGCGAGTGAAGAAGCAAGCACTACCATCATTTACCAAAGAAACGACAACGAGTACAATACGGGTCGGGCAGTGTAGAATTTTGCCAATCAATCTTACTACGGGAATATATTATTCGTGTCGTAATATCGAGGGGGACGTAAGGATTGGGAAAAAAAGATTGAAAAATTTCAAAGTGTTCTCGTAAAGGACAAATTGATAATGGGGAGAAAATGAAGCGAGCGAATAAAGTCGATTAAATTTTTCTTAGACAGAGATAGCCTCTTTTTCTTTTGTTTTTGTTTTTGTTCAATAAAGAAATATTTATTTATAAACGCTTTGAAATAAATGAGATCTGTGAGATCGAATTTAATGTCGTAATGACGATCATTAATTACTTATACTAATTAATATCCACACGTTAAATTGATATTCAATAATTAATAATTCAGCCCTATTGATAAACGTGCTGTAACCTTCTCGAAGAGGAAGTTATTTTCAGAATATTCTCTTTTTCATGAACGCCATCTTCGTTTGATAAAAACCATACCTAATTAATTAATTAAACATCTAAATATAAAATTCCGAGCATCTTCGCTCAATTTTCTTGTTCTAACGCCAATGCAGTTTCACATACGTCGACACAGCACCCGGAAATCCACGGCAATAAGCGTCATCTTCCATTACCCTCTAACCGATCTTCCTCTCTACCTCGTGTTATAAATACGCTACACGTATTCTGTGCGAAGACCGTGCGATGCTTTCAAAGCGTTGCGAATTTCACCGCGACGAAGGAATGTGTCACACGGATAAATTCTAGGCTATCCAAAGACCAGACGTCTAGGAACGAGTTAAAGAGAAAGAGCGAGAGAGAGAGAGAGAGGGAGAGAGCGAGAGAATGAGGAAGGAGTCCACAAGGGGTCTTAGAGGATCGGCTATATCCTCACGGAAGGTTTCGCAGCTGCAGTGGATCCTGCACGTTTTCGGGACATGCCGCAGCACCAGAGAAATCTCTCTCTCTCTCTCTCTCTCTCTCCCTCCTGCCCCTTTTCCACTCCGTATAGTTCACGAAGCGCGCACAGGGTTGCACACACGAATATATCTCTATAGATAGGGGCGTGTGTGTATTTCGTGTGCGCTCTGGCTTGTGCGGTGAACGCGCCGAATGTCGTTCTTCGCCGCTGCCGTCGACGTTTCTCACATGTGTGTGTATTCATATATATACATATCTATATATCTATATATCTATATATATATATATATATATATATATATATATATAATATGTATGTGTGTGTGTGTGTGTCTAACGCTACCGGCGATGCTCGACAGTTTGCGAGCCATGTTCCTCTGTATGCCTTTCCCCGCAGTTACCCACTTTGGTAATTCTGCCGCATAAATATCCGCAGTGTAGTTCGAGTTTAACTATTCATCGTTCGAACCAGTGGAAACAGGCGCCCCGCGCGCGCGAGGGGGAAAGAGAAACCGGGAAAGCACGTGCTTCCCGGGGCGTACCCGGCAGCTCGCCACAACTCTGTCGTACTAAGCATATGAATACGCATATACAGCAGAAACGCATAACGGACTCCCATATTTATAGTTTTCGTCCTCTTTTTATTCGGAGAAATTTAGGTGAAAAAACTGTTTGTCCAAGTTCAAATATTGCGCCTCGGTCTGGTCCTCTTTCATTCTCTTGCTACATGTACAAAAAATATGTAGAATGACAAATCGTGTATGCTTTCTTCGATTCTTTGGTCCTTGATATAATTTCCATCCGGCGCATAGAAAACAGAAATGAGGCAGAAACCTTGACGCATTTAAGTCGAAGGGCGTAAGGCGTTTTAGTATGCATCTTGTTCTCTCGTTACATCTCTCTTTCTGCCCCTGAGAAGTCCTTTCTCATCCACTTCAGCCCACCACCATAGGTGACACACATATAGCTCAGCTACAAGATTGTACGGCAAGACACGTTCTAACTCAAGAATGTCGAGGTTTGATCCCAACCAGTCTACGTAGGACGTGGAGACAGGCAGACGGAAAGGCAGAGAGACAGATAGAAAGAGAGAGAGAGAGAGAGAGAAGGAGCAATCTGGCTGCCTCCAGCTTATTCTTGCTCTCTCGTCCTTCCTCGTTGTCGCCTCCTTCTAGTCTTCATCTTTGCCTATACTCTGCATGAACGCCTCATCTTGCTTACCTAGCGACGAGAGCAATGCAGAGAGAGAGAGAGAGAGAGAGAGGGAGGGAGAGAGAAAGAGCGAGAGTCACCCTCTAGTAGACCTTCGTTGCTACCTCCGCCTTCGAACAGGCCGGAGGTAGCTATATGAAGCTAACATGTTTCCTGGGCCGCTCTGACGAACGGACATGCAAACGCACACGAGACGTACCAGGTACGTGGGCGAAACGTGTATGGAACGTCATCAAGCTTCGCGGAGAGTTAGGGATGTCAAGCCACACCTACAATCTCACATATATGTACATACAGTGACATCTGCTTAGATACATATATATGCTAGTATATCCACAGCTCTAACCCACCTATGCATAACCAACAGTAAGCCTATATCGCTCTTGGTAGAACTTGCTCCATACACAACTCCTCCCTGTTATATACTTCCATATACAATATATACACACACACACACATGGATTTCCTGTATATGTGTACTTATATAGGTTGAACGTCAGACGTCGAACTCGAGGCCGGGTTGGGATTGCCGAATTCTCGAAGCCATTCCAGGACTACCGCGCGCTACTTCGTCCTATCCGTCCAAGCCCCTACCTCCTTCTCACTCCCTCTGTCTCTCGCTCACTGGTGCTTCATCCCCGAAGCACGAAGTGTATGTATATATTAGCATACAGCTGGTTGGGTCCCCGCAGTGGTTGCGGAAGTCACCGTGCCCCTGCCCGAGATATTCGATTAATATGGCATAAATATCATTCGCAGAGGGGAAATAGACCACGCGAATGTTGATGGCCAGAGAGGCTTGAGAGCCATCTCACTTCCTCCCTCTCTCTCTCTCTCTCTCTCTCTCTCTCTCTCTCTTTCCCACTCTCACTCTGTCGCACGCTCTCTTCATCTATATATCCAGGTATAAAGGAGATACAGGACAGAGGAATGAAAGCTGCGACGCATTCAGGGCGCAAGCAAGCAAGCAAGCGAAAAGGCACTCATGTTGGCTTCAGTTTGCTGGTGCTCGTCGTATTTTCAGCGATCGTGGTAACCTCCTTTGCGGTCCAGGCGGTTCCTATCACCCTTCTTTACCTCTCGATGCACGACAAAATGAGTTATTTACATTGGAAAGCCGTCGACGGACGTTATATATGCCGTAGAGACACGAAATCGTGGCTAGCACGCGGTTCCATGGACGCGCCCTGTTCGCGACCTACCGCATAACGTTTGAAGAGACCCGCAGAGCAAGAGAGGGAAAGGATGAGACGGAAAACCGGAGAACTTGGATGTTAGCCAAGGGCAACATGCATTAGCCATCCGCGTATTTGAAATTCAAGCCAAAGCAGATTAAATTCGTGTTTGCTCCCATCCACCCACTCGCCCAACCACCATCACCACCACCTACCCCAGGCCTCGTACTTCCCTTCTTTTATGAACGTAATGAAGGTTTTTGGTGGATAGGTCTTTCTTGTTCCACACTCGTCTTACAGTCAACGAGGAAAGAAAGCATGTTGAAATGAAAGCACGTATAGATGTCTTTCCTCGTTGGTCCTAATCCCCTCTGCATCTTTCTCATCGAGGTAAACGAGCGAGCGACACGAATGAGTGGAATAACTCACCGAGATCCGGGGAATGGTGCTACCACTCGGGGAGAATCCCTCGATCCGGTTGACCTCGCTCGCCTCGTCTCGATGCCAGTAAATATCACCTAGACTCGTTCCTTGATGAATGTCCACCAACGTGATTTTACCGAACGTTCGACGTCGGAAGGACACGAGGGTTCCAAAGCATCGCTAAAAAAAAAGAGAAAATCGGAGATACTTCGATCAGTGATCGAATCCGGGATGCTCCAGTGTTCGCTTAAATTACATTTTTTTTCTTGTTTCAAAGCATATTTCAAATTCGTGCCGGGAGACGTAACGACTTTGTCTCCCGGAAATGAATTTGTACTCGAGCTTCGCGATGCTACGAACGTATTAGTTGAGTGTAATTGGTTCGGGGTCTTTCCTTCAATTGTGAACCCGGTGAAAGATATCTCTTTACTAAGGAGATCGCTTTCTGTAAAGAAGACAAGGAATGAATGAGAAATCAACGGTTGATTGGAGGTTCCCTACGAGAGGGTTGGAACGGAAAGTTGTATTGAATTGCGACAGAACGCAATTGGAATGGGTTCTTACCGACATTTGTACACGGATCGTTATAGTCGCATGCCTGTTGTATTGTGTATCTGTATGCAGTCTATCTTCCTCCCTATCTATCTTTCGTTCCGTCTCTCTCACCCTGTCTACCTCGTTGAACCTCGAGCAATATTGGAACGTATATCAATTTTGTGCCGGACCGGGCCTGGCGCCCGGTCCTCGGCGTCGTTCCCGGGACCGGAAGCCCTGACTTTCCGGTAATTACCGTCCCGCGCCACACGTTCGACCCACGGAGGAAGAGAACCGATCGTTTAGCGTGTGCTTCAACCTCTCCACCGCTACCTCTTCTCTCTCCCTCTCTCATCCTCCCTCAAACCTGCACTGTTGTCCTCGTTTTCGGTATACACGACTCGGGAATATTCCGTACCCGGATTTTCATTCTCGATCCCTGCGGTCTCCAACGATAGTTCTCTCTGGGCGACCTCTCCCACCCTCTCCTCGGGTCTGCCGGGTAAACTATGGCCCAATAACGCCCACGATAAATCCTATCGAAATAAATATTACAAAAATAAAAAAGACAGAAGATATATATATATATATATGACGGTTGTGTAGAGACCGCAAGTAAATGTCGGTCGTACGTCAAGGATTAAAAGTGACAAGTACATGAAGCAAGAATGAAGAAGTAATGATTTTTCAGCTATGTCGTGTATTACAAATTTTTATCTCTCGAATCACGTATGACGTATTCGCGGTATTATTTCGCCGCCGTTGGTAAAGTTCCCTGGCACTGTGACCAACAGTGAGGTAGGACTGGAACTCACGACAAATGCTCGCTAGCACGAGCCAGGGAGTGATTAACTTTAATAACCAAGGGTGTCACGAGAAACGTTACTAGGGGTTAAAAGGAGCCAATTTAGCATGGAGTCTTAACAAAATAGGGTAAATGGGTAATGGTTCTATCTTCTTCAGAGAGATTCTCGACCAAGTCTTCTTCGATGCTTCCAGACAAACGTCCACTTTCTTAAAGTCTTCAGCCAATTAAATATTCTGCGAAATTTTTTTTTAAATTTGACCGAATTTTGAAGTAATTAAAAGCATTGACGAGTAATCACGATAAATGTAGACATCTTAAATACAAAAAATCGCCTCGACGAATGTTAATCAAAATTTCTTGTAACATGTCCGTGACCGCGTAAAAGTGAAAGAAAGAAGAGAAAAATAGGAATTTTTAAAAACAAAAATTCACGATACCCGCATAATACGTAACCGGAAGAATGGGCGAGACCGATGCATCTGCTCCACTTTCAAACATAAGAGGATTTTGGCGCGAGCATCGGGGTTCTGAAATATTTTTCGGGAAAAAAAGAATATATTTTTCCGTCCCGAGTGTGAAAGACAGACGAGGACGGCCCTTATGTTACACACGTCGCTATACGTATATACAGATCGAACGGTTGGAAAAGAACCGGAGCATGCATCAAGGCGGGCGCTATACTTCCTGGGTTGAAAACTTTCGACGAAGCGGCACTCCTCCAGCTGCTGCAGTAAAGGAGGTCCGAGAAGGATTTTTCGCTTGATGAATTTCATTTTTCCGGACACCCGAGAAACTCCTAGTGGATGCGGGCGCGGAGAGCAAAAGTCTTAAACTCCTCGCTTCGTACTTGTGTGCAGTTCATGATGATTGAGCTGTTCGGCCTCTTAGCTGCCTAGCAGCGATTGGCCACCCTAGCGAGTTAACGGTTTAATAAACGGGACGAAACCGCGAGAACAAAATAACTTTACAGCAACTAACAAGATCTTTAAATTTCCATTATTCTCCAATTATTCTTTACCTTCGTCGAATTAAATCCCAAACTTTGGGAAAAATTTGCAACGCCGATTAAAAATACAAAATCTCGGATTTTAATTTCGCCCAATGCTTTATTGGCAACCCGACAATATTTTATTCGAATCGTTTAACTCGTAAACGTTATTCGATCATAATAAACTTAAAATACGATCCACTTTTCTCATTTCGTTATGGCAATTCCTCCAAAACTATTCTGAACTCTCTTAAACAGCCGATGACTGTGCCGTTAACCCTAAAATCCACGAATATACGTAACATCCTCGTCGTCGAGGGCTGCGGAAGGTAGATGGCGAGGTCGGCTACGTGCAACTTATATATCCATAGCCAGCAGCACCCAGAGCAGAGCAGAGGAGCATCAGTGCAGCACGGAGGGTAGAATAGGGGTTGCAAAAAGAAGGGTTTACGTGGGCGGGGCTGCTCACCCTTACACTGCTTGTTCACTCGCCTCCTCCTCCCCCCCTTCCTCCCTTGTATATATATATATGTATATACGTTTATACACAATACCCGGGGAATCCCAAGCGCGCAGCGAGGTTCCTAGCAGCGCACAGCAGCAGCATCGCAGCACAGCGAGCGTCGAGGGAGGGGTTGAGGGATGAACAGAATGAAGGGTGAAGAGGAGTGAGAGGGAGAGATCGGTATAGGAACAGAGAGAAAGGGGGGCTAGTGCACGCGGGTTTCAAAAAGAATGAAATAACGGATTGGGTTGTGGCCAACTGGCCGGGTTCCAACCAATCCTTGGTCGGCTCTCTCTTTCTCTCTCTCTCTCTCACTCTCTTTCTCTTTCCTGGTGAATGTACGGCCATACTGATGTATGTTACCACTCTCTCTCTCTCTCTCTCTCTCTCTCTCTCTCTCTCTCTCTCTCTCTCTCTCTCTCTTTCTCTGACAATCGCTGTACAGCACTTCCAGCTTTTCGATGGGTGATTCAGAGCAAGGGGCGAGGACAAAGTTTCCTAGAGGATGAAAAGTGTAGGTATATCGTACTAGCATCGACTTTCGCTTCCAAATCATACTTGATCAATAATAGACGCTTAGATCTCCCTTTTTTTTCTTTTAACCCTCGCTTTATACGTACCACCCTCGATGAAAGAGACCGAAATCCACCCTCTCGCGATTCAAAGATAGCGTCGTCGGACCTTTGTTCGAAATTAAATTCCACTCTCCGTCTCGAAACATTTCGCGAACATTTAATTAGCATATTTGTACCGACGACTTGACAAGGGGATAGTTTTATAAAGATTTTTTTATTCTTTTTGTCGTTGACGTTTTCTTGACTCAAAAGTCCGGGGTTCGAAAACTGTGTGTGCGTGTGTGTGTATGTGTGTTAGAGAAAGAGAGAAGGAGAAAAGGGGACTGGAAGAAGAATTCACATCGTCGAAGCGGGCAAACTATTTCAGAGAGTTTCGTCTTATCTGAAATTACTCGGATAATTTATCGTTAAGTGCGCGGAGCGGCGTTGAACGACGCCCTGTGTATATATACACACACTGTGTATCTCTATGCTATTTCGTGTCTCCCTACTACCCCACCGTTCTACTATACGTATACCCCTTGATAGTCACTCGGGTCACGTTGACTCGATGCGATAAATCAATGAGAAATTTCTCTCGACAAACGTCCCATCCCCGTCCAACGTCTCTCTCTCTCTCTCTCTCTCTCTCTCTCTCTCTCTCTCTCTCTCTCTCTCTCTCTCTCTCTCTCTCTCTCTCTCTCTCTCTCTCTCTGCTACCCACCGATCGTGGGAATGTAAATAGTCTTATTAATTGTACCGACGAAGAGCGAAACTTTGCTGAATTTTATTCAGGAAAGATAAATCGTAGAAAGCTAAAATACACGTAGTTAAAAGTACTTTAGTCGGTCGACTTTTCTGACAAAAAGAAAAGTAGGAAAGAGATAGGAATGAAACAAAAGGTAGATACGAGATTTAAGAAACGTACGGGGGAGAGAGAGAGAGAGAGAGAGAGAGAGGATTTACGGATCGAAAATGCGACGTTTAAGAGACCGAGGTGGAGGAGAACAATTACCAATTGAAGATTCGTTTTTAGCCTGATTCTTTTTTTCTCTTCGCTTCGTATTTTGTTTTTCTCGCTCTTGGGATTTATATGAGAATTTTGTTGACACGTTTGTTACAGTGCGGACGAAGGATTCGACGGTACGTATCCTACAAATGTCGTAGTAAAGGACAATGGTACGTGCCTGTACGTGCCACCAGGAATATTCAAGAGCACTTGCAAGATAGACATCACCTGGTTTCCCTTTGACGATCAGCGTTGCGAGATGAAATTCGGCTCTTGGACCTACGACGGCTTTCAGGTAAACCGTATTTATGTGTAAAATTGGATCCTCCTTCGATCCTTCCTACCATCCTCCATTGCGGTCTTCGATTTACCGATTACCAGATTTTTCCTTTTGTCGTATTTCTTCGTTGACTGTTTTTTTTTATTTTTGTTACTTCCTCTTCGTCTCGACCACGTCCTTTTCATTCAACCCCTCCCCCCCCCCCCCCCCCTTTTCACGAAACTCTCTGTAACCACTCGATTAGATTTTCCGCCTTGACGTTCACCTTCCGTCCGTCGCATCGCCGCCAACCACCCCGTACCCTCCAATTCGTCAGAATTCTTTCCACAAGGAATTCAATTTTAATCCACGACCTATTTTTGTTTCAAGTGACTTTCAGTTATTTGAGACACTCTCCGCCACGAATTCCATCTAAAATTTAATAACTTGCGGAGGGGTGAGGGGGTGGGGAGGGAGGGTGTTAAGAATTTAAAAACGTTACGTTAGCTCGTATAATTAATAAAGGATGGAAGACCTTTCGGAAGAATCTATTGCGAAAAAAGGTAAAATTCCGCGAAAGTTTATTTTCCGATAAAGAAAGAAACGCGAGAGAGATTTGGCGAGTGGGGTTGGTGAGGGAAGGACTGCAGTGATTACAATCACGTTCCCGAGCGGAAATCAAATACTCGATAGCGCGAGACGTAAACTTATTCTTTCGCCTTCGAAGTTGGGGTGGCTACGATTCGTTATCTATTCGGGAGCTTCCCCTTTCCCCCATCTCGCCCCTCCCCCCTTCTCACCCAACCAGCAGCTTTCGTTCGAGACTACTCTCGATGTTTCGCCTCGGAAGCAATCTGATATCACGCCCGACGAGTGTGCACAAACGCGAATTGAGCCGCGAACGAAAGGAATTTCAACTATTTGAACGAGTCCCGGCTGGCAATCGGCAAACAAAGCTCGAATCCTCGTCGCGAATTCGTATCCAAGTAATTACGCTCTTACTTCTTTTTTCACTTTCGTCCAAAGAATTGGGAACTTAGCTTCGTACGTACGTTAATTAAATAAATCGAAAGTATTAATTGTTTCGTCGAGACGATGAGGGATTAATTAAGTATATAATTATGATAAAATTAACAAAAAGAAAGCATTTTATAAATATAAGCCTCACTGGAAAAGATGGAACAACTCGGACAAGTTTGTAGTCAACCAAGAGTTAATCAATGATTAAAATTCTGATTATTGAATTAATTAATCAAAATTATACGATTGAGGGTTAAAAAATTATGAAAAATTGATTCTTATCCTCTTGAACCGTGGCTCGTTTAAAACTACAGTTTCGTGTATTAATCGTGTCGAATAACCTATTTGCTTTTGTTACTTGGGTTAAAAAACGAATTAATTCCACGCCGCAAAGGGAAATGGAATAAAAAATTGCGCAATCGCTTTCGTCCGTTATTCGTCAACGGGTCGACGGTTTATAGAAAATAGATAAATAAAAAAAATAACCCGTGTTTGTGATTTTCTTCTTTTTTTTCCAACCGATAGAAGAGCTTCTGGTCTCGTTGGACGTTATAGAGTAACTCGTCGAGAAAATTTTACATCGAATGGAGCGTATTGCTGTGTATGCATGACACACACACATACCAGACACACAGACACACAGATGCACGCGTATCGTTGTTATAACGTGTGCGGAGAGATACGAACACATTGATGGACAACGTAAACGAGGGACGCCGCCCTGACGATCGGCTTTCTCTCTCTCTCTCTCTCTCTCTCTCTCTCTCTCTCTCTCTCTCTCTCTCTCTCTCTCTCTCTCTTCTCTTTCTCTCGAGTGCTTCGTAACGCAAAAGCGAAAAAAATAGCTACAACGCTCATCGATCGAGAACTGATGGAAAAAAAAACACTATCAACGAGATATTTTTTCTGTGATGCAATACTATGTCCTGCGAGTGTTTCATCTTCCTCGTGTTCTGATCACTATTTTTATACCACACATTTCGATGCCATTTCTTTCTATTCCTTCAATATATATTTATATATATTATATTGGAATATAATAATAATAATAATAATAATAATAATAATAATAATATATAATATTATATGATATTATATTATATTATATTATATTATATATTATATTATGTATTATATTATATATTATATTATATATTATATATTATATATTATATATTATATATTATATATTATATATTATATTATATTATATTATATTATATTATATTATATTATATTATATTATATTTATTATATTATATTATATTATATTATATTATATTATATTATATTATATTATATTATATTATATTATATTATATTATATTATATTATATTATATTATATTATATTATATTATATTATATTATATTATATTATATTATATTATATTATATTATATTATATTATATTATATTATATTATATTATATTATATTATATTATATTATATTATATTATATTATTATATATTATATTATATTATATATTATATTATATTATATATTATATTGTATATTATATTATATATTATATTATATATTATATTATATATTATATTATATATTATATTATATATTGTTTTATATATTATATTATATTATATATTATATTGTATATTATATTATATATTATATTATATATTATATTATATATTGTTTTATATATTATATTAATTGTAATATAATAATAATAATATTGTATAATATTATATTGTATGATATTATATTATATTATTATTATATCATAATATATATATGTGTGTGTGTATGTATACAACGTTTGAAACAATATATGAAAAATGTATTTCTTTATTCTTCCAGTTGAATCTTCAGTTGCAAAACGAAAGCGGTGGGGACATTAGCAGTTTCATTACGAACGGTGAATGGGACTTGCTGGGTGAGTGTTGCTTTTTTTATATTCCGCCTCATTAACGCTTCGAAGTCTCTGATGGAAGTCCTTTTGCCCGGTGCTCAGCTCTCAGCCCTTTTTTGTCCCGTACACACAGCAATCTCGAGTCATGGCACGAAGTTATGTAATGTGTATATAAACATATATATATTATGTACACATACATGTACACTATTTCTTCTTTACTGTAACGCAAGAGCTCAACGCAGAGCTTTTTCGACCCTTAAACTTGTACTGACCGCACGTTCGCTCGAGCCACTTCGTGCGAACCTCCTTCCCCTAAAATTCCAGCCTCAGTTTTCCCATATTATTCGCATTAAAACCTGCGACCCACGTTGAATTTTAAATTTCGTAATTTATCTCGAAATAAAATAGTCGCTATTGTCGGAATTACGATCGTAGTCGTTACTGACCCAGCGCAACAATCGTTCTGCATTTAACATATTTGTATCTTCAACCTGTAAAATAATAATAATCGATTAAAAATTTCAATCGTTATTATTTATCTTTTATCCATATAAATGAATATTTTAACGAAATGAATTGTAATCTAATGATAAAATTTTATGGTACGAGCAATTACATTATGTATGACGTTTGACGCAGGGGTGCCCGGTAAAAGAAACGAGATCTATTACAACTGCTGTCCAGAGCCTTACATAGATATCACATTCGTCGTAATAATAAGGAGACGGACACTCTATTACTTCTTCAATCTTATCGTACCCTGCGTTCTAATAGCCAGTATGGCGGTACTCGGATTCACTCTGCCGCCAGACTCCGGTGAAAAACTATCGTTGGGTGAGTACTTTGATCAAAATTCTAATTATGAAAATCGCAATAGTTATAACGAAAATTATAATAATCGTAATAATTATGGTAATGATAACGATTGTAGCAATGATAATAATAGAAAGTGATATCGGTAATATCAATAATAAACTTGGCAGAATGAAATCCGCTCGTGAACCGACAATCACGCCTGACCAATAACGCACTTTCACTACTACTTAACTGCCTCGTCATTATAATCGACTGTGTTTTGTCGCATTCTGAATCCAATACGATTTAACGATTATCGTCTTTTTTCCGGCTTATCGGGTATAAGTGTGTTTGATCGGGAACGAGGATTTTGCTCGTCGACTCAACTTTACGCTAATTAATACCAACAATAAGACTCGTACTCGTCCCACTCACTTCGTTTGGCTTTCAGGGGTAACGATTCTCTTGTCCCTCACTGTGTTCTTGAACATGGTAGCCGAGACAATGCCGGCAACGTCCGACGCCGTGCCGTTATTGGGTGAGTTAACGACTTCATCAAATAGCTTCTGCGATATACAGCTATAAGCGATAATTGGCTAGCGGGCTTAACGGCTAAATGTACAACTTTCATAACGAACAGATTTCAGCTCAAATTCGAAATAGCAGAAGCTGCATTTTTCTCAAAAATGCAAAATATTCGTATTGACGTTCAAAAAAATTATAATCTCGTTACTCTTTTGAGCAATAAGCTATCGCTAATATCTATATTTCTATATAATTTGTAAAATCAAACGGTGAATAATGATTTGTACGTCACCCGTGTAACATATGTAATACGTTCATCGATTATTGAGTCTTCGCCCGCTTAATCAATCAATTTACAAACGCTTGACAAACGTTGGATAAATCAATTAGTCTCAATTGCATTATGTTCATGGTCGCGATATAGAGCGATAAGTGATTATTAGCTAGTAAGCGTAAGGGCTAAATCTACAATTTTCACGACGCAAAGATTTCAGCTGAAGTTCGAAACAGCAAAAGCTGCATTTTTCTCAAAAATGCTAAAAATTCGTATTGACATTTGAACAAATTATAATCTCATTACTCTTTTGAGCAATAAGCTATCATTAATATCTATATTTTTATATAATTTATAAAATCAAACGGTGAATAATGATTTGTACGTAACCCGCGTAACATATGTAATACGTTCATCGATTATTGAGTCTTCGCCCGCTTAATCAATCAATTTACAAACGCTTGACAAACGCTGGATAAATCAATTAGTCTCAATTGCATTATGTTCATGGTCGCGATATAGAGCGATAAGTGATTATTAGCTAGTAAGCGTAAGGGCTAAATCTACAATTTTCATGACGCAAAGATTTCAGCTGAAATTCGAAACAGCAAAAGCTGCATTTTTCTCAAAAATGCTAAAAATTCGTATTTGCCTTTGAACAAATTATAATCTCGTTACTCTTTTGAGCAATAAGCTATCGCTAATATCTATATTTCTATATAATTTGTAAAATCAAACGGTGAAAATGATTTGTACGTAACCCGCGTAACATATGTAATACGTTCATAGATTATCGAGTCTTCGCGCGCTTAATCAATCAATTTACAAACGCTTAACAAACGTTGGATTAATCGATCTGTTTGCAGGAACGTACTTCAACTGCATTATGTTCATGGTCGCGAGCAGCGTAGTCAGCACTATTCTCATACTGAATTATCATCATCGAAACTCGGATACCCACGAAATGTCCGAATGGGTAAATTTATCTGTCGACAATCGTCCAACGTCCTATTATAGTTATGCGATAATAGTTCCGTAGTATGTCTTTATGTATATATATCGATACATGTGAGATCGATAGATAGAGCGACCGCGTGCACGACGATAGAGCGTTCCAGTGACGTGAAATCATATCTCGATCAGCTACCACAAATCCCCAACGATTTTGCCGACACATCGAATTATCTCTCCTTTACCCTCTCTCCGTCTCTTTCTCCTTCCATTCCCGTTCGTCATAGCCCATGGACCAACGCATCTGACTGCATCGTCGCTCATGATCGATTTTCTCGCGCATCAGCGCACACCTGTCGTCGCTAATTTATCATACACAACTAATAAACGTTTCCGTTATCGTTCATAGGTGAGACTCGTATTTCTGTGCTGGCTCCCATGCGTCCTGAGAATGTCCAGGCCAACCGACAAAGAGGAGAAAGATGCTACCAAATCGCAGAAACCCTCGCCCGTCACAGGTGATCAATTTCACGAACGATCTTTGAGATTCATCGTACCAAAATCAAACTATCGAAATAAGCTTTCCTATAACATTTTTCATTTAAAATTTCTGTTAAGCAATTTGTATACAAAATAATTTTTGTTTACATTTTTGGAATTATTTACAGAGAAAAAGAGTTAACAATAGTTCAAAACGATGATCGATGAAACCGATGTTAATAATTTTGTATATTTTCAAGGCCCTAGCAAAGCATACGGAGATCTCGAGCTTCATCAGAGAAGCAGCAAATCGCTATTGGCGAACGTACTGGATTTAGACGACAATGCTCTAGCACCGCACAACAATCTGTTAAACAACGTTTACAGTACACCGGGTCCTCATCATCATACGATGGGACACGGCCACAGTCACATACACACGACGCCACATCATCATCACAGTCACACGGCAACGACGACGCCGCATCATCAACACAGCACGCCTTTGCCACATTCGTCGTATCCCGCTCATCCGATCGCTCATACACCTCATCATCATCAACATCCACCGGAAACCGGTGCACCACCCGTTGAGACTATACTGCAGAGCGCCTGTTTCTGCGCGCGATACGAGCTCATCCTTATTCTGAAAGAGATCAAGGTAACGCATCGCGTCGGTGACGCCCATCAATATTCTTGTTTCTAAAGTTTTTTTTAGGCAAAGAACTTCCTCGTAAGGTAAGAGACAACGATTCCTCCTTGGCTTCGTAACGGATGTTGAAATTTTTCCAGAAGACAATGACATCGTTGCCACAAGAGGTTTTAAAATACATTCTAATGCAAATTCTAATACGACTAATTTTCTTTTTAAGATTTTTTAGATCGGGCGATGACGGGAAGAAATTTTCTTTGATCCAACATTGTTGGATTGTCCCAAACTTTTCTCTAGACTCATCCGATATTCTACGAAAGAGTCGCGGGAATGCGGGAATTCGAGTCGAGAATTCAAAAATAAGCGCGAGGAATCACGAGCAAAAGTCTTGAATTTTTCTAGGCTCGAAAATTGCTTAGTATTTTCGATCTAACGATTTATTCCTCGAATACAATTGAAAAAAGTATTTACTCATATTTGGCACGAGTTGTTCGAATTAAAAAATCGCAGCTTTCTCTCACCAATGGGTGATTTGACACAATGAAAACAGCCGAATCATCATCGTTCTCGTCTTTTTGGAAGAGACATTCCACAATCGCTGATCCGTCGTAAGGGTGGTTTACTGTGCCAAAGTCAAAAATAGAACGTGGCTCGATCTATCCCAGCACCAATAATAATCCAACCTGGATCCAACCTTGAGATCGACGAAGCCTTCTTAACTCTACAGTAACGCGTATACCCTTTATTCCACTGGTTTACCATCGCCACTGGTCCGTCTGACCAAACCAAGGCATTTCTACTGCGCTCCATCCAGCAGTCCCTCTTATTCAATCCACGATTACTAAAATCGAAGCTTTGTATCTTAATCATTTTCTCCGAAGCAATTCACAGTAAACCGAGTTGAAAGAAAAATGTTCAAAGAATCTTATCGAAAAATAACAAAAAACAAACAAAAATAGAACAAAAATACAGTCAACGAGACAAAGGGATAGAAACTCGTTTCAATTCGGGGCCGAACGTCTCATAGTAGAAAACCAATCGACGCGATCAATCCGAAGTTCAACCGTTTATTTTCTTTTTAAAACGTTGTTTGCGCTCATTTTTGTTCGAACCGCGAACTTATCGTCCAACGAGTGGGTAAACGGGTGAGAGGAGGGAGTGTGAGGTCGCGCAAGAGACAGAGAAGCGAAGCGTGGGTTGCCGAAGGCTCGTTCGAACTTATAAGCACGGTAGGGTCGCATTCCCGTTGAAATCCATTGCCTCGTATCGTTTTCGCGAGTCTCGAACGAGGCGGGCACGTAGTCCTTCCTCAACCTCCCTGGTACAGCCAAATGGCTCTGCTGACTCGACAGCTCGACGATACGATTCCAACCGACCCCTCTCGACTGCTCCCCTCCCCTCTGGCCCGACCCTCTCGCGCCCCTTGCCACGCGTCGGTGATATGAATGTTTGTGCAGGATTATTACTTTTCGAAGCTGGCGAGTCTCCCGGCCGCAGCTCTGAGAGTTGATATAGAGCCAAGAAGTCAAACACACTCGAACGACGCAGCGTAGTATTCCATAATTATGCGATGAAAGCCCCCTTGACGAGAAAGAAGCGATGATAAAGAAAGAAAAAGGAAAAAAAAACCTTTTTTTGCAAAACAGAAAGAATCCCTGATGCCAGACCGCACGTGAAACGTGCGTGTGTCTTTACCGGTCGCCCGTTTCCTTCGTCGTTCAATTCTAAAAAAATTCGATGAAAGAAAAACAATAAAAAAAAAAAAAAAGAAAAAAAAAGAAAATAAAATGAAACTAAATAAAAGAAGAGAAAAGAATCCTTTAAAAAAAAGAATATAAAAAAAAACAGCTAAAAACACAATGAATTTCTGCTCTTCATCCTCTCACTCTTGTCCAAATGAAGTGAGAAGTAAGAGACAGAAATTGGGAAACGACGAAAGATTGTTGAAAACAAAAAAAGGAAAACAAAAAAAGAAAACAAAATCGATCGAATCGTTTCTCTGTTTTTCCGCAGATAATAACGGATCAATTGAAAGACGAGGATGAGAATACGAAGATAACGAACGACTGGAAATTCGCGGCGATGGTGATCGACAGGATGTGCCTAATCATTTTTACTTTGTTCACCATTATCGCTACTATCACCGTCCTGTTCTCGGCGCCTCATATTATCGTCACGTGATTCAAAAAGCCAGGGTCTCATACGACACGGAAAATCATCGACGACGACGACGACGACAACGACGACGACGATAAGGACGATAACGACGATAACGACGATGACGACGACGAGAACGACGACGACGTAGGCGACGCGGGCGACGAAGACGACGGCAAAGACGAGGAAACGAATCGCACAACGGTGGAGGACAACGACGTCGGGAAGAACGCAGAATACGCGCGTGAAAGCGCGACGACAACGTCAACGACGAAAGCTCGCGTCGTTCTCGTCGTTATCGTCATCGTCGTCGTCGTCGTCGTGAACGAATATTCTCACGGCGAGTCGTGGTTTCGCGTTTTTTTTCTTTTTCCTTACGCTCGTAATTATCGCGTCGTCGTCGTTGTCCCGGCGTTCGTACGCCATAACGGCGCGTTACTTATAAATATCGCGTCAGGAGAAAAGCGCGGCCGATGTCGTCGAAACTAGGAAAACAAGAGAAAAGGAAAAAACGTTTGTCGTTGTTTAAGAAATTGAAAGGGCCGATCGCGCGTTAGTTTCGCCCTTGCGTGTAACGTCGCGCGTTCGTCATTGGCCCGCGCACGTGTATGCGCATTGTATAACGCGGCTGCGATGTAAAATTTCAGCGACGTCTTTCTGATCGTAATTCGATCGAGTATCGATCATCGATTCGAATAGAGCAAAGAAAGAAAACACGTCAGGCGTGAAAGAAGTAAAAATAAAAAAAGAAAAGAAAAAAACGAGCTAGCGGAGGAAGAAAGATGTCAAACGGGAAGAAAGAAACGCGACGGGCACGATTGAGAAACGGTCGATCGTAAATTAAGACAAAAATAATAATATAACAAACAACAAGCGTTCGCGCGATGTACACACACTGCACGCAAAAACTGATAACGCAATGCTCATACGAAAAAGAAAAACTAACAAAAAAACAAACAAAAAGCAACAAAAATAAAAAATACATAAAATAGAGTAAAGATAAAGATTAAAAAAAAAACGTGGGGAATGAAAAATGCCGTGACGCGCGCATTAAATTATTGCGATACATAAGCAAAACGAATATTAAAAAAAAAACAACAATGATAAACTCAGTCCCGCCACCGAAACCAGAACGCTAAGAGAATTAAGCATAAACATTCCATTCGCACACGCACACACGAAAACACGCGGACGGACGTGCGCCAGAATCCCGCGCGAAACGAAAATGAACAAAAAGAAATGAGGACGTGAGCCAAAAGCGATGAAATAATAATAACGGTAACGATAATATAATTAACAATAGTGGCTCGTCGTTTAATGCCTTCGACGTTATTAACTCGGTTTGTACGAAAGAAATGCAACAAAAAGAAAAAAAAAAACAAACCAAAAATCAAAAGAAACCGCGAAGAAACGAGAGACTTAACGTTGGGGTTGAATTTTCGTCGCGATCGTTGGGGCTCTGCCCGTGTTTTTCGAGTCGAGGATACGCGATGTAAGCGCGAGAGAAAAAAGAATCGAGAAAGAAAACAAACATAGACACACACACACACACACAAACACGCGCACACTCGTAAACATTACACGCCAAAAAAGGAGAAAAACCAGAAAGAAACGGTAGAAAAAATAAAAAGAAAAAAACCAAAAAAAAAAACAAAAAAAAACAAAAAACAAAAGAAATTATGAAAACTGTGCAATGGAAGCATAAAAGCGCACACATTATACTCTCAACGCAATGAACTGCCAAGGTGATTCAAATGCCCGTGAATTTTATTATCCGTATCACTAGTACGTAAAGTATGACAACTATGAAGATTTATACTACGGTTATAAGTGGCGTGCGTTTAAGGAGAAGTGGACGAGAGGATGATTTAATGAAAGAAAAAGAAAACCAAACAACCAAAAAACAAAACAAACAAACAAACAAAGAAAACAAAACGATTAAGAAAGAAAGAGAATAAATAGCACCGTATTCTTCATTAGGTTTAAGCGAAAAAAAATCCACGCGCGATGAGAAAACGAAAATCTCCTCCCCCCACCCCGCCACCGAAATCAACCTCCCTCCCCACCGACCCCCTGAAAATAAACCTTAGGTAATTAGCTTTCTTTTAGTTTCTAAGCGACGTACGTTTTACTTTATACGTAAAAATGTGTATATACACATACATATATATATAAGCATATATGTATATATTTATATATATATATATGTGTGTATATGTATGAAAACATTTAAATATCGTGAAACGCGAATCTTAAAATTGCATTTATAAATGACAAAGAAAAAACAAGAAGAAGAAAAAGAAATGATGTAAACGAAGAAAAACCAAAAACACATGTACGTAATTGTCTCAACGAGAGAGAGAGAGAGAGAGAGAAAGAGAGAGCGAGAGAGAGAGAAAGGAGGAAATACGCAAAAAGAGCAAATCTCACGATGCATATAAATATTTGAACATGTATATATATATTAACGCGTATATATATATGTATATATATACATATACACATATAAACATATGTATATGAACGTATATATGTATATATATATATATATATTGTATTATAGTTGTCACGTACCTCTTCGCCCCCTTTATCTCGCTTTCCGGCCGCACGCCACTCTCTACCGAGGGGCGCAGAACAGCGATTATTATATACAACACGGAGAGCCCACATTGGATTTATCCGTTAAGAGAACAAACAAAAAAACCAAAAAAACAAAAAGAAAAAAATACAAAAAAAAAAGATTTAAAGAAAAAACTAATTCTCAAATAGTTATTACACGTTAAAAGAAAAAAGAGATTAAATTGAAAACAAGAAAAAAACAAATGGGAAAGACACTTACACGCGGATACAGACATTTACACGTACATACATACACAGACACACACACACGCGCGCGCGCGACACACGCTTACCCACCAAGCACATCCAAGATCTTTGATCGGACACTCTCGTGCGTTCGAGTAATAAAAAAAAAAACCGAAAGTGCACGCGGTGTCCTCTACATTATCGCGTCTTCCAAATCGACACGAGGACCGTTTCGTCGGATTTGCGTGAACATTTTTTTTTTTTGGAAAAACGCAAGGGAAGGAACGGTAACGTCGTTTCTCTTCGTCTTCCATCGTCGAGGATCCAACCCCACGCCGCAAAAAAATAAACCGTCCGCGCAATTTGATTCGCGAGAAAATTTTGGAACGCCAAAAGTACACGAGAGAGAAAATAAAACGTGTTCGGAAAAAGGTTTTTAATGTACGTTCGACGAAACGGTACCGATTTAGTCACTTTCTCGTCAATTTCTCTCTATCTGTCGTTTCTAACGTGACTTTGATCATTTTTGTTTTCGTTTTTCATTTCCTTTCCTCGATACTAACCTCCTCTCGTTCCGATATCGGTTTTATCGAGATTGAATTATTCTTTTCTTTTCTTTTCATCGAATCGATCGACGACTGTTTTAGATTATATCGGCATCGTCCTTTCCTCACCCTCGAATCCAAAAATATCTCTCAAACTTGTCTTCCTCTACTTGATATATCATTCGAAATTCGAAAAATACGATTCGCTAACCGAGGGCATAAATTTGCCTTTGTCAACGATTGAAAGTTTATAATATTCCTCAAAAATCTACGAAAACGTTAAGAAAAATGAGAGGGAGAGAGAGAGAGAGAGAGGGGGAGAGAAAAATAAAAAATAAACCTATGTGATTCCCCGACCCAAAGTCGAGGCTCGTTCACCTCGTACGAGATTATTCAACAAAGATTCGGTATTTATCGTCATAGGAATTAAATAATAAACGCGATGATTAATATATTTCGCGTTGTATCATAGTTCGAACGACCGCGGAATTATAATTATTACGAATTGTTTTTTTTTTCGTGGTCACCACCTCATAGGCTCGGTCGTAAATAATTTCGTGTCTTATTTTCATTTCGTTTCACAATTCGCCATTATAACTGCAACACTCGATAAACATTCGATATTAAGGAACAAGCAAAAAAATAAATCGGTTAAAATTATATGAAAAAAAAGAAAACCAAATGAACGAGATAAATGCCAAAAATCAATGAAATGTTTCGGGAGAACAACTCGAGGCTTTAATTTTCGTCGTGAAAACGGTTAATTTCAGTTTCTCGTGATGGAAACGACGTTCCTTTTCATGGGAAATCAAAAAATGATCTTCGAGGGATGAAAACGAGAAATAATTCAAAACAAAAAAACAAATAATGCAAATAAGAATTAAGCTTTCTTCCGGTCTTGTTTACGAACGATCTCGCGTGCTCGTAGACTCTCGTACCATCACGAATCAATCAATTAAGATCGAAAGGAAAAATGAAAGAGAGAGAAAGAAACACAGAAAGAATATAACAGTTGTACATTTGGCCAATGGCATTGACGCGACAACCAATCATATTATCTTTTAAATAATATTAACGATACGATTAATGATGATTAAAAAAAAATAAAATGGAAGAAAAAAAATAAACAAACAAACAAACAAACAAACGTTGTTAATGATGTTACTCGAATGAATAAATATTAGAGTATTAAAATTAAACAATGATCGTTGCGAGTTCCGATCGTGTATCAAATTGACAATTTCGGTCTTGAATAAAATAACAAAAACCAAAAAAAAAAAAAGAAAGCAACGTCAAACGTATTGAAGAAAGGAAAAACTTGGCGAAGATGTTACGAGTGATCGAGTAGAGGATGGCAAAATAAAAAGTTATAAAAACTAATAATAATAATAATAATGCTAAATTAAAATAAAGTTAAAACGCCAAAAAATTTTAAAGACACGGAGAATCATGAAAAGGAGGTTCGCCTAGTAAGGGTGATAGGACGAAGGAAAAAAATGTAGGAACACCCATGTCGAATAACGGAGAACATAAATAAAAAAAAGAAAAGAATAATAATAATAATAATAATAATGATAAATGGCATATTGGAGATCGCGCCCTCTCGCGCTTTGCTTCAAGTCGGTGGATAATATTTCCCAGTTTGCGAATTAATTATTTTGTTGGCCGACGCGTCGTTCAATCGCGAACGACTCGTCGTAGCACGTACATAGCATTTGTTCTCGGACTATTGGAGAAATTAATTTAAACGAATAAAAATAAAGTATAAAACATACGCATAAAAAATATTAAAAATAATAATACAAAATGGAATAAAACATAAAACATAAAAATATGAAATATAAAATAAAATAAATAAAAAATAAACGTTAATAAAAGAATCGATCGAAGCGTAGAAAACGAGATATATATCGGCGACTCGTCCAGCTTCTCTGTAGTTCGCGAGACGTAAAATAACAATAATCGACGTAAAATAATAAAAACAAAGAAAAAACAAAAAAACATTAAATATCAAGAAAAATACGAGAGAAGCTCGCGTCGTCTGCGAGCTCGCGAAATATTGCCACTTGCTTGCGAAACGAGGTAGCCCGTTCATCTTGAAAATTCATCTCGAAGAGAGAATTCGTTGATGCGCATAAAAAGATAAAACGATAAAAAATAAATAAATAAATACTAACGATAACGAATAATAATAATAACAATAATAATATTAATAATAACAATAATAATAGCGATAAAGATAATACGAAATTTTTGTCCTGATTTTTATTTTTCTTTCGCGAATTGTGAGATATAATTATAAGTCTCGTGTGATATCTCGATCGTGTTGTGCCCGAACGGCGCGTGATAAAAATCGAGCTTGAACGTCGTTTTTCCCCGAATAGCGATCTCTCCGTCGCGATTATTCCAAAAAATGACGCAGATTTTTCTTTTCTTTCGTTATCGCCATCGTCGATGGGATCGTTCGCGAATGAAAACAACAAAAATAAATAAATAAACGGATAAATGCTCAAAAAAAAATTCGCGAAACGACAATAGGAGACGAGCGCGAGAAAATTCCTCAAAATTGACGCAACGTCGACGTCGGCGGTCGATCGAAATTTGCGAAATTAAACGAGGACGGAGAGCGCGGGAAGGTGGCAAGAAAAGTTGAATAAAAGAACGCGAACAAATTAACAGAATGAAAATGTATTCGAGCTCTTCACTTCCAGACATCACTCGAGAAATAAAACAAATCGTGCTCAGAATAAAACGAGTTTCAACGTTACATTGCTTTGCCGAATGTTTTCATTTTCTAAGCCAATTATATCCTCATCGTCGCTCGAACGTCTCGCTATTCTCCTCCGTGCACTTTCCAAGAAATTTTACATCAAAGTCGCTGCTAATTCCTACTCCCGACATCGCGCTCAACAATTTATCGACTTGAAAATATCGTTGCTTCCGTTGTTCCGAGGTAATTGTCAAAGAAAACGACAGACAAAAAACGAGATAAAATCAATTTGCGACTTTGAATCGCCGAAAGTCGGAAATTCAAGTGCCAAAATTTGCTAACGACTGCTCGTCGTGGAAATAAATTAAAAAGAACAAAAAAGAAAACAGATCGTGCCAAGAAATTTATAGAAATCCGAGAGACGTTTCGTCTCGCGAAACAAAAATAGACGAGAACAGAATGGGAAGAAAACAAAAACAAGAACAAAAACTAAATTGCGAAAAAGAAAAATAAAGCGCGAGGGTCGTGGCAAAATATTGTGTCTATTTTCCGAGAAAGAGAAAACGAAATATTGTAAAAATCGCTTGAATTATATTAAATTGCGTACGAAATGTGCGAATCGATTCTTACGAACGTCGAAAATCTGATGGCGCGATCGAACTGTGCGATATTTTCAAAAATCCAACGGTTGACTGGCTGACTTTTACTATCGAACTTAAATTTCCTAACTCGACAAGTAAAAACAGGATTATCATTTTTTTGTAAGCCATAAAATCCTGCGTCGAGCTACTGCTAGTTGACGATCGAATAAATCGTACCCCGGTCGATACCACACCGGATAAAAAAGAAATGAAAATCATTTCGTCGAGCCATCAAACGTTTTTTTATCGCCGTTATGAATAACGAGTCGCATACTTCGACGTTTCATCGTTGCTATTTTTTGTTCTTCTTCAATACTTTTTTTCCCCGCACCAATCAATGTAACGCATGAAATTTCCAAAATTGCGTCCTCGCGTCGTCGATTTAAGCCGAACAAAAAATAAATAAATAAAACAAACAAAGTACGAAAAAGAAGAAAAAAAAACAAAACAAAACCTGCAATCGCCTCACGCTCGTTCCCATTCGTTCTGTCTGTTCTTACGTAAGGAAAATAAAAATCCGTTTGCTGTCTGATAGTTGTTAATAACGATAAATTACGTATATTGCATCGAGCGCTTATATATTGAAACTTTTACACACGAATGGCTGATGACTTGTCCGAAATTCCCAAGAGAACACAAAAAAAAATAACAACAACAGCAACAACAGCGAGAACAAACGCCGTCGAATCGAGACGGACAAAGGGAGAATGAATTACGATTAAAATAATTATAACGATACGTAATCGCACGAAAGCGCCGCCACCATCGCCAAACCTCCGAGCTGTACAAGCCAACGCCATTTTTACATGGATCTAGCCGTAGTACAGAATTGTAAAGCCCGTCGACGCGAATGAAAAAAAAACAAACAAACAAAAAATAAAACAGAAAAAAAAACACGAAACACAAAAATGAAATACGAAAAATCGAAAAACGTGAAAAAAACATATATATAAAAGCAAAGAAAAAACAAAAAAACAGAAAACATCTACTACTAATTTATAGATAGGCGAGCGTCTGAGTCACCTGAACGAATTGCGAAATGCTCGTCTCGTGCCGACATTTTTTCGTCTCTCCGATTTACGCGCGCGATTCGTTAACGAAGCTCTCTACGACCCTTTATCCTCCCTCCCCCCTGAAACCCTTCGACTCCGCGTCTTACCCCCCCCCCCCCCACTCTCCCGCCCCATCCTCTCTCCCCAAAATCTGAAAAAAATATAAAAAACACTCACACATTCACGTACACAGACACAAGGAAACCAAAAACCGAAGATCCGATAAATGAACGATAGAAAAAACGCACACACACACACACACACACACACACACACACACACACACACACACACACACACACACACACACACACACACACACACACACACACACACACACACACACACACACACACACACACACAAACACACACACACACACGCACACCCACCCACCCACCCACCCACACACCCACACACACGCACACACACACACACACACACACACACACACACACACACACACACACACACACACACCCACCCACACACATACACATACACATACTTTAAAGAAAAAAAAGCTCTAAATTTAAACGGAACTATTAAACGTGTACCATTAAACATAATCTATACATATTTAAACTATTGAATGCTAAAATCATATTCGTATAAACAAGATGAGGAGGAAGAATGAAAAGAAGAAGAAAGAAAAAAAAAGATATGAAAAAAGAAAAACAAAAATGAAATGAATAATCAATTACCGAATGTTAAAGAACTTAGCCTGTAATCGATTAGTGACGTAGTAGCGCTATGCCAAAGTAATTTAGGGGTGGTTCAAGGTAGTTTACTTAGTAATTTAGGGTCAAACTTTATCGAGAACACTTTCTCTCTAAACTAAACAAAAAAAAACCTAAATATCTCAAAACTTACCTACGAATTTTAAAAAAACTAAAAAAAAAAAAGAAAACAAAACATACAAACCAACAAAGAACCGAAAGGAAGGAAGGAAGAGTGAACCGGAGGGAACTGTGCTGGAAAAGTAAAGGAAGCCGATCGTGAAGATCTAAATAATAAAACCGAAAACCAAAAAAAAAAAAAACCAAAAAAAAAAAACCAAAAAACACTCTTCTATACTTTTATCTCCTATACTTCAAAAATCGTATGGTAAATTCGAGCACGGTTTCAGATCGGCCATTAATCCGGCCGCGAGGCGTTATACGATTGCGAAGCGTATTTTAAAACGAATCTTCCGTTAAATAATAAACAAACCAAAAAAAAGAAAAAAAAAAACAAAATAAAACACAAAACAAAAATATACGTTATAACCAGTTGATGAGAGTGAAGAGACGTGTTCTCTTGAAGAAGAAAAAAAAAACGAAAAAAGAAAAAAAAAGAAAAATAACGCTCGTGAGACGATGCAACGGAATGACTCACCTGTTTTCTCACTTGACTTTTCATTAATGCCTCGAGAACAGCCTGGTTTAAATAAATAGTAAATTCATATTGAAGGAGTATAAAAAGTAAAAAAAAAAAAAAAATTTGTTATATTTCTATGCTGGGCTTTCTTTCGAGGCAACGTTGATTGATATGAGAATCCCTGTTAACTGGTGAGCACATAATCGCCGCATTGTAATATTATTAACATTATTACGTTATTATGAAATTGTTGAAATAAACGAAATGAAAATAAATGTCTTCCATTTGCTTCTATATTTATTCTCATTTACGAACCGATCGCGTATTTGCAGCTACGTAGTTATAGAACGAAAACAGGATACGAGGATATGTAAGGACGAGGTGAAAAATGAAAAATATATCGGTATGTATGAATAAAACACGTACTTTGTCATATATTGTTATTATCATTATTATTATTATTATTATTATTATAACTTTATTAAAACTCGCACACAGCCGAATCGTATAAATTATACGACTTCTTCCGAGCTGCTCGTTTCATTCCTTCTACGTAATTTAATTATTATTTAAATACATTTGCCTTAAAATTTACGTACAAGCCGCACATTTTTTGTGTGTTTTTTTTATTTTATTTTGTTTTGTTTTGTTTTGTTTTGTTTAATTCGTGCGTCAATATACGCTAATCGTTCATCTTGTTCTCCGTAGTTGGATTCGTATAATCTCGTCTTGTTTACTCCCAACGATAATTATTATTTCATCGTGTAGTAACGAAACGATCTTTTCGTTTCTTTTGTTTCCTTATGTTTCATTCTTCCTCTTTCTCCGTTCGGAAATCCAGCCAGGTGAATTACGAGAGCTTCGATTTACAAATCGTTCTTCGAAAGCATCGGGTAATCTAATGTATATATATAATAATATATCGATAGGAATATTAATTATTGAGCTCTTGCATATGTAACGTGTATAAGTATGTTGTTGTTGTTGTTGTTGTTGTTTTTTTCGGCGTACATACATACGTACTAACTGATAATATTTCGGATTTCGCGTTAAATAACACGATAATAATACATTTTTTGGTACCTGTGGTGTAGAATTGTTTTATAACAAAATGTTGTTTATCGATTACATCCCGAGTATCGTTTGTTTTTCACCTTTCCTCTCTATCTTACCTTCTCTCTCTCTCTCTCTCACTCAGCTTTCTCTGTTTTTCTCGATCTGTTTTTAGCTTTACTCCGCTATTAATTCCTAATTATTGTATTTATTGTAAGGAAGACTTGTCTCGAACTGTTTAGGGCTAACGGTAACATAAGTGAAATTATAACAGAGAGAACACACCTCTCTACTTCTCACTCGTTCTCTTCCTCTATCTCTCCCTTTCAGTTTCTCTCTTTTTCTTGATACACAAGCCATTTGTTTTTCTTGCACGTTGTAGACGATCTACTTGTTCGAAAACGCCCGAGATTAAACTAAAATAAACTAAACGCGCGAAGTTGAAAAGAACAGACGATTTTTTCGTCACGATCATTCTTTTGGACGAGAACAAAAATGTAGTAATTTGTATTTTGTTGAAAAATTCGATGGATTTTTGGTCAACAACATGAAGAATTTTGAGGATAAGGCTTTTTTTTTCTCTTCATCGGTGCAACTTCGCGAGTGTAGTATCGTTCTTTTTCGTCATATCTCTTTTGTTTGTTTCCGTTTCTTTCATTTCTATAATTTTGTGGGTCGCGTTTTTCCTCTTCGTACATAACAATGGTTTAAATCATTTTGTGAAATTCGATGGGCATGGAAGGACGGCGTTCCCGTATAGCCGTATACTTCTTCGTCGTCTAAATCGCGTCGGCTCTCGACGATCGCTCGTATGGAACATCGACGTTTTAAAAAATAATTTGCGCATTTGATCGATGACGACGACAAACTACAATTATTACGAGTTTAAGCACCATCGTTTGTTTCCTCTTGTTTCTTCTTTCCGTAATCGCTCAATACATAAACGATTTATTATAATTATGATGATCGAGGAGGAATAATGGAGATTATCCAAACGTATATTGTATATAGAAGAAAAAAATATGGAAGTTTGAAGTACGATGATCAATGACATGGACCACACCCTTAAGGGTTAAATTTTTCTACCCACAAGGACCCATAGGAAGTAACACGTATTTTTGTTTTTTCTCCTGTGTGAACAGTGATCGGAATATTACACGCGAATGATGAACGAACGATGCGAAGGATACGTACGTGTACGTACGCGATGCTAATTAATCGTCGTATAAATAGTGTCGATAAATAGCAATTATTCGAAACGGTACAACCCCCTACGATTTCGGGATAGTCGTCATATACATATCACGTAATTTCTGAACACGCAGAATGCACCGTAATATTCATTTTTTTTCATCATAAATCTTTTGAGCCTTCGAATCTGAACAAATGAATTTGATTTGTGAAACATGCGCGATTGTTGCCTACGCACGTTGTATCCGCCGGTTCGTACGTTTGTTTGTTTTTGTTTTCCTTATTCGTCGTACCGACCTCCTTATTCGATGTCACGATATAAAAACAATTGAATCATGTTGGTTAATTATTTCTTTGTTTTTTTTTTGTTTTCTTTTTTTGCTTTCGTTAGCTTTTTTGGTTTTGTTACCGAACGTTCATTGTGTACTCGTACAAATTTTCACGTAAAAACTCGGTCCTTTCGCTAATCAACTCGGAAGCAAGATAACTGATTGCGCGTTATTTGTTATATATTCGTTATATAAAGGTGTAAAATTCGAGACCTTACTTTCCTCGATAAATCTCTATAATATGATCTTGATCGACGTACTCAAAGATGTGTGGGGCGTCCATCAGAATGCCAATGGTACCACCGGTTGTTACGATGAAAAATATGTATAGTTGCAGCCGATCGATCACCATGGCCACGTATTTCCAATCCTCTCGTGTCTGTAAAAGCGATGAAAACTATATTACCATCGTGATAGAGGAATATTGATAATAATAATTTTATCGTCGATAGAGTGTCTGTCTAAAAGCTGGAGAAACGAGAGAGAATTTTATACAGACTCTCGTTTATTCTTGACAGAAAGAACGAATCGAGGATGAAATATGTAAATGTAATAATTTTTTGTAAATAATTTCTTACCTGTATATAGAGATCTTCGTTTCTGAGATGTTCGGCTATAAATTCTACAGCCTCGGCAGCTTTGCTAGCTTCGGGACTCAACAATACCGAATCCGAACTTTCGGAGCCTCGTCTATCGCCCATTCCCTCGTTGCCGGTGTCAGCGGCGTTTGAACTTGCAGTTGTATGATGAGACTTACGATTGATCTTGCAATTTGGATGATGAAGATCGGACAATTCCATGATTTCCATTTTGGATTTGGCGAGAGAGGATGATAGATGCTTGGGCAATTCTGTTGGACTACCGGAATAAGTCGAGGCCGGCAGTGTTACGTTCGGTATTTCCATCATCCATCTGAGTCGAGTTTTCTTTGGTCGACGCATAAGCAATATCGTTGGCAAATATTTCAAAAATACTTTTCTTATCCATTGCGGCATTCTGTGAGTTCTCGGCCCTCGGAAGTTCCAATTTATTATTACCACCGTTACGAGAATACTGACGGTGTTCATGATGAACGTGAACAGGAGATATTTGGCTATGAGAGGCAGTACGAGAGACGTTGGTGGCAATATTTTGCTCACCAGAAGGAGAAACACGACCAACGAAAGGAGAATACTTATGCCCAGGGTAACTTTTTCACCCGCTTCGGCCGGTAAATAAAACACGAGCACGCAGAGAAACGAGATAAGTACTGTTGGCAGTATCAAGTTGACGGTATAGAACAGTGTCTTTCTTCTGATTATAATGTGGAACGTTATGTCGGTCTCGGTTGGAAATTCGCTTTGAAATGTGTTGAGGTAAGCAGGCACGTTTATTATGTCCCACGTGCCGCTTTTCCAATAATCCGAGAGATCAACAAAATTTTTGTCATTGTAGAGAGCCAACGAGACTTGATCACCGTTGAATGTCCACGAGCCGAATTTCATTATGCACATCTGCTGATCGAATGGAAAATACGTAACGTCTATCGTGCAAGAACTTTGATATATAGCCGGAGGAACCCACAAAACTTCGCCATTTGGATAAATCAGTACGTTGCTCTTGTAACGCACTTCGTAATTACCATCGGCGCTGTAAAGATTTATGAAGAAAAAGGATCAAGCGGATGAACACTTGAAACACGAAGATCCTTCGAGTGTAAAACAGTTGTTTTCTTACTTATTGAACAAGACTATGTCTGGTTTCCATACTTTATCCGGTGGCAATCTGAGCACTCCAATGCCACCGTACTCCGCCTCATCCCATTGCAACTGATAGTCGGTCCACACAAATCTCAGCCACACGTTGGATTTCATAATTTGATTTTTCTCGTTCTGCAAAAATTACTCACACTTAGAAATCTCAAAGGTACAATATAATAATACGATTGACGCAAGGAAAGAACTAGACGGTAGTTAGATCTTACTCAAAGTGGGATCTGTCAAAATGAATACTTATCTTACCACATTGATGAGCTGGACAAAGGCAAGACCAAATTTAACGTGCACTCTTTCTGTCATATTCTGAACTGGTCTGATGAGTTTGTTGTATCCGCGAAAGAGATCGCGCACCAATCTTTCTTCATCTTCGGAACAGAAACCTGAGGGGAAGACGCATATTTTTTATTTATTTGACAACACGGCGCGTACGAACTGTCACTTGCTCAAACACATTGTTCAATCAGCTGATGGACGTTCGTAATGATGTTGTTAAATAGCTCACCGACACAAAATACTGTTGAAATAAGAATAAATCTGACGATCCTCGAGGAATAATACATTTTAGATGGAACCACCCCGAGTTACGAGGTTTGACTCGTTCTTTGGCCACGGGAAAATCAATATGGGGTAGCAAATAGTAAGGGTGACTTCCTTCCTTGCCATCCGCGCTGGCGCGTCAGTGACGGCGCAGTACACCTCGAAAGTTTCGGTGGGACAATGTGGATCGACTATGTTCGACCAAAAATGAGGGTTGTGTAGTTTATTGGGGTAAGGATGATCTTGTATTTTCTTGGGGTAATGAGAGTCGCGTATTTCGATGGAACGATAGGGATCGAGGGAATGAAAGATATTGCAACTGTCAATAAATTTTACGAAAGTTCGAGAAATTGATTTTTCGCTGAGCTGGATCTACGTTCTCCTTCGTCTGACGGGCAATTTGCGGAGTAACTTTTTAAAGTGCTCGTCAAGTTCTAAAAAATGACTCAAAGTCCAGCCGGATAACTCAGTTTTCTGATCACTAGCAAAAGTTTGTACAACACAATTATTCGATGGAGAGAGGCGAAAGGTTTTTTTTTCACAAAAGTGGCTTTAAAAATGCATGTTTACATCAGGTATTTTCCGAACAACTCGAAAGTTATAATTACTCTGCCGACACTTAATAGGCGGAATCTCGAAAAAACTGTGAAAAATCGAGCTTTTTCGATTTTTGATTAATGTATAAGTAAAACCATCCCGAGTCAAAATTTTTACTGCTCGTTTCAATCTCCTAGAGCATATTTCCTTTGTAGTGCACAAGCCGCCAGCCTCCGCTCAATGCCAACGTGTCCTCCAGCTTGAATCTGGGGGCATCACGGACGCTCCGAGACTCCACTCTCAATGCAAAGTTCGAAAAATACGCCCTCCGTGATCCCGCTCTCGATACCAACTCTGCCTGGCGAAGCAATTAGGGATTTTATTTATTATATTATTACTCAGTCATTTTTATATCTCGGGCATTGGCTGCTAGGGCGGGGAGTGGGCGGATCCAACGCTTTTCGTCGCGCTCGGCAAAATTGAGAACAGTCAATGCTCGAGAAATAAAAATGGCTGCGTAATAATATAATAAATTTAATTGACTGCTCTAAATTTTGCAACGCCAAATGTAACGCTCTACACTGTGTTATCTCTATTTGGGCGGGGAGTGGGCGGCTCCAACGCTTCTCGGCGAGCTCTGATTGGACCAACTTAAAAAATTTATATCTCGTAAACCATTAAAAATATCCCGAATGTATATTTAAAACTTTTGTTTGTAATGATCTCATCTACCTTAGAATAAAGCCTATTACACTTTACAAAATTCACCCTGTATAT
The DNA here is from genome assembly GCA_946811545.1 of Netelia fuscicornis. Taxonomy (NCBI): domain Eukaryota; kingdom Metazoa; phylum Arthropoda; class Insecta; order Hymenoptera; family Ichneumonidae; genus Netelia; species Netelia fuscicornis. Next base: position 45,291,687 of record OX328011.1, on the reverse strand, counting down.
CTAAAAATTGAAGCTGGCACATGCGCCGCCTGAGGTTAAAAACCGTCACTCCATACGGTGTTTGATCATCGTTATTTACGTGTATTTTCGTAAACCCGAGGCAAAATATTAATTTACGAGAAAGTAAATAAACGTCGGTCCAAGTTCCGCTGGTCATCCCAAGAGTTTTTTTTATAGTCGAGTCATAATCGTGGATTTGCTTCATCCGACAAACCACGAAATATTGCTAAAGGGTAAGCAGACATAAATACGAGCGACATCACATCCCTATTCACGTTCTGTTAACTGTAACGTATAAATAACGAGTGTGTAACGCAAAGGGAATAGGAAAAAATATACAGTTTTGAAAAACACATGTGTCTCCTCTTTTATTCACACTCGCACACAGTTCGTCTTTTGTATTATAATCGCTTTTCGTTTATACATAGTACATCTCTTTGGTCGCGCGCGTTTCTACATTCTATCGGCAAGTATTTCGAAACAAAATTCTTTTTTTTCGTCTCTCCCTCCCTCTCATACACGCACACACACATACGAGCAATCTCTCATGTTATTTTTTTTTTCGTAGATTTCGATTATTCGCCTCTACAGAGCACCAGAAACCATCATATATAATATAATATATAATATAATATAATATAATATAATATAATATAATATAATATAATATAATATAATAATACATTATATTATATGTGATATAATATATTATATTATATAATATATAATATAATATTATATAATAATATAATATAATATGTTATATTATATAATATATAATATAATATATATACTATATTATATAATAATATATACTATATTATATAATATAATATATATACTATATTATATTATATGATAAATAATATAATATAATATAGTATATATATCATATATAATATAATATAATATAATAATATATTGCATTATATTATATTATGTTATATTATAATACTATATATATTATATCATATATGTACTCATTGTCAGTAAATCTTGTAGGAGTCGAAAGTTTTTTTTCTTCTTTCGGAGATAGAGTCGACAAGAAAGTGAGCGTATTTGAGAAACAGCTGATCGATCGCAAAAAACGTTTCGTCGAGAAAACGCTTTTGGATCTCAATGCCGGAGAGGTTATGTACTTGCTTCTCCCTTACTCTTTCTCGCTTTTAATCGTTTGCTGTATTCTTTCTCACTCGGAGCTGGCTTGTCTCGCTTTTAATTGTAAGTAAAGGGAATTCATCATATATGTGTATATTTGTATATAGGAGGCACTGTTTATAGCCAGCCACTTTGTCCCAAACTTTTCCACACGTTTTCTGTTATTTCATTGAAATTTACTTTATGCGAATTAAAAAAAGAATTTTATTCGTTCTTTTTGAAGTTATATTTTGGTGTTCATCTTTGTTTAGATATTGTGAATATGCAAAGTCGCAGAGAAAAGAATCCAGACAAAAAGTGAACGTTTTTTCTCTTAACTTTTGAATCCAACGATACTTTTGTATTTCACTTAACGTTTGTAAATTATACAATATTTTTGGGATTGTGGCAAAAAACTTGGTTCAAATATCTTTACGTTACAAAAGTAGAAAAAAACGTATCAGAGTAAAAAACCATGAAACGAAACATTATTTGCAAATACGATTTTTTAGTTTTAGGAATTGTCAATAAAATGTGTACAAATTTGATAAAATTGATAAAAGAATGAAAACAAAGTTTATAGAGATTCGCGAATAAATATTTTAATATAAAATTTTTCGAATTGTCTGAAAAAAATTGGGAGCAAAAAAATGGCCGAAACTCGCGAAGAACGTCCCATATACAAATGCGTGTAACGAGTAATGAATGAAGGCAACGACACAGGCTCTTTTTGGAAAAGTGCAAATTTATTTCGATCGTGCAGCGATGACCTTTTGTTTTTTTTTCGGTTTTCGTACTTTTTTTTTATTAACAAGGCGAACACTTTTCGAACGACGACGGCCCCGTCGACGCGATAGAGCGTGACTGAATCAAATCATTCGTTTGAATTTCGTTATCGTTTTTTTCCCCCACTTGCTCTTTCTCTCGCACGTACAGGTCTTATACGAGATTTGTTTCGAGCGTTTTCCTTCGATCGGTTTTCGGGTCTGAATCAAAGTCAAAATAGTTTAATTATAATCGTAATAACAGTAGCATGCAGCTCAACAATTTGTTCTCACGTATCGGGTACATAGAACACGCCTTCGACTTTCTGATTTATGTTTTTTGTCATTTTTCTTCGTTTCCACAATAAACATTCGACGAGTCTTATTTTTGGAAACCTATCGATCTACGCTTCAACTTCGATCTTTAATTCTCTTGATGTTATCATTTATTTCACAACTCCTTCGTTTCATCGCTTATCGATCGTTCGAGAGTATTTTCACCTCGCGATTTCGGTAGAAACAAAATGTAACACCTAATTTCGCGCGCTCCTAACACACTTCGTCGTCGTCATTATTATCGTCATTTAGGACATTACGACTAGATCACTAATTGTAAGATAACGGGGGATTGGAGAAAGGGGGGCAAGCATACAAAAATCAGAGAGCTTTACAAAGATTCGTCTCTTTTTGATTACAAGTCTCGCGGAACATTTTCGTTAGGATTTCTATTCGGTTTCTGTTTTTTTTTGTTTTGTTTTCTTTTCTATTTTTTGTTTATTTTCGCTTCAACACATCGAGAAAAAAACTGGTTTCATTTGATTCAAAATTTCGATCCATTCCGATTTGATCGCGGCTTTTCCTTTTATCCATTTATCGAATAAATTTCAATTTTCCCTCGTTCTTTCACTGTCGCGTTACGCGAACATCTCACCGCGATATACAAACGTTTCGCACGTATTTCCCACCTCGTGACTAATCGGTGGTCGTGTAGCTAATTTTTTTGGTTTACTTGTTTTTTTGTTTTGTTGTTTTGCCTCTTCTTTCTTGTAACTCTAATTGTAATACAAAAAGCACAGTACGCGAGCGTAGAACGACTTTTTTTTCTCGCATGATCGCCGGAGGATTTTACACGCGTGTATATCGTATATTTAGATCGGACGAACGATACGAACCGTGGATAATAATGATTGTTCTTGGCGTCTTGTTATTATTATATTGTTTTTTCGTTTTTCTCTTTCGCTAACAATTGTCCGTGACATGACCTAAGATCGTCGACGCGTTTGCGCTTTTTTTGACCTGTGGGCGATTTTTTCTTTTATTTTCGTTTTTATTTTTTTATTTTTTTGCTTTTTCGTTCCACCTATGCTCTCGCCGCAACAATGAATAAACGTAATAATAATAATAGTACCTATCGTAGGCTAAAAGCGCATTAAATTAGATAAAACTTTCGTTCTTCGACTTCACCGTCACCGTGTTTGTTTACGTTTTTTTTTTGTTTTTTCTCACTTCATTCGATCAAACATTTTTCCAATTTTTTTCTCTCACATTCTATACCCATGCGTATAATAATAATTCGCCGGAATAAATTTACCGGTAAATACTACGTTATCGCTAATAGATCTCTCTCTCTCTCTCTCTCTCTCACACTCATTTCTATTTTTTTTTCCTCTCGTCGTTTAAATCGATGAACTTTGATCACATTAAATGATAAATTCTAAAATTTCTTATCATTATTACATAATTTTAAGTAAAAGTGTACAAACTCACGTAGTCCCGCGAGTACACTCTGATCTTTTTCTCGTCGTAATTTTTTCTTCTTTTCCGTTTTTTTTTTTATTGAACTCACGTCGTATGCGACGTTACAATGAGGAAACGATGTTTTTTGTTTTCTTCTTTTTCTTTCTTTCTTTCTTTCTTTCTTTCAAGGGAGAGTGAGAGACGTGGCACGAGGTTGGGATCAATAATATTTGTCAAGCAAGCTCACATTGTTTTACAATTTTTTTTTTTGTCTTCTTCGTCTTTTCTTCTTTTGGCCACTCTTGCCTCTCGTATTTTTCCCCTCTACGCTATAATTACACCGATCATCCTTACAAATCTAAGTTTATCATTATATTGCAATTGACATCCGTTTATTTATACAATGTTGTCATGGTTGGTTTCGTCAACGAGAGAAAAGAAATTTCAACGAGAAAACAAAATATCGTTGGTGAAGCTGCGAATGATCGACGGGAAATCGATTTTTGATGGTTCGCGAAATATTGATTACTTCTTTTTTTTTTAAATCATATACTTTCTTTCTTTCTTTTTTCGTCTTCTTTTCATCGATGATTCGTGATTATGGTGCGAGGAAAATAACGAAGCTGTCTTTCGATTTGTATGAGATTTTCGAGAGATTTACTGAACGAGAGAGCGTAGGCACTTTTAGGAAAATGAAACGCTAGTATTGAGGATCGATGTGATTCAGAATGATTATCGAGCACAGCGAGAAAAATCGATTTATTTAGCTCAATCGAATGTTGCTTCGTTACAAATAAAATTGATCCAAGTCCGAATAAATTTAGCTTGATCCAAAATAACATTTATCTCGTAAGAACGACTCTTGCTCGGCCCGAATCAAACTTTGTTCAACGCGCGATAGCTGCATTTTCCTAATTCTCCCGAACAATTGACATTCCGGGCCAAAAGAAAGGGACAATTTAAAATTAATAAAACGTATAATCTTCGTGCGATATTGATCGTTTCCTTCTCTCTTTCTGTCCGAAATATCGTTCGTTTCGAAGATAATTGAATTTTACAGTTTTCTTGATCGACCGAGTGACAATTCCCATAAAAATCGATTCGTCGCGAATCAAATGTGTCTCGAACACGAACCAAATTTGTCTTGATTCAAAAACAATGTTTTTCTCGATGCAAGGAAATATAAACGATCGTGAAACACGTTTCGCCGAAGCATAGACAGCCTCGCAGTTCTTCTTTCGTTTTATATTATTTGTATCTTTCTCGTTCGTCTTAACCGGTAGTTTTGCGAGAATGATCCGTCATACGATAATTAAATCCGAGTCCGTTCGATTGCCGTCGTGTCGTTCAGCGCGCGTATCACCTTCGAAATTCTATTTCGTTAACGACAGATATATCTTCGATCTATACCGATTAATTGCTTTTCGTTTCACGTTTAATATTACCTATCCGATCTATCGTTGACCGTTTCGTCACCGTTCGTTCTACTTTTTTTTTCGCGAATATCCATCGATTCTCATCATTTTTTTTTCAATCAATTTTTCCTAATATCTTAGATATTTTTATATTACATTATACTCTCTAACGTCTCCGTACGTCTTCGCTCCTCCCAAAATACATCCGTGCATCTTCTCCACGGTTATTTCTCCTCGCCGGCTTTTAATCCATTTTCTGTTTTTTTCCCCTCAATTCTCGAGTATTTCGCGAGCGTCTCAAGCAAAATATCATAATAATTTTCTACAATTACATATTTCCCGCATTACAACGATTAGTACGTATCGCGTAAATTTTTGTTTTCCTTTGCTGGATCATCTTTTTGCTTTTCGCGTGAAAAAAACAACGGTAAAAAAAAGCGAGAGGGAGAAGGCTCGTCGATTCGAAACCCTCTCTTTTTTATTTTGGTGTGTGTGGGTGTGTTTTGTTTTTTTTGTCTTCAACGTATAAACCCGCGAATCGTGATAGGCCGTTCTCGACTCTCGCGAGATTACAGAGTATGCGCCAGTCGTTCCCTCGTCAGCACAGGATTAATTTCCCTCGCGCTTTCTCAAAACGATTTTTTTCTTTCGTTCGTTTTTTATTTTTATTTTTTCATATAATCAAAAGCGACGATGCAGTTTTTTTCGAGCAGCAATGGCAGCAGCAGCAGCAGCAGTAGCAGCAACGTGCGGATGAGGTCGCAAAACGAGGTAACGTCGAGTATAGTTTTCTCGTTTTTGTCTTTTTTCTTTTTCTTTCTTTTTTAAATGTCTCGTCGTTTTTCTTCATTTTCAACTCCGTTTCTCGTTCGTTCTCGTAATTATATTTCCGGGACTTGGCACTGTTATTGTGAAGCTTCAAAATTCTTGTTTTCTTTCTTCTTTTGCAATTTTTTTTTTCGGTTTTTCTATTTTTTCCTCTTTGTGTGTGTAATTTTTTTTTGTTCTCTCTCTCTCTCTCGCTCTCTCTTTTTCTCTCCCTCACTCGTCGCGTGGTGCACGGCCGTGGTACAAATTATACGTCGGGCAACGCGAATCATCGGAATATTTCTCGTCTCCAGCCTGGTTGTAATTGTGATCAGAATAGGCCGAGCTTGGTCCTGAGAAATTCCTTGATCGGACCGTAGTACTGATTCTTTAAGGCAACCATTTCGGGAGTCTTGCGAAGGCTGTTGAATACAGTCGCGTCCGTCTCGAATATAATAACGATTACGATGAATAGTACGACTATCGTGAGCAAAAAGGCCGGTATGAAGAGCCTGACGATTTGTATACTGTGCTGTTGCTGTTTGGTACGACCGTCGCGTCGCGAGGTGGACGGCGATGATTTTGGTGTACTGCCACCACCGCCGGCTTGAAGACAGAGCTTTGCATTTTGTAATTTTTGCATCTTTGGCACTGACGTTATCGTCCGACCGTGGGTCTTGCCGCTCGCATCGACCAACTGGCTCTCCGACGACGAATGATCGAACGAGTCCCTGAAGAAATAGTCGTTCGTCGCATCGCCGTCGCGCTGGCCAACTGCGACAGATAGAAAAAAAAAGAAAACAAAAACAAATATTTCAATCAGAGAGATTCGACTTTTTTTTTACTTCGTTTTTTCTATATTTTCTTATCTATTCGAATTATCCATAGTTTTAATGATTTTTGTTTTTATTTTTCTTTACATTTACGGTACACGGACAACGAGCGTCAGCTCTCTCATCCCTTAAAAAAAAAATTCTCTCGACATTCGAGCGATAACACATGTACAAAATTGCTTCTGTATTCGCTCGTGCTCGCGTCACGATCCAGCAACAAAATTCTCATTGTCGTAGGAAATTGGGTGAGATTGTAAGTGGGACGATGTTGAAAATAGTAAAAACAAAAAAGAAAGAAAAAAAAACGATTTCTTTGAAATAATTAAATACACGTATTGATAATGGCGATAGATTGATAATGGTAATGCGTGAGGGTGAGATCGAGAATACGTCTGCATGCAAACCATTGTCACGAACATCTCATTCGGCCATCTATCAAACACGTGTGTGACGATTACGCGTGGGAAGATTTACAAATGATAATAGTGCACGCGTGAGTGTGTATTACGATGCAATATCAAGGATAAATAAGGCGTCGAGATTATTATTAATATTATAAATATCTAGCCCAAGAATTATCAGTGTCACGCGTTCCCCATTGTGGGGGTTCGTCCGCCAAGCCAAAAATGGCAATGTATATATGTGCCACTGCATATCGCGAAACACGAACGAAGAGAAGGTATGAAGACCAATAGTCGTATGTAGAGACGATCGGGGTCAAAACTTTGACCTTGATGAAGGTAAAACCTTAAATTTTGATCTTTAACAAGGTCAAAGTGTAAAGTTTAATCTTCGACGAGATCGACATAAAAACGTTGACCTTAAGACGTGATCGAAGTTAAAAAATGTCCTTACACGCGGTCAAGGTCACAAAGTTCGACCTTAATCGGCGTCATGGTCTGAAATTTCATTCTAGACGAGGGCAAGGTTAAAAATTTGAGCCCAGACAAGGTCGATTTTTTAAGTTTGACCTTTAATGAGGTCAAGGTTTAATATTGAACCTTGGCGAAGGTTAAAGATCGATCCTCGAGCATGTTCGAGGTCGAAAATCGTGTTAGCGATCATCGATCCTCCCAGTTGTTCGACGGGCAAACGGGAAGTAGAGAGAAAGAGAGACAGATAGAGAGAAGAAAAAAATCGACAAAAACCGAGTTCGCGACGATACGCATCGGGTATCCGGCTTACCTGCTGATGACGAGACGGCGTCGTCTTCGGGCCGAAGACTCTTCGAACGTTCGATCGTACCGTTCCTAAGGTCACTCGTGATTATTCGCGGATCGGCTCGAGGCTCGAGGCTCGTTAAGGTCGAGGTCTTCGTTGTAGTCGTAGCGAGACTCGTGTAACCGTTAGAATTGGCAAATTTTTCTTGGCGTTCGGCAAGTTTTTTCATTTTGGTTTTGACGCCGGCAACGAGGCCGTTGGTCGCAGCGCGACGATAATCCGTCGTATCGCACGAGCTTACCTGATCGTCCTCGTGATTAATAACAATCTTACGATTTCCATTGCTCGTCGTAGTTGTCGCCGTCGTAGTTTGCAATATCGACGAGCTAATACCATTCTGCCTCGTCGTACCCTCGTTTCCGTTCATCATCGAATAATTCGTTCTTTTGACAAGCTTTTTGATCGGCGCCCTCGACGTCTTGATTATCAGAGCTGTCGACCTCAAAATCTTCGGACTCTTGTCCAACTCGTGAATCTTCCGACGTATCAAATTATCGATGTTCTCGCTCGTTCCCGTCAGCTCCTCGCTTCCTATCACTATTCTTCGATTCCACGTCTGTTGACGCGGGTTCGTCGCGTTCTTTTGATTTTTTTTCCCACTTTCGTACTTTCTCGCGTCATTCGTTGCGACCGTCATACTTTCATCTTCGTCGTTGGCACTCGCATGCGTTTCATTTTCATCTTCTACGGCTATAAGGAACAGAAAAAAGAAAAAAATATGGCAAAAACCAAATGAAGAAGGTTCGAAAAAAGCGAGAAAAAGAGAGCGAGAGAAAGATAAGAGAGAAAAATCGAAGAGAATATACAGAAAGTTAAGCAATTTTTACGTATGTTACGCCGCTTTTGCTACGTTCAAATAAATGAATAAAAAATTTAAATTAAATACATAAAGCAGAATAACGAATCTAATTTACATGCAATCCTTTCCCCATCGACATTTTTCCTGGGGATTTTCTTAAAAAGATAAACTAAACAAATTAAATACAAAGAAAAGAATAAATAAAAAACAAATGTCTAGAGACAAAAAGAGAATCACTACTAACGAAACACCGAAAACAAGCGAGAGAATCTAAAATACGATCGATTAATTTTATCGTTTTCCGGTGAATGGCTCGCATATGGAAGACGAATGTCGTATAGCGTAGAGAAGGGGTGAGAGAGAGAACGCGATACCGATGTTCTTGTACAATTTTTTTTCTCGTCTGTCTGATAAATTGGCTTTTTTTTTAAACGAGCATAGCAGTATTATTTACGATGTATATATATATACCTTTTATATATATACATATAGATATGAAATACAGCGACAACGAAGCTCTCGCGCCTCTGTGCAGCGAGCTCTACATTTATACAGATATAGACTTTTTTTCTTTGTTATCGAGACACACATGAGACATTTCACGTTACTTCGGCTATCGAATATTTTCAAAACCGCGCCACGAATCGTTTTGTAATTAAATATAAATATATTTTTTAGAGCAACCACTCCGGCCTTGAGAATTATATTTTTTAGATTGAAATATTGATTTTTGTATTTTCTAAATTTGATGGCGGTTTTGTTGAGAAAATTGTGGCACGATTTGGAAAATTTGGGTGGCTGAAATACGGTGTAATGTGTTAAAACTGCCTAATGTGCAGAAAAATCAGCGGGGCGAGTTCGATTCCAGCATTATTCAGTTTGCATCTCAACCACTTGGATGGCTTCCAACTCGTCCGGGCTACATTTGCTTATGCTCTATGTATCGCTCTACGCGTGTTCGTATCAAAAAATTCTACGTGTATTTATATATATATATATATATATATATATATATATATATATATATATATATATATATGTGTAACAACCACTATTATCGATATTTATTCAACGGCTCGTTGCACAAGCATCAAGCGACCGAGAGCAGAAGCAAAATGTCCGGTAAGCAAGTCGATCAACGAGTATCGTTTCTAAAAATGGCTGCGTGTGGAATAACGAAATGACGATGTCGAATATTTACGTCGACAATTTGATTACCCATAAAAAGAAACGATCCAAACGAAATTTCGAATGTTACTTTATTTTTGTATAAAATTATTACGTTTATTATTAAATGATTTTTTATTATTTTAATTAAAACTTTTATATTTAAAGAAAATCCTGGTTCTTGGTTATTATTTTATTACAACATAACAATTTTAATATTATTTTTAATTATTTCCATTTAATTTCAACGATATATGTTGTTTTTATGATAATTATATTTGTGAGAAAATTAGTTTTAAAGAATATTTTCTTTTATTCGAACTGTTTCCCATCGCTTCTGCATCCACGAGCGAAAGTACCAAGAAGCCAATGTAAACTCATTCTCTATCGTAATACTGACGTTTATTAAATTTGAACATCACACACAATTCATAATCGGGTGTATAAAACGCGGACAGCGACATTTGACGTTAAACAGATGATTGAATAACGTATACGTAATTTGTACCAACCGTTCTTTCTCTTGGCGTGTATCTCTTGGTCCTCGGATACGGTCTCGAGAAGCGGCAGAGTGTTGTCGGGACAATAGGGCGAACTCAGTGGCACGGAACCGCCACCGTCCGACATTCCAGCACCGTCGAGACCCGAGCTGTGACAACTTCTGGGTAAACTCGAATATCCTGAAGAGACAAATTAAACGTCACGTAGATTCGCGTCGGTGAAATAATATTCCCTCCTCGAAGATAGAAAATAAACGAAGCAATTACTAAATTTATTACAAATTAATTAACGTTCCTTTTTTTTTCTCGTTACAATAATGAACTAATTTCTCGATAGATGAAAAGGTTTTTTGATCAAAAATCGTAAACGATTCGAGACAAAATCGCTTCGTTAGAAAGTAAATTCTTTCCCAAGAATAATAATATTTAAATAAATAAATATTATATTTAAATAAATTCTTGAAACTCACGAATCTCAACGAGATCCTGACTCGGTGTGCTTGGCGTTGCGGGCACACTGCTAGCTTTTCTTCTCAGTCCCGTCGTCTGACAGCGCTGTATCGGTGGCTCGTCTTTTCTGAGTGGTGCTGATTCCTCGAGAACTTCTCTCTCCGTACGTCCCGTGTACTTAAACTTGGTGCCCCAGGAAAAAATCGATCCCCCGCTCACTACCGGTGCGTCCGAGGCTCTCGGCAATCTATAGGGACAAAAGAAAAATATCGAAAAATTTCTATTAAACGTGCATTATGCGAGACCCCTCCTCGATCGCTACGCTTTTTTTTCCCGATTTCCTCTCTTTTCAACCCTTTGTAATAGTTCCGACCTCGATCGCAGAGGGAAAAAAACGAGAGAGTGCAATCGCGAGATAAGAGGACATCATTTTTCTCCATTTATCTACGAACGACCCTTAAGGCGTCGCAAGGGTCATAAAAAAATCAATTTCGGTAATGGGAATTGTAATCGCCTCTTCGTAATAGCAATAATAATAATAATAACGATCGTAACGAATGTATTTATGAATTATTGATAACAATTTTTTTAAAAACGACGTATTACTATTTCCTTTTCACGATGGATAAACATTATAATATTTTTGTCCATTTGTACCTATAATTTTGCGTATATTACCGTGACCGTGTATAGAAAACGAAACGATTTTGGAGGAAAGTGCGCTATACCGTGGATACCCCGCCTATGTAATAATTGATTTAAAATAGGACCGGGGGAAAATCAGAGGACGGGGGGTCGCCAGCCTGACCAACTCACCATGGAAAATAAAAAAAAGTAAACTAAAAAACAGGTCAAACGATTTTACATACGCGTGTTCGCTGAAATATTTATGTCGATCGTAAATCAGCTCTCGGTGCACGCATGGGTGAAGGGCGTGTGCATGCAGACACATATGCACCCACATACACACACGCGCGCGCGCAGGAGTCGAGTTCACTTATTGTTAGTTTCGATTTCGACATAGGGATATAGATTTATTATTGCCATTTGCATGACCAAGAGTGTATGGGGCATTTCGTGAAATTTCAGTCACAACAACAAAGTTCATGAAAATGTGATGAAAAAGGAAAAGGGTTTTTTATTTTCTTAACACGCTGTCATACTAATTGAGAGTACGAAAATCATGTTATCGTTACGTTTTGTTTTTGAATTTACAATAATATTTGTCACCCCCGAGACGGGCAAAAATAGAAAAATATTTTTTTTAACTTTCGGCTTTTTATACTATTGAAGAAAAAAGTCGGACACAGGGACGAAAAAAGAAAGGTTGTCAAGTTTTCGTACGTCTGGGCTTGCAGATAACGTGTGCAATTGTTCAATTTCGCAGCTGGCAGACTTTTATGAGAATTTTTTTGTGTCGTATCTACGTTGATTTGTTTTTTTTTTCGACTGACCAAAGTGAAGTGGCCCATCCCATGTATAGGTATAGCACACGTTCTATATTAGGTACATAACGATATGGGCAGATGCACGTGGCGCCAGAATAAACGCAATATGCAATTTTGACAGAGACAAATACGTCGAATGAAAAAGTACCTATATACGTAAATATATATATAATATTTATGTATAATATTAATATTCATATATAATATATTATATTATATTATATTATATTATATTATATTATATTATATTATATTATATTATATTATATTATATTATATCATAATATATTGTATTATATTATAATATTATATTATATTATATTATATCATAATATATTACATTATATTATATTATATTGTATTATATTATATTATATCATAATATATTGTATTATATTATAATATTATATTATATTATATCATAATATATTACATTATATTATATTATATTATATTATATTATATTATATTATATTATATTATATTATATTATATTATATTATATTATATTATATTATATTATATTATATTATATTATATTATATTATATTATATTATATTATATTATATTATATTATATTATATTATATTATATTATATTATATTATATTATATTATATTATATTATATTATATTATATTATATTATATTATATTATATTATATTATATTATATTATATTATATTATATTATATTATATTATATTATATTATATTATATTATATTATATTATATTATATTATATTATATTATATTATATTATATTATATTACATTATATTATATTATATCATAATATATCATAATATATTGTATTATATTATAGCATATAATACAATATTTATATACATATTTAATACAATATATTTATATAATACAATATTTATATATAATATTAATGTTCATATATAATATATTATATTATATTATATCATAATATATTATATTATATTATATTATATTATATTATATTATATTATATTATATTATATTATATTATATTGTATTATATTATATTATATTATATATATAAGGATATAAATATTTGCATATATAGTACCTTGAATATCACCGATGGTACTTTTACTGAATATAAGCTCGCAATGTACTACCTACACATCTAATATACAGCTATACAAAAGGAGAATAGAACGAGGATACAGAGAGAGAGAAAAAAAATCTATCGGCGCGAAGGAACGAAGAGAGATTAATGTGCTGAAATTTTTTGCCACCCTCTGATACGACTGGCGCTCATGCCGTGCCACTTTCTCTCTTTCACACTTTGACTGCCTTTTTCATTTAAACGTGAGAGAGAACGTTCGGAGATGAAGAGAAAGAGATAGAGCGAGGAAGAGGGAGATAGAGAAGGAACAAAAAAAAAGATAAATGGGACAGTGGCAGGGGGTGGATATGAAACGAGACGCGAAGTTTCCAGCGGAATAATTCCTGATACGCCGGTGAGAAGATGAGGAAGGGAGAAAACGAAGAGAGAAATACGTGTAAATGAGACGAGGCAGACGAGAACGGTGTGCTTATGCACCCTGATTCTCTCTCTCTCTCTCTCTCTCTCTCTCTCTCTCTCTCTCTCTCTCTCTCCCTCGTTATCCATCTCCATCTCGCTCTTTTCATTGCACGCACACACATCCACTTTCGATGCTCAAGTGCACCCTCGTCGACTTTATTGTTTGGATGACAGCCAAAAGGGCGCACGTATACTTTTCTATGTACTCGCTCTCTCACATAATGTAACAATGCTCGTGTTTGTTGTATACGCTTCCTTACTCTTTCTCTCTCCCTCTCTTCCTGTCTGCCTCCGATACACTCTCTCATTTCTCAACGCCGACTGTGATTCTCAACAGGTAATTTTCCTTCGCTCTTGTACCAAATGTTCAAATATCTCGAAAAACAAAATACAAATGAACAAAATTATGATACGAATTTCCTAAAAATAATAATTGCATGAACAAAACTGCGAGAGATCTCGCGATAAACTATTATCGATAATAGAAATTTTGATGAATTATTTAGAGATACGCGTCTGCGTGACTCAGCTAAATTACTAAATTAATTAACGCGATGGTGACTTAATAATATTGAGCAAAACTGAACGGGAACAACGGGCTGTGGGTGATCGTACGTTGAACCTCATGAAATATTCCGAGGTCGAGGTTGAAACGACGATTTCGAGGGATAGCCTCGTATCTTGGGTTTATATACGTATGCATCGTAAACTCTTTCTCCCGAAGATACGGAACGAATAAATCGAATTTTGATAGTCTCCAACCCAATCGGAAATAGGACACGTTATAGAAATTTTCGGATGACGCGAATTCAAAGCTCCGAGTGATATCGTTCGATCGACCGACCTCTTCGCTAAGTAGGTACTTCCTCGTTTAACGTGGAAAACAGAACTATTGTTATTATCATTATTATCACTATTTCTATAATAGTAATATTTATTAGTATTTTTATTATTATTATTATTATTATTATTATTATTATTATTATTATTGCTCCTTTTTCGTTCGAAGTTGTCGAACGATAGTTAACTTTATCTTTCGAGTACGAAATATTTATTTCTTGTCGCTTTATCGTTCGAGCTTAACGTCGAAATAATTGGAACGCGGAGAGATGAAATATTCCACATGGAGTTAATTATAAAATGGACAAACCGTTTGGAAATAGGGCTCGCATTCGCGAGCATCGCGTGTACACCAACCCACCGTTCGATATATCCAATTAATCACTCGGTGTCCGCCCTCCCGTGGTTTTCGTATCTCTCACTGATCCCCCCCCCCCCCCGGCCCCTCTCTCTATTTCTCTCGCTCTCTCGCTCTCGATATTGTTATCTCGATTTTCGTTTCCCAATGGAACAACGAAATATCGAAAAATCGGAAACATCGTCGACCAACTCTGCTCTTTCTCCCTTTTTCTGTCCATCCCTTCTGTTTTGCAGGTTACTTTATACATCGAGAATGTACTAAAGGGACACTAAATAGGCGAAACGTACTACAAAAGGGACACGATTCTATGATAGCTCGTCCATACTCACGTGAAGAACAGCATCTGCTCGATTGCGCATCTCCACACGTGACGACAGTTCGATCCGGTTGGACACTTAAAACCGACGGTGTGCTTTTTCTGAAAATTGCGTCATACAAAGAAAAAAACTCTTTCTAATACAGCCGAAAGAAAAAGAAAATATCTAAATTACACACGAACGATAATTACGCCGAACTTTTCATTTTTCTTTCGTTCTCGTTTTCACTACGGACTAATGTTCGACAATCGAGAGAAAAGATAAAGAAATCCTTTGATATATTTATTTTTATGCAAATTTAATTTATTACGATCGAGAGAAATTTAGTGAATTTTATTGCACAAAATAAATCGAATTAATTGTTATTCTTTTCTCTCGATTTCGTTTGTCTGCTTTAATATTAGTCTTGTGCGACTGCGAATCTAAGATATTCGTTAAACAACAATGAAATCTGACAGTGCTCTAATATTTTAGCTGGCTTGATTAATTCATGTTTATGTCTATCAATGTTCGAGGAACATTTAATTGTCGGAACGTGCGATTATCACGAGACGACTCACCTTCGTTCTCAAATCCTAGAGCGTGATAAGTTGGCGGAAAGACAAAGAAAAACAACGGGGATGATTAATCGAAAATTTTATCATCTATTTTATACGAGGTACATCGATAAAAATTGATCGATAATGATTTTTAGGTAGATTTTAGGTAGCACACCCTCGAAAAACGAAGTATACCCATTGGGCGAAAAGAAATTCCGGGGACGATTCGATGCCGACACTCGCTCGATCGCAACTGCATTCGTTTCCGTTCCAGAACACGTCGGTATCAGCCGAGCAAGCTTAGGTATTCGTAATCTTGTAAGTGAACTAGAGTCGCGGTCAGGAAGGCCTATACATTGTTTCTATTGACTGGCTTGGTACCTTTTCGAGGCCGGATGTTATCGATCCCGGCCATGATTGCCTAGACTTTGCAGCCTTAGATATATGTACATATTATATACCCAATATAGCCTCGTCACAGTTAGTACTGTCGCCGAGGGATGGAAATAAAGAGAACAAAAAAAAAACAAACGACTTTGAACAATAATTATTCAACGACCACAATCACGAGGTAATCTTCATTATTTCATAATCGTGCCGTTAACAAAATTGTTTTTCGTATTTTTTACACTAAAAAAAAGCTAAAGTTACTTTCGTTATTCCAAAATTGTTCTTTTTTTTCTTAAATTAATGAAAGAAAAATACAAAAATATGGAATTTTATCAAAGCATGTGCAGTCCGAGCGATAGATTGATTGGTATCAATGAAATGATCGAGGTATAAAAGTGTTGAAATGCAAAAAAAAATGCAGCCTCACCTCGTTTATCGTTAGATGAACAATGAACATTTTGCCCTCGTAATTTATCTTTTGAACTTCCGACCAGCGGAAATGATTCGTCTGTCGCGAGCCTTGAAAAGTCAGGATCCCGCAATGATTGATACCGAGATAAAGTTGAGTGCCCTTGTGATCCTAAAATCGTACAAAAAAAACCAACGCAATCAACAAAATTGTTATTTCATCGATTAAATTTGATTACAACTCGAACAAAAGCATCCTTTCGCCAAACTCTGCATGACACGAATCAAGTACGTTATATTTCTAAACGAAACGTCGTATAATATTCTCAGGTCAAGTACAAATTAGTTTCGGGTCAAGAATCTTTTCTCCTGATACCAAGAATAAGCCAATGCCTCGATAAAAAAAATAATACATACACCCTTGAGTATACAAAGTAATAAATTAACCTTGGCCCACGAATAACTACTGTTTTCCCGTTAAATTCATTAAAAAAACAAAACCAAAATCGCGGAGCGAAGAAGAAAATTAAATCATAAATACGCAAAATTATTCATCCAACCAGCCAAATAAAACATTTACCTCGTAATTCGCAAAAAAGAAAACAAACATTTCAAACAACAATGTGACAAAACGAGCGGAACATAAACTTTTGCTCGCATTCTAAAAATAATAATAAACAAAAAGCCGAGTTACGCAATTTTTCGTGTCAAAAGCGAATAAAACTGAGCTCGTGTAATAACGATATTAAACACGATTACGTTATCCAACCAGTGTGGGTCTCGTTTACCGACTCAACGTTTACGATACGTAACATCCGCGTACATGGAAAATATAGGTTGGATGTATTTGCACAAAGTACTCGAAGAGTTCTATCCTCCCTAAATATAACTATATCTATAATTTTATTGTGCGAAGGAACTTGGTAACTAACGAGAACGGCTAGAGGAGTCTCTCTCTTCGTGAATGTGACAAAACACACAGGGCGGAAGTAACACCGTACCATTAACGTCACGAACGGAAATAGGTCTCCTGGCGCGCCTCCCCCCCCCCCCCTCTCTTCCTACTTTCCTCCGTCACCCCACCAAACCCCGCATCGTTCGCACAGTGATAACGTCGCGGTTACACACACGTACATGTGCGCACGCTATATCGTAACGTAACTCGAACTCAGCGACTAGGTTAGCCCGCGTATAGCACAGAGTCACGCAAACTCGACGTTAGATATCAAAAAATCTTACAGGGTTGGGCGCAAGATCTCTCTGTTATTATCCCGTGTTTGAGCGAGAAGTTGCGAGAGCTTGCTCGAAGGAAAATTTGAGATTGTCGAAAAATAGTCGAGCTACGATAGACAACGGTGGATGAAGGGATGAATAAAAGAAGGATGTATTTCAGTTTTTTCGTATTAGTAATAGTTTTTGAGAAGAATAGGATCGTGGATTCGAGGAAAATTGAAATGAAGCGAAATAGGAAAACTTGGATTTTTGCGAATAAAGAAAAAGTGAGCGATTAGTTAGGTTTTAATTTTTAATTTTAGTTCTCGCTCGTTTCTTGAATTCGAAAGGTTTTTCCAGCGAGGAAGGAAAACGTGACTGTCGAACGTTGTAAAATATTCGTCGAGTCGAGGAGGGTAGTTTAAAAGTACCTTTTTGAAAATTCGACGGTAACGATCCGAAATAAAATATACTCGAGAGCCATGAAAAATTTACCAAGATTCTACGGAGTTGAAATTTTATTTTTAATCTTTGATTCACTGAACGCTCGCAATTTACATAACATCGTCAATTTCCGGACGAACCTCTCGATCGGCTTTACTTCATTTTGTTCTTTTTGTGGAGAGCGATCACACTTTTTTCTCTTTTTTTTTATTTCTTTTTACCGGGAGCAACTTGCTCTCGCGTAGACCAGAATAAAATATGAAGGAAGTATAGGTATAGGGGAGGATCGACGACCGAGAACACGGCAAATTCCGTCGATCAGTAAGAAAGTTTGGGGGTAACTCCCACAGGTTTCGAAACTAGGTCGTAAAGCACTCGTAGTACAAAATATAGATTGCCGCGTGGTGCTTGTTCGATGTCGCCGAATGAGAATATCGATTTATCGGTTAAGCCGTCGAACAAGCAACATCCATTAATCAAAAGCTCGAAATTTGAGAAGTTGAAAAATATCGACTGGCAATAGGAAAATATAAAAATAGAAACGAAAATTATGAATCCAATATAAAATTGTATTAAACCAAACTAAAATTATTAAAACGAACCAAAATTCTATTAAAACAAAACAAAATTATTAAAGTAAACCGAAATTATTGAACCAAAATAAAATTCTTTCGAACTAAACTAAAATTGTTAAAACGATCCAAAATTCTAATAAACCAAATTAAAATTATGAAATCAAACCAAATTTATTAAACCAAAATAAAATTCAATTAAACCAAACTTAAATTATTAAACTAAACCAAAATTACGAAAACTAATCAAAGTTATTAAACTAAATCAAAATTGTTGAACCAAAACAAAATTCTATTAACGAGTTATCGAATATCGAAAATCGAATCGAATAATCGATTTTTTACATACTATCCATTTGTTCGAACTAACGTTTGGTAAAGTCGCGATAAAAAAAGATTGTATATATATAAATTTGTCGATTAAATTGTTGGCAGAAAGTGTTACCTTGACGGGATGAGGATCCACCGCGTAAGTGTCGAGTTGCGACGCCACTCTGAGAAAGTGAGTCTCTGCTTGTTCTGGCGTGAAACCCTTTAGCTGCGTCTGATGCAACTCCATCGCCTTCTCCTCAATCGCCTCGGTTTGTTTGAGCAATAATTTGTGCTCCGAGATATAATTTCCCTCGTGAATCTCTGGATCGTACTCCCCAAGTTCGCCTTGAACAATTTTATGATGGAAAATATGATGAAAAAAGGATAAATAAAACAAAAATAAAAATAATCACGAACGGTACAAATAAAAGAATCAACGTTGTACGGGGTTTAGTCTTTATTTACAAAACTAATTAAAGAATAATATTGTCTTTTAGGACTTTGATTCGCCTAGAAAATAATTAAAAATATTTTATATAAAATTTTTTAATTAAATCCGATCTAAATTGAAATCAACACTGCAAGTATAATTTTTCGAATTAACAAAAATCTACAAAATTGTTCACTTTAATCGTAGTAATTGATGATTGCAAATAATTCAATTTCCAAATGACAGCTCGATTATTAATAATGACGTTTATAAGATTTCGATTTAGCGAGAAAATAAATAAAACAATTATATATAAAAAAATTTGGTTAAATCCGAACTAAATTGAAATAAATACTGCCCGTAAAATGTTTCGAATCAATAAAAATCTACAAAACTGTTCGCTTTATTCGTAATAATCGATAATTGCAAATAACTCAATTGCTTAATCATTAATAATGACGTTTATAAATTAATAATGACACTCGTGTGAAATAATGAAAATATCTTACTGTGAACGATGCAAGCTGCTAGAAGCGCAGCCTCACCAGGACTGCAATAAAGCCGTCCGTGCAGCAGATCCCTCTTCAATTGCTGGTAAATCTGATACCTGGTGATCTCCTCCTTGAGACGTAACGGATCCGGTGGATAGAATTTCACTCGAAAGCTAAACAGAATCGGGTCCATGTCTGCAACACACAGAAAAAAGTGTAACGATACTACATATGTATACTCGTATATATAAACGAATATGCGTATGAATAAAAATGGGTGAAATTGAAGAGTTTTCTGGCAACCATCTTGGATTTCGTTCCAACTCGACAATGTTAAACGGATTATGTCAAATTTTTTGAGCTACTTTGGGTCCTCTCCAGACATCTCCTTTGTAAAATATGACACGAGGTCAAATTTTTGGTCCAAAATTTTTCCCAATCAATAACTTCCGATCGAATTTCGTTTTGACCTAAATTCACAATTCAATTTCACTGATAATGAATCACAGATTTCCTTATCGACTGAAAAACCTTGGTCTCGAGTCTTGAGAAGAAGATATTTTTTAATTTGCCGAAAATAATTAACTCAAGAGAGAGTAAACTTATTAAAAGTTTGACCGTAATACTTTGCGAGTTGTGAGAAAGTTTGCCAGACGGGTCTCGAAATTTTCCCTTGGTGTATAGACACACCGATGCGAGAGACATATCGGTGTATGTACGAAATTCATCAATTTTATACGAAACTCATAATTTCCGTACCGGCGATAGGAACATTCGCGATGTTCTACAACCGTAAAGGATTTACGATTATATACATACGTATGCGCATCCGGATATCAATAACTGTATCCACTTGCACGAGAGATTCGACGGAAACTCCAAGCTCTAACCGAATTTCCATTACAGTCGCATATCGCATAAATTAAATCCATCAAATCGCAACGGATTCGACAATACGTCGCCATGAGACGCCTCAAATAATAACAAAAATCCAATTATTCTCGTAAAACCAAACTTTATGACCAACCAATTGACAAAAAAACATCCCAATAAATCAATAAACGATTAAATAAACGTCTAATCGTAACGAAACATTAATTCAAATCGATCCCTTCGTAAATTACGCGTATGAAATATTGAAACTAACGTGAAACGAAATAAATAAACGCTCGTTTACGATATCTATGAATAACTAAAAGTACGAACCTTTCACCTGTTTGATTGCCGTCTTCGCCAAGTCCAGCCAATGCTGCGAAACAAAATTCATAAAGTTGGATGAAACATCGTTCATTCGTGTTCTTCTTACTAGCGTAAAATAAACAGTATTCCCCTACATTTCTAGATCGCAACGTGTACAAAATCGTAAAGAGAACGAGATATAGGTATACGAAACAAAGTATAGGTAGGTTTCATATAAACCTCATGTTTTATATAGCCAGTGAAGTTCTTGACGATGCGGTCCAAAAACACCATACCAGAATCCCTAATACACTCTTTGCCCTGGCATTTTTCACTGAGATGTGAGAGTATAAAGTACACGTGTGTGTATATATACGTCCAGGTGAGAAATGAAAAAAATATAGCGAATCTATGGACGACTGTAGACGAAAAACGTGCCTCTCATACATTTTTCCATTTCCACTTGGAGATGGAGAGCAATAGGAAGAGAGAGAGAGAGAGAGAGAGAGAGAGAGAGAGAGAGAGAGATGGCACGGAAGGAGAAATATACGGGACGTACGGTGGTAAAATGAAATATTAACGAGTTCAGTGGATCAACGATGGAGAACTGGAGACGAGAGAGCAAAAATAGCTGCTAGGGTTCTACGGATCTTTCTTCTAGGATAGCAAGAAAGAGTGAGAAAAATGCAAGTAGTACCCGAATGGTGCAACGAGTACGTACCGAGTACATAGAGAAAGAGAGAGAGAGAGGAGAGAGTGAAAGAGAGAGAGAGAGAGGAGAGAGAGGGAGACTTTGGGTGCACAAGTATCGATTTCTCACTGCCTGCTCACACACCTTGCTGTGAATACCGAGCTTTCTATACACCCATAGGTGTCTTTTTTTCACCATACATCAGACTGTTGTACATAGCTTGTAGCAAGAAATATAGATAGCTATTTGATATGTGGGTCATTCGGCCTCTAATCAAGGAGCCATCCATTACCAAGTTTTGGGCTCGTCTGCCATTTTCACATTTTATTTTATGCTTCGTACTAAATTTATGATAAATTTATGCAAATAAGTAAGTACCATTATGTAAAATAAGGCTTATTTTATGAAAATTAAGACAATTTACGAATTTAATAGGCAACCTTTCCAATTTCACCTTCACAATTTTTATGAGAATAGACACACAATCATTTTTGATAAAATATAATTTTAGCCTATTGTGAGAATCGACTGCTGGGACTCAAGTTTGGTAGGTGGATCACCATTTTTTTTATCCAAACTAATCATATTGGATGCTTGTAAAATCGAAAAATTGTCGTATTATGCGAATATAAGCTGCACATTTCCGATTTTTAGCAATTTATCCAGAAAAAGTGTTTTAAAAACTATAAATTTTCGAGTTTTCCAATCTTTCGACCGGGTTAAAGTGCTTCCAAGTCGTTTATTTTAATACCAGGAAATAAGATCTTTGACCGGCAAAAGAACGAAAAATTGGATGCCAGATGGGCCGTTGGTTGAAGATGGAAGAACTAAACACCAGCTCGACCTTCGGATCTCGACGAGTAAGCGAGATACTGGAAGTTATGACGAGTTTTGAGAAAAACAAAAAACATTTATATACATATATATATGCGTGTGTATATGTGTGGTATTTTCTCGTAGGAGGACAAGTGGAAAATCCAACTGTGAAAACTTTCGTGCGCTTCGAAATTATATTGCTGGATTCCGCGAGAGAGCCGAGGGATTAAATACTTAAAGTAATATCAGAGCACTCTTCTTCCTTCCCACGACTTTGGATATTTTACAGTTTACATCGAATAGCCAGAATGCAGAGATAATTGTAACTGTTATTACGCAATCCGACAAGTCGTGAAACTTATATTTCTGTATCAATACCCACGAACAACAAGTGAATCGAAAAATTGACACGTCCACGTATTATAATAATTGTTTACCCCCCCCCCCATCCCTCTAAAAAAAAAACATACTTATTCGATTAAAATTGAGTGGATTACAATTGTGAAATTTGCAAATGAATTTATTCACGGACTCGTTTCAAATTTTCGTACTTTCGACGAATGCAATTTATGCAATTCGATTAAACTTGCAAAAATTCAAATGGGGATCATGCAAATTGAGATAAATTCGTTTTTCTCGAATTTTATTTTAGCACGAGGAGTAGTAATATCGCATTCTCGACTTTGCATCGACTCTCGGTGTTGGACCTTATACGGAAGAACAAAACGGACAGAAGCAGTCTTATTCTTCTTCGTTCCTACTCATAATTTCGAGTACACCCACTTCACCCAGATTCGTTGCAAAGTTACACGTTGTTCGTCCGCGAGTGAATTTCTCAAAAATCTTTTTTTCTCTCTCGCTCTTCCCGCTCTGATCTTGTATGTAGGAAAGTAGTCTTGGTGGAAAAGCAGTTAAAAGGTGTGAGCTGGAAAAAGAAAAAAGAGCGAAGCTTTTATAGAGTTTCGTTGTAAAAAAGGAAAAATCTTATTTGCCAGATACACGCTGGAGGGCTGCGAGCATCGATTCATTATCTCTTTAAACGATCTTCCTTAAATGACAAGTGCTTTGCGCGAATAATTTATCGAACTACTTACCGACGTCGAGTAATTGAAAAAAAGTTCAAAGAAATTTCACTCTCGTTACCTAATCGAGATATACGATCGATCGAATCCAATATTTTTGTTGTGTCGTTGTGCAATTTTTATTTATAATAAAACACACTTTTTTCAAAGGATAAAGTTTATTTCGAGGATTTTATGAAGAATAACGAATCAAGTTTAAAAAATCGTATTTCATTACAGCGGTAAAAATTTTGACAATTGGATAAATTAAAAAAATTAGACTTGTACTTTTTAAATGCGTTTTGAAAAGTTTTAAGGCCCAAGAATATAGAATGAATTCGAGTTTTTACGTCGAGGTTTCTCGAATTGTAACTGCGACGAACTTCCGATTTCCGAATCTCCCCTCGTGTTCTCTCTCTCTCTCTCTCTCTCTCTCTCTCTCTCTCTCTCCTCTCTCCTCTCTCATTCATACGCGTTTATCTCGCCAAATTTTCATACTTCGTTATGTAGATTGCTGTGTTCGTAAGAATGCCATTATGAAAGGATAAACCAGCCTGTTGTATCGCAAGTGTTACAAAGTTTAGGAATTCTCATCGAGACAAGTACGTATGAAAAAATCATGTCCGCTGTTTCCTCGCTCGTAATGAACTAAAAATAATAATTAAGACTGTGTCGGATAAAGATAAGTGAACGAGAATCGAAAGCTAGTTGGTAAATTGGACTTCCTTCCCACCTCTCTTAACAAATTTTGTTTAATGTTCAAATATGCAATAAAATAATCTAAAAAGTTCACTAAACTTGCTTATTTCTTTGTCCTAAAAATGCTCCCAAAAGCGCTTTTTAGGCCTCCTAAAGCAGGATCCCCCCTTAAGGCCCGAAGGTCTTAAGGAGATTCAGAAGCCCCTATCTGATCGTCTTTGCTCAAAATTGAGATTTCTTCAAAACTATTCGACATTTTTCGATGATTTTTTTTTATTTTTATTCAGAAAGACTTTATTGACGAGTCTATGCAGGGTTTTAGAGAATATTCGAGATGGAAAATTTTTGGGACCAGTTGAAACTCAAAAAACATCGATTCGAAAAATGTCTATTGTTAATGTACCTTTTCTCAGGAACTGTACGTTCGATTTTGACCTTTTTTGTTGTGTGTACATATTAAAGTATTATAAACAATGTATCTAGCCATTTTTTCGATATTTTGTTTCAGGATTTTTTGTACATTGTTTTGAAATTTGTTAAAATTTTTGATCGAATTTTTTTACCTTCAAATATATTTTTCTCGGGTCTGAATCGTTTTTTTTCAAAAAAATGGCTCGATACATCATTCGTTCACATGTACTTGTCACGTCAAAAAAAATATGCCGATACGATGAGTAGATTTCGAGAAAAGATACATTTCAGGTGAAAAATATAACTTTTCAGGAAACCCAATTTTCTGAAGAAGTTTGAATGTCTAATAAATGCAAACGCTAACTTAAAAAAATTATTTAACGTACTTCCACTGCTCAGAATTTCATGAAATTTGAACCACATATCAAGAAAGACACGTACTTTCAAAAAAAAATTTAAATGCATTTTTTATACTCTGAACTTTTTTTACTCTGAAATATGTCGAACCTCCTTAACGTCCACAGGTGGGTAAAGCCTTTCAAGCCTTCACACATACACATACATATATATTTATTTATTAGATAGGTAGTAACTTGGTGCATAGCTTTCAGACCGCGATGGTTGTATGCCCAGATTCCAATGTATCTCGTACCTCGCCTTTTTACATTTCCTCTCCTCATACACATCTCCAGCCTCAATTCCACCATCAACCACTCCGGTAGACCTACAATTCTTTCTTATTGTTAGGAGAGTCTTGAACCACCGAGAGCATAAAAAAGCACATAAAAAAAAATCCATAGCTGCCGGCGGGAATCGAACCCTGGCCCACTGCGTGTGAGTCGGGAACATTAACCCCTACGCCACTCTCTGACTTGACATAAATATATTTATTCATTTATTTATACAACTATACATACTCTTTGTCTGCACTGGTCCACGTATCGAAGTCCGAAGTAATCCGTCTCCATAATGTTGAGCTGTTTGCATACATATTCGAGAATGTAGCGTCCTTTGTGCTGGGGCTGAAAACATATTTTTGCAAAAATAGTAATTGTTACTAAAAAAAAGAAAAAATAAGAATAATCAAAGTGAACAAAATCTCTGACAAGGTCGTTTTCGTATTTACTACGTTACCAACTATGATTTAAAATACCAGAGAAGGAAACAAATTGATGGAGAATTATCGTAATTGCAGCTCTGCGAAATGGACGATAGTGAAACGTGAAAAAATATAAAAAAAGAAAAGAAAAACGGCGAGTCGCCTGCGCGGAGAACGCTGATAGCACAGTCAGCGAGTGAGGAGACTTCCTGATATGCTTCTCTCCGGAACGGGCGTGTATAATTATCACGGGTGTTGCGCAACGTGACGTTGCAATCTCGCTCACATGGCATATCGAAACTGTATTATGAACTCGTATAAATGTGTACACACGTACGTTGGTAATATCGTGTATATCGTACTTCAGTTTTTACCTTGACCATGTCCGTGCACTCTGAGAACCGTTCGCGAGACTTGGAATTTCTTCCAAGATCGAATGATTCCGGGAATTGTGATGAATTTTATGTTTTCCCGCTGTTTTTTCTCGCTATCTATATTTAAAATTAAAGGACGCGTATACACTCGCAGTAAAAAGATTATAAAAACATCGACATACCTACGCGAATATTAATTTAATTATAATTTAATTAATTCATTTTCGATTAATATTAAATTATTGAATTGATTTAAATTTTAATCTTATATACAAAAATGGAAGAATGTTTGTTTGTTTGTTTGTTCGTTTGTTTATTTGTCACGAGTAAGTTCCTATACCATTCATCCGATTGCGATGAAAATTTGGTGAATTGCAGTCCGCACTCACGAGAAGGTTTCTGTGTTAGTAGAATAATTTTATTTGCCAAAATAAACGCGTACGAGGCAAAACAAAATTAACATTTATGTATATCTATATATAGAGATTATTTGACAGCTGTCAAAGTATACTACCAAAATGACATGCGAAATAAACGACACTCATTTGTTTTAACGACTCGATCGACTCGATATTATATATTAGTTGCGTAATTCATTTGACAGCGGATGTCAAATTAATCGTGACTCTAAATCGAGAAGACATTGAAAAATCTACACCTCAATCAAAAAGGAAACACATTACGAGTTTCAGAAATGGACGAACACCGAGAAGAAAGACTGAAAACTATTAGAGTATGTACGACGAAGTACAAACTTTCGTAAGATAACAGCAACGACAGACGAATTGATTCACAAAATTTTTGAAAATATTGTACATAACTGCAAAAAACATAAGTGGTTAAGGGAACGTGCTATATTAGCAGCAAAAACACCAATGTCAATTATATAAATTTCACGATTCAAAAGGAAATATCATGAGAAGCTAAAACGTACAAGTCGATTGCTGCTTTTATTAATCAAGAACAAGTGATTAATTTATCCAATTATCCAATATCCATATCGCAATTATCCAACTGAATTCTTGAATTCGTTTCATTTACCAGGCATAGCACCGCACGTTTTAGCATTGAAAATGGGCGTGCCTATCATACTTTTACGAAACATCAATCCACCACGACTTTGCAACGGTATTGGGCTTCCAGGGAAAAATATGATGAACAATATCAACGAAACTACAATTTAAAATAGAAAATTTAAAGGAAATAAAATCATCTCTTTCATCATCTTTTCCTTTTATTAAAGGAAAAGATGATGTACTGTTGTCACGTATCCCAATGATACGAAAATATATGCCATTCGATTTCAAACGTTTGCAGTTTCCAGTGCGACTCGCATTTGCGATGTCCATCAGCGAAGCACGGGGACAATCGCTAAAAATGTCTATAGTATAGATTATATTTGGAAAGTTCATGCTTCACAGATGGAAAGAAAGATTAAAAATATTGTGTATCAAATGAATTATGACACCAAAACGGCATTGCAACGCATGGGCACCGCTAGTAATTGTATAATTACGATTAATTTAAATTTACTATTTAATTTCATTTACTATTAAATTGTTAAATTAACTTAAATCTTAATAATTATATAATTACCATGAATTTAAATCATCTTGAAAATTAGAAAAATATATCGTAATAATTATTCAGAGTTATTTAATAAAATAATTAATTATACGATTATAATTATTTTCAATCAATTGAATAATTTAATAATTATATCGTTATAATTATTTGTTTTTTTACGTGGACGTGTCTGCATATAAACGTCGCGATTTTCTCGTCGTAATATTTTTATTTTTCATTTTATCACGTACGTGTTTAAAACCGGGTTACCGTAGCCTCGAGGTACATAGCGTATGTCGCAACGTTTTGTGTGTGTGTGTGTGTGTGTAGGTCTTTTTCCACTTTTTCTCGTAATCCGGAATTGCGAAATTGCGTATTGCTTCGTGATACGAAGCTGGTCGCAGGTGTCGACGTACAACGTAAACGAGAACTCGTATGCGAAGCTATATCACGTCTCTACACATACGGTACGTACGGGCTAAGCGGGCTGAACGAGTTTTGCGCGCGCCTCGTAACGGCGCACAGTGATTGGCACCCGCTTGGATTAGCAGCGAATAGCCCAGTAGATTAAATTCAATCGACATAGTTTTTTGAAAAAAGACCAGATTTTCAATTTTCTTTTTCGTAAATCAATTAGCCACGTGTCATTGCCAATTTTCTTAATCAAATCGAAGACGTTCAGTAATTACCGAAAATTATTCTGTAAGAATAAAATCGATTGGATCGATTCGATCGGATGGAAAACATTGATCGAGCTAGGAACATGAAAATTTAGGAGATTCAATTTTTGTTAAACCTTCTCGGCAGAAGATATCGTCGAATCAAAGATAATTGAGGATAAATTGGAAAGGATCACAAATAAATGGCAAGAAATAATGTTGTTGTTGTCACGGTATCGATGCGGAATTCACCCGACAAAGTTTTTTGAAAAAAGGCCAGAATTTCCAATTTTCTTTTTCGTAAATCAATTAGCCACGTGTCACTGCCAATTTTCTTAATCAAATCGAAAACGTTCTGTAATCACCGAAAATTATTCTGTAAGAATAAAATCGATTGGATCGATTCGATCGGATGGAAAACATTGATCGAGCTAGGAACATAAAAATTTAGGAGATTCAATTTTTGTTAAACCTTCTCGGCAGTAAATATCGTCGAATCAAAGATAACTGAGGATAAATTTGAAAGGATTACAAATAAATGGCGAGAAATAATTTTGTTGTTGTCACGGTATCGATGCGGAATTCACCCGACAAAGTTTTTTGAAAAAAGGCCAGAATTTCCAATTTTCTTTTTCGTAAATCAATTAGCCACGTGTCACTGCCAATTTTCTTAATCAAATCGAAAACGTTCTGTAATCACCGAAAATTATTCTGTAAGAATAAAATCGATTGGATCGATTCGATCGGATGGAAAACATTGATCGAGCTAGGAACATAAAAATTTAGGAGATTCAATTTTTGTTAAACCTTCTCGACAGTCGATACCGTCGAATCAAAGATAACTCAGGATAAATTTGAAAGGATTATAAATAAATGGCGAGAAATAATTTTGTTGTTGTCACGGTATCGATGCGGAATTTACCCGACCAAGTTTTTTGAAAAAAGACCAGAATTTTCAATTTTCTTACTCGTAAATCAATTAGCCACGTGTTATTGCCGATTTTCTTAATCAAATCGAAAACTATTCTGTACCAAAATCGATTGGATCGATTCGATCGGATGGAAAACATTGATCGAGCTAGGAACACGAAAATTTAGGAGATTCAATTTTTGTTAAACCTTGTCGATAGTAGATATCGTCGAATCACAGCTAACTAACGATATATTTCAAAGGAACACAAACGAATGTCAAAAATCATTTTTTATTTTCACAGTAGAATCGACAAGAAAAAATGCAAAATTGAAAACAAAAAAAAAGCGTCGAGCAAAAAAGCATTGATAGCTACAAATAATCGTTCGAAGCTCCACGTTTCCTTTGGTTTCCTTGGAAACGACAGAAATCCAATATTCGAGCCTCGACACGCCACCATTTTGGCAGGATCGTTCGCATCGGTCTCGTTACCGCCGACATTGATTCAACGAAAACTTTTTCATCGATACTCCTCAATGTCAGCGTGTATAATTTCAACGAAGTCGATGAAATCGAGGCGAAGTTGAAGTTGTTGACAAACTCGAAGTTACACCCGGCTTGTGTCGCGAGGAGAATGGACGTTACGAATCGTTCTGTGAACGAGTCGATATACGATCGTGACATATTTATGCGACGAAGACTCGTTATACTTGCCACGTGCGCAAACACACGAGTCTCTCGTACGGTCGAGCAATAATAGGCATATCGGTCGTACCAGCACGAAGTATAACGATATATAAAGCATAGGACGATTAAATTCGAGCGGCAAACCGTGAACGCGAACTTGGCTAAAACCTTTCGAGCTTTTTCATCGAGCTTCTTCAACTTTTATGTACATCGGTATAGACCAAGCTTTTATGCGATATGTTAAATTCCATCCAACGTTCCATCGTTCGACTTGTACCATCTCCCAGTGACTTTATCCACTTATACTCATTCTCATTTGTCCATAGCCACGATTCTCGTATTTTCGACACAGACGAACTTAACTCGATGGACCTTGCGCCCTTGTGCTCTAGTCGCTATTGGCCTACTGTGCTACTCCACAGCGATGGATTATCTACATATATGTATGAGCTTATAGTTACGATTGTAAAGCTTCGGCTTACACTTTCGACTAAGCGCATTGTCGCAATTGCGAAAGGTTTTTATTTTCACTCGATGAGTGACAAATTAGTACCTCATCGATTATATTTACGGTAGTTTGTAGGATCGCTCGACTCCTACAGGCTGTTAAAGAGGAAAGGTGATTTAGGCGAACGACCATGTCAAATTTTCAAGTGATTTTTATATTATTTCTCGGGCTATAGCTTGGAGAACGTGTAAACGTCGCGAAGGCGATCAACTCTGTCAAATTTCCAAGCGATTTTTATATTAGTTCTCGAGTTATAGCTTAGAGAACGTGTAAACGTCGCGCAGGTATTTAGATCCAATATTTGATTAGTTTGCTAAGTGAAATAACAATATTTATATAAAATTAGTTTAAAGATTTTCTTTTTGACACGGTGACTATTTTTTTTTTCTTAAAATCGTCACTTTTTTGAAAAGTATTCTACAATAATTTCTACGATTTACCTTGTATTTATTTTTCTTGAATTGTAAGAAAATAAAATTTTATATAAACCTACAATTTATTTATTTGTTTATTCGACAGAATAATTAACGAGAATCCAGTTATTTCCTCGTTAAAAAAACATTCCAAAAATTGACAATCTCTAAAATAGCAAGAAAACAAGGAATCATTGCTGGTGTCTCTTTTACCGACTGATGATAATATTCTCGCGACAATATATATTCCCGTTTGGTATAGCTAATCCGTGAAAGAAACGAAACCAGCCCAAGGTTGAATAAACTGAACCACTGGACTCCGACGATTATAAAAAGAAATTAAAAATAATATTAAAGAATAGAAAATTGAATTCCTGGACCGAGCGAAACGTTGATACAACGATAATGAAATTCGTGAAATAGAATACGAAATTATTTCGTATAGTCAGAACGAAACCGGAGGTTACGAACGTAATCGAGAACTTTTATCCTCGGACTCGTCTCCATTTCCTACTCGGACGCATATAAGAAAAAGCTTTTCCTCGCTTCGTAGAAATAATAACGATCTATACATATCCACCCTGGTTTGCATTTTAACCATAACCATCTCCATCGTCGACCTCATCTCCCTCTTTCTATAACCGAACGTTAAATGCTCGTCCCTTTTCACGACCGGCGAAAAGAGCGAACGAAGACGCGAGCCTACAAAATCGCTGTTATAAGTTTAGGGCGAAGATTAAAGCTCTCGAGGAAAAAAAATTGGTGAGAAAAGTGGCAGATGAAGCTTTGATCGCTACATCGATCTCCCTCTCTCTCTCTCTCTCTCTCTCTCTCTCTCTCTCTCTCTCTCTCTCTCTCTCTCTCTCTCTCTCGCTCTCTCTCTCTCTCTAGCTCTGTGTCTCACTCTCTTTTTCCTCTTTCACGTCCCACAAGAGCGATCAAAGCCAGCCGAGAAGGGGAGCTGAGAACATACACACGTACACACGTTTTTTGTTCTTTTCATTCTCTTTTTTTTAGCATATTTTCATCGTGC
Organism: Netelia fuscicornis; assembly: GCA_946811545.1. Classification (NCBI taxonomy): domain Eukaryota; kingdom Metazoa; phylum Arthropoda; class Insecta; order Hymenoptera; family Ichneumonidae; genus Netelia; species Netelia fuscicornis. Next base: position 45,259,466 of record OX328011.1, on the reverse strand, counting down.
CAAAAATAGATGCTCGCGTCGTTCCACTTTTATTTCAACGAAAATTCTCTCGGTTTATATTCTCCATTCAGCGCTGCATATATAGGGGTGTAGTATAATATGTGTTATAATATATATGTGTGTGTGTGTGCGTGTGAAAAAATATGCCAGTTATAAGAAGACGACACAGAGCCACGTCACCGCCAGAATTCCACCAACTACTCGTTGTGCCCAAAAAGAGAGCAAGAGACAAGATAGAACAGCACTTTTCTCGAGGATCCATAAAGCATCCGTGTGACAACTAAACGGGAACACGAAAGGGGAACGTTTCTACGATTCTTCGGTTTCCGCTACAATTCCCTTTCGCGTGTATCACGTCTATAACTATACGCACTTCATCCAGGACAGCTGCTACTTGCTCCGTGTCTATCCCCCTTCTTTCCTTCTTCATTCTTTTTTATCTCGCTCCTTTCGCAACTCGTGCACCGTCAACCGCTTTGACAAACGCTAAGTCGATACGTCGGAGACAAAAATGATAAGGTCGACGTTGTTTCCAATCCAGTACGATACGCGTCACGAAAGCATCGAGACATCGAGATTTTATGTGATAGAAATTTATTTGTTTCATTTGTCATTTTTTTTATCCAATAGAAATTTTGTTATTTTTGAAAAATGATCGATTTTGTTATTTTGTTAATGTTCGATGCATCGCAAAGTCTTTCATTTCGAAAATATTTGCATCGATACGAGAGGCGATGGGTACGTGGATAGAGCGTAACTTTGGAGTTCACTGAAGTTAAGCAGCATTTCGTGCGGTCAATACTTGGTGCGGTGACCGCTCAGCCGTTGCCGCCTAACCGATGTAGCGATTCGCCTAACGTGATGGGAGAGATCCATTCTTCCGGAACTTGGCTATCTTCCCGAAGGAACCATTAAACTTTGGACGCGTCGAATGTATCTGACACCGCTTTTCCGCAATATCCTCCTGGTATCCGAAGCCGAATGCCAGACGCCGTAGAAAATCATCCGCAGGTGCATATCCGGGAAATTGAGTTAGACAAGCGAAGAATCGCGTGCGAAGAAAGTCGAACAAGAATAGAAAAAAAAGGGATCGATTGTAAAGAAGAATTCAAAAGGGTATAACGTTAGAAACTATGGATAAAAAAAAACATTTGCCTCGACCCAGACACGCGTTCACGGTCGTTCAAACGAATTTGATTCACTGAACCGAAAGACTATAAGGGGAATCGATGATTTGGCTCCAGTCCATGAACACGGATTTAGTCCAATTACATTTTTTTCCCTCGTGTATAATCGTTTTTTCATTTTTTTTAAATTACTAAAAAAACGTTACAAACAGTCCGAACAATATGGATGTTTTTATCAAGCGTTTGACCCGAAACGTGAGATGTTGTAAAAAAGATTGAAAACGCTTTTGAATCGTGAATTGGATTAACGCTAATTATTCAACTCGGCACGAATGTCTCGATTGTAAAACGTATGTTGTTTTTGTATAATTGTTCACATGCAACAAGATTCGTGTACGGTTGAAACGTGTGAAAATCGATCAGCGCCGAGTGTGTACGCGTGTGTGCGCGCGAATATCGAGCCGTATTCGCATCCGGCCAGTAGTACAGGCACGAGTAACATCGGACGCAGAGTTGCATTTGACTGGCTTTGGCGCGCCATATCTCGGTATTCGCTCCTGCCCTTCCTCTACGTTACATACATACGGGGCTTTGCACACGTGCGCGCCAAGTTTGACTTGGAACGAATATGTTTGACCTCGCTGACACAGCACTCCGTAATCAGGCTGATTTCGCAACGCGACTCAATGTAAACTAAACAATTATGCAATGATTCGATCAATTATTTATGCTTTTTCTAAGTGCGATGGCAAATTATTTTTTTTTATTTTCTTTTCTTTTTTTATTTTTTGTTTGAATAGTATTCGTTTGTTGTATAAGAAAACTTCAAAATTCCGAGGGGCGTTGATACTTTGGAAAAAATACAATAAAAATCTAGCAATGGCTTTGTTAGTGCTAAAAAAAGATCCAGCTGGACCGAAGCTACACGGCGCTGTAGTTTGGTTACGGTTGGCAATGCTAACTATCCAACTCGCACGAATGTAGATGACAACTTATTTTTGATTGTTGCGTTTTGTTTTTTTTTTTATTTTTTGTTTGAATAATATTCGTTTCTTGTATAAGAAAACTTCAAAATTCCGAGGTGCGTTGATACTTTGGAAAAAATACAATAAAAATCTATCAATGGCTGTGTTAGTGCTAACAAAAATTCAGCTGGACCGACGCTAAATGGCGAGATAGTTTTGTCTCGGTCGGCAATGCTAATCCAACTCGCACGAATGTAGATGACAACTTATTTTTGATTGTTGCGTTTTGTTTTTTTTTATTTTTTGTTTGAATAATATTCGTTTCTTGTATAAGAAAACTTCAAAATTCCGAGGTGCGTTGATACTTTGGAAAAAATACAATAAAAATCTATCAATGGCTTTGTTAGTGCTAAAAAAAGATCCAGCTGGACCGAAGCTAAATGGCGAGATAGTTTTGTTATGGTTGGCAATGCTAATTATCCAACTTGCACGAATGTGGATGACAAATTATTTTTGCTTGTTCTTTTTTTTTTTTTAATTTTTTGTATGCATAATATTCGTTTCTTGTATTAGAACACTTAAAAATTCCGAGGTGCGTTGATACTTTGGAAAAATACAATAAAAATCTATCGATGGCTTTATTAGTGCTAAAAAAAAGATCCAGCTGGACCGAAGCTACACGGCGCTATCGTTTTGTCTCGGTCGGCATCGATGAAAATTCATCATTCCTCTTCTATGGATATAAAAGTTCGTCCTTCCTCGCTGTATGCTCGAGAGAAAAGAACACGGCGCTGGGTTTCGATATTGGAAAAATGCCACGATCGAACTAGCCGCAGCGCCTCCCGTCCCAAGGCACGTTATACACTTCGTTACGAAGTTAGTGCTTGGAAAGCTCGTTCCGGAACAAAATATAGGAGGCCTGCGATCGATATTAAAAAAATTCTCGTTATTCAGAAAAAAGATTTACTTGGTCCAACATCGCGCAAACCACGTAACGACAAATACCGAATTTTTACAATTTTTGTCATTAGAAATAATAAATTATTATTAATTCAATTTTCAATAATCGTTAATTAAAGGACGTACATTGAAATTTGTCCAAAGTAAACACACGTGCCATAGAAACAGAATTTAATATAATTTTTCACACGGTTGCAGATTTTTTAAAAATTCTACTTAATTTTATTTCTCTCGAGTCATTTGACTCAACCTTCGTTAAAATATAAGCCAATATAATTTTTTGTTACGTCCCTTTATGGCAAGGTCAACGAGTATAACGCGATACACAGGAGTGGTTCTTCGTTAATCGTTGATAATGCGTCGATGAAGAAACGTGTGCGAGAGCTTCGTATCGTAATAGCCTTTACGTGTACACTATCTCCGGAGTAACAAACAAAAAAGAAAACGAGTTGTACAGCTCGAACGGATCTCGAGAGACGCGTGGACACGTGAACTACATCATCCTCCCTTTGGTAGCCCGAGCGACCAGTGGTTCTCATTCTTGTATTGGTTAAAGTCGAAACTTTTTGTGGCAAATTGAAACGCCTCGTTGTCTCGGGATCTCTCGTTGATGTTATCTCTCTCTCTCTCCTCTCTCCCACTCGCTTTGTCTCTGTTATCCGTCGAGTTTACTCGCCTCGTGGCACAAAGGGCAAAAGGTGACGAGCGAGCCAAGCGAGCATGACGAGCGAGCGGTACACTCTGCGCGCATACACGGGAGTCCGAGCGACCGCAGCGCTCCACGCGGCGTCTCTTGGAACGAATGAAAAAACATATGCATGGAGGATCTTCGAATGAATGAGAACAGCATCGATGTAACCAAACCTGCGTTTTCTTTCAAACTGAATTTTTATTATTTGTTTTTATTCAATGAAATTATGATACAGGTCAGGCTGAGGGTTAAATTAATGTATTAATTCAAGTGCGTGTGCGTATTCGACACAGTAACAAAAACCAAAGCGATGTATTTAAAAGCTATTACAGAAAAACAGAAGTAAAAAAAACGATTATGGCTATCAAAATTATGCGTTGAGAGTTCCGTACGACGATATCCGTCCAGATTAAGTCGGGTTTACTGCTAAAAAAAAGAAAACAAAATAATATGAAAACCATAAAGCATTAGTGTGAGTGATTTTTGTGTTTAGTGCAAATTAAATGTAAGGCATGCGACTCGATGAAATTCGTCTGTATTTAAAATTATCGTATACAAGAACGTTACGTTGAAAAATGAAAGGATTCGTCGCTACTCGTGGAAACAGCTGTATTATTACACGCTAATGATTCGAGAACCTCATTATCGCGACCTCAATCACGGATATTTACTACTAAAAGAGAGATAAAAACACAGCCGTCTGCTTTTTGCCAAGGCTATTCATTTATTATTCGATCGACGTGGTTTGTGCCATTGGCATTGAAGAGGAAAAATTGTATATACTCGATTCGAGACGTAAATGAACGTTCTTGTGACTTATGATTGACTCGATGATGCGATGACTAATCCCGGCGTTCCTACAATTCACTTGGTACTACATAGTAACGAATTACTATTACTATAACTATTTATATTTATATTTAAATTTATTTATTCAAATTTCTCAAACTTATCCGCTGTTGTAAACAATAACAATTGCAATTTATCAATGATTTAAAATGAAAACTTATTTAACAATGACAATTGCAATTTATCAATGATTTAAAATGAAAACTTATTTAACAATGATAATTGCAATTTATCAATTTTACTAAATTAAATATTCTAATTTCTACTATTTTATAAAAAGTGTAAATAACTGAAGTTTTACTTGTAAACGAATGGACAGAGAATTTCAAAGAAAAATTGCAATAATTAGTTTGCAAAGAATGCCCCATATATATACGTATACACGTAAAATTGTATATACTCGATTCGAGACGCAACTGAACGTTCTTGTGACTTATGATTGACTCGATGATGCGACAACTAATCCCGGCGCTCCTGCAACTCACTTCGTACTACATAGTAATGAATTACTATTACTATAACTATTTATATTTATAATTAAATTTACTTATTCAAATTTCCCAAACTTAACCACTGTTGTCAACAATAACAATTGCAATTTATCAATGATTTAAAATGAAAACTTATTTAACAATGACAATTGCGATTTATCAATGATTTAAAATGAAAAATTATTTAACAATGACAATTGCAATTTATCAATTTTACTAAATTAAATATTCTAATTTCTACTATTTTATAACAAGTGTAAAAAACTGAAGTTTTACTTATAAACGAATGGACAGAGTAATTTCAAAAAAAAAGTTGCAATAATTAGTTTGCAAAGAATGCCCCATATATATACGTATACACGTAAAATTGTATATACTCGATTCGAGATGCAACTGAACGTTCTTGTGACTTATGATTGACTCGATGATGCGACAACTAATCCCGGCGCTCCTGCAACTCACTTGGTACTACATGGTAACGAATTACTATTAATATAACTATTAATATTTATATTTAAATTTATTTATTCAAATTTCCCAAACTTAACCGCTGTTGTAAACAACAACAATTGCAATTTATCAATGATTTAAAATGAAAACTTATTTAACAATAATAATTGCAATTTATCAATTTTACTAAATTAAATATTCTAATTTCTACTATTTTATAACAAGTGTAAAAAACTGAAGTTTTACTTGTAAACGAATGGACAGAGTAATTTCAAACCAAAATTGCAATAATTAGTTTGCAAAGAATGGCCCATATATGTATATTCGTATACATGTAGGAGGAAACGGAATCGAACTCTCACCTTAGACGTCACTGTTTAACGATTGATATTTAATGAAGGTTCGCGAGAGACTCCACTCCCGTCATTGATTCGCCTCCAGTAGGCTATAAAGTCAACTACATTGTGACCAGCATGCCTACGGGCACACTCGAACCTTATACCAGTGCTCAACTCGAACGATCGTAGAACGTCCGCGATAAACGACGACGTGCGGCGACCGAAAAAGGTCTATTTACATGCGGAGAACGAATTCTTAATTTTCTTATCGTATTCGATCATCGCCAAAAATATCCCATTGGATCACACGAGCTAAACTACCAAAACCTTGAACGGTTCTTTTGTATTAAAGGTGCGCGATGACGATGCGACGATTTTATTCGCAATGATGAGAGAGAGAGAGAGTGGTAAAGGTCGATGACGAAATATCGAGCGTACAGGGTAAAACGCGCTACAGAGAAGAAAGAGAAAGAGAGAGAGAGAGAGAGAGAGAACGAGAGAACGGCAGCAGAGTCGAGGCAGTTTGGAAAATCGATTGAAAAGTACGAAGGGGGTGTGAGAGACCGAGATAGAGAAAGAGAGAGAGAGAAGAGAGAGACAGAGAGAAGAGAACCCAGAACGTGTAACGAAGACGAGACAGCGGCCCAGAACGATTCGAAAAGTCGGTGAGACACGAGACACCCAGCGTGAAAAAATAGAAATGAAAGCATTTTTTTTATGTCGCGTAAGTTAGCGAACGTCAGGAAAAAGAAGTAACGGAGACCTAGGGACTATGGAACCAGTAAGAAAGAAAGACATAGTTAATAGACAGCGAAAAAAAAACGCCGCATTATTATTTTAATATCATACGGTGAACGAGAGTATAATGAGGTTTTTTTAATTTTTGTATTTTTTGTTTTGTTACGTTTACGCACTGAAAGAGCGGAAAATTAGTTCGGGCAACCGAGATTGGTGTATGCCAACGAGAAACATGCACTGCAAAGGAAAATATGAATATATATATATATATATATATATATATATATATATATATATATATATATATATATATATATTGTTGCAAGTTCTCCCACCCCAGTGGCACACTGACGAGAATATAAAAACGACGATAAATGGAACGAGCGAAAAATAGAGATGGAGGGAGAGAGGGAGAGCGAAAGAAACATTTCCCTCTCTCACGAACCACTATTGTCGAGCGAACGACAAGTCAATGGCTCGATGGTGAGAAGAAATTAAGGGATGAATTAGAGTTTTTATAATAGATGGATTAACCGAAAAAAATGTATAGATTTTGTTTTGTTCCATGCGTATATATATGTGTTTGTTTGTGTTATTATATTAATATTCACCTGAAAGTCACAGTGGATAATTTCGGCGTCGTCCAAAAGTCGTATAGTGGCGCGATGCACCACCGTTACGTCGTTCTTGCTGCCAAACTTCAACATTTCTGGCCTCAAATCGTCACCCGAATTATCCCCCTGGCCCTCATCCCTTACCCCACAGCACCACACACTGGCAGCACGTTATCAATTATTTTGTTTTCTTCTTGTTTTAATGTATTATTACTCTTATTATTATTATTGGGTATAATCGGGGACCGTCGCGAACACGCGCCGACGACGACAAACCGCGATCAGCGCTCCGTTGCTACTGTTACAAGTAGTACGAGCAGTAGAACGACGAGGTCCTATCGACGTCGACAGCGAAGAATCGACGACGAGCTGATGCTTCAGCAACGACCACGACGGCGGCGATGAACCGTACGGTATTAAACGACGATACATCACCGAAATTTTATTTTGGAGAAACGCACCAGCGAGCTTCTCTCTAATTTATACAATTTTGACCCCGTCTCTTTGGCTGTCGTGTATGTATGCGTGATACGTTGTTAGCTATACGCGACACACCGATTTTAAGCGATCCTTCTTTTCAATGCTTCAGCTCTGACAGAATCCAGCAAAGCAAAATCAACGTGCAAACTCTCGAGCATCTCTCTGGTGAACCGCCTGGCCGTAGAGTGCGCTCATCCGCTGTCCCCCTCCTACGATCCTTTCACCTCCCACCAATGCAGGCTTGCCCCTGCGCGCATACAGCCTCAATAGAGATTTTGATCCCATAGAGAGATTTGCAACGTTCACCCTTTCGACTTCTATCCCTCTGCGCAATTGAGAATGATATTGATGGCGCCCGCTGCTAATTCGGCCTCGGTCGATGAATAGCTCATCATTACCGATCGAGCAATGTAGATTGATACGTCCACGAAGTTCCGTTATCGACGTTTTTTCGTTCCCCGATAAACATTACGTAATTGAGGTGAACAACTAACATACTCTCTGTCAATCCGCTAGTTTCATCGGACTCGGTAAAAACATAAATTAGTTTATTATCTTGACAATATTAAATTTTGTATTAAAGAATTTATCGAACGCATTTGTCTACTTCTTTGACATTGTGATTGGTTATTTAAAAGTCTTGTATTTACACTCTCTCATATATTCAATGAGAAGAGATTAGACTAACCATAACGAACACTAGTTGTATCTTGACATTTATTTATTTATACATTAAAAACTTATTAGAATATCCGTTAAGTTTGATACTCGTGTAAGTGATACGCGTTTTGCAAACCGTCATCTGTAATAGAGTCTGATAATCTAGCGGCGATATAATCGTCACGATACATAACCTAATCACACATATAGTAAGAGAAAGATTTTACAGGAACGATGTTATTCCTACAAAAACCTCGATACTACGATGCACCGGACGGTCAGGCCCCGTACGACAAGGTTATGTCAACAGTGAGGAAGGCCGCCGCATTGGGAGCAGCAGCGGGTATCGTCGATTGTGTACATTTCTCTGATATAAGAACACCTCTGCAGGCATTAAATTGCATGGCCTACTGGGTAGTTCCAATGATTGGGATAGGTGCTACTGGGGCAGCTGTTACTTTTGCTTCGACCAGAATTCGAGGAAAAGATGATCCATGGAATTATGGGCTGGGAGGTATGCATTGTACATAATCTAATATCGTTTTCGGATGTATGATATAATTTTATTACAGGTCTAGCTTGCTTTCCCATAATCCACGGCTGGTCAAAAAGTACTCAGCTTGCTTGCTGGGCTGCAGTGCTTTTGGCTGCCTCAGGAATGATAGCCCACCAGAAACATCGATATAAATGGGACTTTGTCTGGACAGGGGAACGCCAATGGGGACATATGGATCACGACTGGTCATTGATCGAGGAATATGACAAAGATTTCAGATCTCCTTATGTTGGCACCCTTTCATAAATCGTTGCACATAACTTAATTTTCTCAGTGGTCAAAATTTAACATAGTTGACCTGACACTAGCCGTGCTAAAAAAGTAAAGGAATATTTTGAATGAGTGGACTACTTACGTAGTTCGAGCGATTATTCTGCGGTTAATATATACACATGTATGATATTGTACTCTGGAAAAATGTAAATGATTATAAATAAATCGTTCCAGAAGCAATAAGAAAATACTTTCTTAGAGTACATTTGTAACATTGATTTTATTTTGAAAAAAGTTTATGAAGAACGAAGAGTATATGCAATATAAAAAGAATACAAATAAGGTTAGAAGATAATAATTGATTAAGTTAAAGTCTCCCCTTTGGTAACCTGGAATACGAAATTTTATAAGTACATGTTTGTTATCAGTGCATGAAGTAATTAGTGTAATCTCATCAGTTTTAATTACATACACAAGCTTCTAGGTACTCGATTCTTCTTTCCAGCGTAGTAAGTTTTTCATTCAGAACAGCTAGCCGGGATCTGCACGACATATCTGAAAATTTCATGATTATGTTTTTTTCACCACACGTTTTGTGCTTTATGGCCGCGTCATGTACGGAATATAAAACGTGTAAGCGATTTGACGATACTTCCACCTTGGTGCATACTTTTCATAAAAATGATCGTTACAATATAAACATTGAGATAACCTAACCTCTTGAAAATTATGTTATTACTCACCGAACGAATTAAGGAAATCTGTGATTTTTTTAATACTTCCGGTAATGACTTCTATGTACTCTCGATTTGCCCAATCCTGTTGAATCTGCTTCTGTATCGCTTCGCGATGGATTCCGGCCATTGTTTGACACCGATGAAGTTACGAAATTGTTGTTTTATGTTCGCCAGTATCATCAATTCATTCGTCACAAGAGCCCATCGTCTGTATTTAACTTGGAGTCAAGAAACTAGGGTGACGCACATTAGTTATAACCTTAGTTGCCAGAGGCGCTGTAGTTGCCGCGAGCATTTTGTTCACGACGTTACGTGCGTGCAGCGAGCTTGCCAAGCAGTCACCCTCATACTACGAGTGATGGGGGGGATTAGCAACGCTGGATAAGATCTTCACGCACGAATCTACTAACACGTAACCGTAAGGAAATTCTCCAATGAGAGTCGACTATTCCCCTCTACAAGAGGAGAATAGATTGGAATAGTCGACTCTGATTGGAGGATTTCCTTACGGTTTACGTATTACGTAGATTCGTGTGCGAAGGCCTATTACCGTTGAAACCTCGAGAGTTGGTTCTGCGACATCTGAGCGGCCAAAAGGTGAATTTTTTTGTACCCATGTTAAGTTGGCCGCAAGTCATGGTAGTCATATATATGGCGAATGCCGTGGCGAGCCAAACGTCACAGCGTTATAATCATGGCATTGGTGTTACGCGGCAAATTTCCGATTCCGCGATCTTCATATGAAGCCTTTTTAGACATATAAAAATGTTGATCCTCGGGACGTGCCGGTGGTCGACATTCGCGATTTATTTTCGCAACTTTGGGGGTCCAGGGAGTAAACCTTCTTTTTCGTCCAAAACGACTTTATAGCGTTATTTCAAAATTGGATATTTCCCGCGTAACGCAAATATCATGAAATAAAGGAGTTTTGGATCAAAACAAAAATAGTCCCATCACCTAGTCGTATAGGTAAGTCCTGAAAATCGTGATTTCCGAACCATCGCCCTGACCACAAAAATTCAGTGTGTCGATATGGGTCGGGTTTTTCGCGCATGCGCGGCAACAGCAGCATGAAGACAGTACCGTGCTATGTCACTAGTGTGAGATCATGTTTTTCTTTTCCAGATTCTAAAGTAAAATATTTTATTTATCTGTTAATAAATGATGTTCTTTATATCACATATACACATATTATACCATTTTTATTTATTTGAAAGTTATATACGTATTAAAACCTTTTTTTAATGACATGTAATAGTTTAATACAAACTTAGCAGAATGGTTGAATAATGAACCCGATGCCCGATACCTCTTTTCGCTAGATATTGATACTTCACTGATGCTTGTTCAGTTGCGCATGCGCGAAAAACGCGACCCATATCGACACACTGCAAAAATTGAGCTTTCCGGATGATCCTCAGCTGGCTGTCGAGTGCTCGGCGGGCTTTTCAAAAAGTTATTCGTAAAATTTTCTATCGGTCGAACGAGAACGGAGGTACAGCATCGCGAAAAGTTGATTTTTCGAAATTTAGCGATACCCATCGAAGTTAGTTATATTGCATTTCGGTGAATTTTAATCCTTTCACAAGCTCTAAGAGTACAAGAACATCACGGTTTCGTTTCAAAACTTTCCGATTTTATCGACCTTAAGTGGGTAAATCGTTATTTCGACTTTATTTCAAAGTCAAGTATTCTTCTATGAACGTCTGAATTCGTTGATATAGACAATAGGTCCCCACGGATGTCTGAATTCGCTGCCGATATCCAGAGAAATGAAGCGACAGGTACAATTTTTGTATGCCCACGTACCCTGAGTAAATATCTATGCAGCTGCGTAACTACGCCGATGGCGCCACTAACCCAACTAAAAAGATTTTTTACCCACTTTTTTTTTTATATAATAAAGAAGTCAAGGAAGGGAAATAGAATCGCGAGGATTTCGGAGCGCTGAGTTAGTCGTGATAGAAGGTAACTTTCATTTTAGTGTTGCTTGACAGCCAAAACGATCGATCCAACCGCGTGTGTCGTGCAAACTTTCCATACATGTTATGATTTCGGGAAGATGCTCACTCCTCTCCGCTGCTCGATATGTGTCAGAATTTTCAAAGCACTACGGCAACAATAACTGTGCTGGTATCATTTGTTCGGAATCGTTGATTCAAAAGATAAACAGACGACAGCACGAAAGGTAAGAGTTACAGAGGCAAAAAGTAGTTCTCCCAATCGTGGATACTTTTCCAACAATGGCTACTGAGAATAACTACTTTGTGCGGGTAATACATGTTTTAGTGTATTTGTTTCGCCTCAGCAAAGATCTATAACAGTTGGAAGATGGTATAAATAACATAGTGCCACGATTATTATTTATAGACACGTGTTATACGCATGTGTCAAAAATTTAGGTTACTTTCATTTTTAGTAAAACTATCTCTAATTTGTCATAATGAAGTTATTTGTTTATTGCCTTTCGTATTTATTTATTATTTATCATTTGTTGTCTCGGAGACATACATAATATTCCAATAATGAATTTAAAGGTTCACGATATAATGCTGCTCATTAGGTGTGCCTTACTTTGCCAATCACATATTTTGAAGGTTATATTTTCACTCAATTGGCGTAACGTACTTGAAGGAGGGAAATAACTCAGTCGGTAATATTCCATTCCTGACGTTTATCGCAATGATTGATTTTTCAAAGAAAGGTTGGATTGGTGAATTACGTCGTCGAATTCCATATTTCGGTGATGTCAGATTTTTCTTAAAACATCCATAGTGGCATTGCAATTGGGGATTAAAAAAATGCAGCGGTCTGTTTAACACTCGTAGTCTTTCATATTAGAAATCTATTCGGTCGGTATCAAAAACTGAAATACTTTTTTTTTAAATTATGTTGAATTTTTCGGCAAATACAATATCACATAGAATGCTATTTTTACTTGTGCATCAGAGAAAGTTTTACGTTCTCCATGTTTTACGTTTTTCCACGAAAGTCGCTCTATTGTTAAAAAATAGAGGATGGTTATATCGATTCCATTTGTAACAACAATATGTGGAAATTAATAACTAGAAAAGATTACAATTGTCATGCAAACTTGTCTGTGAAATCTATGCAAGTTGAAAATATATCCTACGGTATATAAGATTTGAAACATTTACATTTTTTAATTTTGTTATAGATTCTGTCGAGCTCAGTTTGCGACTATTACTAGAAAAATGGCATCGAGTTCGGGCGATACTAATAAAGAACAAATGAAACGGAACAAGTTAGCCCTAGAAAAATCACCATACCTCTTGCAACATGCAAGTAATCCTGTTCAATGGTATCCTTGGGGTGACGAAGCTCTGGAAAAGGCACGAAGAGAGGACAAGCTGATATTTCTATCCGTCGGATATTCGACATGTCACTGGTGTCACGTCATGGAGAGAGAATCCTTTGAAAATCCAGAAACTGCAAAGATCATGAACAGATACTTTATCAATATAAAAGTGGACAGAGAGGAAAGACCAGACATCGACAAAATTTACATGACATTCATTCAGGTATAATTGAGTATGAAATATCACATATTTTTTAAATGTTACGATTCTACTCGAAATTTCTATAAGCTTGCTCTCTTCCAGACTATCTCTGGCCATGGTGGCTGGCCCATGAATGTTTTTATTACCCCTGACTTAGTACCCGTCACTGGAGGAACATATTTTCCACCCACCGATAAGTTTGGTCAACTTGGGTTTGAAAAAATTTTATACACCGTTGCTCACAAAGTAATAAAACTTCTACAATCTTAAATCAGATAAGAATTTATAGGATACATATTTTATAAACATTTACTTACAGTGGCTGGAGAATAAACAGGATTTACTGAAATCTGGATCTAAAATTATGGAGATGTTGAAACACTCCAGTGTTTCTAAAACCACTTCGCATGTAAGTGACACTCGCAATATCCTGAATTTTTCCATTATACGACTTATTTTTCTGATCTGTACAATCTGCATTTGCACAGGTCAAAGAGATCCCCTCGGTAAATAGTGGTCAAACTTGCGTCGAACAACTCGTTCGATCGTACGATAGAGAATTTGGTGGTTTCACGGATTCACCAAAGTTTCCTCAACCGGTTAATCTGAACTTGCTATTTCATGTGTACGCACAAAATCCAACAAGTGAATTGGGCAAAAAGTGCCTCGACATGTGTCTTCATACATTGACGAAAATGGCAAAGGGTGGTATTCATGATCACGTTGGACAGGTGAGTCAATTGAGAAACGTTACATTTTTATATATCGTCAATAAACAGCATAAACTATGAATTTTGAATGTCAACAGGGATTTTCAAGATACTCGGTCGACGACAAGTGGCACGTTCCTCATTTCGAAAAGATGCTCTACGATCAAAGCCAATTGTTGCGTTCATATACTGACGGGTATCTTGCGACGAAAGATCGATTTTACGCCGATATCGTTGATGACATTATGACATACGTTACCCGCGATCTTCGACACCCGGTAAAGGATTCTAATAAATACCATCAACCTTTCCTTATACTTGCAATGAATTATCATATTCAAATAGATTTTGTTACTTCGCCGTCAAGGACGGAGGTTTTTATAGCGCTGAAGATGCTGATTCTTTACCGACGCCGGATTCCACATCAAAAAAGGAAGGGGCATTTTATGTCTGGACTTTTGAGGAAATTGAAACTCATCTCGCGAAAGAGATACCAAACGGCAAGAATTTACGTCTCTGTGATATTTTTTCACATCACTTTCACGTTAAAAAGGAAGGAAATGTAAAGAAACGTCAAGATCCCCACGGCGAACTCACAGGACAGAACGTACTGATCGTATATGGGAGCATAGATGAAACCGCCAGTCACTTCGATTGCAGCGTTGAAGACGTTGAAAAATATCTGAATGAATCACTCAAGATACTGTTCGTAGCTCGAGCGACGAGGCCACGACCACATTTGGATGACAAAATTGTTACTGCATGGAATGGTGAGTAAAGGGACGACGATGATCTCACTACAGATCTCGATCACTGCCTCGGAATGAACACATATAATAATTGAATCAAATCATTACAGGGCTCTTAATTAGTGGTATGGCCCAAGCTGGAGCGGCGACGAAGAACAAAAAATACATTGACTATGCCGAGGATGCTGCAAAGTTCGTCGAACGTTATTTATTCGACAAAGAAGAAAGAATCCTGTTACGAAGCTGTTACAGAGGCGACGGAGATGCAATAACTCAGCCGTAAATATGACTCTTACGATTGCAATAACATATGCACATGAAACTTCTTATAATTTCGAAAAATTGTTTCGCAGGAGTGTACCGATAAAAGGATTTCACGCAGATTATGCATTTCTTATAAAAGGTCTGCTCGACTTGTACGAAGCAAGCTTAAATGATCATTGGTTAGAATTTGCTGAGGAGCTGCAAGACATACAGGACAAATTATTCTGGGATTCCGAGAATGGTGGCTATTACAATACGACACTGCAAGATCAATCGATAATTCTCAGGCTCAAAGACGGTATGAATCCATTAAGATAATTTGTCTGAGTTGTGATTGTTTTCTCAAATTGTTATATACACGTGCAACGGCGTAACATTGTAGACACCGACGGAGCGGAACCTTCGAGTAATTCAGTGGCTTGTGGAAATTTATTACGACTCTCTTCTTGTCTCGATCGTCCAGATTTAAAAGACAAAGCCTGTCAATTGCTTATATCGTTTCATCAGTTATTGACTCGAATACCAGCCGCAGTGCCGGAATTAGTGTCGGCTCTCTTGCACTATCATGACTCGACTACACAGGTAAACATCGTATTCGCCTATTGTTGACGAATTTGTCGCTGCAATCTAATTGTAACACTTTCCTATCCAGTATCGCTAGATTGGTGCCATACACGCATGCTTGCATGAAACACGCAAATGTGGAAGTCTTAATATGATAATACTTATATTTATTGTCTCAGATCTTTATAGCGGGGAAACGAAACGCTAAGGATACCCTCGAACTCGTCGATGTTGTTCGTGAACGATTAATACCCGCCAAGGTTCTTCTCTTCGTCGATCCTGAGGATACAGACAGTATACTCTTTCGGAAAAATGAAATTACAGGAAAAATGAAACCGCTGACGGGTCGTGCAACGGCATACGTCTGTAGACATCATGCCTGCTCTCTACCGGTCCTTGAACCTAGCCAGTTGGCTGATTTGTTGGATTCGCGAACATGAATAATGTTTGTCTTTGAAATGGATACACAAGTGATATATAATAATAATATTTACTTTACGCAAGCTTTACTCTTCCCCCAGCTATCTCTGCCGTGGGCATGAAAGCAGCGAAAAGGAATAAATATTCCAGAAAACCCTTCGATATCGCATTCGAAAATTGTGATAAAGTAATTATTAGTACGAGCCTCATGTCACTGTGAATTTTCGCACTAGTAGACGATCGAACAAAGCTTTCCGCAATTAATGTCCTATTTTAATACGATCCAATGTAAATACGTTGCGCATTGATACGTAAAATTACGTATAATGAATTGTTAATGCGATACAGCGGAATATTTTCCCAGTGATTATTTTATGTAGTAACATTTTTATTAAGCTAAATGACCTTAAATAGCTTACACTGGTCGAATGAAAATGTTGTCAATAAAAGCTTTGTTTATTACTGTTAAATAATGTAGTTTATCGTAAAGTATTAAGAATCATCAGAGAGGATATTCTTCAATAATTTCGATATCTCGTACATTAGGTATGACCAAAAGTTTGTATAATCTTGGTCTCAAATTTATTCTTGTGGGTCCGATATTCATCATACCCATCTAAAAGCATGAATATCGCCCTTGTCCATTCAAAACGATACTTTATGTATGTTTTCAACTTTAAATAATTTAATTCGAAGAGAAGCTACTTCGATAGGTTTGGATTTCATAGATTAAAATTATTTTTTTTAATATATAACCCACAGCCCTCGAAAAGTTTCGTACCATTATTTGAATAACGCGCGTTACCCCAGCTGTTTTTGTATAATCCATATATCTTCTCGTCTTATCTTCTCTCGTTAGTACGCTGCGCTTTCCGGCAGAATTGTGGCCATCTGGTTGCGGACAGCGGCAACATTGAGCCGTATCCATCTTTCAGAGAATCGACACGTCTCGTGGGGTAAGAGTTCCCTCTTTCTATTCGATATCGTTGTCCTATACGTTGCGTGCACGCGGCATATTCACACGCCGGGTGTGGGACTGTGGGAGAGACAAGCGAAAGGTTCAAACGAGATCGACCAATCCGCGGCCGACAGCACTGAACGTAAAGAGAGAGAAAAGAGATACTCTGCGTGTATATCGTCGAATAAGTTTCTTCCGCGACGACAGCACAGCCACGTCTCTCGAAACGCCGCGCAGTGAACATTGTCCACGATCTTCGTAGGCCATCGAGGGAAAAAGAGAATCGAAGAGAATTCATTCAGACCGGCGACACGATGAAGTACGGTTCGGCGATGTCGCCAAAGTACCTGATCTTTTTCTTCCTAATTGTCGGAGCGTGGGCTGCTGAGGAGGATGTCCTCGAGTGGACGGACGAGGATTTCGAGCACGAATCGGCACGCCATGAACGTTCGCTTGTCATGTTCCATGCTCCTTGGTAAGTTTATCCGTAGAACGAAGAAAACTATAGATGTATAGAAGCATATGAGATATTCACGTATCTCGATACAACAAATCGCATATGCAGTTATATATACTAGTTATATATCTGTCATATATGACAAGCACTGAAAATCTTATATTTCCATAATCCATTTGTTCGGATCGGCAAAATTCCGGCGAATTTGATGACGCACTCCATTTGCATTATAACTTTTTCTTTTCATCGTAGGTGTGGACACTGTAAACGATTGAAACCTGAATTCGCTCTAGCAGCTGAATCACTCAAAGCAAATGAACAACCTGTAACTCTTGCCAAAGTCGATTGTACAGAGGCAGGAAAGGAAACATGCAGGAAGCATTCCGTCAGTGGTTACCCGACATTGAAGATCTTTGCCAAAAATGAAGTAATCAGTGACTACAATGGACCCAGAGAAGCCGCAGGAATCGTCAAGTACATGCAGGTAATTTAATCGCGATGAATTTCTCAGTCTCTTACTTTCTTATCATAACTTAGGTCTTAACATTACTTGTTCATATTAGGTATACGTATTATGTATTATTATTTTTCAATGTCATTTAATTTTCCTTAAACGTGTCAATTTTTTCAGTCACAAGTTGGTCCTGCTTCCAAGGAATTGAAGGACGTGAAGGCCCTGAAGGCTTTCCTTGAAACAGATGAAGTCAGTTTTATCGGTTACTTTGAAAAAGAAGATTCGCCGCTCTTCGCCACGTATCAAAAAGTTGCAGAGAAGAACCGGGAAAAAACCAGATTCGCACACACATTTGCCAAATCAGTGTTGGAGGAAGCAGGCTTCACGTAAATATTCTCCATGAATGATACATTTTTTCTTATCACAATGGAAGAGTGCAATTTTTTAAAGTGCGATATGTTTATTCCAAATAGCAATCACATTGTGCTCTATCGTCCAAAGAAACAGCACAATAAATTCGAGCCTAATACGTTGACATATGAAGGTAGCAACAACGTTGCCGATATCAGCGATTTTATCACCAAGAATTAGTGAGTATTGGTTTTTCTTAATCGATAACTGATGAAGTTACAATTTGTCTATAAACTCATTTTTTATATGCGCAGCTTCGGTCTTGTTGGGGTTCGCACAAGGGACAACTCCGCAAGTTTCAGCTATCCCCTGATCGTCGCATATTACAACGTTGATTACGCAAAGAACCCCAAAGGAACAAATTACTGGCGCAACAGAATTATGAAAGTAGCCAAGAACTTCCCAAGCATCAATTTCGCAATATCTTCTAAGGATGAGTTCCAACACGAGCTCGACGATTTCGGTATCGAATTTTCCAAAGGTGAAAAGCCCATTGTACTTGCTCGCGATACGGCAGGTCGTAAATTCGCCCTTAAGGAAGATTTCACTGTAGAATCTTTCGAGAAATTTATGAAAGATTTTGAAGACGGCGAACTCGAACCTTACATAAAGTCCGAGCCAATACCCGAAGACAACTCTGCAAATGTCAAGGTTGCCGTGGCCAAGAACTTCGATGAGGTCGTCATGAAAAACGACAAAGACACGCTCATTGAATTTTACGCACCCTGGTGTGGACACTGCAAAAAACTTGGGCCGATATTCGACGAGCTCGGTGAAAAAATGTCAGACGAGGACGTTGCAATTGTGAAATTTGATGCTACGGCCAACGACGTACCATCGCAATTTGAAGTACGCGGTTTTCCAACGTTGTTCTGGTTGCCCAAGGACTCCAAGGACAGTCCAGTGAAATATGAAGGCGGCCGGGACCTTAAGGACTTTGTCGAATATATCGCGAAGCACGCGACTAAGCCGCTCAAGAACTTCGACCGCAAGGGCAGGGTCAGCGACGAGCTGTAAATGATCGTGTGAACGGGAGTAAAGAACTAATCGCCAATAACATCGTTCGAAACAGTTCATTTCGAACGGGTAAAAACGAAGGAGAAAAAAACGTGAAATTATGGTATTGCCACTACGTAATATTTTTTCATTCTTCCCCGCAAAGGGGAACATACGTGCTTTGCGTTGGATCCAAAAGGTTGTAAATCGAGGAGACACGTTTGTACTACTCGTTAAAAAGTAAACAGGAAAGAGCGATACAGTAAACGAAAGTAAGGAAGATAGCGGTATCTTATCATCGAGATTTCAATATTTCTGAAAGATGTGATATTTGCACACGAATACGAAATGAACAACAAAAACATCAATGTCCGCCCGTGATATTGGTCCGAAGGATTATCGTCACAGACTCCATTCCGTTTTTTTTGTTTCTTCGAATAAGAAAAAAAATAGGTTAAGGAAGACGCATTTTGTTTGTACGAAAGAAATATATCTTGGTTTTTACCATGAACTCGTTTACTTTGATTTTCCACATAGAAATATATACCACCTTTATCTTATTGTATACGATCATAGATGACGCCAGCAGGTTGATTCTGCAATAAAAAATTTAAGATTCTTCGACGATTGCAGCGCCGCTATCGTCGTATCATATATATCCACGAAACGAGAGACGATACTCTCCAGTATTTTGGTTTAGAAATACACATATATCGAATTGGTGTTACACCAACGAGCTCCTCGTGAAGTCTCAGGATCTCGGTGCCTGATAAGCCGTTTTTTAAATAAAAATTCCAAGTACTTGCTTGTCGGAGATCAAGGCAGAAAAATGACACGTAAGCCTTTAGCTCTTCTGATTATTACCACGTTCGCTTCAACCCTCCATCGCCAGTGTAAAAAAAAATCAAATATAGTGTCTGCTGCGTTTGAGGCTAACCTTCGTTCTGTGTAAAATCATGCCAGTTCCGGTTTTGTCGTTTAATCTGAAAAAAAAACCTTTCCATATATCGATTATGGAGAATTAACAAGTGATAAAACCCCGCGAAACTAATACACCGCGTAATTGTACCGCATATTTGGACATTAACTCATTTCGGCCTGCGACGTCGCTTCCACATAACTTGCTCAGACCGATTTAATTTTGATTCTCGTATTTTCTAAAAGTAGCATAACTCCACCAATAAAAGTGATTCGTGTGTGTCACCCGCCTCGTTTCTTCTTTTATATAGTTATCATATTACAAATGATGGCCAGTTCTCCTTAACGATAAATGGAAAGCTCGGATTTTTTTTTTTACATGACTGTTTTGTAACTTGATCCGGGTATAACCTTTAAAAAATGTCTCAAAATGGCAGTCTTCCTTTAAGAAAAGGAGGTTTTGTATCCTCCTTTAGTTTTTCATTATTCTTACATTTGTACTGTAAAGTTATGGTTCAGATATTCCGTACACTTTGACGAATCATTTTACAGGTGGAAATCAACGTGAGCTTGCCCGTGCCAAGAATCAGAAGAAAAATCAAAAGAAAGCAGCTGGCGAACAGGAAAGCAATAAGGGCCTTACGTTGGAGCAACGAAAACAACGGTATGTTTAAAAGAAATGAGATTCTATCGTTTGTTTTACAATCGTTCATGCGGTATAAATGATTCTTAGGAAAAGCTTCCATTAATAACCCAAACATTGACACTTACCGTGTGTTTGCATTATCGCCATTCTGGATCCATAAGCTCGCTATAAGCGCTCAGAGGGTCAAGGTTATAACTTGATTTTTGGACATCACAAAGAAATGTCAATTTTGTACACAGGGATGCAGAAAGAATGCGGGAAAAACAACTCAAGAAGGAAGATGATGAAAAACAAAAGGTGAAACAGGGTGCGAGTTAATAATTGTTCCAAGAGGATTGTGTCGAGTGTAAGATTATCAAGTATGAAAAAAACACGAATAAATATTTAAAAAGCCACACAAAACAGAGAGAGAGTACAGATCATAATATAATCATCATAAATCCTACACTGATTGAAAGAAAAAAAGTACTGCTGCAGCAGTTGTACAAATCTTAATGCGATCCTGTTGCCACTAGCCGACATGACTTCTCATATCAATATTGCATACTTATAATCTCGATGCTCATCTTGTAAGAAAAGTTGTAGGAAATTTGTATAAAAAAAAACTGTCGTTACCTAATATAATTGAACGGTGAATGAAATGATCGTTTCATCGTTGCATCTAGAATATAAGAGAATAAATTAATATCGATTGTACGATTTTTGTTTGTTTTTAGTAAGAGTTATTGCAATGTTCAAAAATCTCACTTAAACACACACACACATAGCATGTAAATTACAATTAAATGATGACATAGATGCTGAGTAATCGTTGTGATGCACATTACTCATCACTTTTGCCTTAAAATAAATCATCCGAATTTTGATATGAAAAAATCAAGCTCCTATCTCTTGTGTCTCTTGGGCTCTATAGGAATCACCGGACTATAACGATTCATCTTGTTGTCGCATATAGATAAGGAAATACGTACTCTAAACTTTTTTCCCATATCATTTTTATTGCACTTTCCCAGAAGAGTACATCCTCCAAAAACTACGCTTGTGATTCTGCAATAGTTTCGACGTGATATCGAGATGATAAAAAAAATCCATCGGCTATAGTCCACTTGTTAATCCATTATTTCTCGTTCTGAATATGTGGGAAAGAAAACAGTGAATGAAGACCATCAATTGAATTCAAGAATAATATGACTCATCAGCCTTCGAGGTTCAAAAACACTTTACAAATTCTCTTGTTCTGTGAAAGAAAAATAATCAAGGAATAATGAGATTCATAGCCATAAGTTAAACGCTGAAATATTTCCAGCTATAACGTACGCACTAATTACCGTCGCTTAAATTGTATTATTCTCCTTGCTAAACTCCCTAGCAACTACATTCTCATTTTTGTATCCTCTATTTTCTTTCGCATACACGAGTTTTACAAAATTGTCAAGAAACGCATTTTGTGTTTCGAAGAGCCAAAATTTGCTATTTTTTGTATTATAAATTTTAATGTCGTATACTGCTCCCAGTTTAATCACGCCAAAAGATCAAAATCTCGATGTACCGTCAAATAGGAACATACCTGAAGGAGAGTTTATGTTATATCGAATTCTTAAAAAAAACATCCTTACATTGTTCATCAGCAGTATTTCGATACATAATCGATCTAAAGTATTGAGCACCATAATAGGCTTATTTAACTACGTATGAGAATGTTTAAGAAAATCAACTGTATCGAAAAAATCGACTCTTGGTGTTTCGGTATGCGTTAATCTTGTATACAAATTCCAGCCTCCTGTACACGTACATAAAATGTCGTAATCATCCATACCTTACATTTTACAACTACGTCATTAATATATA
Source organism: Netelia fuscicornis (assembly GCA_946811545.1). NCBI lineage: Eukaryota > Metazoa > Arthropoda > Insecta > Hymenoptera > Ichneumonidae > Netelia > Netelia fuscicornis. The sequence goes on along the minus strand of OX328011.1, from coordinate 45,236,681 downwards.
TATGTATACATATATATATATATATATGATACACGTGGGCGGAGAAATGTGAATATTTCCTAAAATCATTACCTAATCTACGGTATTTTTTATTGTTTTATTGTATCCGGTACATATATATATATATATATATATATATCGAATGCAATGAACCTCCGGGAAACACCTCTAGCAGTTAATTCTCTCTGTTTGCTGAGCGATTATGTCTTCTCTCCGTACGTCGACCAAGTAAATCGGAACTAAGCGAACGTTCATAGCACCATGGTCGATCGCCAATTGTTGTTCCTTTGCTTTACGCAGTGGAATGTTTACGACCGAGATCGCAAGTTTCTTCGATTTAAAGATTCAGTGAGCATATTGTGCAAGCTTGAGCGATGCAGTGAGCATAATGATGATGATGATGATGATGTAGATGATGAGGGGGATGAGTGGACGAGGGACCGATTTGTGGTGTTGGTGGTACGTAAAGCCATCCGGGTCTAGGTGGCCAAATTCCGGTGGTTCCACCTCCGCTCGACGGCGAGGGCGAAGACGGAACTAGTGAATTGTTGTTCGAAGAAGCTCGGCTGTTGTTCGCCGAACTCGATGATGTACCACCCTCTACTCACATCACCTGAAGTATTTGACTAGCTTCGAAAGCCGTACCCGGCAACAATATAACCGGGCTACTGACATGTCCGCTCTCGACGCATATCATATTCGGAAATTCATCGTCCCCGAAATCCGGTATATCACGAGCTTTCTCCTGCCAAGGATTCCATACTACCGTGTCTGGAAAATTATACTTCTGGACTCTCATCTTTCGGCCGGAAACGACGTTCGTAATTATGTGCTCGGGTTGTGTATTTTGGTAAATTCTATCCGTCCATTCGCGTACGGTTACGACGTCGAGGCCCTCTTGAAATATTTGATTGTCCCTCGTCTATCGAATTAATCAAACAATACGTTTCATAATTATCTCATTCATGTTTCTTGCTTTAATAATATTTCGTATACAAACTAAATTTGAACCTTACCTTGTCGATGAATGTGCAGCCGTGAAGTCCTGTTATCTGGCACCTTCTCACATCTGGTACTTTGAAATAAGTGTGCAAGAGAAGATTGAAACTGAAAGTGTGATCCTTACTCGGATTGTAAACACCAATGTTAAAGTGCAACTCTTTCTCGCGTAATATTAAACGATACGTTAATCTGAATGGATAATTCCACATCGAGCGGGTGAATTCGCTGTCCATAATCGAGAATATGGCCTCGACATCGCCGCTCGGTAATCGCTCCGGTGCTTTTTCAACGTTCCAACGAACTATCCGAGCAAAACCGTGACCAGGTCCGAAGGTCCATGGGCCGAATTGTGCTGTGATACAGAAAAATACGTATACGTGTAAAAATATAAAACGTGTTCTTGCACCAATGCGGTGTAATCGAAATCGTTCTCGTTCGCGCATGCAGCTTGCCCACTTTTTGTTGGTTCGGTATACTTACGGAAGACGAATGGAATTCCTCCTCTAATGGCTTTCTTTCCATCGAACACAGCTTGCTTACTGAAACACAAAAGAAACATATTCCATTGTATTTTCGATACCAATATCTGAGCTTTGGCTAGATGACTAGCCCCCTTCATCGTTTTCTTCAATGAACCGCGACGAGACGTTCCCTGTACCAGACGAAGGGAATACGTCTAATTTACAGACCGCGGGCGTGCGACGACCAAGAATTTCACGGTAGGCTTGACGCTGCGCTATCGAAATACAGTCTTAAGTCAGGGAAGCGTAGAACGTTGTTACATAGTAGAGGAAAATTCGATCAACATCAAGAGTGTGATAAATGCCAAGTCACAAGGGTGATGTTAAACCGAACAAAGCTGAAGAAGCGTCGAGACATTCCTCTGTTTCTTTTTAACAACCGTGTATCAAAGTAGATCGCTTTGCCGGTGAGCCAAAGCCTTCCTGCTACGTAAACGATAGATTCGATACAAATTTTACACCGTGAAGATTCACGCTTACGAATTCTTCACTTTTTTCCTGACTACTTCGTATATTCCTGAGAGCCTTTTTTTACGAATAAGCAAACTAAACACAGAAGGCAATATCTTTCAAAAGCCTTTCTCTCCCCCCAAACCGATGACGGATGATGCCCACTACTGAGTGACATTGTCTGCAAACGAGCCTGAGAAATGTCCTCCAAACAATATATAAATATATACATGTACCTAGGTCCATGTAGCGAGGTTTGTTGCAGAGAAACGCGAGGAGATCGTTAGTCAAACGCGACATGTCAAAGTGACACTGGCGATGAAAATGGCGTCCCTGTATCAGCGCCGAACCGCCCTCTCGCGGACAACATCTGTACTTATGTTAGTAAAATATGGCAGAGCGGGAAATACAAATACAATAATACTAAAATAATTATTTTTGGCCCGTAGCAAGACTTATAAATTTGATCGAAAGTATAAAAACACGTCTATTCGTGACAATGTGTGTTTTACTTTGCGGTATGAAGTATAAGTATAAGGAACAGCTACGATATTTAATGATTTTCGAAGGAAGATTCTTCGGCGATTGTTAGAGGAGCACTCGGGGGAATATTTTCTTGCCGTGTTCCGAAGAGTGGAATACACCGAGGGAAGGTCTCGAAGTGAGTGCTATACGCAATCCTTCGTGTCTCTACGTACAACCCATGAAGCGTGGTGGGTGCTATATAGTTCGCGAGAGAGAGAGATGGAGCGTGAGCAAGCGGCTGACGCCGAGCAAAAACGTTCTCCGCTGTCTGGTGCGCTTTTTGTGGACATCACAGTTTCCAACCACTCGGTTCTCTCGATGTTCTCTCTAGCCCCCTGCAGCCGCTCTCTCCTCTTTTTCTCTCTTTCCGTTCGCTCGCTTCTCTCTCTCTCTCTCTCTTTCGTTCTCCCTCTGTCTCTCTCTCTCTCTCTCATCGTTGTAACATTTCGAACGCCGGTTACCCCGGTGTGTGGTGTTGCTTGGCTGCTGATCCTCTCGGGCTTCAGGTCGATTGCTGCCGCTCCCGGCTCGAACTTCGCCCAATACAATTCGTGATGCGGTCTGTCTTCCACCGGAATATTCTCCGTCTCTCCCTCTCGCGGCTGTTTGGTGAACCGTGAATGCGATAGGATTCCCGGGCTTCCCCCGATTCTCGATTCGATATACGATATGCTCGCTTGTAATTGATGCTTATCGATGTATATCTATATCCTCGATAATAAAATTATATTAATAATTACATTAAGATAATGGTCCAACAGAAATCATAATAATTATGTTATTAATAATTATATCATGATTTCTGTTGGACTATTATCATTGTTAGTATTAAAAATAAAATTGTAATCGAATTTCTAATTAAAATTATTGACATTATAAATTAAATAAAATTTATATTATAATTGTCATAGTAACTCTAATATTTTACATTAAAAAAAAACAAAAAGCTTTAAATTGAATTTGCATTTTTCGTCATAGAATTTACAAATATTGGTCCAATTATGTTATCTAACAAAATATAAGATTGAGATAATTATTATCTATAATAAAATAACGAAGTAATCGATTTTACCATGGCAATTGATATTTTCCTCGCTATATCCAAGATATTATTAATTATCGAGTAATCTTATCTCCTGTAAGCAGATGAGCTTCTAGGGGTTCACAGACCCCGACCGCGTTATAGAAGATAATTATTGATAAGCATCTGTCTGGCTCTGTTCTCGGTTGCTGCACTGTTCCCGTTCTACATCGTGAAATAGACCCAGCGGTTAACATTTTACGTATGACTTTTTTTTCATCCTTCTCGAAGCCTCGAAACGAGAAAATTAAAATCTCGCCGGATCTACGCGTCATCGGAGACGCGGTCGCGGTGCTCTCGAGAATTTTAGCCTCTCTCTCTTTCTTCTTTTTCCAATCATGCGTCGTCACGCACGATTCTCGCCATACAATAATAATAATAATAATAATTATTATTTCGTTATGATTTCCGCTTGAGTTCTCTCAATGCTGTAATTCTATTTATCTTCCTCGGTTTAACTTATATATCTGTGCATGGAAAACATTGTTGCGTATATTTAGCAATTTTTTAACAATATTGTGTTTAACCCCTTCCCGTGCTTTAACGAGTCTGGCTCGTGATGAAAATTTTTGCCCAAACATGAATATGACGAGCCGGGGTCGTGAATATAAATATTGTAATGTAGCGGTCGTAATCGAATGTCAGTTCTTATTAGTACGCCACAAGAGTTAGTCACGAGTCTCATAATTGCTGTTACAAAGTAGTTTATATATTGAAATTGAATAAACCCTTACAAATCGTATTGTGACCTTTCTCGAGCATCAGTTTGACCTGCTTAAGAAGCGTTAACGCCTAACACTTGGGCCCAAGTTTCGTCGAGCTAAATGGCACGGGAAGGGGTTAAAAAGAAATATCAAAAGTTGGAATAAATTGTCAAGCAGTGGAATACAATAAACTTTTATGAATTGTTTACGGTTCTTCACTTTTTTACCTCTAAACACTGCTAATAAAACGCACAAGCTACCTAAACGCATTTCTCTTCACCCATTCTCGCTATACACCCACAATCAGAATAAAAAAATTGTATTACATTAAAAAAAATCGTTTTTATTTCAATTTAACGAAATTCATGGAAAATTGCCAGACTCGGGTTACCGGAAACCGTTCGAAAAATGTGTGACCTAAATGCATTTCTCTTCACCCATTCTCGCTATACACCCACAATCAGAATAAAAAAAATTGTAGTACATTAAAAGAAATCGTTTTTGTTTCAATTTAACGAAATTCATGGGAAATTGCTAGACTCGGGTTACCGGAAACCGTTCGAAAAATGTGTGATCTAAACGCATTTCTCTTCACCCATTCTCGCTATACACCCACAATCAGAATAAAAAAATTGTATTACATTTAAAAAAAAATCGTTTTTTTTTTCAATTTAATGAAATTCACGAAAAATTGCCAGACGCGGGTTACCGGAAATCGTTTGAAAAATGTGTGATATATGGAAGGTATCATTGTCAAGTAATGGAACGAGACATTTCTATAAAAAAAAAAAAAACGGCAAAATACGTTCAACAGTTACAAACAAACGGGAGGAAGAAATAAAAAATAAATAAATAAAAATCATATTTAATCAGTACGTAGCGAGGACGGAGATAGTCGTGAAATGCATTTGTGCAGACGCGGGATCCGCGTTCTCGCTTTCAAAAGCGGATGCGACGAATTACAACAAGTGCATGGAACGCGTGTATTCGCGAATGTGTTGCGTCGAGATCGTCCTCTGGTATTCTACCTCGGTACATAATACTCGTCCCTTTCACAGTATTCGAACAAAATACCAAGAGAAGGGTTCTGAGAACGTAACTTAGTCCCTGAGGGGGTTGAGAAATTTTATATAATCGAGAGAAAAAATATTTCATAGACATATATAGATATAAATTGAAAGATTGGTAAATTCGGGTCAACGGAGTTGAACTTTCAAGGTCAATGCACCTTCGAGCTCCGAAACGACAAAAGGGGTTGGTACGAGGGGACACCCGTTATAGAGAGAGAGAAAAAGGGACAGAGAGCGATCTCCTGCGGCGTTTCTCGTACGTTCACGTCGGGGCGCTCTCGCGCGCCCGGAGCCAAGGGTTTTTGCGAATTGCCGGGATCCTGAAGAGCGAGCGAACGGGCTCTATGGCGAGAAAGAGCGAAGAGGACGAGATGAAGACAGAGGGGAAGAGCGCGAGAGAGAGAGAGACAGGGAGAGAGGGAGAGCACAAGAGCAAGAGGAACGTACAGACAAGGGTCGGAGCTTGGGACTCCCTCTTTTTTATCACTCACTCTCTCTTGCTCGCTCTGCTTTGCGCCTGGCAAACCCGCACAGCCCTTGGCTTGGCTCATCGGTTCTCGAGCGTTGCCGTCCGTGAAACTTTGTTTAACTAAGGCTGACAAGAAACGGACCTATTTATACCGGCTCTTTCTTTCTCTCGCTCTCTCGTTCTCTCGCTCCCTCTTTCTCTCTAGTTCCATCTCTCGCTACCATGATGGGCAGAGTGCTGTTGCAACGTGTATTCGGTCAAATATCTTTGCAGGCTGGAGTAATACTTTTCGTTTAGAAAATTAACGATCCTGGATCGAGCAAATAATAATATTTTAACAATTTAAATTGTTTTTGGATAATTTAAATGAGAAGATTATAAATTTCTTTGTTTTATGAAAAACAAATCTGGAAATTGTTTTGTATCAAACGTTTAATTCATTGGATGATAAATTTGATTCGATCGTCACGCGTCGAAATAAAAGATTGATCGATCGAGAATAAAATTGACCTTACGACGCGATTCTATAAAACTCCCGGAACTGCAGAAGTTTAAAAAGTTTTGAGAAAACTTTAGTTGCATAAACTTTAGTGATCGATAATAACTGTCGATAGAATTTTCGTTACGGTTTATAAACATTTCATAAATCTTTCTTTCAATGTATAACGATGGAATGAACAAAATCCCATCGAGTACAAATTGGAACATTATTGAAAAAAAAAACAATATTGTTAAACCTTTGCATACTTGTTTCTAATTTTTTGTCTAATTTGTTAATTATACGTTGTCAAAGCTTTTTCTACGAAACGTTGCGAGATTCAATTGGTTGGTCAACGAGGGAAAATCACGAGGAAGCAACGTGCCAATTTCAGGATTCCTCGTAGCTCAACGAACCTCGTCGATTTCACGCGTAAAACGAGATGCGAGAGGAAGAGCCGATTGAAAGGGAAGTGTGGCGTTTCACGTGAGAAAATTGTTCGCGATCCAGATTCACCCGGACGCGTACTGTGAACGAGCTTGGCGAAGTTGATCGTGGACACGAACGATGACGACTATGTTGATGATGGTGTGATGACGATTCCTCACTTCTTGGCACCGAATCGTCTCATTCTCGAAGAATCTGCTCGTTCGTTTTGCTCGGCCCACTCTCGGCCATCAACACTTGTACGACATAGTCTTTCTCTCGTTCACTTTCGGTCTGCTTTCTTTTCTCTCCTTCTTCTCTCTCTCTGTCTTTTCGTACCGTCAAATCAACTCGTTATCGCACTCTTACAATAATCGTCCAAGCTTCTCGCCACGAACCGAAACGGCACAGAGTGCGTTCGACCCTTGAAACTCGTGGGCAGCGACGACTAATGCTAAAAAAAATGCAACGATTTACATCAGTGTGTGTATGTTTTTTTTAGTACTTCCTTATAAAGAAAGATTCATTTTGGCGAATAAAAAATAGAAAATCGCGAAGACTTACATATTTGTTGTTTTCAACTTTTTCATAAAGTTTTCGTTTCTAAAGTTAAAAAAAAATGAAAATATTGAAACAGCGTGATGAAATTCGCGAGAAAGTAATTTGCCCTCCTTTTCGTTTTTCATATAAACAAAATACAGTTCGGCGCCGGCCCGAGGCATAATGCTTTTCCCAAGTTTTTAATCGGATTTTCTTAAATCCTGAAAAACAAATCGACAAAAAAGAAAAAAAAAAGAAATGAATCTTCGGTCCTTTGAGACTCGATCCTCTCCTTCGTTTCGTGTCTGTTTGTCAAACACAAATCCCACATGCGGCATGCACAGTCACCCCGTGCAACCTGGGACCAAAAAGCTCGACGACTTTCATCTTTCTCCCTCGTGAATAATGACGTGAAACGAAAAAAATTATTTCACCATGTTCGTTCGTTTCTATTCGAGGATTGGAAATTAAAGCGAGGAATCTGACTCGCGAAGGAAAAAAACAAAATCTCCTTCGAAGTTTCCCATATAGGTCGATATTCCTCGTGAGCCAAGAATCTCGTATATTTTATAGCAGTCTGAAACTTCGTCACGAAAAATACTTGCGTACCAACGACCACAGTTCCCATATGAATTCTCTCTCTCCCTCTTTCGTCGGCTCTTTTCCACGTGTATCCCACGTGTTCGTTGCTCTTGCCCGGCGTGTTGTTCGTTCGAGGGGTTCTCTTCCTCTCCTTCTTTCTCTCCTTGCTCGAGTTTCTCCATTGACTTCGAGCTTTAACGCCGCGTCGTTGCTCACCCGGTATAGTTCTCTTCTCTGCGAGAGATGTTTCACAGACTCGGTGAGTGAGTGAGCGGCGGGTGGGAGGGAGGGAGGGAGGGAGGGAAAGAGAGAGACGGATGGAGAGTGAGACCGTGGACTAATGATCCCGGTGCCCGTGGTTTTTGCCGACATTCTACAGCATTCCCATTCAACTGGATTCTGCTGTTGCTGCTGCTGCTGGGTTTTGCTGCTTCGTCTCTCTCTCTCTCTCTCTCGCTCTTGCTTCTTCTCCCCCTCCCTCGCTCTTCTCTCTATCTCGACCGAAGGTTTCTTTCACAGGGCGCAATATCGCATTATTTGCCCTTTCCCTTCACCCCTCGTGGTGCCATGAACAAAACGAGAGTGCCGCATGAGATACATTAGTTAACCGATTCACAGGCTGTACACAAAATGTCGGTGACTGTTCAGCTAATTGTAGTCAATTTTCTGATTGCTTCGGCCTGAGGATTTCTCCACTTTCCGCAATATTCTCTGTTTATTTCGATCTCGTTTGTCGTTAGTGGTTTCCTCCTATTTTCGTTATTCAGTTTGACGTTCAATCTGTTTCGTCCGTTCAACTCTAACGATTTCCTGGATCTTGGAAAATAGAAATAGTTATTTATACATAAAATTTACCATCTTCTCTAGAATTCTTTGAATTTCTTATCATTCCAAGAATCCTTTAATATCCTTCTTCGTTGAACCTCGTTTCAATTTCCTGCGTTTCTTCCATCGTCTACCAGCAGGAAAAATGAATGGAGAATCTAAATTTGAATTTATGTGATTAAAAATTGCAATTATTTAAATGCATCGACGTACACATTGTTCGATATTTATAGTTACAAATTTTGCTACAGCCCAATGTAGTTACCTCCAGCTTCTGGCGCGTTATATCTGTCGTGTGCGCGCATGTGTGTATGTGTTTCTGTACCTCGGGCAAAAGGAGGGGGTGCGCAAAAAGCTTGCTGCTCCTGGGACGACGGCTGGTGCTGCATCATTAGTGCTCTCTCTCCCTCGCCGGTCTCGCTCTTTTTCGCCTCGCACATATCCCCGCCCTTCGCCTCAAGTGCCTTCTCCACCGCACGCGTTATTTCGCTTCCCTCTTTCGAGAACGTACGTAGCTATGTATATATATATATAGCTATGTGTTTCTATATCGTCGTCCCTGCCCGCCCTCTAGCGCTTTTATCCCTCGATGTTCACTCTCTCTCTCCCTCCCTCTCGCATCTCTCGTTCATCGTTACACTTTTTCTCGACTCCGGCTCCAACCGCGGCTTTCCTTCACTCTTTCGCCAGATTAGACTCCCTGGTAACACTCTTGGACAACTCTAATTTGTAAGGAATATTTAAAGCCCGAGTTCGAGCCCCGAGAACATGACCTTTTTGTATTTTGTTTCCCGTGACATAAAACGTTTTCATTTAGGTTTGAAGAAACGAAGAATGAATCAGGGTAAATCTGATTAGTCGAATTTCGCAGTTGAAAAACGTATCGCCGAGTTTCGACGGTTTAAAATGCTAAACCAAATTCGTATTGTACGAGCTGTTGCAGCGAGGACGAAAAAATATTCAGCTTTATTCTGCCAACCGCCAGAGGGTGCATAACAATTCGACGGAGCTCTCGATTTATATATACAGGGTGAATTTTTATAAGGTGTAACAGACTTTATTCTAAGGTAGATGGAATCATTACAAACAAAAGTTGCAAATGTACATTACGGATATTTTTAATAGTTTACGAGATATAAAGTTTTAAAGCTGCTCCAATCAGAGCCCACTCCCGCCCTATCCGTAGGCATAGCACAGTGTAGGGCGTTACATTTGGAGTTGCAAAATTCACTCAATTTTATTTATCATGTTACTACGCAGCCATTTTCATTTCTCGAGCATTGACTGCTCTGAATTTTACCGAGCTCGCCGAGAAGCGTGGGATCCGCCCACTCCCCGCCCAGCCAATGCTCGAGAAATAAAAATTACTGCGTAATAATCTAATAAATAAAATTCACTTCTCTGATTTTTGCAACCCCAAATGTAACGTCCTCCACTGTGTTATCTCTACAAAGAAAGCGGGAGTGGGCGGCGCTAACGCTTCTCGGCGCGCTCTGATTGGACCAACTTAAAAAATTCATATCTCGTGAACTATTCAAAATATCCCTAATGTACATTTGCAACTTTAGTTTGTAATGATCCCATCTACCTTAGAAAAAAGTCTGTTTACACCTAATGAAAATTCACCCTGTATATATAAATATGTCCTGGTATACTTTAGAATAGTCACATGCCATGCATACATAGATACATCGATATAGTATACTGAAATGCCGCTAGATGGCGCGAGAAGCGTATGCAACGCTCGTCACGTGACACACGCACGCCTTAACCTTCAAATAACGACAAGTAAACGATAGACAGCGTCGGGTTCCATAATTACATATCGTCGCTAGAACATCGAGTGTCATGTACCAATAATCTTCTCAACGACATAAAACGGATGCGCATCGTTCGATAGAGAATATTCAATAAGCCTGATATTTATTGCGCAATGTTTCTACGACATTCGTCGATTCGTCGTATTTCAACGAATTCGAGAATGAAGATAAATGCAAGAGGCCACATATGCTTCGACTCGCCGTTCCCTGTATTATGACCTTCCAAAAAATGCTTGGAGGGTGAAAATCTCGGTCTCTTCTTTTTCTCCAGTTTCTACGCGTCCCCTAAATTTTCTTCGTTCCTCACTTCGACCGGTCTAATATTTCTCTCCCACAACTGATGACTATAATTTTTGCTCTTTACCCCCCCCCCCCCTCCACTCGCCCCCCATCGCATTCTCCCAGTCTCACAGGCCGAGAAAGGATCAACGTTAGAGAAATCTCGGTCGAAAGAAAAACCCTTTCGGTCGTGTGGGTACGCGAGGCTAACGGGAGCACATGTACGAAAAGAACGAAAGAGGAAGAGCGATGAGTGGGATACCCGGTGATCCTTAATCATCGACGAAGGGGAGAAACCCTAACCTTCATTCCTCCCCCTCGCTCGGTTTTCTCGCTGTACTAATGCATATCTATATATCTGTGTACCTCTATATATCCTGTGTATATATGTATATATCTCAAGATGAATCGTGCGGCGGACCGTTTGAGCTCACGAGCTCTTTCCCCACTCTCCAAACTCCGCGACAACCCCTTTCTCGAATCTCTAATGTTCTTTCTCCCTCCCTCTTCCTCTTGCTCGTTCACTCTGCCCGAAGCATCATCGTCTTTCATTTCTTTCTTCGACGTTCCCTTCTCGACCCTACACACTGCCATCTTCGGGACTGCGAAAGAAATCCAAGCATTAACGTCCAACGCTACTATCTACCGCTGCCTATCTATCGGTATTGTAGAATGAAACGACGTTGTATTCTACGTGCGATAATTACACGAGAAAAGAAAACAAAAACTTTCATCGACAAAAAAGAAAATGGCGTCATCCACTGTTAACCTCACTTCGATTCGCTGGTGCGGTTTTAAACATCACCCGCGAAACAGTTAATAAAACAGCAACGAAAACTTTCCTCTCGATTATCTTCGAACACTACTTATAACAGAGAGACAGAAAGAAAGAATGAGAATAATAAAAGAGAAGAGAAATGAAAGATACTTCGCGCAGTTCGGAATCACCGCGTCATCCACAAGAGACGCGAATGGGTACGGAGAAAAGGAGCAAAAAAAAAAAGTGCCGGGAGCGGGCGAGCGCGAAAGAACGAGAGTTGCGAGAGTGAGCGATATGTACAGAAAAGAACGTACACGACATACAGAGCCCGCGTGCGAGCGAGAGTAAGAGAGAGAGAGAGAGACGAAGATTCGCTTTGCAGAAGGGCCCGTGCGGTTTGTGGCCTCCACCGTGTATATAATACTATAGCAAAGTATATAATGTATATACTGGTCCACACGGCGCCCCTGTTCCATCAGTTAGTTTTTTCAACGTCTGCTCTGCGAGGCGATCTTTCCCTCTCTCTCATACACACTCTTTCACTCGCAGTTCAAAGCGATATCTACCGGTACAAGAAAAGCGAACGGGAGGAGGAGCCGCGGCATCATCAGCGGAAGCTGTGTAACCCGTTGCGGCGAAGCTTTTGCTCGTACTTTTACTATAAAAATACGTGACGGCAGGTGATGTTCGCCCCCGTTTGTACCTTACACATTATGGGCATACGTATATATACATACATACATATAATGCAATATTTTTTCGCACATCATGTACAATGTCGAGATGTGTGTGCAAACACGCGTATTACGTCGCTCATCCAAGTACAATCTCTACTCTGTATTTACATCCACGATAAACGTATCAAAAACAAGAGAAAAACAAAAAACCCTGTAATGAAGGGAATGTACGAGGGTGCGCTGCCTTTGGAACCGTTTGAGCGTGAAATTAGATACGTTTTTTTTTAATATCCACAGTGCGCGTCTTTGGACGAGTTAATAATGTAACGAGACTGAGGAGAGAGGATAGCCGATTGGCTCGTTCGTCATTTAAGAAAAAACTTAACGGCTATACTGTAGTAAATAATAATGATAATAGCGATATTGACATAGGTAGTATCTCCAATGCGTTTGGTATAGCTATAATTTATATGTAGATGAATATATATATATATATACGTACTATTCGATGAATTATCATTCGGCTATATATATATATATATATATGCAGTCGCGCGAGCACCATGCGAATTCTTTCCCGGTTTTTATTGCGCAACGAGCTCGCACCAACTTTCGACCTTATGATCTTGAACACCGATGTTTTTCTTAACGCCGTTATACTCCGTGAGAATATCGCGTATCGAATATGGCGTTGTCTCTACGAATGTCTATGTATATGGATATTTGTGTATTTGAGATTTCTAAGGACTCACCTAACGAACAGCTGTTCTTGATTGTTGACCCGCCAGGACACGACCGTGGCTCCTGTAACGTTAAAAATATATAACCCGTCAGTTTACACGTATAACACTCGATTATACAGATCAAAAATATATAACCCGTCAGTTTACACGTATAACACTCGATTATACAGATCAAAAATATATAACCCGTCAGTTTACACGTATAACACTCGATTATACAAATTCATTGTGAACTCGCGGTGTAATGAATTTTGAAATGTCATTCGATTGTAGGCGATTGATGTCGTATCGCGGTTATTTTTCATGCTTGGATATATTATTTTGTATTGTGTACCGCGACGGTGGATTCTGTGCAGACACTTTTCGATAGATCGATCTCGTCGCGATCTAGTATTTCACAATTGCGCAAAAGCTCTATTTGCCGCGACGCGTTTGAATGCACTGAAAAAATGCGTTTCGCTTCTTATTATGACACGGATAGTCGAGAGGGTTAACCGCGTGATATTAAAAGGATTCCCGTCACGCACGTACGTCTCGTGTGTTTGATCGCGCGAAAAAAGAAGCATGTTTCTTTTTAGCGACAATGTGTCGGAGAGTTTGCCTAGTTTTGGTAAGTGTATCACTCGAGACTTTGTTGGGTTATTTAAGACGAGAATTAACCGTTGGTGTAGTTCGGAAAGAAGAATAAAGGCGCGAGTCGCGCACAAAAACACACACCGTGCAAATTGATCGTGCAGGTGGTATTGTTGCCCCTGTCGAGCACGACAACGCTTGTAGCCGCTGCCATGTTTGAAGCGTGAATGCCAGTTAATGCTCCACCGGCTTGCGACTGAAGCGACCTTTGTTCAATGCGCCCCCCACCACTCTCCGACGCCCATGTCGCGCGAATTTTCTCCCCCACGCTTTCTATAATGCTTCAACGTTTGCTCGCTACGCGTCGCTAGCGTCCGAATCGATCTTAACGCCATCCGACGATTAAATTTGATACCGCGTAGGCAATTCGTATTCTGTGTATACCGACGGAGTGTGCGTAATTCTGTTTTTTCATACATTATTGCCACTTGTCTAATCGTTTCGATTGTCTCTTTAAAAATAGTATTTATTATTATTACGTTAAATAAAAATAAAACGATATGCTACGTGTCATCAGTAAACGTTTAATCCCTGAGGTATGGTAAAGATTTTGGTAAAGCATCAGTTTATATATCGATATAAATTACTACCACGTAATACAATGTCGAAGAGGTTAATGCTTTTCAGTTACCCACTTTTTTCAGTTTGCATAATTAGAAATTCGAGGTTTCAAATAATGTTACTGTTTATTCTATCAGGGATTAAAAAGTGGATTACGATCCTATGCGCAAAAATCGACGGTAAAAAGGACTCCGAGCTCTACTGCAAGCCATTCGCAACCTAATGGGAATGTTCCTGGTTTGAGTGAAAAGTGTGTAGCTGTGCCAAAAGAACGTAGGTTGAATTTTTATCATGTAGCTGAGAGGTATATTTTATTTTGAGCTTGCTGATTTGTTTTATTTTTGTAAATTATTTAAAGAATTAGCGTTGACATGAAAATTGTTTCAAAATGTGTGATTGCTACTTGACCAATGTTGAATAATAGTGAAGACCTGTCTATAGAGCTTATTGCATTTTTAAAGCATTCATTCGCGATGAAATCATTCTTAATTATATACAATATAAGAATTGTGTATTTGAAATATACTTATCAGGTTTTCCGCATTCTTTTCCGATGAGAAAAACAAATAATATTATGTTGCAGCTGTTGGACCTGGTGCCTCCAAAGATAGTGACTACAAGAATCCAGAATATTTTTGTTATCACGAGAATAGTTTTGCCGAGGCTGAAATAGAAATGGCAAAGTTTAGACTTCCAGCTCCGTCCAATAAGAGAAAATTTCAGGCCTAGTAATGTTTCAGTTCTTGCGTATCAATGATCTTGTTACATATATACCATATTAAATATGGAAACAGTTAAGTATCTCATTGTATTTGGTATAATTCAATGCAGAAAACAGAATTGTGTAGAAATGTACAAATATATAGAATAATTAAAAATTATATTAATGGTTTGTAGAAAGACGAAAAGCGAGTGTGCTACAAAACACCACATTTGGACACGACAATTTTCATAATAGGTTTGCCATATCTTGTGCCAAATCTTTCCATCTGGAATATGAACATTTGGTACAATTTTATTTTTATTCACTATTGTCATTAAAATTGAAAATAATCACGATTTTAATACCTCGCGTAAAGTAGAGAAACCACCAATGACTTTTCCAAAAACTACGTTTTTACCATCCATCGTTTCCAAACGTTCAAAGGTCAGATTGAACTTGGAATTATTAGCATTTTTATCATAACTGCAAGTTGACAAAATGCCCCTTTCAGAATGTTTCAATTGAAAGTTTTCATCTTCAAACGTTTCGCCATAGATTGATGTTCCTCCGCTACCATTAAACTTTGTTACATCTCCTCCTTGACACCAGTATCCTGGTACAATACGATGAAAAGGAGTACCTCTAAAAAGCCAATGAGAGTTCAAAAATGTTCATAATGAATTTAAACAAATCTGTCACGATTTATACAAACTTGTAGGAGAATCCTTCAAAACCACTGCAAAAGGATAGAAAATTGTCACAAGTCTTTGGTACAATATCGGCAAACAGTTGAAAAATAAGTTTTCCCAATTTTCGATGATCGTTTTCAATTTCGATCTCAAAGAAGCATCGTGGTCTCACTGAATCTTCGATGGGCTTACTTAGGGATATTTTTTTGGAGAAGCGGGACGATCTCTTATTGGATTTATTGGCCACGAACTTCGAATCTTTCGACAGAACGTCCCTATAAGTATCATATCCAATAAGATTGGTTTAAAAAATTGTCTACAGAAAATATTTACTTCGAAGATTTCTTTGTGGCTCTAGATTCGTTCCATTGCCGCATTAAATCTGCTGTACGATACAAGCCTGTGGCGTTTTCAATCTTCAACATCATTGCCTTATTAGCCTCAATAATTGCATCGTCGTCACTCTGCTTTTCCAACAAAGGACTTTTGGAATTAAATTCCCTGTTCCAGCAATCAACTTGTCCCTGTCTGACGAATACATGGATTAAATGATACAAGCGATGCAATGAAAAAGTCTTCGAACACATACGCCCAAGCGATGAATCGTGTTAATTTTCTTCAACAGCTCGAAATTTTCAGTGTCGATTTTCATGATGGTTTCAGCATCAGCAACAAGACTGTTAGGCTTGTAATATGAATCAATATCGACGGCGGGTGGTTTATTGTCGATTTTCGCCTTCACATTGGCAATATCTAAATCATCAGCTGGCGATCCTGGACCCAGATTCTGCATTTTCGGTTCTTCATGCGCGCAAAATGCGGTCATTGTTTGTCATAGATAAAACAACAATGCCTTACTTTTCTCGTTGATTTCGCCGTTGTTACGTTTAGTGTTCCTGCTTGATTTCTTCATAACGAATATTCAGAATTCCATTAATTTTTTTTTAATACGAATCGCCGATTTTTTTGGTAGGGTTAACAGAAATTGATTGATATAAAAACAAAAAACTATCGAGTTGTGCGTGAAGTAAAAATTGGAGTGCGAATGGTCAAAAACGGAATACCCCGTTTAAATGTTTACTGTCAAGACACAACGGTAAACCGCAAGTATATTTGATCACTAAACATCAGAATATTTGTTTGTACACTTGTTCTGTGTAACGACGGATTTCATCGTAGTGACTAGTACTCTGGCCTCTTTCATCAGACAATAATTGACACGTACAACTTTCTATCTCTATATAAATATTACACCCAATGGAGAATCTTTCGGAGATATGTAAATATGCATAACAATAATTGATCAATCGACTAACGAAATGTAAATTAATCAATTGATGGCATGTGAATTAATTAGTCGCAAATTAATTACTTAAACTTGAGTGAATGAATTTGTCGACTAATCAACCAGTTGCCAATGAAATAATATTTTTAAGCGCAATTCATCTCGAGAAGCATAATCTCTGTCTCCGAACTCCTTAGTTATCTCGATATATAAGCTCATTATTGTCAGTTTTTTCGTTCATTTTGAGGATGACTAAAGAAATGCAAGACAATGTTTGTTGTTCGTTCGTTTACTTGATACCCAATAGATTCTCGGCAACTCCAAGATAATATACCGTTTGCGCAATTCCGAACAGTGGTGCTATCACTATCATACGACAAGCTCCGCCTTTGAAGAATGCGGTAGGTCCTTCGTGCTTCAATGTTTTTCTGAAAAAGAAACGATAGTCGAATTACGGAAACTTTCACGAATGTCTGAAATTACTGTTTTTCTTACCCAATGCAATCCAATACACCATTATAGGTAGGATCTCCGGGTGCTTTATTTATAGCTTGTAATCTAGTTTTAATAACGTCGAAAGGATTGACCATCAGAGCGGCAGTGGAGCCGGCGACACATCCGGAGAGGAATGAACACCAGAATACAGCTGAAAATATCGATGGAATGATAAAAATGAGATATTTCCAGAAAGAGAAACGATCATGTTAATCTTGAGAACGAACTTACAAGAACCATCTTCACGTTTTGGACCGAGACCGTTCAATCTGGCGAAAAGGGGAAAATATATCACCGAGAATGTGACGTCTCTCAAGGCAGTTGCTCCCGTTCCCTGATACAGTCCCACAATTCCTTTTCTCTTGAACAAATCCTTGGTAAGAGACCATGCTGACACCTTTGGCACCGTTTTACCAGCTGAAAGAAAAACACGTTAATTCTTGTTGGTGCAATCGATTTGAGATTCACAGAGTAACTGGTGAATAAATCACTACCAGATTTGGCTGCTGCGGCGACACGACCAGCGTCCTGCATCTGAATCTTCAATAATTCCATAGGCGTTGTAATGATAATTTGGCAAGCACCCGCAGAACCCCCAGCGAGCATTTCGCGAACCAGTGGTAAAGGTTGTCTGTACAAAAGATGATGTAAAACAAAGTTCTACCGATGAGCAACGTAAATCATGGAGGAAACGGAATTTCCTCGAAGAATGGAAGCATTTACAATATTTTATGAGAAATAATCAAACTTTTTTGATGAAATGTACTTGATAAATGTTAAACATAATTTATATATATACATATATATATATTGCGTAATATGAGATGAGGTAAGAAGAATGAGAATGAACGATTTAAAAGTCGATGAAACACGCCTGAATTTTAGAGAAATCAAAATTTTGAGCTTTGTATGGAGGTTGTCATCATATTGCTGATAGCGTGACAATGCGGATTCTTCGGAGTGATGAGACACTTATGGAGCTTTAGATAAATATGTAAATGTCTGCCTGAGAACAGTGTTACGAGCTAATACGGTGCAAACATTAGATTAGAATTAATGTTATAAATTCGTCTACGATTCAATGGTACCTTGAATAATCGATGTAGCAAACCGCATAGCTCGATATAAATTCAAAGCACAGCAAAGTCAGAGAGAAACGAGATTTTTTGCGTTCCGAATGTACGACAAAAAAACAGTGAAAAAAAGTTCATATTTATACCTACTAGTTTTTGTTAATGCTGAGACTCATGATTTAAAACCAGAACGATTCACGCCTTGTCAATTAGCAGTCTCGGCTGACGATAGAAGAATCCTGACGATTCGAAATATGAATGAAAATTGAGATACAAAGTGACTCGAGATACAAAGTAACGGAAGGAATAAGATAATCGAATTTTTTGAACGATTAGTCACGTAGCGAAGCATTTTTTCTCTCGACTTAAAATTAACAAAGAAAATGATAGTGGATATGCGATAGAGCTTAATATCAATGTCGCAATGTACATTTTTTCTCACCCTGGACCAGTGGACAAATAATGTCTGAACATGTCGTTAGCCGTCAGTTTTATCGCTTTTTCAGGGGTGATCAACAGTATATTTACACCCGATCCTTTGTACATACCGAAATATCCTTCAGCTTTGTACGTTTTTTTGAAACAATCCAACCTGAAAGTGACGAATTGCTTTTTTAAAATAATTTATTGCAATTGAGATCATCGTCCAATTCATCAACATTTGTTACTTACATCGAAGAGTACATCTTCTCCCCTTTGGGTCCAATAACTTGATTCTGGAGTCTCGTTTTTACCAAATCCAGTGGAAATACCACCGAGACTCCGATAATTCCGGCGATACCTCCATTAACGATTTTTGGCAGTAGTCTAAAATGAGAACGTTGATAATTTCCAATTCACCAATTTATTGTTACCTCGATTATGAAGATACTTGCTTGAAGCGTTCTGCCTGTGCCGGCACTGCATGTTCCTTTGCCATTTTGATTTATTCTATAATAAAATCAAATACAATAGTTAATTTGCGTGTGTGAGTTTCAGTTCAAGACAATTTTATTGACAAAACTTGGCGGGAAGATCGATAACACATATACGTACAACAAATGTTACCCAATACTGTATCTTTCCGGCTGACCAAGTTGTGTAAGCAATCTTTAATACGACGCTTTTTTTTTCACAAAAAATAAATTCACGACCTTACTTTATATTCGTAACATTTTGGGATTTGTTTTCACTGTTCATTTGGGAAACTTTAACCCTATGGACGACAGAGTTCAAAATATATTTCAGCGATAAATATGTTGTTGCAATTGCAACGGTTGATTAGAAAGACTACTGGACATATACATCAAGGTTATCAGCTTGTAACGAAAAATTGATCGGGTGAAAGCAAAACTTTGGGGAATCATCGTGCTCTTTGGTGACAGTACCACTAGCGATTTCGACCCTCTTTCTCGTATGCGCGAAACAGTGCCAGGTCCCCACCCAAACCAACGGCATGAACTTAATTGTGTGAGACGAGCATGCATATCATATGTCTGATCACCGCATATAGGCTACGATTCAATTGAATGTCAATTGGACGATTCGTCCAAACCGTCCAAACAACTGAATATCACGATATTGCACAGTACACTATTTAATTATAATTCGAAGCTTTATTGGTCCGTTGTTATGTCATCTTAGTTGGATCGAATGCAGACAAAATATTATATTACAAACTCGTGCTATATGTATATAATAATAATGTGATTGGCGACGATAACACGTTTTGCTAAATAGCCTTGAAACCAGGAAATTGTACCTGGCAAACATCTAAATACCTTGAGTTTTTGAATAAATGATATATATTTTTAGAAAATCGTTCGCAGTTACTACTCACCAGTTACGAAGTTCCCGAACGAAATGTCGACCTCGTTGTTGATTAGTCAATATTCCCAGGCCAATTGAGCCGATCGAACGAAATTCTGGAAGCTGCTTGTCAGTGTAGAACGTTTTGATAAGGATGATAAGAACAATCGCGGTAACTGTCCCTGGGTAGATTAATGTAAAATATCGATGTCCCCGGTAATATTTCTTTAAGAATTGACCATATTGTACAGACTGGAAGTATCGGGAGCGAGAGTCTAAAGGACAATCGAGAGATTATGAATTTTAATATATAACTTAAAATTCGGCTAGCTAGTTCGCTGCCTGCCGTACAGCTTTCGATGTTTCAGCAGGTTTTGGCCGAATGACGGCTCCAATGATATGACGGCGGCTCACGGCGAACGGTTAGTTGCTATTGTGAAGTAGAAGGTAGTAGGGGCTACCTCAAGAGCGGGCCATTCGAAAATATCGGTTTTGAAAAATACGAGTAAACGCAGGTAATGCGAAAATGCACATAGACCGCAGTGCGACAAGCGACGGCAGTGTAAATAATGCAGTTTATTTGTAATTCTGATTGTTGGAATGTCATAATGGCGCAATAAATATGCAGGAAAATGAAATATATACAGTATATGCGATAACTGTTTTCTACTATGATAGTTGTCGGTATCCCCGAAAGATGGCGCCACCTGTTGAGCCCGATATAGAGCGTCGCGTAGTGGAATTTCTCGATACTATCACGCCCCCTCTAACGCATCTACTAAAGAGTTAGTGAGTCAGTCTTGTCTTTGGCATCGCAAAAGGACCATTTCGGCTATTAGAGGCTAAACAAAAGCTTGATGGTTCGTGAACAAAAACAAACGTTATAATATCTTTTTTTTCGTCGCCACGCTTTTGCCACTCTCATCACTGTCATTAATGGAGCAGACATAAGAAATAAATGACATAACGTTGGAATATTAAGCGTGAAATACGTAATAGAGAGAACAGAAAGAAAAAAAATCATTGGGTGTTTACAGGGATTCACTGCTCGGTAACACACGGTTGGCTTGCACGAGAGGCTTGGTTCACCGAGTTTGGAGGATATAGCATATAGGTATTTACACCTGCTATTTGCAAGGGTCATTGTTCTCCCCCTGGATAGTACACGAGACGTATATATTATATATATATATTGGAAGAATGGCGTTGACCAGAAGAGCGACGCATCGCGGCAGTTGGTACACGGATTCCGGTGAGAAACCTTCTTTTAGCCAGTCGATTCGTAAACAAAATATCGATAATATTGTACTGTAATAAAACAGTAACAAGTAAAACGCGAATTTAAGGAAAATCACGATATATGCAATTTATGCTTCATATCATAATTTCATTAGCACAGTTTTACTCAATTTGACAATATCACTGAAACAAAGCGATTGAAAGATGTATTCTCTGTTTCTTATCTCTATAAACATACATTTGCAACTTTCGAAGTTTTTTTACATCTTGCTGAAGCTCTTTCATACCCAATAAGGTTGCGCATATTCAATATTATTCCCATATTGGTTTCAATTGTATGGGTTACTTTTTGAAAATACATGTAAATGTATATGTATCTTTTTTAATCTCCAGGGCATGAACTCAGTAAGCAACTGGAAGATTGGCTCAGTGGAGCGGACCTGTCTCATGGGCCCGCCAGGGCAATAATCGCCCCGTCAGTATCTGCAATAATGATTGTTTTTCGATATAGATCCTTAAAGAGGGTATAAATGTAATTGAAAATTTGCAGCCACGCAGGATACAGCTATTGTGGTGCGTGTTCGGGCTTTGCCTATCGTCAAATTAGCCCTGCGGTTGTGTAAGTTTGTTACCACCATAAAATTATTAGAATCGATAACCTTAAGTACCTTTTAATTTGTTTTAGTTCATTAGGATGCGTGTACTAATTATAACATTTTTTATCATATCATTAGCACGATATTCAGTAATCCCAAAGAAAAGAATATATATTTACCATTTGGTAATGAATTTTCAATGTGCTAGGAATAGAGGTGGGATTACATCAATAAAATCTGATAATCTATCATACTCTTCGAACGAATAAAACTTTCGTCATAACAAGTGATGAAAAACATGCAATTTACGTTGCAGTCGTAGGATATTCATCTTAGGACCGTCCCACAATGTGAGATTGCCAGGATGTGCTCTTTCGTCGGCATCTACTTATCAAACACCGTTATACGATTTACCGATAGATCCTCAAGGTATTCGGTCCAAATCCAACATAAATTCGATTAATAAATAACTTTTCAGCGACGTAATTTTTCCTTAGGCTCACATGTTCTTGTCATTAAGGGCAATAATGACTTTTTAAATACTTTATTATCGCAGTGTATAGGGATCTCGAAGAAACTGGACAATTTGAATGGATGGACATGAATACCGATGAAGATGAGCATAGCATCGAGATGCATTTGCCATTCATCGCCAAAGTCATGGAGAAGTGAGTGCTTGTATTTTTTTTCAAACGCAGTCTTAATATAACTTAAGTAGACAATATGATGTATTACAAAAAAATTTTATTTTATAGTTTTAGAGATTCATTTACCATCGTTCCGATTTTGGTGGGTTCATTGAGCCCGGAGAAAGAATCTATTTATGGAAGACTGTTAGCCCCGTACTTAGCTGATCCTCAGAGTTTATTCGTTATATCGTCGGACTTTTGTCACTGGGGACAACGTTTTCGATACACTTATACGGATCGTTCAGGTGGTCCGATATACCGATCCATCCAGAATCTTGATAAATTGGTACGTATATCAATATTGTTTATCGACATTCTAGGCTTGCGTCACGTAATTCTCATTGATCTTTATTCGTCATCAGGGAATGGACATAATAGAAACATTGAATCCTGCATCTTTCACGGAATATCTTAAGAAATATAGCAATACAATATGCGGTCGTCATCCCATTGGGGTACTTTTACAGGTAAAATGCTCCTTGTTCTTGAAATTAACGAGATATTTTTTAGTCACGAGTCTCCGACGTTCGAAATAATGTGTTATTTATGTTATATGTTTCTTACAGGCGATACAATGTATTCGAGGTAGAGGAAACGGACAGAGAATGAATTTGAAATTTTTGAAGTACGCACAGAGCAGTCAGTGCAATAACATGAACGACAGTTCCGTCAGTTATGCAAGTGCTTCCCTCGTCGTCGAGTGATGAGTTGTGATTTATACATACATTTTTTAAATTCGTTTTTCTTATTTACCGCCGTTGATTGTTCGTTAATATCGCGAGAGATATATAAAGGGAGAAAGAGCGGGAGGGAGAGAGGGAGGGCGAGGGCCTGGTGACATGACGGTTGTGAACATTTATTCGAATTAGAACGTCGGAACGAGCAGAGCAAAAAAAAAGAAAATTGTTTTACACTTGACGATTATCTCGTTTGAGAATAAATCATTCGCCTCGAATTTATAACCGCGCGTACATGACAAGAATATACATATATATATACATCGTACATATATATATGTATATATATATATATGTATATATATATATGTATGCGTGAGGACGGAACCACTTACGATATCGTTTGCGATGTTTTTTTGTTTGTTTATGTTTTTTAAGCGAAAAGGATAACAAACAATTATCGATAACTCTGTAAAGTGTAAGATTTAACGGTGAAAACTTAAACGTTGTTATCTATTTTTCCAGTAAATATTTGGATCACACAATTTCACGTCTATGTTTATTAAAAAAAAAAAATGCAATACCATAAAAATGAATGGAGACAAGAAATGAGAAGATATGAAACGGCGTTCCCTCCTCCAACTCGACATCGTCATTACGTTTTATCACTTTATCGCAGAGAACTCCACTTTCTTCGTGGGAGTGGAAACCCTCGAATATAATCTTATAATTATTCAGGCAAAACGATGTGCGCAAAATGAAATTTAATTCCTCGGAATTAAATCGTTGAATGGTGAAAACGGAAAATTTATGAATGAAACTGGCCGAATACACCAGCTGGGGCGCGGGGATCGATGGAGCATCCCCCTCAGACGTAGTAATCAATACGAGGGGTTGGGTTTTCGCGAGAGGCCGGTGGAGGGCACAAGGGATGGTAAAGTCCATTCAGTAGGAACTGTGTAGGCCTCCTATCGATTGCGTGGGTGGAAAAATGGGTAACATCCCTCACTCTGGTACCCTCCCCTTCCCACTCTACTTCTACGCGAATACCACGGGGAAAGTGGTGGGGTTTCTCGGAGTTTGAAGTGATGGAGAGGGGGAAAATGGAGAAATGGTGGAATACGTGGGCTAGAGGGAGGGCCAGAATGAGAGGGGTTGCAATGTCATCTATATACATATTCTCGTCTCGTGTATATATATATATATATATATATATATATATATATATATATATATATATATATATATATATATATATATATATATATATATATATATATATATATATATATATATATATATATATATATATATATATATATATATATATATATATATATATATATATATATATATATATATATATATATATATATATATATATATATATATATATATATATATATATATATATATATATATATATATATATATATATATATATATATATATATATATATATATATAAGATGGCAAACAACGTAAGATTGCAAAGCGGTGGTGGAAAGGCGTAGGTAGTAGTCGGTGGAGAAGTGCCCTCAATTTGGTCGCAGTCGACCTGGGACTGGATCGAATTTTCGTCGTTTCTCCCCCAATCTCGTTGCCGCACTCGCTCGACTATGAATGAACCATATGGTCCATCCTCACGGTTATCGTCAACGCTTTGAAAATTCTGAAACGCATTGGAATACAGAGTTCGAAGATCTCAATTTATATCAGACGATGCAAATACGAGGGACGAATGAAAATTGGTTTGCTCGATAATGTAACATCAAGGGATAATTAGGTCCTGAAAGAAGAGATTGATTTTATTTTTCTATAAAAAAAAAAATCCTCCGGGCAATCTCGCTGGGGTCAAACAATTTTATTTTGGAGGTTATGTTCCTCGTTACATGGCATTTGGCTGTTTTATTATTCTTTCCATTCAACGAAAATTCGCATTGAAGTCTAATCTCCTCCATTGAAATTTCTCTACACTTCGTCGACTCGATGTATTATAGCAACGTTTAGGGATACATAATATTTCAGCTACGAACTACCCTCTCATCCATCAGATTTTTATACAACATCCACATCAAACGGAGCGTAAGAGAGAGAGACAGAGACCCCTTATCGGTTGACTCAGGGACCAGCGTCTTTACTCTCTCCCCAGAGCCGTCGTTTTTTTTTATTAGATTCCTTTTTCTTTTCAGACCAAAGTATCGGGTATTAGCGCAAACCGGACCGACAAAGAGAGGCACGAAAAAAAATTTGCGAGGGTTGTAACGACACGTAGAAAGTGACATGTGTATGTATACATATACAGGGTGAATCGCGTAAGGGGTGCCATCCGGGATTTCAAGGTAGATGGGCACAGTACGAACAAAAGTTGCAAATAAACATTAGGGATATTGTTAATAATTTACGAGATATTAATTTTTTTAATCGGACCAATCAGAGCGCGCCCAGAAGCGTTGAAGCCACCCACTCCCACCCTAGCCGTAGATATAGCATAGATTAGGCCGTTACCTTTGTATTTGCAAAATTCAGAGCAGTCAATTTTATTGATTGTATTAGTACGCAGTCATTTTTTATTCGCGGTCATTGGTTGCTCTGAATTTTGCCCGGCCTAGTTCACTGCGCTATCTCTACGGCTAAGGCGGGGAGTGGGAAGCTCCAACGCTTCTCGCGAAGGTCGGCTAAACTCAGAGCAGCCAATGCTCGAGAAAAAAAAATGACTGCGGAAAAATACAAGCAATCTAATTGACTGCTCTGAATGTTGCAAACCTAAATGTAACGCCCTAATCTATGCTATATCTACGGCTAGGGTGGGAGTGGGTGGCTTCAACGCTCCTGGGCGCGCTCTGATTGGTCCGATTTAAAAAATTAATATCTCGTAAATTATTAACAATATCCCTAATGTTTATTTGCAACTTTTGTTCGTACTGTGCCCATCTACCTTCAAATCCCGGATGGCACCCCTTACGCAATTCACCCTGTATATGTTAAAAAAGAAAATTTCTAGACATATTTTTATAGTTCGTGGTTATGCCGACGGTGGCGACGTCTTGGTTGTCTATCGGAAAACAAACGATCGTAATCGATTTCAAGGTTAAATATGGTGTCTATTATTTTTTTTGTGTTCATTGTCGAGACTCTTACGCATGCGTACTCGAAACGACACGTAGTTCGCGTACGCGAACGAGAGTGCACTCGATGTCACTGCCGCTGAAAAGTGAAAAAAAAACCGTTCTACATACCGTACAATATTAAATTCCACCGTGGTAAGATATTAAATTGTCGATTTATATTCAAACGAAAAAAACATAAAAATAAATAAATAGTCCATCAATTGTCCATACTCGAGAAGCCACGAGCTGAAACGAGATCGTTCTCGGGACAAAAGGACGAAAGAAAAACAAAAAAAGAAATTAGCTACTCCGCCGGCCACTTGTTCTTCCCCTCACGGCGAGAAAAGGAATTCTCGTGCGGTGCTCCTTTATTACAAGAAAACCTTCATCAATATCATTCGACGTCTGTCCTGGCAATTGTCGGAGAGGGCGAGTGAGACGGATAAGATTGGCTTGTAAGACGATGGTGGGTTCGTGGGTTGTTGGGTTTTCGACGAAACTATTTGAAGCAAAAGAGTGCGGGATGTCTCTCTCTCCCTCTCTCTCTGTCTCTCTCTCTCTCTCTCTCTCTTTCTCTCAAGAGACATTTTCATTACGAAACTTGTGTGGGTGAGAGAACGAGTGAAAAAAACAAGATTTTTCGTGAAGCATTTCTGCACCGCGAAATGTAACGAATACAGATATACCTGTCAAGAGGTTTCATACATTTCGTGTAGCATTAGGTACTTATAACGGGAGCGCGTGTGTGTACGAAGTACTGAAAAATACAAAAAAAAAAAACGAATGACAAATACGAAGACTACATACTACCGTGAATGCCCTGTAGGAATGCGAAGTCCCTCGGGTCGCGAGAGGAACTTTCGCGAGGTGCAAAAAAGCGCGCGATAGAGAGAAAGAGAGATAGAGAGTGAACGAGAGAATGATCGTGCTTGCGGGGGTTGTGAGGTAAGAACATATAGCAGCGCCCCGTTGAGGTGGGCGGCTAAACAGCGCGACGAAAAGTGCGCGCGCGAGTTAGTGGCGGTAGCGGTGGCGGTTGACGCGAGGGTGGGGGGTGCGACGCGCAACTCACTAGAAGAGCGCGTAGAGCGCCGCACGGTCGCGGAGTGGGGGAAGGGCTCGCTCTCTCTCTCTCTAGCACAGTACGTGTTTCTAAACGACCTAGCGGAATTCCGTGAACACCCTGTGTAGCGGTGAAGCAGAGGCGTTGGAGGAGGCACAGCAGCCGGTCCCGCGCTGCTTACCACATCAGTTGGTTCGAGGTTTCCGGACTCTGCGCACCGACAGGTTAGTTCGGTGGTCGTATATAGTCTCCACATCTCTCACCCTCTCTCTCTCTCTCTCTCTTTCTAACTGTGACTATGCGTCTCTTTCTTCGATCGAACAACCCCGCGGTCTTTCATCTCTAGTTCTCATTCACCCCTTCATTCATTTTCCTCCATTCATTCTACTGTTCTCTATCTCCGTCTCCTCGTTTCTCTCTCCGTTACTTTGCGTTTATATAGAGCCGGCACCTGTTCCTCATCACTCATCGTTTTCACACTCGCTCTTTCACACTCGCTCTTCTCAATCTCAATCTCTCCCTCTCTCACTCTCTACCCGCGCGTGTGTGTGTGTGTGTTCTCTGCGTGACACACGCAGCCCTCGAGAAGGCTCGCAAGCAAAGTCGCGTAGAGTTTTTCTCTAGGCTTCATCCGCGACACGTCTCATTATTGAAACGCGAATCGAGGCCTATACGTGTTACTAGACACTTATCTATGTGTACGTAAATCATCATTTCCATTGAAGCTTTTTTCGTGTCATATATATATATGAATATTTCTAACCGTCATTTTTTTCCCCCTACATTAGTGAAAATAGTGACAATTAATTTTTACTACATAGATGAGTACGTATCAACGAGTATTAATTGTCTCAATAGAATTAATTCGTTTATACGATTATTTCTGTCAAAATAATAAAAACGTTGGAGACAAAGAAAAATCATAGCTTCGCGTTGTTCTAAACGTAGGTACGTGAAACACTAATGTCAATATATATATATATACATAGATATCGATAGAGAAGAATACAATTTAAAGTCCATTCGTTAATCGCATCTTCGTGACATTCATTGACAATGGTAAACGGGTAATCCACTTATGGTACAGTGACCGATGGTAATTCGTCGATTCCTCTCGGCGTCTTAACCCATAATGACAAAGACTCGACACAATTTGTCGAAACGCTTCATTCACCATCGCGCCCAGTACAGTACTATCGCGCTTCACTGCGGACACCGAGAGAACTCGAGCGACACTGTCGCGTACGTTTGCCCGTCGCAATACAGCGCTTCTTCGTTTTTTCTTTCTTTTGTCTATTGTTTTTTGTTCAATGAATTTATTTCTTTTTGCGCGTACTCCGGCTTCTGTTTCTTTATGTTTCTTTCACGATTTAATTGGATTTTCGTGCGATCGTACTTGTGCCGTATATATACGCGTATACGTTGTGTAGGTCGTTAAAGCAGCCTTTCAAGGTGCGCGTCACTCATTGACATTTCGTTAAACGAGACGGTCGCGCGCGCACCGAATGGGCACACGGGGGTGGAAAATGAATCAACGACTGTGTAGGTGTCAAACTCGTTTCGCGAAATTAAAACTCGTCATATACAACACCTGTGTACGTTATTCGGCTCATTGTCGATATACGTTTGTTGTGTATATATATATATATAATACAAAATATAATATATTATTATATATTATATAATATATTAATATATTAATTAATTAATAAATAAAAATGATTAAATATATTAATATTATATTATATAATATATTAATATATTAATTAATTAATTAATTAAAATAATTAAATATATTAATATTATATTACATAATATATTAATATATTTATTAATTAATTAATAAAAATGATTAAATATATTAATATTATATTACATAATATATTAATATATTTATTTATTAATTAATAAAAATGATTAAATATATTAATATTATATTATATAATATTTTAATAATATTATATAATAAAATATAAATTGTTATTATATATTATATTTTATATAATATATTATTATAATATAAAATATAAAATAAGTAAAATCCTTCGCGAACGACTACTTATTTTATCCAACTTTGAATTTTTTTCACCTTGCCACAATTCGTTCGTTTATCCAATTGTATTTATTTTTGTCTGCATAAATTTTTAAATATAAGGGTAGTTTCACTTTAATTAACAGCGCTGTCGTGATATTCGAGATAAAACAAAATTTGCTCTTTTTTTTGTTTGTTTTTCAACGAGTCTTTTTCACCACATTTTCGGGATGCTCGTCTGTCGACCGAAAAAAATAGCCATTTTCGTGGAAAAGGGGTGAAAAAAAAGTTCGTAAATGAAATCGCGACGCGAGACAATTTCTCTTAAAATTAATTTTAATTTTTCCGTGCGTTTGACAATCGTTCGCAAAATTTTGGTAAAATCGTCCCGTCACGATCAGACAGAGCAACGCTTTTTGTAAATGATACGAGGGGCGAACGATATTCTGGAAAAAAAAACAAATAATTCGAAAATCGTTTGTTTTTGATTTTTCTATTATTCTCGTTTCATTGATAATTATTTTCATTACTTTATTAATAAGAATATTTATTTATCTTATCGATAAAAATATTCTTAATAGAAACGTTTATTTTCATTTATGATAAGAAAAAAGAATATTTTATTTATTTTACTTAACAAATTGTCCGATAAATTTCCAAGGGAATTTTAGATTTTGATTTTGTGGAGAATGTGTCGTAAACGTTGAAATTTTGACTAATGAAATAAGTAGAGCTATAGTTGGGCTATATTTTATCGACCGGAAGCAGATCAATCGAAGCGACTGGGACATTTCGTAAATCGAATTATCGGGTGTGACGATATTGTGCTTTGATCAAGGACGGAGGTAAATTCGATATCGCCTATGAATTCGGTACAATGCATCGCTCTGGGAAGTTTGGGCTAATTTGACGAAAACTGGAACTGCGTTTGATACGGGCAACGAGATTATTATTTCTTCTCGTCGAATTTTAATTGATAATATCGATCTTCGATCGATAAAATATTATCGATATCTCGATTATCCAATGCATCAACGAATTATAATAATTTATATCAAAGATTCACCGAAATATCTACGTAAATACAATATTTGACCAAGAAGAAGAAAATAATTTTTATCATAACTTTTATTCGACGAAACTGGAACTGCGTTTGATACCAACAGAGAGATTATTATTGTTTCCGCTCGAATTTTAATTCGTAATATCGATCTTCGATTGACAAAATATTATCGATTATCCAATGTAGCAAGGAATTGTAATTATTTATATCAAAGATTCACCGATATATCTATATACAAATACAATATTTGATCAAGAACAAAAAAATAATTTTTATTATAAGTTTTATTCGACGAAATTGGAACTGCGTTTGATGCGAATAAGGAGATTATTATTTTTTCTGATCGAATTTTAATTCATAATATCGATCTTCGATCGATAAGGTATTATCAATATCTCTATTATCTAATGTATCAGCGAATTATAATAATTTACATCAAAGATTCACAGAAATATCTACATAAATACAATATTTAACCAAGATCAAAAAAATAATTTTTATTCGTTATAATTCATTCATAAATAATTCACCGATAAACTCAAAGCTTTTCAAAATAATATAAATTGACGTATCAATTTTATACATAACTCAATAAACAGATACAAATTATCAATATCTCTATTAGCCAATGTATGAGCGAATTATAATAATTTACATCAAAGATTCACAGAAATATCTACACAAATACAATATTTAACCAAGATCAAAAAAATAATTTTCATTCGTTATAATTCATTCATAAATAATTCGCCGATAAACTCAACGCTTCTCTAAATAATATAAATTGACGTATCAATTTTATACATAACTCAATAAACAGATACAAATTATCAATATCTCTATTAGCCAATGTATCAGCGAATTATAATAATTTACATCAAAGATTCACAGAAATATCTACATAAATACAATATTTAACCAAGATCAAAAAAATAATTTTTATTCGTTATAATTCATTCATAAATAATTCACCGATAAACTCAAAGCTTTTCAAAATAATATAAATTGACGTATCAATTTTATACATAACTCAATAAACAGATACAAATTATCAATATCTCTATTAGCCACTGTATAAGCGAATTATAATAATTTACATCAAAGATTCACAGAAATATCTACACAAATACAATATTTAACCAAGATCAAAAAAATAATTTTCATTCGTTATAATTCATTCATAAATAATTCACCGACAAACTCAACGCTTCTCAAAATAATATAAATTAACGTATCAATTTTTTAAATAACTCAATAAACAGATACAAATTATATAAACATGCGAGTCAAAGTCTTGAATAATTTACAAGAATAAAAAAGAACGAAAAAAAATATCGAATAAGAAAATATCCCGAAACGATTTGAATTGCATTAAAAGCCTATAAGCATCATACCGTGAAAGCAAACCCATCTTCCATAACGTCACGAGCAAGGAAGCAAATTTTTTCTTTTCCCCTCGTTGGGGTGGGAGGCCAGCGAACAAAAAAAAAAGAAAAGAAACAAGAATGACGCAAGATTCGAAGGGTGGGAAAAGTCCTAGTGAAATACTCCCCTAACGCACGGGGCACACTTGTTGCGATCCTAAAGTCCCCCTCGACGAACGTGCGTAATGACGTAAAGAGAGGCTACGCGGAAAGAAAGAGAAGGGAGGAAAAAGAAATGGGACGAAAAGAAAAAAAAGGGCATATTTTTACCGGGGTAATCTATCGGGAAAAATGTCCCGACAGCGAAAGATCGATCGTTCCCTTCTCTTCTTCTCCGTAGTCTTTTTCCTTCCTTCCTCGGTCATATTTTTCATTCCCTTTTCTTTTTTCTTCGTTTTTTTTTCTAGCTTTGGAACGTAATATTGTACGACTGGACAAACGGCAACGCGAAACACCTACGTCATTAATGTATATATGCATCGAGCTCGTCGTTAGAAATTCTCACCAACGCACGATTATAATCTTAGTTGATTTTCCGTAAAACGTGATGCGATATAGTTGCGATTCGTTGTACGTATATAGATATGTTGTTTGTCGTAGAGATTGTCATTAAGCTCACAGTCTGTATTAATGGTTTTGATAAACATCTGTACTTGAGTGCCCTCTAGTGGACACAAAATGCACCAAACGGTTATCGCACTATACTTAGCAACATCTCTAAGTAAAACTGTTTTTTTGATAAACACAGGCATTTGCACATATTTTTTTACAACGGTATAAAATGGATAGTAATTCTTGTTCTCGAACCTAACTTTTTTATGTTTGAGACTCTTCTTAATGAATCAAAATCTTACGCTCATAATTATAGTAACATCTCCAAGTAAAAATGTTTTTTGATTAATCCGGTATTCGCACATATTTGTTTACAACGGTATAAAATGGATAGTAATTCTTGTTCTCGAACCTAACTTTTTTATGTTTGAGACTCTTCTTTATGAATCAAAATCTTACGCTCATAATTATAGTAACATCTCCAAGTAAAAATGTGTTTTGATTAATCCGGTATTCGCACATATTTTTTTACCACTGCATAAAATCAATGATTGACGATTTTTATGTTTGTGACGCTTCTTTATGGATCAAAATTTTGAGCTGATAATTGGAATAATTAATCTCGGTGAAGTATAAATTTTAGTTTTATTTGTTAATTTCGTAATTTAGATTATAATGGAAACCGAGGAATGAAACAAGAAGTATAAATATTAGTGCAACAACAATTTTTTAACATTACACGATTGATATTAATTTTTGCTAATATAACTTTCATCCAATTCCAATTATTAATATATTTAATTACATTTTTCTTCTCATTTTCGTACAAAAATTTAATTTAAGACTAAATTCAGTGGTAATAATTAATACTATCGACCTCGATGCTTTGCAATATTTCTTAACATTCCATTTTTTTATATTTCTATATTACAATTAAAACATAGAAATGAAATAACCAACTGGCAGTGATAAAAACTCTTCGTTGCATTATCGTTCATAACAATATTAATGATTACAAATATTTATAATGATTATTCTAGATAATACAATTCATCGATAACAATAGTAATAAGAGTAATGAATATTTTTATTATTAACTGCCGTGGTGGGAATTAGACGTTGTGAAATTAGTCCGGAGGGTTGGTGTTACGCGAAGCTAAGAATCTATTCATCTCATTGGTATCTAGTACGTTTTCACGTATTATATCGATAATATAATACTGGAGAAAAAAAAACTGGGCGAAGCGAACAATTCCATTGTTAAACCTGTACGACCGTAATAACCAACGCGAACGTGATCTTTTTCTTTTCTCCTTGTGATTTCATTCTTTCCTCTATTTGCACGTTTCTCTAATAATAGAATTGCTTCTATAGAGTAGGTTTGATTCACGATTTATATATATTAAAATCGTTCGGCGCTAATCAAACGTTGGTCGAGAGAGTGAACAAAAAAAATAGATGAATAGGAAATGCGGCCTCGACATTTTTGTCGCTTAAACAATTTTTTTTTATTACAAATATTGTTTTACGTAAAATGTAGGTATTGATTCGTCTGATCTTTGTTTGTTTCAGAAATATCGAAACTTATCATTTTTTTTCGAAACATATCTTCGCTCTACATATCCCTCGTATGTAAAAGGCATATCCATACAAACGTGGAAGAACGAAATCGGGTAGAGTTAACGAGAGTGGAGCGATTGCATCGCCATAAAGGTGAGTAAATTAATTTCTATAATGTAAATTGTACAAAATAGAAGTTATTGATTTATGTAAGACTTAAGAACATTTCTCATTTCCCATTTTTTCTGGAACAAAAAAATTTATGGCAAGATTATTATTCGTAATTATTTCGTGGAATGATTTGTTCACAATAAAATTCTTGATAACAAGGAGTGTACGTTTAATTTTCCTTTTTTTTTGTTAACAGCTTTTTTATACCTCTTTCTCTTTCTTCTTTCTTCGGTTCACCATTGACCCGATTTTGTTATTTGTTACTCGAAACTCTCAGAATTAAGCAACCCGGAGAAAAATATTCTGAAAAAAGAAATAAAGTGTTATCTTGAGAAGTTCTTATGGACGATTAGTTTGCTGCATTATTATTTTATAATAAAATTATCAATTACTGAAAGGAAAATGTTTTCATTTATCTTTTTACCGGTCTTTCTATCTTTTCACCATTTTTTATATTTCTCTTATCCATCTCTCTCTCTCTCTCCCTCCATTTCGTCACTGACCCAATTTGGCCATTTGCCACTTGAATTTGCAGACGCAGGAGCGAACCACATACGCGAGAAGAAAGCAATAAGAGGTGAAGCGATAACAAAAGACAATGCAAATTATCGCTGTACTGGGATGTATTTTTTTTGCACACTCGTGCGTTACTCTCGCGATCGAGTCTCAGCGATATGCTGGCGATCCATTGACGTCCTCCCAGGCTGCAATATTCAACGAGATAGCGTATCGAGATAAGCGTGCGAATAAAGCTGAGCCAACGTGCGAAGAATTAAGAGCGATGTGGATTTACAGCAAACGGCAGAGTCGAGCTGCCGAGACGACCAACGATCTGCCCATGTATCGCGATCCGTTCTCGTACAATATCTGGGACACGTATCCGATAAGATCGTCAAATTCACTCGGTTATCGAGGTACGAGAGAGTGACGAACGCTGCATAAAAAAAAACCAATCGAGTTCTTCAATTGATCGTGGCATGAAAATTTAGCTACTACCAAAGAAACGTTTCTCTAACAATTTTGTTTGTAAAGTAGTTTTTTAATTTATTCGTTTTTTAATTTATTTGGAATAAAAAAGGAGCGGTCGAGAATAAAATCGCTTTGTAGTTTTATGTTTCTTGTTAACCTCGGAACGATCGATCGATCTGTAAGACAAAAATTATGCTGTGCTTCCATGCATAATTGCCTTTTTAAGGGTAGGGTAGGGTTAATTCGTGTGAAAAAAGGCACATTTTTATGATTTTTTTTTTTACGAAACGGTTTAAATCTATTTATTTAAACCAATGGCACATTAAAGGGTGACATTCGAAGAATAGTTTGTCTAATTTTCACGAAGAAATATTAAAAAATACGGCGATGGCAGCAATTTTTGTCAAGCGTCTCGGAAAAAAGTTGAATTGCGGTGCCCATCGTAACTCCGTGCTGGATCATCTGAAATCAAAAATCAAAGTTATATCGTTAGATAAGGACTTTCCCCAGGTAACGTTGGAGGGATTTTTCGAAATAAAAATTTTTCAATTTTTGGGAACACTTTAAAGGGAAAAACGCGTATTTGAGCGAAAAAATCGGTTAACTTGTTGTTATAAAATGAAAAATATTAAGAAATTTGAAAAAAAAACTCTCTAGCGTTACCTCGTAAATTATGTATAGAAATAGTGTGCAAAATTTCAAAAGGATCGGTGCAGTAGTTTTGAAGTTATGATGGGCATCGACTTTGAAAATGTGAGTTGTGGGAAAAACGCTTTAAAGTTTTGAACACTAAACAATTTGAGATGAAACGTTCGTAAATGAGTTTTATCGGCTTACCTCACACTGAATCATCGATCCCAGGTCCATAAAGGATGTTGCTGTCATCCAGGATGTCTAAAGCATCTTTTAAAATTTAAAAAATTTTAAAACCCTACCCTGCCCTTAAGGTCTTGTCGTTAAGGGGCTATACCAGTGTAATCCATGAAAAATTAGGAGATTTTCGCGAATTTTTTTAAAAGAAAGTACTCGATAGAAAGTTTTGAAGTTTTTTTGGACATAATAAGGTATATTTTCAGCTATATTTTAAGATTTTTTTTTACAAAAATATTGAACAATAACGGAGTTATGTGCTGTCTTCGGAGGTGCGAAAAAAAAGTTCCCCAACTGCTGACATGATTCCAGCTGAATGAGTAGCCGAAACAAAAAAATCAAAAAAGGTTATTAAAGTTGAAGGTATTTCCTATACAATGACCTACGATTTTTGAAAAATATCAAAAATTAACAAAATGGCGTAGTTCTGAAAATAGTTTCGTGTTTTGGGGTAAAAAAATGGTCGTTTTGTTAATGCCAAATTGACAATTTTCAACCAATCAAAAAGATCGTAGGTCATTGTATAGTAAATATATTCAAGAATACTCAGATTCAATTTGAAGTCGATCGGTCAATTTCTCTTTGAGTTATGTCAGCAATTTTGAAAAATGTCGTTTTGAGAAAAACGCGTTTAAAGTTTCAACTATTGATTCCGTCTATAGGCAGATGAAGCGACTTATACCTGTGAGCGGTCGCCTTTAGAACGCTGCCATTCAAAAACTATTCAAGATACGACCTTGCCGCTTTCACAGGATATTTTTGAAAGTATAAACTGTAGAATTAGCCAAAAAATCGATTTTTTTCAAGTGTCACACTGGTATAGCCCCTTAAAGGTATCTGCGAACTTTTTTATTAAAAGATATAGTTTCGTTTCGAAAGTGGAATCGACGGCTATCAGCGAAAACTTTTTCTTCGTACTTGCTTTCAATTCTTCCTTGAAACACGCCTAACATTAACGATTCAATAATTATCCGCGAGTGGCAATTATTTATATTATAAAATTGAAAAATTCATACAAACTCGATGCTTTTCCCAATTTTATATATAAATCTTGAGC
This sequence comes from Netelia fuscicornis, assembly GCA_946811545.1. Classification (NCBI taxonomy): domain Eukaryota; kingdom Metazoa; phylum Arthropoda; class Insecta; order Hymenoptera; family Ichneumonidae; genus Netelia; species Netelia fuscicornis. Next base: position 45,199,430 of record OX328011.1, on the reverse strand, counting down.
CGAATATTGTTTCAGATTATAATTATAAAAGCGATTAAACTTTTTTTACTTTCGATTTTCTATTTCAAGTATTTTCATTTATGTCGAATTTCTGTGCATAATAAATTGGGTAAACAGCTCGTGATACAAATGTCAAGGGTTCGAATCGAAGTTAGAATAGCATGGAAAATTCGGTCGGCCAAAGGTTTATAGTTATTTCTCAATCATTATTTATCCTTCCATTCTGATAATAATGATAGAGAGAAATTATGTTGAAAAATTGTGAATCGATGATTTTTCTGACACATAACGTTGCCCTATTTTTCGAGAATTCAACTATCAATTGCACGAAAGGCCGCGTTAAATTACGGTCGTTTTAATAGCCAGCAGACGAATTTTCATACAAATATACCAAAAATAGATTTCTCGCAGAAATAGAGTGCATCGCACCCTTCTCGCACTATATACACGGGTATACGTCCCCGTCTGTAATCTCATTCATTTATAAATATGATCGCGAAAGAAGGGAACGTAGTATACGATTTCAGACACGAGCGAAACCGCGATGCTTTCAGTAGAATTTAGATCCGCGTATCTATGTATATAGTCACGTATACAAAACATTCCCTACCGACGCGACTACGTCTGCTCGTACAAACGTTATAAGTTTTTTAAAACTTTGTTGACTTATAATAATATTAATTAAAAATACCCATCTCTGGGTCATTATAAATTCGTTTAACGAACCGTTTTGTCGAAACGTCGTTTTTTCAAGTTAACGATACAATGTAAGTAGCAAGAAAAACCTGACGCAAAGTAAAAGTTCGTCGTTGTTTTATCGGCTTAGTAAATTCAATTTTCTGTGACAAACTATACATTCATATTTTACATTTAAAAAAGCTCTCTCATATTTGTTTGTAAAGTTTTCAAACTCGCAGAACGTTTTTTTACCCAGCGGTACAAACTGGCAGATTGTGCGAAGGAAACATGTGGCTGGATCGGTAGGGAATGCTTCGTACATGTAACGCGTTAATTCTTACTGTCTCCGCTACGAGCGCTGGTGCAGGTGGCGTCGCGAATAAGGAATAACCGCGCGCGAGATCGCGAGTACACGCTATGCATTAGCCACGACAAGGTCGAGACTGGAATAGACTAACAGGGTACGTTCCAAATTTAGTCGTGGAACAAGAATTCTCTATACCCTGGAATTGCAATCATGGATTTTCCAATGTTCCTTTGCTCCTTTAATTTGGCACAGATTTCTTCGAAAAATACCAAAAGAAAAGAAATCGTTCGGTTTCCTGCAATGTGAAAGAGATTATAAGATTTAAAGCGTTTAAAATAACCATGGTATTTAACATAATATCATTATCAAACCACGAAGGATGAGTTTTGAAAAATTATTCGATACCGAAAATTTTGTTGACAATGGCATCTCGCGATATTAAGCTGACCCGTATTACCCCCTCTTCTCTACAGCCAATCCGCATGTACCGCATATTGGGATCTGACAAAATTCGTGAGACACCTGGTGGTGCACGTTGAAACTAAAACCAGGGTGCATTGCTCAAGTTACAACGTAATCATTAATATCAGTAATTTTGAGAAATTGAACAAAAAATGACAGAAGTAGGTGTCTTTACATCTCGCAACCCATCGAAAAAAAGAATTGCATGTTCCGTATATGGATGCGAGAGTTCTTTTCAAAAAAACCGTGAACTGACGTTCCATAGTTTCCCCAAAAAAAATGCCCGGTGCGTATACCAAAATTTTTTTCGCCTTCTCGGAAATTTCGATTGCCGGGATTGGAATCAGACCATTTACAAATATCACTAATGGAAAGGGCTAGCATTTTATTAAAAAATAAAGCTGTTACGCTATGTTAAGACTAGTTGGCTGCAACCTCTTCTACGCCATATTGGTTTTCACGATAAGTCTACTATTGCGCGGTTTTGACAGGCGACTGCACCCCGGTCGGCGCCATATTGAATTTGACCACGCCTCCATGTCAGATCCCAATATAAAAATGTTATTTCCTTGATGTCGGTCTGAAACAAAGAACGTGGATAATTAAAAGAAACAAAAAACTTTTGGCACTCACGCACACGGATAGACAGTAACCCTGGTCAAGCACGAAGTCGAGGTGCCGGGGGAGCAATTGTATTCGGCAAAGTCGTACACAAAGCACCGCCAGGAAGCAGGTTACGAAACGGCATGCCGAATCGTATGAAGCCGTTCGACGAGGCGTCCCGTCTCTACGGTACGGTGAATCGTCAGTTGCCCGATCCGCGACGTCGACAAACGAACTTTCGAGTTGGTGGTGGTGGCCCATCGATATCGCAAGTACCACAAGCGGGAAGTTTCCAACACTTGAAAGAACTCATACGCACCGAGAGAGCTCGGGAACTTCAGGTACGTTGGACAATGATGGCGGTTGTGTTTTCTACACACACGCCCTCTGTCGTCTCTCTCACGACGTCGAGTGATACGTGCACGGTCTTACATACAGGTCTGTCAACTCCCGGGAGTGGGGGTGACTTGCTTGTTGAAGCAGTTTTTGGAAGTTCACGGTTTGGCCACATGCGGCACTGCAATCGAGTGCCGATTGGGTTGCGCAAGCGCACTATTAACTTGACTAGCAAAAAATAAAAACAATATTATTGTCGGTAAATCTTGAAGATTATTAAATTAAATATCGCACAACATTAATATGAGCCGAGAAAATGTTGAACGTAAATGGAGAAAAAAATCGCACAGAGCCAACGAAAACGATGATTATGAGGTTATGTCATGTCGACACTCGATAGCAGCGCTGCAGGTGGCGATAGAGAGAACTTGATTTTTCTGCTTCAATATGCGAATCACTGTAGCCTTCCCTCACTCCCGGGAGTTGACAGACCTGTATGTAAGACCGTGGATACATGACAGGAATTGAGGTTATGTATCTTTGCACGAAGAATTCGGAGGATGCGTAACGTGAACTGTCAACAATTGTTTCGATGGTGGTAAATCGAGAATTTTGCATTCGTCGTACTGAAGAAGTGCTGAAATATAGTCTCAAAGCTTGCGAGTCTGTGAGTAACAATTCGACTCGCAAGTGGGATCTGTCAAAGTTGCTAAACGGTCGAAGTTAGACCAACTGTTGCTCGACTACTTGGATAAGTTTCTGTGCTTCATTGTTTTCACGGAATAGCCTTTGTCACTGTGTGAAATGTGTGATTCGTTCTAGACCAATGTCCTCGACGTATCGCAAATTACTCACATTCTGATCGATTCAAACTTATGATTGGGATCGTATGCGCAACGCATCCGCCGTTTCTCAATATCGTTCCCTTTTCTACATTGCAAATATTATATTGTGCTTTCCTCCCTTCGCAGGAACAAAGGGACGCCGAGGAAATGGCTACTCGAGCTGCCGTACTGAAGGAAATTGCAAACGGAGAGAGACGCGAGTCCCAAGCATCACGTAGACAATTTTTAAATTCCATACAGCCGTATCAAGATCCAAAAAGTGTCAATTATGGTTACGAGCAGTCGCAGTATGTGCCCAGTATAGCAAACTTTGGTGGCGGATTGTTGGTAAGTCAAACAATACATGATAATAACACACGATGTTCATACTTTTTTATTTTATCGGACTGCGAAACAGTATCATTGTCATGCTTCTGCACACAAATCAAACGTTATTATTTTACTTTCATTTGTATAGACCAGCGACAAATACGATCGTGACACGATGTTGCATAAATGAGACGGCGGTATGTTACAAAAAACGATAAGCAAGAACGGAGATATAGATGTTGTCATTGAACTGCCGTACGTGTGAAAAAAGAATCTACAATCTCCGTGTCATGTCAACGACTGATACAAAAGGTATATTCGAATCTTCATTGCTGCTAAACTGCTTATACGGGTTTAGTCAAGAATCATCGGACAAACAAACAATAATCAAAACAACAATACGAACAACAGCAACAGTCAAGAAGAATTATAGACTTCCAATCGGATACTCAGAAAACGCGGGCTCGTGAAGACTACGAATAATAACAAGATGAAACGTGATGCGAGAAGAAAGAGCGAGCTCTCTTGAGTGATCCGTGTTTTCACCTATACACTCTACTTCTATTATCGTTATTCTCATTATAGTATTAGAAGGTATTCAGCTGAGGGAAACGCCGACCGAACGCAGGGATACATAGAGTGTGATTAATCGTTGGCAAGGGATGACGAGGGCATGGCATTCGAGAAGATTAAACGACGCCGCCCTTTATTCGTATTCCCCTAGCGGCGAAAGGACGAAACGTTAAAATAGCGGGAAATTATTTTCAACAGTATGAACTAAATTAATTTACGGATATGAATTCGCCCCGCCTACTAAATCAATCGCGAATCACCCTTTCAAACCTAACCGTATATCGGAATATTCGCAGTCTTAAGACGAAATGGGAATTCTATTCCGAATCGCATTTTCAATTAACGGTGGAACGGAGAAAAAGAAAGAGATATAGAGAAAGAGAGAGAGAGAGAAAACAGCGCGTCCTGAATATTTTCCATATTCGAAGCGCGTCTTACTCGCTCCTGAGTAAACAACAATAATCAAAAGTTTTAATGAAACTCTGGAACAACGTTTGTAGGATATATAAATATACCAAGAATGGTATCCTATATCGGGCATATTGTTGACGGAGTTTTAAGTTCGATAACACTTATATATATATACTATATTGCAATGCATCTATAGGTATATACTTTTCACGTACAAATACACACATATATATGTATATATATATATGTACGTATGTATGTAAGTATGTACGTATTGTGTATGCGACTAATTGTCCTCTGCGAGATAGTTGACATTTATTTAGAGCCGGTACTGGAGATACTTATGATGCCATGTCGTTAACGTGACAAGAACAAGAATGTCACAGCAAAATCTAAGAATGCTGGATTTAATTTTTCAGTCTTTTTCACGAACTTTCAAAACTTTAAAAACTTTCACATTTGCGAAAAGTTATTCGATAGTTTTATATCCTTGATAATATACACGCAGTAATATATATATATATGTTATATATATATATATATATATATATATATATATATATATATATATATATATATATATATATATATTTATATGTTTCTTCAGCTTTCTGGAGAATACGCGCGTCTCCAAAGAACTTTATCAAATCTGCATACTTACCCACTTTAGCTTTTCAGCAATAAATTCTTTGCGAAAAAAGTCCTTGGTACATACTAGGACACACATTTATGGAATTTGTGATAAGATCAAGATTTACATTGTACACACTCAGCTACTTGAATACCGCCTTATCTACAATCAGTATTATTGCAAAAGATAACGAACAAAAAAAAAGAAACAAAACAAAATAAGAAAAAAAAAAAAACAAAAAACGAGGGAAAAATGAAACGACAATGAAAATAATTTTACGAATAATCGTGACAATAAAAAAATAAATTTTTTAAAATCTTAACGAAAAGAACAAAGAAAAATATGTATTTACAAATTAAACTGCGCATATCTGTGGCGAGCGGGTCTATCGTGGCAGTGTTAACGGCGCGGGTCGATAGACTCGCGAATTATTCGTACTTATATATTCGTTTGATTTAACGAAAGAAGAGAGAGAGAGAGAGAGAGAGAGAAACTAAAGCAACAACAACAACACAAAAAATACAAACCGAATTGAAGTCGCGCGTTTCACGTAGAACCCGTGCAGCATGTCACACAGCAATGATAGAAAACAATCTAGAACTAAAAAAAAAATTTAAAAACAAAAAACAAAAAAAAACTGAATAGAAAGCATGAAGAATATCGATAAAGCGTAAAAAAAAACAAATTTGATAATTCTCTCACTACGGCGCGAATCGTAGTGGTTTGTTTTTCATTTTTCTCTAAGCTGAGAGAATATTTTTCGGATGCATATCTTGTCCTTTGGCCATATTATATATATAAACACAAACACACCCACACACACACATATATACATATATATGTATGTATATATACATATTATGTATATCACAGGAGTCTCGTCCCCCTTCTCAATAAACGGGGGGCGTATCCACGAGCATTTGCCTAATTGTGCAATGATAATAATTACTCTATCGAAAAGACATATAAAAGAGAAAAAAGAAAAAGGAAAAAAAAAGAATATCTCCGGAGCTATAAGGCTTATTACGTGTCATATCAAAATGAAAATTACAGACAATAATTAATGATTATATCTCGATAATAGAAATCCTAGAACGACGGATAAATATTGAATAATATAATAAATAAACATTACGTATGTCAATATGATATGGGCACCATGATAATCATTCTGACGTCTCGGGGCAACGAGTCCCTCGCGTCGAATAATGTCATATCTTTAATTGTGCATAAGACAATAAATTAATGAATAATGAGAATGCAAAAAAAGAAGGATAAAAAATAAATAATTAATAATATATACGAAAGGAAGATGAAAAAAAATAGCGCACGTTTAATAGTGAACTAAGCACGATTGTCTTTAGCGATAATAAAAAAACGAAGTAAAATAAAATAAAACAAAGAAAAGAAAAAAGGATAAACAGAAGAAAAAAAAGAACGCGAGAAATATTCTGAGAGATTTGACCGAGTTGAAAATGCTTTTTACTTGATACCTTTCGTTCAAATATTATAACATATCTCTCTATAAAATGAGACAAAACAAAAAGTTCGATTGGCCCATTTTGAACGGATGGAGGGCGAAGGATTAGCTTTTCACTGGGTCGCGAATGATGAAAGACATAGAGTTATCATGCGCGGCACAGACTAACAGCGTTGAGATTATATTACCAGGTACAAGCGATACCTCGTTGCCATATTGAACGAGAATAACAGAACATAAACTGGCAACGAGCATACGAGTCAATAATTGCTGCTTTATATTTAAAGTTCAACGTAACGTGGCATTATCCTCCAATGTTTATAGATTGTCACTTCAAAGAAAGAAAGAAAAACACACATACACACACACACAAACATACAAAGGAAAACCCAAACCGTAATACAATCGTTCAATACTATTAATCGTGCGTGCAAATAGTATGTACTGTCGAAGAATGTGCTCTAGTTATTTTCATACGTATTTTCATTATTGTGGGGTCTTCGAATACCGCGGTCCGATCGAATAAATACAATATGGTATTTATAAGAGGTTTTCAAGAACTTGAGAAAGAAAGAGAAACAACAAACAAAACAAAAAAAAACAAATCAGAAGTGGGTAGAATTTGCCTCGGACAAGTAACACTTGAAGATTGGAGGAAGAAGTTCCGGAGGAGAAAAAAAAATAATGTATCAAGTATTATGTACTATACATTAGCGTTTGTCCTCAATTTTTCCTATGTCATATTTAAATTATACTCTTTCCTCATCTATACTGTACTATAGCAACCGAGATGAAGAAACAACAAACGTACTTAACGAGGCTTCCTCAATTGTATACATAAAAATAAACTTGTATCTCTTCGTTTTTTTCTTTCCATTTTTTGTTGTTGTGTGTCTACGAGCGAGAGAAAAAGTTTTTGTTGAATCGAAGAGAAGAAAATAACGAAGTTCGAGAGCATCGAATAATTTTCTTCGAATGCCTGGAAGTAATATTGTTTCAAATTTACAAGATGTGTCTGACAATAATACGGCTTAATGTCATTAACGGTCACTAAGCCTGACTGAACTTATATTGCGTAATAAATACGTATCAATTATACATATATTTACGTAAATATTCTATTGTACGTAATGTAGACAATGTAATAAATATATATATATATATCTATACATATACATATACATATATGTATATATATATATTCATATATACATTCATATATATCTATGTGTATATGTGTGATAATAAAATGATCATCGATATGCGAAAATGTGTTGAGTAATTTTGCGTTGTGTGCCTTTTTGTTTTCGCTGGCGATGTTCTTTAAGCGAGTTGAGAAGCTCCGTGGTGGATACTAAACGTCAGGCGAGATTACGCGCCATGTACTAATCAATATATTCATTACAGGATCCGGGTTTCCTTCGCTCCAGGCACGTACTGATTTTACTCAAGAATGTCTTCCACGCGCGACCTTTGGCACACAAAGTCAGCAAACACTGACCCATATTTTGGAAACCCTCCTAGAACCGTAGATAATTCACGTCTCCTCCCTTCCTACGCGTATTTGACGCGTTGCGCGCTATTCGCATGGCTGAGAGGGAATATAAACAGGCCAAGCGATTTGAACTTTTGGGAAAAACAAAATCGTCCTGCGTACAATCTTTACAATCGGTTTTTTATTAACAATTGTCACTCGGTTTGAATGAAAAAAAATCTACAGAGTCCAGCGTAAAAAAAAGTTGTTTATATAACTGGTTTAATTCGTCAGAGAATCGAGTATTCGCGTACAACGATTGCAGGGTTTTCCGATTTCCGGTTCTGGATGTCTTCTGCAACGTTTGCACAATTCCGCTTCGATAGGCCTAAGATCAATTTGTGGGGATGTACAAGACGGATCGTCGATCAACTTTATCGTGGAGAGTTGAAGTATTTCGCACAGTTCTGAATTGGAGGACTCCTTCTCCGGATGGAGAATCTGTGTGAGTGGAAAACAAATAATTATAAAATAAAAATGGAGGAAAAACAAATTATGATTAAGAAGAATAGAAGTAAAAATTGCCAATGATCATCGTTCGAATTTTTGGAATTCTGCAACATACCGACAAAAGGGCAAATTGTTCGCTTCCTGTCCTAATTGTAGCATCCAAGGTCCACGTGTTCAATTTCGTTAGTCTGTTCAATTCTCCTCTCACCAACAGCGCTGCATTAATTACAGTTTCCACGTCTGGGTTATGCCAATTAGCTGGCAAATTATGAGTCGAACGAAACAATGACACCGACGCTAAAAAGTTGTTTGGAAATGTAATTATGAACTTTGCGTATGACAGAGAGAGACAATTTAATTTTCCTCGATACCCACCTAAATTATCGGGATGATGAAGCCACGCCTCTTCGGCTAAATGAGGATTGATCGGTGCCAAAGTTCGGACAATTACGGCCAATATTTCACCTATCACGTCGACAGCACCGAGTCTGGCGGGTAACTGTGCCTCGTCGCAGTACAAACGATCTTTGACGAGATGGCAATATATGGATGACACGTCGTTAACAATAAAATTGAGCATGGTTTTGCACACGTGATGATACTGATAATTATCGTATAACCGTTGAATCTGGAATTACAAGCCTTGGGTATAAACAATAATAGCGAGAGGTAAGCAATGTTAATAAAAACGGAGTTTGATCGCTTACAAAATAGCCAAATGTATCTTACCTCATTGTTATAATGATAAAGGCGATGTAACATGAATTTGTCTAGATACAAATGTTTCCCCAACACGTCGTCATATGTGTCGTGGCGATAAAGTGCACCGAGGAGAAATCGCACAACTGATCGAATTTTCTGAACGGATTCGGCGCTCCCTCGTAACAACGTATCACTGACAGGAATTTGACTGTGCTGACAACCGTGACTCGCCACCCACCATCTGTTGCACGAATGATAAATATGAAAACGTTAAATTCGTCCGGCTGATAAAAGGAGTTTCGAGAAATCGAAACAATCTATGTAAAACCTTAATGTATCGACACCGAAAGCGGGTTTTTTCTTCTGGTCCTTTCCACCTATCGTCACGTCTTCAGGATTTATCACATTACCCACAGACTTTGACATTTTATTGTGCTTCTCATCGACTGCGAAACCGTGGACGAATAAAGCTCTGCAATGTACGGAATACATTGTATGTTATCACTGGTGAGGTATCTTTCGTAGATGCGAATACTATAGATATTTTTCTGAGTCAATGGGCTCTCCGAGGCGCTTTAAAGATACCTTAAATATTGCGTACTTGAAAGGTGGAGAATCCTGAAGAGCTATTGATGTAAGCAACGACGATTGAAACCATCCATTAAACTGATCCATTCCTTCGATACAAAGATCGGCTTTTCCATCGGGAAGAACGGCGGACCACGACAGTCCACTGTCCAACCATATATCCATTATATCCTGCATAGAATACGATGTTTATCTCTATGTTTGATTTAGTTATTTTTTTTTAATTCCGTCCATTTGTACTTACATGACCTTTCTCCAAGTCTGTCGCTTTCACACCCAGCTCATTAAGAAGTTTTGTGCCCGCCAGTTCTTCGACCGACATTGTCCACCAACAATCGTGACCGTTATGTTCAATCAAATTGCACAATCTTTCTACGAAGTCTCTAATTCGATACAGTCACATTTTTATTGTTAAACAGTCAGTGCAAGGTAAAATGCATGCCACCGCATATGAAGAAAAAATCAGAGTAAAAGAATTCAAACTCACCTGTTTATGATTATATCTTTGTTATCTTTACGATACAGAACCGGGATTGGCGTTCCCCAGGCACGTTGCCGGGAGATGCACCAATACGGTCGTAATTTAACTTGATTGTAGAGTGCATTAGCTGAAGACGTTCGATGATGAATCGGATGAATTTGTACATCTTCCAAGCTCTCCTGTAATAGCCACATTTATCTAGGAAATATAAAAAAATTGCGATTTTTTTCTGACTTACCACAGCTTTGTCTTTTAGGGAATTCGTATCAATAAACCATTGATGACTGGCTAATGTGAGAACAGGCTTATTAGTTCTCCAGTCGTATGGATAACTGTGTTCTAAATATTCCGTGTGCAATACATTGTCGCCCATAAATTTTATTACAGCATCACTACCCTCGGTCAGCACTTCCAGACCAGCAAAATTATCACCCGCATCTGCTGTGTAACGCCCTTCTTTATTCACTAAAGAGAGCTAAACAAAATTACGAATTATGAGTGGATTTCGACATAAGTGCAATATATTTGATAAAGCTACGTACCACAGGTATATTGTTCTCTAGACCAACAAGAAAATCTTCGGATCCATGTGCGGGTGCTGTGTGAACTAATCCCGTACCAACTGTGTCTTTTACATGACTAGCTGGTAAAAACGGTACAGATATACCCGTGATAGGTTGACAATATTTTGCACCCGAAAGTTCACTACCTGTTTTAATAATTCTTTATTAAGATTTGCTAATGTATTAATTGGTTATATAAATCTATATTATTTTCAATATTAGTTTTTCACGCAACATATACCTTTGATATCCAGTACTGTATTCAGTGGACCAATCTTATTGTCAATATTTTCTAATAATTCTTTTGCTATTATGTACAGATTGCCTTGCTTGTCTTCCACGATACAATATATCACATCCTTGGAATATGCCAAAGCTTGATTAGCGACTAAAGTCCATGGTGTTGTTGTCCATGCAAGACCATAAACTTTTCTCCCATTGAATTTCTTCAATGAACCTGGTAATTCAGTAAGAAGCAAACGTACGATAACGCATTTGCTTTTGTGGTGATGATTGTATTCCAATTCTGATTCTGCCAGAGCTGTCCTGAATTACGGCATTCTTTAAGATCATGTTTGATATTGCATTCCCAAAAGTGTGTAAAAATGTTGCAAAATGCTTTTTATAAAAGGAAAATGCTACCTGGACGAGGGTGACCAGTAAACAGGCTTAAAATCTCTGAATACAAGCTTCTTCTCGTATAATTCGTAAAAACGGCGCAACTGATTCGTTATGTATGATTTTTGGTTAGTCAAGTAGCAACCAGATTCCTTCCAGTCTGCCATTATACCCCAAGATTCGAATACCTGGCGTTGTTTTTCTACAGTTTTACTCGCATATTCTCTAGCTGGAAGCGAGTAAATTTATCTACTTGTTTCTTGTTTTGAATTGTGATTGTTGCCGTTCTTACCGAGCATTCGTATTTCCAGAGGAGTAAGTTGGTTTTTCTTTTCCTTCAAATTCGCTAGAGCTTTCAGTTCTATTGGCAAACCATGACAATCCCATCCTGGGACATAATTGACACGTTGACCTCTCATTACACGACTCCTGATTGTAATATCTTTGAGAATCTTGAATTTTTAACTTATGAATTCATTATGTATGGAATTAAACAATTTGAAACATTAAAGTAGCACATCAGCAAATGGTAGAATACGATAGTATTTCGCGAATTCCCAATACTACTTGGTACAGTTATGAATAAATCGTTTATATACACTGGGATTATATTATATACTATAGACAACTGGTCAGAATAGAACAAATAAATGTCAAAAGTTGTAGATTATCTTTAAGTAATTATGAAAATGTAAAGTAGATTGATTTCAATATGAGACATGGTTATTTCTACTGCGCACCGTTTGAAGTCTCAAATGTTTAGATTCATTGCAAATCAAGTGAATTCCCCAGTGCTTTGCTATGGAAGTAAGGTTATCAACAATGTCAACAGCGGATGATTTTTAAATGGTAATGTAAGAACGATGGCAAGAAAATCGGAGAGTTGATTTACTGACGTACTACCTTAATTCGTTTGAATATTAGTCCTAGATTCAGAAACCTTATTAATGGCATGTCCCATGTGAAGAACGCCGTTTGCATAAGGAGGTCCGTCATGCAGAATAAAATCAGGCCCACGCAGATTCTCTCTCTGCCAAGTGTACAATTCGCCGAAGCCGCATTTCTACGAATGATTGTTAGTTATGCCTTAGGAATAAAATCTCATTGATGTTATTGAAATGAAATATACCTCAGTCAAATAATTATCCGTTTCGATTCTTTTTTCACCCTTGACCCATGTTGGAAATTTTGTTTTAGGTAATAAAACAGACTTAGAATATTGTTGCTTGACATTATCAATGTTATCCGCATATAATCGCCGAAAGCTTTTTCCTGTATGCGACAATGAAAACAGTAGACACTTCACACGAGTATTCATGAGCGCAGCCATATTGTTACTGTCGGCATGGGATTTGCCCGGCTTTACCAAACTAGCAATTAGGGACGAGATCAGCAACCAGGGAAACTAGAGTAAAAGAGTGCGAACGCTTATGGCGAAATCGTCCCAAACATGACCGAAAAAGCGAGGAAAGATGTTAGTTCGAATTGAGCCACGATGAGCGCTCTCGTCGCCGAGAGTTAACTGTGAAGTGTGGCGTTGGTGATGAAATGAAGTGAGCGGGATATAAACCCTGACGAAATATGACATCTGTCATTTCATCGGACGCGTAAATAATTTTTTGCCGAGTGTTTTATGAAATTTAAGGTTGGAAGGCGACGAAAAAAATTAAGTGCAATGAAAGCGATAGTATAACAAGCAGGTAAGAAGGAAGTTTGTTGCTATAATTCGTGGATTAAATGTTAATTGAATCGGAGTTGTGATGCTATGTGGCGTGTATTTTTCACGCTCGGAACCGACTCGAAATTCGAGCAAGAATTAACGAATCGTCAAATTCGTTTCTTCAGGTATTATAATAACTAATATTATTATCAATTATTATTGAAGTGAATACTTCTTCTGCGACAACGGACAATGGCAGTCGAATTTTGAGAAATGTTTGCTATTCATCGAATAATCAGCATACTTATTCTAATGAATCTGACAGGTCGCAGCTACAGAAGACGAATCAATTGCCAGTGGTACAAGCGAAAGAGGACAAATGTACAACTACAGTTACAATGCGGCTGAAACTTTTGTAAACTTATCCGTTGCCCGCATCTCCAAAGAATAACGAAGTTATAAAGGGTTTTCGAGCAACGTTCATGGTTATACTTGGGATAAGTTGAATTTATCAATTTACCAGCCTCAACATACAATAATATAAATAAAGAAACAAATTGTTTATTTTGTAATTTTTCATTCAATTGTACTCGTAGTTCTTTGACACTGGGGTTCTTGGGAATAAGATGCCTCCGGCGCAACTCCACGAACTCGTACATCAGATAATGACACTGCTTGCCGCGAACGATTTGAAGCCTCTGGTCCACCCCGATGCCTTTGTTCACAATACAAGGAGCTGGGTATGAAATATCTCTGGAAAATTGTCAAGACTATTTCTATTTTTCTGGGCTGGCGATCTCGATTACGATGCAATCCTCTATGAGGTTCATCATTTGTTCAAGATGACAAGGATTAAACGGATAGAGAAACAGCACTCGAGTCCATTTGAGAATGTGCTTTTATTTTACTTGCAGTTTTCTTCAGGAGATTTCAAGGAACAAAACAAAATAAGAAGTAACGATATCGCTTTTGAAATTATATAGTTCTTTCAATCATATTCTCTTTTTGTATTGTATTATTTAAAAAAAAAAATTAAATATGTAGCCACTAAAAGAAGGATGAAAAAACAAGCAAACAAACAAGTTCGTAGAGCGATATATTGAATACGCAAGCCGTTGATAATAACTACGATAATAATTGTCTACAATTTATCAAATAAAAATTTGAACAAAAGCATCGCAATACCACTTATCAATACTATAAGCTGCGTTAATCGGCCAAAATGTACGACAAATGGCAGATCAACGATTCAAAATCACCGCGCTTGACGGTCCCCAGCAGAAGTGGCGCCGTTAGGCGGTGGCAATTCTCGAATGTTTCCTCACTTTTTCCGACCATTTTTCTAACATTGCGTTCCCACTCCTTTACTCTAGTCTCTCTGGTTCACCCTTTGACCGCTCCGATGTCGCAGCAGAGGTTGGGAGGGAGATCACCAACGCTCGACAAAAGTTGAAGCCTTGAGAATGTGTTCCGCGACATCTGCGGTCAAACTGCGTACTATTTTATACCCACTGTGAGTTGGCGGCAAGCTCGATTCGCAGATCCATTTTGTATATTTTTTGATGATACGAGGCGTATATTTTTACTAATTATCCGGGACATATATTAACATGTGTACGTCAGGTACGTTCATCAAACTTTGAGATTGTTATTATTAAAATTTTCAGACGAAGAAATTAACCCTTTGAGACCTGAGTACTTTCAAGCTTATATGGTCTGCAGGCGCATAGGCTGACGCTTATATGCGTCCTTAGGGCTCAAAGGGTTAAACGGCGATGGCGGCAACAGGTCCTTCCTTTCTTTCTATTATTTTTATAATATGAAAAAAAAGTAATAATCTACTACTCGACTTCACTAATACGTTATATTGCCGAAATTTGACATCGTCGTAATTTCGATAGCTGTCATCTGTCTCGCGCGCCCGGCGGATACCTCTATTTTTCTAGACTTTATTCCTGAATTAATTGCTTATCATTCCGGTGAGCTTTTCTTTCAAGGTGCCCTATTGATCACAAAGAATCAACGAATGCAACCGTCGGTTTTTTTTTCGTGTGTCTTGGCTCCAAGTACTATAAAAAAAATCGATATATGCGAGGAGCGGCACATTGTGTCGTCTACATGTGTTAAATGCACTGACTTTAATAATTAATATGTCGGAAACTGTGCGATAAATCTCGTGGAAATTCCGCTTATACATGGACGAAGGGTTTGACAACGCTATTCAAAAAATTATACTTTTATCTTGGAGTCGCTGCAATCACCGAACCTCCTTAACAATATCCCTAATATATATTTGAAACTTTTGTTCGTAATTATCCCATCTATCTTGGAATAAAGCCTGTTACCCCCACGGTCTTACATACAGGTCTTGCAACTCTCAGGAGTGGGGGTGACTCGCTTGTTGAAGCAGTTTTTGGAAGTTCACGGTTTGGCCACATGCGACACTGCAATCGAGTGTCGATTGGATTGCGCAAGCGCACTAATAACTTGACTAGCAAAAAATAAAAACAATATTATTGTCGGTAAATCCTTGAAGATTATTAAATTAAATATCGCACAACATTAATATGAGCCGAGAAAATGTTGAACGTAAATGGAGAAAAAAATCGCACAGAGCCAACGAAAACGATGATTATGAGGTTATGTCATGTCGACACTCGATAGCAGCGCTGCAGGTGGCGATAGAGAGAACTCGATTTTTCTGCTTCAATATGCGAATCACTTTAGCCTTCCCCCACTCCCGGGAGTTGACAGACCTGTATGTAAGACCGTGGTTACCCCTTACGAAATTCGCCCTGTATATTTGATCATATCTACAAGTTTCTTAAGATGAAAAATTAGGAAAAAGTGGCACACCAGAGCGCCTCTGGCGGGTATTTGGAGCAACGCAGCTGAATCGCTTCCTCAAGAAGCTTTATACCTCTCTTAAGATAAGGAAGCTGATAAGGTTTCTCGTTTGGTCAAGGAACGTTTATGAAACACGAAGTGAGGAACAAGGGATCCTTATTCCTCAAGGAACGACTATTAATAGTATGAATACGGGGGTTAGACTTTTGTGGAGTTTTGCTGTTCTGCACCCTTATCTCTGGGAACATGATCATTTTAATCGGAATACACATGCTTAATATACGCTTGCACAACCTCACTATGAAGTCATTATGGGCGAAAAAAACATCCTATGGATCACCCACCATTTTATGTTTATAAAATCTCTGATAAAATAGTTGTTCACAATATCCAAAGTATATTAAACGAAACAAGTCTTTACGAACTTTGAGGTTAGGATTCTGAGTAATTGCATTAGCAACAACAAATATTCCCTGTATTAGGAACTATGATGTTGTATATCCCTACAGCGATACAATTCACTACTTGAATGCACTGTAGTTTCTTGACTTGTATGCGAGAGACCACATTGTGAAAAAAGAATGGGAGAAAGTTACCCAATTTAGATTATTTCTTTTTATAATGATCTTATCTGATATTGAGGAATCTGAAACAAGTGTCAGGGTAACTTCAGATATATTTGTCTCTGATAACGTTCGATCATTGTGTATTTCAATTTTTCCAACGAGTTCAGTATTCAGAAGGCCATACAGAGATGGAAGACATGGGTACGCATGTTTGGCAGTCAAATGGTGAACACTTTGAAATTTGTAATTAAAAAAAAGCCTACTTATCAATTACTTATTACATCATGATGTCGTTACGAATCATAAAAATATATATAAACCTTGAATCTTGGGTATTTTTTTTCATTTGTGTTTTTCGAAGCAATAACTTTATAAGGAACACTGAGTGTTGCTTTTTAAATCAACTATGTTGTTCAGATGGAAAGAATATTTCATTTATAATCTAATTATGGCTAAAATAGAACTCTATGACGTTTAAACTTTGACAAATTCACGATACACGATCGTAAAAGAAAACAACATAGGCTTGGTGGATTTTACACCAAAATAGCAAAATGTCGCTCCGCAAAGTACAATTAATTTTTTTTTGTTTGTTATCTTATATTTATTAAATCCTTTATCTATTCTTTGTTTATTAAAAAAATACCAAGACACTTCGGCGAACTATTTTAAGCGTAATAGGCCTTTATAACATCCGTGACCTTGCGATTGCAGATTGGACAATGTTTTGTAGTTTTCCAAACTTTCATCGCGCACCGATAGCAACAGCATATATGAGAATCTCGTCCGTGAACGAATGCTCCATTTTTTGGGCCAATGGTGCACATAAGACAGAATTTGTTGTCAGCATCACTCAACGATTTGGCTTTTTGTGAGGAGAGTCTGATTTTTTCCACCAGATCAACATCCTGACTGCTGTCCGACAGATCCAAGTTCGTGTCACCAATAGACATCGTTGTGGCGATACTGCACTGAGACTCTTGACTTCCAAATATTGTCTTACCGCTATCAATCATTTTATGCGTCTGCTCTTCCTCGTTGTTTTTTACGATCGTTGAGGAATTTTCTTCTGACACCGAACTCGAACCTGGCTGCGAGAGAAGACTCGAGCTCGGTTGAGAGAGACAACTCGAAAATCCCAGATCAACAGATTCCTGGGAATACGAAATCGACATTGCTTGACCAGTTTGTTCCAGGTTCGTCAATTTTTCAGAGTCTATTGTCTTCAGATCAAATTGGCTTCCGAGACTGGAATGAAAGCCCGAATCCATTTTGGCTAATTCTGACGATTGCATTCCTATGCGGCGCTTCTTCGAAACTTTTCGTCGTCTTTTTCCCTTTGGTCGTGGTGGAAAGAAGTGTTTTCTTGCCTGCGGGAGAAATAAAAATACGGAAAAACTATCAAATCTTTGTTATTTGTAATTTTTTTTTTCAATCTACTGAGCAAGCATAGTACAAATTCATCATGTCTAGGATTTGTTTTTAATATTTCAATCAGATTCTTGGCAATAAATTTTATTCTTACCTGATAACATTTCTCACAGTAACGAAACAGTGGATTGTTGTTACTGTTGTTGCACTGAACGCATGTCCAGTAGTCGGCGCGGCTTATTTCGCTGTCCCTTGAACTTATTGAATCGTCGCTGTCGTCAGCAAGATCGATATCGGAATCGCATATTGCGGCTACTATCACTCCAGCGCTTATTATATCCTATAAGAACGAAATTCCAACGAATTAACTTGAAATTACTATTAAATATTAATGATTGTTTTAATAAATAAGAATAATTATGAGTTTTATAAAAATTTGGTGTTACATGATGCGATGACTTCAAAAACGCGAGTTCCCAATTCTCCTAAATGGCACAATGGATTGTGATGAATTTTAGCTGAACCCACAGAGAATCCTGGCAAAAACTTGCTCAGCTAAATTTGATGTCAATTGATTGTGCCTGTCCAGAGAATTTACGAATCGTATTGTGCAGTTATCTCCCTCCCACTTAAAGCATAACTATAGCCAGTAACACTCTAGCTTAATGTTGTTATTAAAATTAAAGCCAATAAAAAGAAATCATATCTAAGCCTTATTTACATCTGGATCGGAAGACGTCAACTCATCAATGAAAGGGTTTTCGTTTCCCGAGAGCGATGCTACATCATACTCAAGATGTGTAACATTGCCGGTTGAGGAAACCCAACTATGGGTTGATGTGTCCGAAGTATCCTGAACAAACTCTGAAAAATAAAATTGAATAATCAAATACATCGTTCTTCGTAAAATACCAAAAACTTTCGATAAAATACAACAAATATATCATACCAGTTTCTAATGCCTGCACACTATGAATGGACTCATCATCTTCGTCCGATGAAGTCGGCTGCGGGGATTCACTTTCGAGTGTAACGTGCCAGTATTTTGCCTTTTTCACTTTAGACTCCAAATTTTCATCTTCTGCAAAGGAAATTAATGATATTTATTCCCTCATTCATTTGTCAACTCATTCACAAAATTTACTCTACCGCTCATTTTCGCTGATGAGAGTCATACATTTGTATTCCAAATTACTCTACAATGATGTAAATATGCGAAAAATATTGAACCTTGTATCCCACACAATTACAATTTTGTTGACTATTCTAAAGCCTTGTATGCTTCGAGACTGCGATATTTTAGAAAATAACGAAAAACCCCACGCAATAACAGTTTGTTCTATGAAGTCAGGAAAAACAAATGTTTATTAACATTTTGTGATAAGCCCGCGCTATATGATCGGTCAGTAATATATACCGTGTAACACCTTCAAAATTACCTTCTTCCGAACCCTTACGTTTCCAACAGCCTTGTGTCAAGCTACCTGTAAAATTGTAACAATCATTAGAAACGACATTCGGTGAAAAAAAAAAATCACTTCGTTGAGATTAATATTTGTGATAAAAAGAGTATTACGTACCAGCGGGATTCAATGGATTAGCAACACTCATATTGAAATATATATACGGAGAAGACTTCGAATGCGTTCTATCCTCGATGTGAACGCCGGTAGTCTCTCAGAGAACGGCTGAAAACTGTCCAAGGCCTCTCGTACTCTTACGCGCTCCGAACATAGTATAGTATTCTTACGAAAGGAGACGAAAGGAAATAAAAACAAAAAACGGACGAGCACAAACACGTTTTACGGCAGAATCGCGTGTGTGGACTCTGGGCGAGCGGCTGTGAATTCCACTCCTTCCTTCCACCGTGATCGAGTCACTAACACAACTGCGATACGGGCACGAGCGCGTTCTCCGTGCGCTATCCCAACTCTCGCAGTGTTTCTCAACTGTGACGCTGCGGTTTTCCGGCAATAACGATAACACTATCTTCTTGCCAAAGATCATGCGTTTTTCGCTGAATTTATAAATAAACAAATGAATTTAAAAAGAAAGCGATCAAAGTTATTCTTGTACCGTTACACTTTCTTGACATGCCAACGCGCACATTTGCACACTAGTTGAGAATCTCTGACACCGTATGCTAGCGTGAGTGGGATCATAGTATACGTATATACTTATATATATCCGTGGCTATGAAATTTGATGAATGATTTGAAAATAACGGACGTTCTTACTGGTGGGAACGAATACTCGCGATAATTCCAAAGTCACGACGGACGAAATATAATTTCGACGTGTACTGACGTTTCGTCGATCTTAATAGAATGTAAATTAAATTGCGCCGGTCGCATCGAGTTGCAACGAGTTCAGACTCGCATACTGCCGGGTATTCTACACGGAATTATTAGTCATGCCCCACTCCTATCACCCGATCCCTCTCTTTGCCGAACACCAATGTTGATTTTACATGCGATGACGAAGCGCGAGAAACGAAAATGGTCAAAATTCTTTTCAAATCTTAAATACAATCTCGTCGAAAATTCTCCGTGTCTACAAGTGAAAGTCGATACAAGCTTTTACACCGAGATATTTATTCGCGAGGGAATGATACAGATTGCACTTGCTGCGTGGTTTTAGATGAGTGCTGATTAATTTGTACGAGGTTTAAGGATTAATTAATAAGCGTACACCACTTTTTTGGTTATGTAGAAATTGTGTGTTCTCCACGATGAAAGGCGTTGTTACATCGTTATAGATTAATAATATCATCAATAATTCATAACATATCTATATAATCCGATACAATTGGGATTCACGATGAAGCTAAAAGTATCAAACTTACGTAGATGTAAAAGATTTCACGCATTGCTTTTCTCGCTAAGATCTCGTACGCTTCACCAAAGCTTGTGTACTGTTTTTCATGTTATATATTTATACACGTATGTATATAGATATACATTATTAACATACATTCAGAAGTTGGAAATTGAAACGTAATAGTGCTCAGTAAGACAATGAAAATCACGGATCATTTTTTCGTTTTTTGTTTTGTTTTCTAGCACGTTGCGTTCACTGTATACGGAAATTATCACAGACGTAGTCAGATTTTCTATGGTAAAGTTGCTATAAACTATATATAGACTCGGTGGAAACATACCACTCGCGAGATAAAATGAATCTTAGATGCCGATGGTGGGCTTCGCAGTAAAAATCGTGATTCTTGTACACGGCCCGATGTGACTATTACAATAGAGTTTTGTTTGTTTTATTAAAATAGAAAAATATAGATAGGAAGAGTGTCACGAGATATTTGGAAGCGGGTTGAATATCAATGGGGCAAATTCAATATAAATGTTTGTTAGCCAGGCGGAGCTAAACATAGGAGTTACTTCTCCTTCTTTTGCCGAGGAAAGAAAAGTTGAGCTTATATCACAAAATCGGCGAGCCGACGTTGTTAATTAAAACTTTACATTTATAAGTATGTCTATATATTTATAAACTATGTGATGTGTTTATACTGGTGCCTGTTATATATCCGCGTACGATCTATGAAAAATTGTGCTATCTCATCATTTTTCGGAATCTATCGAGTTCGAAGATACTCTCGGATAATCTGCGAAACAAACGTAATTTATTATAAATATTGCGCTTGAGGAGTTTTATATTTTTCATAAGCATAGCACTCGCTCTTTTCGCGTGCTTACCTTCCAAAGCTGTTTACGAGAGCCACGATCTCGCTTCGCTCCAAGAAAAAATGTCTTCTGTCGATCGGATGTCGAACGGTCGATTCCCACTTGTCGAATTTACCGGAAAACAATATCTTCAGAGCCGTTCCCAAGCCTTGTATCTGCAGTTTTCCCCATAACTTGCATTTGTCGCAACCAACGCAGTCCATAATAACCGATATATTGCGAAAGTGTTGGCGAAACTCTTCCTTCAATAATTTCGATTGCGCACCTCCATTGAACATGACACTCTCGTTGAAATGATCCGAGAACGAGCTGTGGACGAAATAGAAACGAAAAGTGAGATTGTGATAAGCATTGCCACATGGGACATACGTCAATGATTAGACGGCAATTCGGATTTTCTTCATAAATGCACATCGCCTTATGGGCGATCATATGCCTATAAGTTGACAAACATATAGTGTGTACAGATGTGTAAAAAATTGCTGAATACATATACATCGAATTCTTCAAATATTGAAAATAAGGTTTTAAAACTCTCAAATTTATCTTCATTAAATATATAATTGGAAGATATCAGTTTTAATTAGATAAGTCTTTCAATAAATTTACCGAACAACGTTCAAAACATCGTGAACAGCCATTCTCGTATCCTCGTCC
The DNA here is from genome assembly GCA_946811545.1 of Netelia fuscicornis. Taxonomy (NCBI): domain Eukaryota; kingdom Metazoa; phylum Arthropoda; class Insecta; order Hymenoptera; family Ichneumonidae; genus Netelia; species Netelia fuscicornis. The sequence continues at coordinate 45,177,063 of OX328011.1, read as the reverse complement.
TCGTACTCATTTCCCGTGTAATATTCTTCATGCTCCAGATACGGTGCAGCCTTCTCTAATGCTCGCAATTCCAAAAGATAGATAAAGTACAAATTTTTCAACCAATTCGGTCCCTCGTTGCCAGTTTCCTCTGGAGAAAATCTTCTCAATAATTCCTTTAAGTTTGGACCCCATTGGCCACCCGTGGACACAATATCGAGTGAGTCCGTGGCGGATAAGAGATACTTAGCACATAAATGAATATTTATGCTAGAGTGAAGTCCAGACACAACTCTGTAGAAAGTACGTTTTTCTAGACACATTCCTGAAAAGTAAATTGGTCATTATGATACATAAATATATGAATAATCTCCATTCAGATTCTCCGTGTCTAAAACTATACACTTCATTCGTACCATTGACTTTGGACGATTGGATAAAATTGTGTGGTGAATTTTCAGGTCTGAAACAATTCTCCATGTATATAGTTCGCCAAATTCTGTGAGCGCTTGGTCCCTTGTAGCCCGTGTATCTCTCAGGATTCAGAAGGAGATCTACGTACTCGCCCGGACTTGTCTCCGTTATACAGAAATTGTCCTGAGCATCATCGTGCATTTGCCATTTCTGGAATTCTTTATAATTTTCGGAGCTAAAAGAAAACAGGTACGATACATTGATGAGAAAATAAATTTGTTTATTCCCTTACAGATAAAATTGAGCATACAGTGAAAGCTAAGTGTTTTAAAATAAATTATAACCTATAAACATAAATTTTTTATTTTCATTTAATTTTCAGTATTCTTTTACATACCTTATGGTAGTATTGAGATAACCGAGTTCCTTATTATGATCTCGTTCAGTTTCTGCACAGCCATTCAGGTTAAAATCACTGGTATACTTGTCGACTGGTTTTTCTCTTAAGTACAAACGCCGCTCAGCATCTCCCTTCAAGCCAGGTGGTATGTCTTTCTAAAAAAATAAAACAGATGATATTATTTCTTCATTATTTTCGTAATGAGCTTCTTTGATTGTTTATAACCTATTAATATCGCTGTACTCACGTCATGACAGGGTTGAACATGACAAGATCGCATAGCGCACTTGCTATCATCTGCCCAAAAGGGACACTCCCTTGTCAGATTAACCTTATAAAATCGAAAATAATCCCTAACTAGAAGACTTTGTATTCTCGGATAAATTCTCATATTGTTGAAATAATCCACGGTATCGACGCTGCACGTGCAGTCGTCTATCGATCCTTTCAGCTGCGAAAACAAAATAAAAATGCAGACTATTCAATGTCAGTGTCAAATATCTTAGACTGATAGTTTTTTCATGACGTCACTTGCAAATGAGCTCTTTTCTATTTACTTGAGTTTCAATACTCATTAAGTCGTCGATTATAACATTTTTCGTGATAATTACCTTGCAGAAACATTGATCATTATTTCTCGTACTGGTGCCGAAATAATTGCCATTCGCTAGTGCAATAATGCACAAAAACACTGCTATTCTCGGGTTCGACATCGTGCCATAGTCAATCTAATACTATTTTGTTCGGGATTCACGGTTTTTTGGCTCGAGAACAACGCGTAAATCCGATTTCACATGATATCTGTTGATTTTCAATCCTCCCGATCTAACTCGCCTGTGAAAAATACGAGAGCCAAAGCATGTGTATCGAAAACAATACGACACGTTTGCGGTAGTAAAAGCACGAATATTCAAGATACACGCGCACTCGATTCAACAATAAAACCGCCTATACATATATATATATATATATTAATAAGTTTGTACAAATGCTCACTAAAGTACTTTCCCCCACGCGTAATCAAACACGATGTGGCGACCACCGGTACACTGACTTTATACTGTCAGATGTCACGTACTAGCTGCTAGCACGATAATCACTCTCCCGCACTCTCTCGCGGTCTGAGTACTTCCCCCAACCACAGCCGTTTCGTCATGTTTTCGTGCAAAAGTATAGGATAGCTATTACCAGTTATTACGTGGATGTACGATGGATAAGTAGGAAAAGGCTACGTGTCCCTCGACAGCTGGTCCCGAACTCTATATGCGTGGCAGACGATCGATAGATATTCCAAATTTTTGAAGCGTGGTGCCTGTTATCCGATATATCAAAAATTCAATATTGATTTTCGATCTACATCTACATTTATATGCTATGTACTGTTCTTATCGCATTACATCGATGACTTGGTGCTATTTTTTTTTATCGGAGTAGCGAATGCCAACTGTAAGAAGTCACGTTAAGGCATCGCGGAATCTCAATGCTGAGTTCTACAAGTTTCAACGTTATTTTTTTCTGTTGACTGAAAAATATGCACATAAATTAACTCGAATTTAGGTCGCCTCGATTCATGAGCAGACTTTTACTGTTTCATCGTAATCGGGAGATCTTCGAAAAATAATGTTTTTTGTTCTTTATAATGAAATCATAATTAATATAGACAGTAATGTGATGATGGAACTGAACGTGCTGATTAGCACGTAGCTCGAAAAAAAGTCATTGGTAGGTACGTCTGTAAATATGGGTGTCGAGCTCATTTATATGCGATTAATAATGTATGACACGGAACATCGAAATTCGATAAATAAGAAAGCTTGAATTAGATAAATGGATCAACTCTATTATGTTCATATAATGAATCATGCATTGAAAAAACTATATATTTATATAACGTGTAATATATCGTTTTGTTGATGAAATATTTCGTTCTAGCGCCACGGCAAAGATGATGGCGCCACCGGGCGTTTCAGAGCACTGCGCATGTGTGGAACGAGAATAAACGAAGTATGCCGATGCGAGAGAACTCTAAAGGCGCCATGATTGTTGTTAAAATCATTGCGTGTGCGGGAAGAAAAAGACGCTCGTCCAAAATTGTTATTTTATATTAAGAAGACATCATCGTTATGAAAATTGAACTTCCCGTTGCATTCTCTCTCCATGGATATGTTTTTATTTTACGCACATTGCATTACGATCGCGAATATTTAAATCGACAAACGATTTGGATAACCGTTGGTTCTGAAACTATTAAACATCATATATCTATACTGACATGACTATTTTTGTAATTCGATAAATATTAAAGTCATGTATTGTGTAACTATTATATTCCAATTTGAGTGACTTTAATGAAACAATAGTATTTGCCTTAATGCTTATGTCGAGCATTTTCTCGGTATTTCGAAATGAATTTAATATTCTCTCATACAAGATTCAAATTTTTGTTGTCGCGTTCTCTTTACCATCGAATCAGATATTGGACGTGCGTAGGCTGTACGCATTCGTGAGTATAGAGGACGCTGCAAGTTGAATGTATGTATGTGGGTGTTGTATCCACATATATGTTATAAGTCCACTATTGTTATTTTAAAAATGTTATTTATTTAACAAGTCGCAAAATATACATTTATAACGTGTTCTTAACCAAGAGGTATGATACTCTCTCGTCTAGTCGTCTCTAGGTAAGTACTAACTTTTTAGAATTTGTGTAGTTGGCTAATGTTTTTAGGAATGCTAGTAGTCATAGCTTAGCTTTAAAGCGCGTTTCCACATGTAGTTTATGTGTGAGTGCCGTTGTATACTGCAACACGCCAGAATTTGAATGACCATGTGGTTTGACTGAAGAATCGAGAATATTTTGTGATACAGATATTGATTATTAGCGGTGCTGATACAAGTGTATGAAAAACAATGTCGTTTTTCATAAGAAATAGTCGTGGTGGTGCACCGAAAAGAAAGGTAATTATCCTTATTTGAAAACATGATAATTCCAAAAGAGGTTAGTTTGTATGTTCCTGTTAAGAACGTATTGTAAATAGTTTTTATCACGTGCTTATTTGATTGGATTATTTCAGTTGAATGGTCACTTTTCGAAAAATACTACGAGTGATCAACAATCGAAGTTAAAAAAGGGTAATCGTAAAAAGTTTACACCTCGCGATGACGAAAGTATAGCAAGCAGCGATGAAGAATTCGCTGAGGAAAGGCAGGAGAAGAAGCAAGAGTTCTCTGAGAGTTCGGACGAGGATCAAGAGACTGCGCAGGAGAAGCGTTTGAGATTGGCAAAAAAATATTTAACAGAGATCGAAGAAGAAGGCAAGTACGCCATGACCTTTGTTTCAACATAACTTCTATCCATTGATGTGTAACAATGCAGGATATTTAAATATTCTTATAATTTTTTACAGAGAAAGATAGGGCAGATTTTGAACAAGGCGCAGTTGCAAGAAGACTTCAGGAAGAATATCTTGAAGAAAAGGGTCGGTTGAGAAAAATAGTTGCCTCAAATTATGTAGGACACTTAGATTTGTTGGAATTACGCTGCAAAGATCACCGAGATTCGGTCACTTGCTTGTGTCTATCGAGTGACGGAAAGTTAATATATTCCGGTTCGAAGGATGGAACTTTGGTTAAATGGTCACTAGTTGAAAAAACGAAATTAAAAGTTCTTAAAGGGAAGAGAAAAAAAACTGAGGAAGGAATGAAGACCATTCGCTGCATTGCCATTAGTACTGATGGCAAATTTTTGGTAAGATAATTATCCACTCGCATTCACCAGTCAGTGATTTTGAACGTTAAGTGCAATTATTAATTGAAAAATAAATAAAGGTTGTAGGCGATGGTGGTACAAAAAGTATCAAGGTATTGTCAGGCGAAGATTTCAGTCTGATCAAAGAACTGCAAGGTCACAGAGGTCCTGTGACTGGATTGGTATTTCGCAGGGATACCCACACATTATATTCTGCTTCGGAGGATCGTAGTGTTAAAGTTTGGAACTTGGACGACATGGCGTACGTCGAGTCTCTGTGAGTTTGCAGTTTCCATACTCTACCATCGATTAATGAAAAAATTATTAATTGACAAAGCCTAATTTATGATTTCCATATTAATTTACAGTCTAGAGATTCTAAATTATTCCAAAATTCATAAATTGTCAAAGTTTTCATTTCGAAATGAATAATTGATCAACTTCATTATGCAATCTAATCTACCAGGGTTTGGGTTTGGGTTATTCATAATTACAATTATAAATTATAAGTTTGTCCGGTAATTAAATATCCTGTAATGATAATGTACATAATTTACACATTTCATAATACGTTACGAATTTTTAGTTTCGGTCATCAACACGGCATAACGTCGATAGACGCTTTGTCGCGTGAGCGAGCGATAACAAGTGGCGGATACGACAGAACAATCAGAATTTGGAAAATTGTCGAAGAGTCCCAGCTCATATTCAATGGTCACGGTGGTAGCGTCGACGTGGTAAAACTCATAAACGAGGAAAATTTTCTAAGCTGCGGCGATGATGGTCAACTTTGCATCTGGGGTTCGTTGAAGAAAAAGCCTCTTTGCTCCATACCGGAAGCTCATGGTAAAGATGAGAGTAATGGGCAACCTATGTGGATATCGAGCATAGCTACGTTGCTTAACACAGATCTAGTAGCCTCGGGTGAATATATTTGTTTTTTTTCTCTTTCGAGAAATTTTGTTTTTTTTTCTGAAATTTTACGTAGATTGTTTCTTCCCAAGCAGGTTCCAGAGACGGCGTTGTAAGACTGTGGCGATGCGGCGACTCCTTCAAGAGTCTCACGATGTTGTTCGAGGTGAAACTGGTCGGTTTTGTAAACGCTATGGCGTTTACGCCCGATGGAAATAATCTTGTGGTTGGTATCGGTCAGGAGCACAAAATGGGAAGATGGTGGCGAATTCCTGAGGCCAAAAACAGGATTGTCGTCGTGCCGTTAGTACAGAATAAGATTAACAAGTAAATGTATAATATTGTTAAATACACAAAGAAAATTTTTCACAAGTCGAAACGGAAAGTTAATGCTCATGTTTGTGCAGTTTTGTTCCCTTTCTCAGTTTCTTTTTTTCTTTTTTCATAAATTTTCAACCATCATAGTGAATTGTTTTCCCTGAATATTGTAGAAATCTTAAGAATATTTTTATAACTATTATTTTTCGGAGAAATCCAATTGTTTTCAGAGAATATAGTTTAAATATATTTTGGAACATTCTAATTATAAACAATCTTCGTTTACGGTGTCGCACTACAAACGTGACCATCCCAACTGTTGTCCAGCGACAGTTCGCAAAACTACAAGAATATGTCGAGGAAGGAGGAACAATAATAAACAAAATTGGACCTGCATGGGAAAGTAGAAATTTGTTCTAAGAAGGAATTCGATCGAGGATATTGTGTATCGAAGAAGTAACGTACCTAGGAATGAGAATGAAATGAAAGAAATATTGGTCCACAGTACAAGTATTTATTTATTCTGTACAAAAGTCGAGTTATAAAATATTATGTCCCATTTTAGGTCTTGTTCTTAGTCTTGTATACCATGCCGTCTGGAGTTCGTATAACAATAATACCGTCATTGTGAACGCGCGTGCTTGGGCGAGAAACAAAAATCTCCAATCTCAGCGAAATTTCATCATCGAACACCTTCTTCATTCCGACAATTCGGTACAATTATTTGTCTCTAAGTCATGCATTACTTTATCGCGTAATTTAACGATGATTATTTTTCCCGTTTTCACTCGTTATACTTTTCATATTTTTTGTTTTTGATCCGCTTAGATTGGCCGTGAATTGATGAAGCACGCGCGTTCGTCCGCAAATGCTTTTGGGTTCGCGCTGTATAATACCCATCAGACGATCGTTTTTTTTTCCACATATCTTAGTCACGTTTAACAATCAGTACACCATAAGTATTTTAATTTCTTTCGTATTGTTTTTCTTTCTATCTTCCCCTTCGCTTCCGTTCTCACCATCCTCGAAAAAAACAAACTTATGCGAGTGCTCGAGCCCTCCGTGACCTAAGCGGGCGCATATCGCCCTTTTACCATTTTAATTAATTCGTTCGCTCTTCTTTTCCTTTCTAATTCTCGTGATTGTGCTTTAAATCCTCGTTAGAGCTAATGATTTTTCAAAATCGTTGTCAGTTCATTTATCGCCACGAGGCTCGACGGTCACAAAAGACAAATGACTCGTTTTCATCCTCTATTTATAATCAACAATTAGTTAATTAGGCAATCACTAATTAGACCGTATGGACGCTCGAATCATTTTATATATCTTCTTTCTCACGGATCGTTACTCGTCGTTAATCTGCGAATTAATACCGGGCGTGTGCGACACGACGAATTTGTCTCGCACGAGAATTACTCGATTTGCAATTCGTGTTCGTGTCTTTACCTTTAAAGACACGGAGGCAGTGAAGGAAAATTAGAAAAAAAAATCACGCTTTTGTTTTTTTCTGTTTTTTTTTTTTTTCATTTGTTGGACAGGCCAGATACGAATGACCGTGCGTCAAAAAGTGGTGGGTGAGGCCTTTCGTGTGTGTGTTTTTTTTTGTTTCTTACAACGCGCGTTAAGGCAGTGACTCGATCTTGTTTCCTTTTTTCATTTTTGTGTATTTTTCATCGTTCTGTCCGTCTCTCTATCTGCCTCTCTCTTTCTCCCTCTCTCTCTCTCTCTCTCTTTCATTATTCTTTTAATTTCTCATTAATTCGCGTAAAATTCCATTGACCATTCGTGCGTTTGTATTCGTGTGATTTCTATGGCAATCTCGCCTCTATTATGTACATGATACGGGTATGTACATCAAATGGACTAAATCTCTCATCTCATCCTCGTCTCAACTTCTCTCTCCGCTTTCTCTCTCACTCTTTCGTAAAGTTGGCCCTCCCTACTCTCGTGTCTTTTTATTTGCTCATTAAAAATTTATTACGGCAGAAAACTTTGGAACGAGTTTACGGGACGTTCGGGACAACGCGTGCATCGCTTTTACAAAAAAATTAACATTTTCTTTCATACTCCAGTCGTTAATTAATCCCTCCCATCTCCCAAAACGCAAACATTAATCGACGAGCAGACATAAAATCGATTCGACAGTTAGTTGATATCGTTGTAACGTTTTTTCTCATAAAATTTTGTGTACACGTTCCTCGAACCCGAGGTAACCGTAAGAAATGAAAGATTCGAAAGTTCCTCACGCATACCCGAACGTCGTTTTCTTTCTTAGTTATTTCGTTATTAATTTTCCTTTATTTATCCTTTTCTTTTTTGTACTAACGACAATAATAATCTTGGAGGAATACTTTCAGGCCCCATTGGGCAAAACTCGATGGGCCAAAAGTTAGAGAGACGAAAAGAGATATTTTTCTTAACAAATTTTGTTTTTCTTGTGATTCAACGAGGAAACAACAGAAATCATATAAAGAATCAAAAGAAACGAGAAAAATCTTATTATTCCTCATCCGACGAACACTTTACTTTCTTTTATACTATCGACATAATTCCCCTCTATATCGATATACGTATACAATATATCTATTACATTTTTCATACTCGTGCAAACGGCCGACGGTTCACAAAAGTTTCATCGCTCAAATTTTTCATTTCTCTCTTTCTCTCTCTCTCTCTCTCCATTTTAGTTTCTAATTCTTCTTTCGTTAACTTCCAGTTTTTCATATTCTTTTTTTGTTCTCGTTTAAAATGCACCTGCACGAAGGTGATGGCAGTTTTTGGTGTAAGTGTATAGATGTGTGTGTACGTGGATGTGTTTGTATGTCTGTGCTTTCGTGTCGCTATAAATCCGTGTATTTCGGTGTGAACGAGTGAAATTTTTTTTATTTTCTTGTATCTCGAAAAATTTGTTTGTTTTTTCCTCTCACGTGTGTAGGTGTATTATTAATTTTCTTGCGTTTTTCTTCCCTTTTCGTTTGTCAACAACTTGTCGCGAATGACAAGTTGATTTTTTCTTTGCTCTGTGACATTTTGTGTATGCATTTTTCTGTGTATACGCGTATGTGCGTACACAACGATTTTTATCTGCAGGATTTTGGTATTTTTTTTCGTTTTTTGTTTGTTTTGTTTTCTGTTTTCTTTTTTCCCATTATCTCGATTATTTCCTATTTTTGTTTTCCTGTTTTATTTCCGTTCTCTCTGTTGCTTGATTTGGTTTTTTTGTTTTCTTCCGTTTGTTAAACACTATTTCGCTACAAATGGACTACTTTGTTTTATGAACTCTACGCTAACTCTGTAATGTAATGTAATTCTGTAAAATGTAATGAGACTGCCGGTGTGAACGACGGTTATCTTTTTTTTTTGCATTTTTATATTTTTCTTTTTGTTGCTTTTTTGTTGTTGTTGTGTTCATCCCTTCTTCTCTCACTCTTTCCTCTCTTCTCTCGTTTAAACGTATGTTATAATTCTATTTTGCGCCGGATACACTTTTTCTCTCACCCTCGGCTCGTCGAAGGTCTTATTCTCCCTCCCGTGTACGAATCCTCGTGTCTTCTTTTCGTTTTTTGTGTCGTTTTGTTCGGCCGGCGAACGAGCAATCGACGATTTTTTCGATCTACATCGATCGAACGATCGGATCGGATCGTAAACAAATTGTATATTAAATTTTAAAAACAATTTCTTCAACCAGCGAGCATCAAAAATTCTATTATTATTAAGAAAATTATTGTATTTATTTATTTAACTTTTAATTTCAAAACCGGCGATCGAGTACATTCGTTTATAAAAAAAAATTACTGTCGTAAAATATGAATTCAACGAATTTGTATAAATTTAATAATTTGACCGAACCGAGAGTCTCGCTCGAATCGTCCACGAGAAACATTTTCGTTCGTCACGCGTGTTCCAAACTTTCTCGTATCAACATTCTTTTTTCATCGATATGGTACGAGTACGCACGATAAGATGTATATTATTTTTTACTTTGTTGTTGTTTTTTTTTTTTTTTTCGACAATTTCCGTGTTTCTCGATTCGCGCACGGATGTTGTGTTTCTTGCGTGTGCGAGAGTGTTTGCGAGTGTGTATCGGTTACGAATAATAATCATACTTGATAATAATCAGTTTGTGTGTCTGTATGTGTGTGTATGTATGTGTGTTTGCATGTTTTTCTTCTTCATCGTTAAAAATCTTAGACATCAACGTACATCCACTTGTCATTATTTGTTTTTCATTTTTTTTCTTCTTTCTTTCTTTAATAATAAATCGTTATTAGAAACCTATGTCGTAGTTGCTATGTATTTGTATTTTTTTTGCCGTTTTTACTTTTTTCTTATTTCTTTCGCCTCTCTTCTGCCCCCTCCAGCCCCCTTTTCTCTCTTTAATATAAATTTGAAATCGCGCGTGTTTTTGTTGTTGTTGTTGTTGTTGTTTCTCTTCTTTCTCCTTTATTCGTCGTCGTCTTTCTTCCTTTCTCTTTACCCTCCTTTATTATACTTAATAATTAATCGTTTCGTTTATTTACATGACAATCGCGAATTCCTGTCTCTTTCATTCGCATCTCGTCGTTTTTTTATGTTTTTTATCTTCCCATTTTTCGTGTCTTCTTTTGTTCACGCGCTTCTCGTCGATCCGACAAGCAGAGTAACAGATTTAGTGAATATTTATATATCTATGTGTATATGTATATATATGTATTTATATATGCACACACACACATTTATACATGTATATATATATATATCTATATATACATACAATATTATATTATTATATTATATATTATTATTATTTTTATAATATAATATTATTATATATTAATATGATAATATAATATTGTATATTAATATAATTATATCATATCATATAATAATAATAATATTATAATATTATTATTATATATTAATATAACAATATAATATTGTATATTAATATAATAATATCATATAATAATAATAATAATATTATAATATTATTATTATATATTAATATGATAATATTATATTGTTCATATTATTATATCATATATATATATATATATATATGATATAATAATATATATAATATTATATATATATTCACGTATACAACGTGAAATGATAAATCTCACTGATTGGATTGATTTATCGATATTCGGATGTCTCGTGTATTCGCAGCTCCGAGTACACGTGCACCAGAAATCATTGAGAAAAATCAAATTAGGCATGAAAAATGAACGACAATAAAACGAAAACGAACGAATAAAGAAAATTGGCAAAAAACAAGAGGAACAGAAAACCAATAATGGATGTTGTTATTGAGCAATTCCAAACGGGAAATAAGGATTTTTTTGTTCTTTTTTTTTCTTTTCTTTCGTTTATTCATCCTCGGAGAAGCGTTAGGGTATGTGTTTCATATATCTTCACTCACCTTCGTTCAATCCGACGTGAACGGATCGTTTTGAATTATTGGGAAGGGGAAGAGGTGGAGGGGTTTTTCTTTTCTTTTTTTCTTTTTTTTTTTTGGGGGAAGAGTTGTTTTTCATGGTGTGTTTTGTTTTAAGGAATTAAAAGAAAGAAATAAAAACTGAATCGATGTGTGTGATCTTGTCTATTTTCTATCGATAGTTCGAGCCTAAATTATTGTTATACTGTATTTACCTATCATTTCTCTCTCTCTCTCTCTTTCTCTCTTTCTCGCTTTCTCTCGTACGAACGCTTAATCATTCACGTGAATTCTAGTTTTTTTTTTTATACACATTGTTTTTTTGTTCATTATTCTCTGCACTCGCTGCTGCCACGACGTTTCTTTTCATCGTCGAACGTCGTTTCGAACGCGTCCATGTCCGTCCGTTTCTCACTTTTGTTTTCATCGTTTAAATCCGCTCTTTCCCTTTCTTTTTATCATTCTCGTATCCTGAAAAAAACCATCATTCTTCTCGCTCGTATCTTCGTCGAGAAATTCTGGATCGCGTCTCGACGACGATTGTCGTACGGTTAAAAAAAAATCGAGAAAAATGAAAAAAAAGCAAAAAAAAAAAAAGAAAAATACAAAAATAATAAACAGCAAATAAACGAGTTTTAGGAACGTTGCGAATCGCGCAACGTTCGCGCATCTGATGAATTACATCGAGTTACACGAGACGTCGAGTGGATACATCGAACAAACACAATCGGACACAACAGGCGCGACTGATAGGCGTTTTTTGTTTTCGCATTTCTGTAATACTTAGGCTTACAATACTGTAATGGACAACGTTGCACGATCGTTGCGCGGTTCGCTTTACGTTTTCTCTCTTCGTTTTTCTCCTCACTTTCTCTCTGTCAAACACACTTTTCGTACACTCTTTCGTAACGCGAAGTACGCGAGAATCGAGGAAACAAAAGAAAAAAAACAGAACATAAAAATAAAACACCAACAATATGTATAAAAAAAAAGGAAACGAAGAAAAATCGAATGAATCGTTCGCTCGAAACAGCCTTGTTCGTGCAGAGTCTTATAGTTATTCTCGAGTCTCGACGTGGACCTGACATTCAAATATATTTACAATAATTTCATTTCTCTCTCTCTCTCTCTCTTTCTCTATTCTAGAATATTTGTTCGCTTTTCGATATAATAAATTCTTCTTCGTTATGGCCGACATTGAACATTGACGATAATCCTCCTTGCTTCCTGATCACTCGAGAGTTTGTCTCGCGTCCAAATTCGTTTCATAGCGCGATATTACTTTTATTAATGTAACTTCTCAAAACGTTCAACTCGCGAAATACGTCGCAGTAAAAATCCAAGTCTTGTTCTCACAATTACGACAAAAAAGAAACAACGTAAAACAAGTTTCGATGCGCTGTAATCGTCTTTTACAATAAATTAAGTGTAACGTCGAGGAAAAGAGAAAACAAAAATTGAAAAAAGAAAAAAAAAACAAAAACATAAAGACAGGAAACGAGAAGGGTCGAACGACAAACTCGCGAGAATCGTTGAAAGAAAATTATTGGAAAAGGAGAAAAAAAAAACAAAAAAAAAACATAAAATACAAAACGAGACAGAGAGAAGCGCGCTAGTGCAAGGTCAGCAGTCCTTTCGCTCGCAATTTATTCCCTATTAAATTTGATATTTCACTAATAATTATAGAATGTCGAGTGAGTTTGTTGTTGTTGTTGTTTTTTTTCTTTCTCGCGTAATAATAATAATAATAATATTATTAATTAATAGATAGATAATAAATATAATACAGATCTATGGATAGAGTTCAATATGATACAGCTATGATACAGATGTCTTTCGTCGTGTTTATTCGTTCGTTTTTGTTTCTTCTTATTTTTCTTTGTTTCTCGGACAAATCGCTTCTCGTCGTCTCGCGAATAATCTCGTTCCTCTCGTCGGTTACTTTTATCCAACTTCGTTTTCCGTTATTCGAAAATCGTCGCTCGTACCTCCACGATCGTTGTTCTCACCGACGTTTCTCGTATCGACGATTCAAACGCGCGTTCTCGCGCCTTTTTTTTTGTCGTCGTAAATTTGCAAAAATTACGAGAAAAACCAAAAGAAGAAGAAAGACAAAGGAAAAATAGAAAGGAAATTAACGTCGCTATTAAATAAATCGCGAGAGGTACGTCGCGAGGGTCGCGACAATTTTATAATCGCTCTCTTTCTTTATCCGGGCGTTCTCTAAACGGGCCGCGTTTAACGGCCAATTGTACAATAATCATTAGGAATTTATTTACACGCGTGCTAACTCGTTACTTTCTCTCGCCTGCGAATATCGTTCGCAGGGCGTTACGTGGGATCGAAACGATTTTTTTGTTTTCTCTTTTTCTCTCTCTCTCTCTCTCTCTCTCTCTCTCTCTCTTTTTCGCGACGAGATCTTCGAATCGTGACGGAAAAGAATAATATTTGATTCCCCGACGAGACGCTCTCGACTTCGATTCGAATTTCGATTCTGGTTAATCTTCTTTTACTGCGAAACGATCGGACGATTCAAAATATCGTCAACTTCCGGCACGAAGTGTTCAAACTTCCGCGCACCGACTGGCACTGAACTTTTGCGATTTTCCCGAGGGACGAGAAGCCTCGAACGAAACGGAACGATCTTCCTCCTGTCTTCTTTTTCTTTCTTTCATTGCCTCCTTTTTTGTCTATGTCTTTTTTTTCCCCTCTTTTCTTACGTTTGTTTGTTTGAAATTCGCGCCGCTTGGAGATATACTTAGCAACGCCGATCGTGCGGAATATTTCCGTTCGATGAGTAATTTTAAATAAATACCTAGCCATCAATTGTTTGTGTTGAAGATGATCAAGGAGGAGACAATAAATACAACGACTACGTTTTCTTCTTCTTCTTCTTCTTCTTCATCTTCGTCTTTCTTTAACAGTAGTGATAATAGTGGGCGTTATCTACGTAGTGTCTAGTAGTATCGTTTAATAGTTAATATGGCTTTGTCGTGTCCGTTTCACTTCGCGCAACGTCCAATCGACGCTTTTAAAAACTTTTTTTTTTCATTTGTATTGTTGTTTCCATGTTACTTTTTTTTTGTCGTTTACATTTTCTCGGTTCTCTCTCCCTCTCACGCTTCCTCTCCTGTCTCCTTAATTTCAGTCATAATGTTCTTTCTCTCACTCCACTGCCAGAATACCGTTTTTTTTTCCTCTCAAAAGCTTTCTTTTTTTTCCTTTCCCTTGGCGATTTGTCAACTCGCGGCCAACGTACCGAGACGAAGAGTTCTTCTTTTCTCATTTACGCTCTTTTCTTCGCGATGAGTGCCACGCTTGGCTCTCCTCGTCTCTTTCTTTCCGTTCTTTTTTTCATTCTCTTCATTTTCTTCTCTAAATCTCTCTCTCTCTCGCTCTCTATCTCTCTCTCTCTCTCCATCTCGTTTTTTTTCGCGTATCAACGATATCGCGAATAAATGAATTAAACGTAGGATAATCACAGAAGAAGGGGTTCGACGCATTGCGATAACGTATTGTCGCTTCACCGCATTAATACGGGGACGATATGGCCCATAGCCAGTAATACGCCCGTCGTGAGGAACAACAGTCGTTGATAACAATCGGTTCGTCGTTTCACTGAGCTACCACCGTTGTACGTCAGTTCCTCGTTCTTCACGACCTCGTTCGGATGATCCGAATACTCTTCTGTAATTGCAAAAGAAAAAACAATAATTAACAAATTCTCGTTCGTAAAAATTCAAAATTTTTAAACTATTTCGAGAAAACAAACGATCTACAAAGTTTTGCCCGATGTTGATATTATCGAGTTTGAAACGCAGAAGGAAAATCCAATCTCCACGGATAAATAAGAATAAAATTAATTAAGAAAAATTATAACTTAAGAATTCAATTTTTCTTATAATAATTGTAAACAAAAACAAGCCAATAAATTTAAGAATCTATAATTTTATCTAAGTAACTACGGTTTTTATAAAGCCAAAAAAATAATAAATAAACTGGTCGAAACGAACGAAAAATTAGTTTTTATACAATTATACTTCGTTCGATTTCTTTTTCGACTTTTTGTTCATAATTACGATATTCAAATCGTGCTCATAATCGAGATATTATATTTTTAGCATAGCTAAATTCAATATTTGTCGTATATTTTGAAAATCATTTCATATTTCTGGCATTTCTAATTTATATCCAGGTATATCTTCTTTTTGTCAATTTATTCAATTCAAAAGATTGTACGTACTGTTCTTCTTCTTGGGTGTAATCGATGTCTTGGGAGGCGATGCGGACGGTGGTCCATTGTAAATAGGCTGATGGGGATGAGGGGAATAGATTCCCGGTGGTGGTACATGAGGCAG
Source organism: Netelia fuscicornis (assembly GCA_946811545.1). Classification (NCBI taxonomy): domain Eukaryota; kingdom Metazoa; phylum Arthropoda; class Insecta; order Hymenoptera; family Ichneumonidae; genus Netelia; species Netelia fuscicornis. The sequence continues at coordinate 45,161,515 of OX328011.1, read as the reverse complement.
TGTCGGCGAGGCCGTTGCCGGCTGATGATGATGAATGTTGCCACCCGGATAGAATCTGTCCCGATCGCCTCCCTTGAGTACGCTGGGTGGTGGAGCTGGTGGCATACCGGCTGATCCACCTGCCATTATTCCGGTGCTCGTCGAACTGCTTGGCACTGTGCTGCTTGTCACCGAGACTGCTGAAATAAATTCGTCGATTAGTTAATTACCACGTTCGTTTTAATTACCCAATTATTTCAAATATGTCGACATTTTTTTTCATTCTTTTTCAACGATGTTTTTTTTTTGTTTTTCAGGGAATAATGGCGAATCTTTGAGAAGAGACGTTCGGTGGATGGATCTTAATTATGCGGACGTTTATTATTTACGATCCACGCCGTAAAAAAGAATTTATATTTATGAAGTCTCGAACGATTTTTGCATTTTTTTTATGGGAGAGAAGAACCTAATGTTAGATTTACGAGTTGGGTCTTGGAGTGCGAATGTATGTTCTTAATTTTTGCATCGATCGTGTTTCCAATTCTCATTCGTAAGCGATTAATCGTTCGCGGATTCTTCGAAAAATTAGTTTTCATAATTTCTCGGACTCTTTACTACGATTTAGACTTTAAAAACAAAATTTTAGGCTCGAAATGGAAAAATGCTTCGATTAAAATTTGAATATTTTAAGACGATTAATCGAGCCACGAGGATATTATTAATTGCTTTCGTGACTCGTTCCTTTTTGTTTTCAAATCAATTTTACACCGTCTAATCGCTCCGTGACATTATCGTCGATATTTAAAATTTATATTCCTTGTTTTCACTCATCGATATGATATCAAGGCAAAATATCAATGACGAATGAGTTAAAAATATCGACGATCGGCATTTGATTTCCGTCGTGTCGGTAACGATCGAGTCGTTGACATTTTTCAACTACAGCGCCACTCGTTAATCAATTAATTTAAAAAATATCAATTAAAACCGACCAAAAGAAGAAAAAAAAACATTTTTCATTCGGACTTTCATCAAAAAATCATTTTCTTCAAGAAAGTAGTCTGATTTAAGATAAATATTTGAAGGAAATAAATGTAAAAATTGTCATTTTACAGATGGAATTCCTTTTAATGTGACGAAATTGAGTGTGATTAAGGGGGAGTATCGCGGTACTTACAATTGTTGCGTGACATTGACGACGATGATGAGCTGTTGGTGTCGTTGCCGCAGCATACCTTGAATACGACCTTCATGTTGTGGGTGGTGCATCGTCCACCGATGCGCCTGTGGAGATCGTCCTTGGACGATGTGCTTATGAAGAAATAATCGTGGCCTGGAAGAAACTCGAGGCCTCCAGGCTGCGGTGTGAAAGGCCTGAACGTTATCGTGAAGTACATCGTCTTGTACGGTTTGTCGCATACCGCTATTACACGAGGACTCGCGTTCGTTATCCGACACGTCTCGTACTCCTCTTTCGACACCTGTTGATTAACGCCAACAGCACGTGTTATCAATATTTTCTTCCTTTCCTCGAACAAAATTTATTCCATCCTGTTATTTCGTTTCATTTGTACAGTTTTTTTCTTCTTTTTAATACGATTACGTTATTTCCCACATTTAAGTCGCATTCGTTTAGTTTTTGTGTATTGTTTTCATTGGCGGTGTATTGTTTTTCAAAATATTCGAACCAAAGTTCTTACAGCGTTACGAAAATTGACTTTCTTGAGAATTTCATTGTTTAAAGTATTTTTGCACAGTGTTGATGTTTTTTGTTTTCTTTTGCAATATGTGACACCAAAAAAACGTTCGTTGATGCAATTTTAGTTTATCGAGGCTCGACATTTCGCGTTCGAGAGTCGCGTGCTTGGGAGTTCTTGTATTTTGTTGGTTTAAATCGGACAATTTCTATTTGACTCGAAATATGAATTATCGCTATTGAACAAAAATATCTCAAAACGTGTCTAGAAAAATTGCAAATATCTAATTCTCGAATCTGGGTTTTTCCCCAAATATTTCCTTACATTTCTCAGATTGACTAGAACGATTATTCATTAATATTAAAACTTTATTAAATAGAAATTTAATATCTTAGTTTATTTCCTCGAAATTTCTCGAATTATCGAAAATTTCGATCATCGAATAGGAAACAAGAAAAAAAAATCTAGAAAACACGAAAGCATTCTCAAACTTACATTATAGATGATGTACTTCTCAGCCTCGTCGTCGTATCTTCCCGGAAGATAAACGGGACATATTATGTTGACCTGATCGTATTCGAACGCCGCGTTGTTTTTGTTCACGTCTATTATGTGATCCGTATTGTCTATTCGAAATCTGAAACAGAGCGAAAAACGCATTTACCCCATTAATACAGATCGAATTATGTTAATTTCCTACTACCGTTAAAAAAGCCTTTCAAAATTTGAAACTAAAAAAAAAACGAGAAATTAAAAACGCACGAGCGACGCATCGCCTCCAGGAGCAATCTCGTGTCTCGAGTTCCGACAATTGGAAAAAAATCATGGCTTCCCATAAAAGAGATCACGCTGCATAGACTCGTGGCAAGCAAGGTGGGCAAGGAGAGAGAGAGAGAGAGGGAGAGAGAAAGAGAGCGAACGACGAGAGGGAGGGTACGTAGAATCGTTTCGTATACGTATTGCGCGAAGGTGCGGAGGCGTCGAGGTTCTCGAAAGAAGAGTTAAAAAAAAGAAGTAAAAAAAAAGAAAAGATACAAAAAAGACAAGAAGAACGAAAAAAGAAATTGTGGGGAGAGAAGCGAGCGAAGGCGTCGGTGGAGAACGTGCACCGCGGTGGGAAGAGGGCTCTTTCCCTCTCTTTCTCTCCCTTTCGCTATCCTTCGTATAGGCATAACCGGTTCTGCCCTTATACGGCAGATATACATATATATCTCCTCCAACCCCAAACTCCCTTTTCTCATCTCTCGTGCGTCTCCCTCTCTATCCGGGGGCTCTTTTCTCGACCATTCGTTCCTCCATATAATATATATACTACGCCCGTACGCCCATATATATACGCACACACACGCGCGTATATATATATATATTAAATTATAGTTTACCTATATGTATATCCATATAGCTAGATAGAGGGAGTCTAGACAGAAGTCGTGCAAGACGAGAGACGAAGTAACTGGCGCTGCCAGCACCCGCACCGAAAGTTTCATATATATTTTATTCTTTTTTTCTTTCTAAAATCACCATAATACACAATAAAAGAAACAAAAATCTTCCATTTCGCACATAGAAAGATTCCACGCGGTACTTTTGTGTAAGAAATTGCGTTCTTATGGGTATTCCGTCGCTCGTGAGGGTATGTGTCGTATATACGCGGTATCGTTTGGTTTATATATATAAATATTGTATATTATATCATAATAATAATATTATGTATAATAATAATGTAATATAATAATATAATATAATAATATAATATAATAATATAATAATATAATATAATATAATAATATAATATAATATAATAATATAATATAATATAATATAATATAATAATATAATATTTTAATATTATAATATAATATAATAATATAATATAATATTATAATATAATAATATAATATTTTAATATTATAATATAATAATATAATAATATCATATAATATTATATAATATTGTAATATTATAATATAATAATATCATATAATATTATATAATATTGTAATATTATAATATAATAATATCATATAATATTATATAATATTGTAATATTATAATATAATAATATCATATAATATTATATAATATTGTAATATAATAATATAATAATATCATATAATATTATAATATAATAATATAAAAGAATAATAATAATATTATAAAATAATTTTTTATATATATAAGTATATAAAAGTATGAAATGTATATATGTATATAGCAGACGTCACGAGAACGCGCTGGTTTCGACGTTTCGTAGTATTAACGTACGATCTCGTAAGTGGGCGTGTAAAGGCTCGAAAATTGGATGGTAGGCAGGCCTCGAGCAAATTAACGTTTGGCGATAATATCCGTTCTTAGGATACTCCGTGTGTTGAGAGGGTGGGGGAAAGGTGGAGAGAGAGAGAGACGGAGGCAGAATGTACGGGGACGAACGAACGGTCGAAAATCTCTTCGACGCGAGGCCCGGGTTCTGGTGTGTGCTCGATCGTATTATCGTACCCCGAGTGTATATCGAGGAACCCGCGAACGCCCGGCTCTTGCGAACCAAAAAAATCCACCCCCGGCTGTATACACGACTTTTTTTTTCCAACAAACGCGTTCTCCATGAGAATTCATCACTCGTATTATTACACATCGCTGAACAAATATATATATATGTATGTTCATACGCGGTGGGAAACAAAAAAACATTAATTTTATAAATTTTTTGGATACGAAAGTAGTAAAAGTGTCGCGATAACTGAAATTTATAATTATTGTACATCGTTGGAAAAATTGTTAGAAAAAATGTCTATTGTCAGTTCATCGTTTATTATAATTAGTTAATAATTTTGTTTCTCAATGTGACAAGTAGTAAGACTTGCGCAACAGCACGAATGTCGTAGTGTGATAAATTATTAGAAAAATAAAACTCTCGTTAAAATTTCATTCGTAAAAAAAAGATATAATTAACGCGCAGAAGTTAACAATAAAATGGTTAATACTTAAAAAAAATGGGATTACAAAATAGAATCGTGATCGATGAAATTGATCATACCGGATGGAAGATTATCGTTTTTTTCGGTTTTCTAAGCGACGACGGGGCAAGAAGAGGTTTCGCGCGATATCAATCGATTTCAAACGAACGCGTTCGACGTCATTCCCGCCGTCATCGTCGTCGTCGTCGTCGTTGAGGAGAGAACTGATTAAAAAGCTTAATCGAAATATGAAAAAGGTGGGCGTGTTTGGACGCCGGCGACACCCACCGGAGCCGATGGGGTAGCGGAGAGAGACCCCTCACCCTCTTGCTCTCCCTCTCCCTTGCCTTCAAAAAGTGTTTCTGGGCATGGACCATCTCCACGTTGGATCATTATTGAATCGGACGGAGAGAGAGAGAGAGAAAGAGAGAGAGGGAGAAAGTGAGTGGAGAGCCCCGGGTACATAGTACGGAGAAAGGGGAATGAGAGAGAACCGACGAAATAACGTTTTCATAATCGAGTCTCGGATAAATCGGTCCTAACTACATTCCCGCCAAAATACAAAATCTCTTTCCTTCCCCTTCGCAACGATCTTCCGAAAGAAAAATTATAACAAACATTTCTGCTCGATTAATCGTTTCCGATAACGAATTCGAGTTCGAGAACAAGCATAAAATAAGAGAAACAAATGTTTGTCGATATTATTACTACAACACCGATCGACGCGAAAGAAATTTCAATTAAAATTTACAATTATATTTCGCTCCAATTATGCCTCGGTGTTTCGTATTACGGGAGAACACAGAGTGTCTGCAATAAAACACTCGAGTCGGAGCATGAGAACAACGACAAAAAAAAAGTGCAAAATCGCGAAAGTGAGATATACACTGTACAAAGAGAGTTCTCCCTCCTCCCATCCATCTCTCTCTTTCTGCCTACGTATATAATAATAACAATGATAATAATAAAACAGTGATATACAAAATGCCAGACACAGGTAGAAACACAACCCTGCGGATTGCTACCGGTGTCTATATATAGAGAGCGTACTGCACAAGAGAGAACAGGGAAAGAGAGATGGATAGAGTAAAGTGGCGAAGATAGACCAAGGAAGAGAGGGAGAGAGAGACGAAGATAGAGATAGATAGAACAGGCCCATAAAGAGAGCATCCTCTTGAGTATGTACACACACCAGACGCTGTAGATGGAGGGCAAAACGTGGGTGAAGAAAATACGAGCGAACATGGAAGAGCAAAAGAGCTCCAAGAGCGTATATATACATATAAATATATATATATATGTATATGTACAAGTATAGAGAAATGCAACGCGTTGGCTCTGCCACAGGATGAGTGGAAGAAAATGTGGTAGATCCCGATGGAAGAGTAACGAAGAACGTTGTTGGACTGTTCGGGAAAGGGTGGTCGAGGGAAGGAAGAGGAGGGAGGTACGACGTGCAGTGAAATAGTCCGGCTCTGAGTTAACGTACAAGAGTGTATACACAGAAGGGAGAGGAGAATGCGACAGACATAAAGAGCAGAAAGGAGAGAAGAAATAAGAGATAAAGGGAGAGAGAGAGAGAGAAAGAGGTGGAGAGGGTGAGGGATGGAGAAAGAAGGGGGGAGAATAGGCAGACGAGAAGTTAGTAGGGTGTGTATATGGAGTGTTGTATGCAGGATGCAGCTACTCTGGAGCAAGGCGAAAAAGGAGAGATAGAGAGGAAGAGAGGGAGGGAGGGGAGAGAAAATACATCAGAGTCTGTTGTAGGATGCATACTCACTGGATGTATTCTGGCAGGAATATCAAAGACGAGAGTCGGACTACGAAAGCCTTCTCTCTTTCTCTCTTTCGTTCTTTCTCTCGGGGCGTCAAAGAGGAGAGAGCAGATGAAGCGCGAGAGCAAAAAGAGTCCGGAGAAACCGGCATTTGCCCGTTAGAGAGTTTTGGTTAAGGGAGGAAGAGAGAGAGAGAGAGGGAGAATTGAGCTTGATGCTTCTTCGTTCTCTAGCCAACAGTCACAATTCCTCAACATTGCCATCCACTTCTGACTCTCGGTACAGTGCCTATTGTCTTTAGTTTTTTGCTCTTTCTCTTTGCCGGCCTGCAACTGTCTCTTTGTGTTTTTTTTTTCTCCAAGTGTGGTAAATATTTAAGTTCGCGGTTCGTAACGAAAGAATTGTCCGGGAATGGAGAATAATTGAAGAATCATGTGTGATGTTTTCGTTTTTTGTTTCAGGCGCAAATGGAAATAAATTAGCAAATGTCACGTGATTGGATTGAAAGTAGTTCGTTTAGTTGACGAATCTTTCGATACGCGAGCGTCTTTTGTCACGGATCGGAAAAAGTAAGTACCTGTGATTTTTCAAGATTGTTTTTTTGAGCTTGTTCTCGTATCGTGACGTGATCCTTAGTTCCAGGAAAATAATTTGAAGCTGCAATATGTCACGGAAGTTTTGAATATTTGTGAAATCTTTGGAAATAAAGATTTCTTTTTTAATGATTGAAAAAAAATAATGATAATAGTAGCTGGATAAATTTTAAGGAAATAATCGATTAAACAAACGTCGTATTTTTCTCTGGCATCGTTTCGTTACTTCCAATTATCGTCCTATCTCTCATATCTACGAACAAATTTTCAGTCGGCATTTCGCATCCATCTTCAATCGAAGTAGGCTCGGGCCGAAGAACATTATTTTTCTGCTTATAATCTCTCCAACCATAAATTGCATAAAAAAAGAAAGTCATAGTACAGCCGTTAATAACGGACATGGACACTTAAAGTCAGAAATCGTTTTCTCTCAATTTCGATCTATGTTACGACGTAGCGGGGCCCTTGCGTTCGAACTTTGCACCTGCTCGCCTTCGGGCTTTTGTACAAAAAAAAAAGACGACGAAACAAAAAACGATAAAAAAATGTCGAAAAAAGAAAAAAAAAGTGTAAGCCGCGTGATACGTATACAGCGTGTATGTAGGTACGTTTGCAGATTTCCGATATCGACGTCGACGTGATTGGTTCCTTCGGGCCAAGAGAGGGAGCTTCTCTTCCTCTCATACCTTCGCCGAAGGTTCTCGTATCGCGCTCCCTCCGTCCCGAAATTGAACGTTATATAGCAACGGAGAAAGAGAAAGAAGAAGAAGAGAGAGAGAGAAAGAGAGTTACAGAACGAAAGCGAAAGATAAAGAGAGAGAGAGAGAGGGCGAGAAGGACGGGGGAAAGAAAGAGTGCATACATGAACCTGTGGTTGCATCCCGAATGAAATCTCACGAGCGATCTTTTACTGGCTTATATGCACTGGTCGCGGTCAGTCGAATACGAGAGCGGGAGTGGGGGGGAGGGGGCTAGATTCCAGAAAATAATAATAATAATGATAATAATGATAAAAATGACAAAAATAATAATAATGACTAATAATGGATAATAATAAAAATCATAATAGTAATAATAATAAAAAAAATAATAATAATAATAATAATAATAATAATAATAATAATAATAATAAGGAAAAGATCGGTAATCTCGTAAATTATTCATTTAATTTTCATTTCGATCTCCATTTAGATTTCTTTTTTCATCCCTTCGATATTTTCATAGTTTTCCCGCGCCATCACGAGAGACACAGAGAGAGAGAGTTTTATTATTAGTTTTTAACTTCAAATATTTATGCCCGCGACTCGTTCCGGTGATGGTTTGAACGACACGCTTATAAACGGAGGCCATTTAATTTGGAGCTTTTACCATTCTGGTTCGGTAGCTTCGATGGCGATAGAGAAAAAGCCCTGCTTTTCCCCCTCGGTTTCTCTCTCTCTCTCTCTCTTTCTCTTTCTCGCTTACCGAAGATATATAACCAGAGTCGTATTTTCGGATCGCGCATACGATAGAGTGACGTCGCGACACGAAGCAGAACTGTCACAGCGCGAGGCGCAACGAACGGTAAAAGCAGGAGGGGAGAAAGGGAGCGATGAGGAGAGGCGGGATTTTGTGTTTTATTTTTTTTTTCTTCTTGCTTTTTTTTTAACTACTGGATATATATTATGGATCCGATGGTCGTCGAATGTAAACAGGAGCGTTAAAGTTCGTGACCCAAAAGCCGCTGGCACGACTCAGTCATTCGGCGAGGAAATCGACGCGGGGAGAGCTCAAAAGATCACGAGCTTCGAGTCGTTCGGGTCTCGAGAAATATCAATATTATACTTTTTTTTGTCGTTCCTCTGTTTTTTTCTCATTTTTTTTTGTTTCTCATCGTCGTACGTCAACGAGCGACAAGAATTTTAATCGCCTGGAATTTTCGGTATGTTCAGTCGAGCGAAGCGAACACACGATATGTCGACATTTTCATTGATTTCGAATTAAAAATCGCGACTAATTAATATTATTTCAAGCTTTAGAGATTCTCGTTTTTTTCTTTTTATTATTTACTTCGTGAAATATAAAAACCATGCGGAATGTTAGAATTTAATGATAATTTCGGTTTAAATACTTGAAAAGAAAAGATAAACGAAGTAAGAAAAACAACTCAATCCTTTTTCAAACGTCTCTACGAGGCTTCGTTCACGGCGGCGCGTTCTCTCTCGCGGTACTTTCGAATTCGAGGCAAAATTCCTTGATCTCTCTCTCTCTGTCTCTCTCCCTCTGTTCCTCGTAGACTCGTGACAGCGACGCGAAAGGAGGAGAGCGAGAAAAACGACTCTGAGGTCAGAATGGCGTAACCACAGTCGATTTTTCAAGTTACCCGGGGTAAAAATCGTGCGCAGCGGTTTATATACGCGTGTACGGTAATAGCGAGATCTCGCGGTAATGGCGTATAGAAAGGATACGAGACAGTGGCAAACGCCACTGGTAGATCGAGGAGGGATCCTGGGGAGAGGGAAGGGAAGTAGCGAGTTATATTTTTTGATATCATTAGTCTTCGACCTTCTCTCGCTCTCGCTCGCTCTCTCGCTTTCTTTCTCATCCGTCTATAAATATAGGTACACCATTATAATACAGTACATGACTGAAGATTGAAACGTTTTTCGATCACTCGTGACTTACATACATCTTCGTGGCACTTTATCCATCACTATCTGTCCGCGTCCTATCGCGCCGCGCGTCGATTCCTGTATCGTTTACGATTTATAATAAATCGGCATGTACGCGCCCGCGTGGGTGATCGATAGACGCTCGAGTATTCGCGAGTTTTCACTTCGAGACGTTCTTGTATAAGCAAGGACGAATAAAAATTACTCCACGTATAAATATCTCACGAGGGTTTCTCTAAATTTGAATTAGTGAAAAATTGAATGATTCAATTAGTAAATGCATGTTCTACTGGTGAAATAGCGATAAACGTACCGTTTTACTGATAGAATATTAAAAAAATAGTAAATTAGGCTTATTAAAGCAAATTAGTTATACGATTGAGTATTATTTAGTCGAGACAGTTTACTAATTCATTAGTGACATTACATGATCGCTAATCAATTAGTACAGGACTCAGCGATCGACCAATCACAGGCGTCAGCTCCCGACCCGATACTTCCTTTGTTCTGCCATTTTGTGATGTCGGAGTCGTCATTTTCTCGTGTCAGTGAGTTCATGCGCAGTGCGAAACGGCGAATCTTATTTTATAAAAGTTTTAAGGGGAAAAGCAAAAAGTGTGATGAACGTTTGGTTTTCTTGTCGGTACGTATGAGATTATTACATATTATTCACGCGAAGAATTACAATCGGCTGTTACATGAACGTATCAGCTGTGCTGACTACTAATTGTGTAGTCAAATGTTACTAATTTTTATAGTGATCATTTTTGACTAATCGAATTAGTGATTTTTCACTAATCATTAGTGACTCATTTTTCGCTAAATGAATTAGTAAAATATGACGAAAATTTAGTGAAATTTCACTGATTCGGATTTAGAGAGGATTAAGGACGATTAAGGAAATCAATTCGGTTTGTTCTATGATTAAAATTCTAGGGAGAAAGAGAGGAAAATAAATCGGAGAAACGATAGAAACAAAATGTACAGTTCGATTAATCGAACGAACAATTAATTATTCGGTTAAACGTACACGATAATAAATAGTAAACGAATGCGACGATAAAAAAAAAACACGTTCTCGATGCGATTGGAAGAAGTCTCGAAAAAATCGTTCGCCCCGACTTCAAACGAGTTTTCTTCTCCCATGCGAGGAAAAAAATGAGATAATAATAAGAAGGAGAAGAAGAAAAAGAAGAAAAGAAAAAAACGTGAAAAGAAAACAGATAACAAAATAAAAAGAACTAAACTGAGAGAAGAGGGGAAAAAAAGATCTTGCTCTCTCGCAGATGCCGAAAAAAATGAGCAGTCGGAAGAGCGAGGGACGACTTTTGCGGGATTTTTGCATCACAAAACGATGCCCCGAGATTCTTCTCGTCGGCGAAATTGCGTACGCGCGCGTGGGTTATAGCGGGAGAATGAGAGAGAGAGAGAGAAAACGAGCGAGCAGCAGTCTGAGAGAATGCGTCAGCCTGGGTTATAGGGATGCAGCGCACACACAATCTATATATATATATATATATATACATATACATGTATATATGTATATATATAACCGCCGAGATCGGACGAGATCAGAGAGTCCGTTGAAAGAAATAGTTTGCTCCGAAACGGCAAAATGGAGAAGTGGGAGGATTGCCGAAATGAGAAAGAGAGAAGGAGGATGGGGGGTGAGAAGGAGGAAGAAGACGAAGAAGACGAGAGAGAGAGAGAGAGAGAGAGAGAGAGAGAGAGAGAGTACATAACGGAGGCGAATGAGTGTGTAAAGAGAAACTTCAGTGCCGTCTCGTTCGCTAATTTATCAGCTGCTATGGCGCGAGCTACGCGAGTCTCCCGTATATAGCCAACTAAACACATGCACACGGACACATTGAAAGTACTATAAGCATTACTTTGCCTCAAGACGTTGAGAAAGTGACTGTGTGTCAGAGGGAGAAAGAGAGAGAGAGAGAGCAAGAGAGAGAGAGAGAGAGAGAGAGAGAGAGAGAGAGAAAACGCAACGCGCGAATGGAACGGACGGACGGGCGGGACTCCTCAAAGGCGCGAGCGGTTTGCACACAAACGCGTGCGCACACAGAGAGACGGAACACAGAGAGCAGGCTCTCGGTTGTTTCTTCGCCCCTTTGAATTTCGGCGAGCAGGTGATATTGTGAGTGAAGGCGTTTTCACGAACGTGTCGGGCTCTCAATTCCTTTTTTCTTTTTTTTTTGTGTGTGTGTCTCTCTCTCTCTCTCTCTCTCGCTCTTTCTCTCTTTCTCCATGTTTCTATAGCGACTCGGGAGCTTTCACGGTGTCTCTATTACGTCAAGTACGCATTGCAATAAAAACCCAACCGTTCTTCGGGTCCTCGAGAGATACGCTTTTACGAACGGCCGCACGGATAACGAGGTTGAAAAATGGTTCAACCCCTTTCAACCCTATTAGGAGATAATTCGAGGTAAAAAAAGAAAAAAATGAGAGAGAAAAAAGGAAAGAAAAAACCTCGTCGTAATTCGAGAAGAGAAAAAAGTAACTTACGGTAAAAATTGTCACGAGTATTTTATTTTCGCGGGTCATTCGGTCGTGAGAAATTGTATGGACCGCGGGGAACGATTTACGATGAGCGCGGAGGCTAATTTTATCTTTAAATAAAAGCATCGATATTCGCGTCAATCGAGATCGAGCGTTTGATTGTAATGACTTATGAATTTAAAAGGAGAAGGACGAAGAGAAAACGAAAAGGCTAGAAAGCGCCGATGCGATTCGGAGATGTTTGATAAGATCGGGATATCATTCCCGCACGTTTTCTTCTCGCGCTCTCGTGTTCCCATCGTACGATGAATCTCTCTCTCTCGCTCTCTCTCTCTCTCTCTCTCCCTCTTAGCCGGGTTCTCTTGCATTGATACGTTTCTGTCGCAACAGCGACGCGAGATATTGGAAGATAGAGTTCGCACAGACTTTGTCTCCTTGGCAAGAACCAGAGAGAGAGAGACAGAGAAAAAAGGTAAGAAGGATTGAGGGGGTCAGGTCCCCGTTCTCGAGGGTCACAGATCCTCGGGGCACCCATCCTCCCTCATCCTTTGATATCCCAAGATAGCTGCGGCATTGTTTATGGACGTACTGTCGTGCTCGAGCATCTATATACACTCTTACACAAACACACACACACTCTCATATATCTATATATGTGTCGACATCTGAACAGTTTGAGTATCACGGTATTATTATACCAGTTGTACGTACACAATGTACTTACAACGGAGAATGTCTCCTACAGCTCTCCGACGTTGGTTACTGTAATACGTGCATCTTTATGTATATATATATATATATAGCTATGCATCGAGAGGGTTCTGTGGTACAGGACAGTTCGGGGTCACTTCCTCGTGCCGTGACGTTTCACACCAGCAGCGTGACAACCGAGATTCTTGCGAGATTCAGTCACGGATTCGCGTGACCGCGAGTTCCCAAGCTATAGAGAAAAGAGATAGAACCAAGCGGAGAGAGAGAAAGAGAGAGAGAGAGAGTGAGTGGGAATGAAAGGTAGAGAAAGAGAGAGAAAGGACATTTTTCTCGTTCCTAGATCTTCGTATTACATCCTCTCGGTACAGAACCGCGATACTATGATCGGCCTCCTAGAAAGACCCGTCGGGAACCTCGTAACCACCGCACGAGACATCCTCTGGCTCGTCTCGAAGAGAAACAACGAAAGAGACAGAGAGAGGATAAACTAAAAAAAAAAAGATCGCAAACGACCGTTCTATCTGAACTTACTAGAAGAATATGAATCTTCGTCCCAAGAAGCGAGACCCGCGGGCCGTTAATGCTCTTCAAGAATAAACGGGACCGCGCTCGGATTTCACTTCGAGAAATGGCTCCATGCACGGTACTCCCCCTATTCATATACGTATATATATAGATACGCGATGCATAGAAGAGGAGTGTGGAAGCATCAGGAAGCGAATGGGTCTAGCAATCCCGCGGTGAATATGGCCTGTCGCGCGAAATGATTCAGTGAACACGTTTTTCGTGCGAGGAATTGTACTTTTTTCCTTTCTTTTTTCGTAGACATACCGTAACAAGTCGTTTATGGGTCGTTGTATACAAAAGTATAACGCACGTATCGATGTATAAGAAAAAGGTTTCGTTCGCGAAAGGTCGCGAGGGAACCGGCCGAGGCGAATTTTTCTTTGCTGAGTCGGAGAATTTTGTATATCGTTTTTTTTTTTTTTTTTTTCGTGTAAAATTTATTATCCTGACGACGCACTTTGCGTTTATTTGCCGTGCCAAAAGTGGTACGTCCAGTGCCAAGGAGTTTCGAGGGAGAAGAAAATATGTACGTCGTTGAAATGTTTGTACTTAGTCGAAGATGGAGCGAGGGGGTAGTCGAGAAGGAATCAACATGGGGGATGAAAATCTTGGGTCGGGACCTCTCGTCTTGTCCAGCTCTCTCGTAAAAGTCCTTGAGTTGAACGGTTCAATAGAACGAACCTTTGGAGAATATTATTCAGGTACTGACAAACTATAAGCTTCGAGGACCTTGGCGTAAATCCGACCCAAGTTCTTCATCCCTCTCTCTCTCTCTCTCTCTTTCTGTCTCTGTTCTTACCTAAGATCCTAGACAAATGGATAACGGTGCAGGATAGTTCACGAGAAGATCCCGAGGCATCCCTTGCGTGCTTTGTCCTCGCCTCGAGTGCTCGATTCTCTTCCAAGAGTCTCACTCGTACACATACACATACTTTAGGTCTATAAGGGCTGAACCAGAGAAAGAGAGAGAAGGGACGGAATTCTCTTCGCTCGGTAGAGGTAGCAAAAGTTCCGATATAGGCACGTAACGTAGTTAATACCTGGAATGAAGTCCAGAGGAGGAGAGAGAGAGAGAGAGAAAGAGAGAGAACATTTTCGAAGGGATACACGCCCATATCGACCCCATTGAGGATACATTTTTGGGTCTAGGACCCCTCAAGCTGCTCTCCCAAAAATACCTGGAAGGAAGAATCATCGACTCTCTTTCTCTCCATCCTCCCTCTCGAATCTATGAGTTCTACTCAACGCCCCCTCGTCCCTAAAAAGAAAAAAAAAAGAAGAAGAAGAAGAAAACAAATGTTGGCGATCTTTTCTGCCTTCCATCGTTTCTATTACCCGTTTCGATCCCTTGCGCTCCCTCTCTCTCTCTCTCTCTACTCCGTTTCTTTCTTCGTTTCCACGATCGTTTCTCCACTTTTATCTCCGTACGTCCCGCGGACGGCCTCGCAAATAGCGAGCTTGATTATAGTCGTTCGAAGGCGAGAGAGTTGGGTCCGAGAGGTGTGACGGCTACGAGGATAGGGACGAGGAAGAGAAGGAAGGAGGCGAATAGGGCCAGTGGGGTTAAGAGGAAGAAAGAAGAAGAGAAAAAAAACGGAAACATTACAAATGAAATATCGTCACGGTCGCCATGGACGGTGGTGTAGGTGCGTGAATCACGGGACAATCCGCGGCGTTCTGGTTCGTTGCCGATTCGGTCGCACAATCGGCAAACCACTTCGGTGGAGCGCTTTGCGAGCGCGCGCACACACACCCGCACCGGCAGGTACGACCAAACGAAACGAAACGAGAAATAAACAGGAGAGAAGAAAGAGGGTAGACTTTTCCTCTCTCTCTCTCTCTCTCTCTCTCGAGATCGAGAGCAAATAAAAAGGATCGGTGGAGGCATTCTTGTTCATTCTTTTTTTTTACCCCTGTACAAAATTGACAACTACTTTTCTCGAGCGGAATTTCATTTAGTTTCTTGCGACACTCGGGATTATACCGACTCTCAGTTTCGCCGGGTGGATTTACGAGTTCCGCTCTTCGGATCGAAAGAAAAACGAACAAGAACGGACGGGATCGGTAACGGGAATAGCGTAGTTATCGATCCGTTTCATATTTGACTTTTCCGCTTTTTTGTATTTTCGAATGATATTAATCTTGTATTTTTTTTCGATCTTAGGGGAGACAATTTTGAGAGGAGCGTTATTTACTTGGAGGTTCTTGGAGGATTGGACTGTTCTGGTAGGAGAGAACGTGGAATTCGTCGATGGTAAACGCGTTCGCGACTCGGGGTCACAAGAATGAGGGTTCGCGCGTTTGAAACTGGCTGGAGCCTCTGACGGAGACGCGTTAATCTTTCGCCGGGCCAACTCGCAAACTTCTATCTTATATACTCGTGTATATACATATACACACACGTATCTACTAATACAGATTGAGTTCAAAAGAAATCGCGACTACCTTTGAAAAATCCTCGCGTTGAAGCTCTCCGTTTCGTCTCCCTCCTATATTTCTTCTCACTCGTTTCTTTTCTTTTTCTTCCTCATCTTTCTCTTTAGAATTGGTAGTCCGACTCTTTCTCTCTTTCTCGCACATACATAGACACACACATACTCGTATATTTTCTCGTTCTCTCCCTGCGGCTCTAACCGACTTGTAGAGAGAGAGAGAGAGAGAGAGAGAGAGAGAGAGAGAGAGAGAGAGAGAGAGGGAGGGCTTCCTCTACGGTTACACAGGGTGTCTCTCCCTACGTCTCTCTCGCTCTCCCTCTATCTCTTACTTTATCTCATTCTATTCGGTTTGCTCGAAAGCATATATTTTTCGTTTCACAGTCCGCGGGCGGCGTTGAATGCTCAGCCTCCATTCAAAGACATAGGGTGCATCTTCTCTTCTGGCGTTTTCTCTCACTCGCCGACGCCTATATACACACAAATACAGACATATATACACATATATGTGTGAATATGTGTATATTTAGGGATTGCAGCTCTGCCAGGTATAAATTTTGGCGTCGGCTTTAAAAGCGACCTCGAGTACGCGCGCGCGTGTGTGTGTGTGTGTACGTATGCCAGAAGAGAAATATAAAACGAAAGGCAGAAAGAGAGAAAGAGAGATGAAGGAAAACGTAGGGAAAGGTCTCATGGTAATCGATTACCTCCCCCGTATCCTCAGAAACCCTATGGCCCTCCCCCATCGACGGACGCCCATCTTGCGGTCCTGAAGAGATCGAACCTCGATAGCAAACGTCCAGTCTTGCTATATATAGATATATATATGTCTGTGTGTTTGTGCGTGTATCGAATTGTACGTGTTGTACACGTGTATAGGACAGGACCGCAGTTTTTCAGACGCCTTTGTCTATCCCAGCCTCCATGCCCTTTCTATCTTTCTCTCTGTCTCTCCCTTGCACTCTGCAACTGGTGGTAAAATTCCATGAACTTTCGCATTCTATGAAACTCACGCATGCCCGAATGTCTCGAATTTCGACGAGTTTTGGGTGGCTGATGAATAATACCATGCATTTTTTCCCACCCGTTCCAAGATTTCCGTTTTCTTATCACGAGTCTATAATTAGGGGAGGTCGATGTAGTTAACGATGATAAGAATTTTGTTTCGTTATCTCGCTAATACGTCGAGATATCTCGAAGATAACAGGACCGCGAGTGGCTGGATGGTCCCTCGGCAAATAGCTGAGAAGCGTTTCGTGATGGCTGGATGAGAAGGGACTAAAAAAATTGTGGTTTTATGCTGACGACCCTCAAATATTGAAAAAGGTTCGTGGGCAGAGAGACGCTTCCGAGAAAATATGGACAGACTTTGGCGAACCGATAAGTCCAATGTGGAGTAGAGAGATGGCGAGTGTATTTACTCTATAGATATATATATATATATATGTAGCGTTACCGACTGAAACTGCCATATGCGGCACCGTAAACTCTATACTCGTGAGTCTCTTTACTCGTACGATTACCGAGAAATGATATCCTTATCACTGTAGAGCGAGAGAGTGAGAGGGAGAGTGGCAAACAGCGCAGGTATAGATTACACCTCTCGTTCGCTCGAGAGATGATGATATCCTTCGAGGAACAAGACGAACGATGAATAAACCGCGCAGAAGCGACGAGAACGATAGGAGCTAAAAGGAGAGGAAGAGAGGGGCACGAAAACGAGGCCAACGGATATAATTTAAACCAGAAGACTAGAAATAAAAAGAAGAAAAAAAAAATTATGGAAAATAATTACGAGGAAAGGAAACAAAGAGAATTGAATTGATGACATTTAATGCGAGTTTCGAATTTCTATTTTATTTATATATTTATTTTTCACGATAATAATTCATAATTGTTTTGACACGAACGAATTGCTTAAATTCGTTATAAAAGCATGTTGAACGAGCTATTAACAAAACAGCAAAAAAAAAGCACAATCTTTCTCCCCTGAGAACGATCAATCTTGAATTTTCTTCTCCCGGAGCGAGGAACGTGTGTAGGGAGGTAGAAGGATGGTTGATGTTTATATATTTTTCTACACGCATTAACGCCTAAAAATCAAAAGCTCCGCGACCTTCCACGAACCTCGACGAGGGTGTTTAAAGCCATTTTAGCGTTCAATTCTGACCGTCCCGCGGTGAGTTCCTCCGCGAGATAACGACGAGAGAAAGGGAGAGGGAGAGCGTACCTATACACCATGGAGAAGATGGATGAAGGAAGGCCGAAAAAAAGCGAGCGAGGCTTTCAAATAGGTACGGAAATACAACGGGAGAAACGCTTAGACACGAGTGCGCGGGTGAAATCACAACATAACTCAGGCATAGTTCGACTCGGGGTGGTGCAGCTGCTTCTTTATTTTTTTCCCCTCTTTCGTCTCCTCTCGTTTTTTCTTCTTCTTCTCCTTCGACTTTTCTTTCTCTTGGCCCAGCGGGCTGAGCATCTGCCCTTTACTTCTCCGCACTCTAATATTGCTCCGTGAGTGCCGCGCTGGACCGTGCGTCCCAGCATCCACCTCATCATCCCTCGTTCTTTTTTTCTACTCTTTTCTCTCTCTCCCCCCTACTCCTCCCCTACTCCCTCTCGCAACGCCGCTACATAGCTCGTGGTCATCCTCCGACGAGCCTCGTTTGGCCCGAGACACTCTACGAGGCGTTACGCCGCACATTTTCCAAGAGTATTATAATCCTTTTGCCCCGAGAGTTTTCTACTCTCTCCACTCTCATACCCCTCCTCGTTCCCAGATCTCTTCTCTCTTATACTCTCTCGCGCTCTTCGAGAATATATCGAACGGAGAAGCCGCGTTTACGGAGCAACGGAGAATCTCACAGAGAGAACCATGGGCCCCCTTCGGGTCGTCGTTTCACCTGGGTCGAATCGATTTCAGGCTCCACTTTTATCCCAGAGACTCGGAGATGCATGGGCGTGAGGGGCTGGAGGAGCGGCGGGGAGAGAGGAAACCTCTCTCGGAAGGAATATCTCGGGTCATTAGCGGCCCTTGACGTATAACCAACCATTTTCAGACACAAGAGGAGCCTGGAGTTTAGATAATATGAATACTACATTTATATATATATACAGGGTGAATTTCATAAAGTGTAACAGGCTTCATTCTAAGGTAGAGTGGATCATTACAAACAAATCTTGTAAATATATATTAGGGATATTTTGAATAGTTTACGAGATATAAATCTTTAAAGTTGCTCCAATAAGAGCGCGGTGAGAAGCATTGGAGCCGCCCACTCCCGCCCTAGCCGTAAAGATAGCACAGTGTAGGGCGTTATATTTGTGATTGCAAAATTCAGAGCAGTCAATTTTATTTATTAGGTATATTATTACGCAGTCATTTTTATTTCTCGGGCATTGGCTGCTAGGGCGGGAAGTGGGCGGCTCCAACGCTTCTCGACGTGCTTTGATTGGACCAACTTTAAAAATGTATATCTCACAAACTATTAGAAATATCCCTAATGTATATTTGCAACTTTTGTTTGTAATAATCCCATCTATGTTAGAATAAAGCCTGTGACACTTTATAAAATTTACCCTGTATATATATATCGCTTCTCTCATATATATGTGGATCTGTGTAGTCGCGTTGAGGGAGAGAAAGAGGGGGAAGGGAACGAACCCACGGGGTAATATCCTGCGGTGATTCCATCCAGTATTATCCGCGTATCTTCGGGCTTCGATCTATTTAAATCGCTGCAATCTAGCGCGATGAGAGAACATATTCCTCTTTTCATTTTTTCTCTCTCTCTCCCTCTGATTTCTTTCTTTCCTCCTTCCTTCTTCAATAGGAATCATTCGAGTCATCGCGGAATACGAGTCATCGAAAGTAAAACCAGATTACGCGATGATGATGATGCGAGTAAGAATTCTCGTTCTTCTTCCTCGTTGTATCTCTCGATCGATTTAATTCGCGAAAATTGGGCGTTGCGAGGTAACGATGTAAGGTGCTTTTTTTTCTTTTTCATCTTCGTCTCCGCTCCGTTTTTTACGTTCATACTACGATGCGTCCAATCGCTCCGATCTCGAGTTATGAACAAACAGAGAGTTTTTTTTTGTTCTTGTAGTTTTTTTTATCATATACAAATCAACGTGAAACGAGTGAAGAATGGATGGAACGCGGATAAAAAAAGGAATACGCATTGGTCGTAAACATCCCCAAAAAAATTGTTTTCACCAAACGACGAGAAGCATTCGTCTTCGTCAGAATTTTATCATTGAAATGTTCGTGTAATTCCATTTATTCCGATTTAACGATTCAGTAGATCTTTTTGTCGGTTTTTTGTTTGTTTGTTTTGTTACTCTCCATTCGCCGAATATTTATTAAACAGTTTTAACGTTTCGCTTTTTTCTTGTTCTACCCCTAAGTGGAAAAACAGAAATCGTGTAACGCGAACTTTTCAGAGCGTCGAGGTTAGATAAAAGGGAAAAAGGGAAAAAAAAGAACATAGAGGAACTCGGATTTCATGTTTGTTCAGCCTGGTGGCACAGTGAGAGAAGCACGGAGCGAAGAAGAGAGAAGGATTTGTGACATAAAGAAGAAGGAGAAGAAGAAAAAAAATGTGCGAAGAGGGTGAGAATTTTGTCCGTGGTCCTTGGAGGGTGTGCGAGGAGGGTGGAGAGGGTGTTTTTTTATTTTCATTTTTATTTTCGGGTTTCTTTTTTTTCCAAATACCGGACACACGAACGTCCACTATATTCTCGCACCCGCGGTGTTCCAGTGTGCCATTCATCGATCGGCAAACCCTCGAGGGAAGAATCGAGGGAGGAGGAGGTGGGGAAAGGGAGATTTCCATTCAAGAACCGTAACCATAAAACTCTGTCGAGTGCCCTGCGACGACTACGACAATCGAGAGAAAGAGACGAAGAGGAAAGCTGCCGAGGCGTTTGCTGGCCAACGTATAACGAGAGAGAGACAGAGGGAGGGAGATAGAGAAACGCCTTTGGGATGAAAACGCAACGCTTCTCCTTGGAGAGAAGAGCGTGACGCCTGAAGGGATTTTTTCTTCCTCACTCGATCTCTCTCTCTCTCTCTCTCTTTCTCTCTCTCTCTCTTTCGTCTTTTCTGAACTCTTGCGCTCGCGCCAACGTTGAATGCATTCAAAGCTTTTATATATACCTGCACACGCGTTTCTCATTACGACGTATAGAGTGTAAGACCGCGAGATCTTCAAGTGGAAGAGAACCGAAGAATTTCCGGCAAAAGCTCCACGAGACTGAACGTCTCTTATTATTATCTTTTTTTATTCCTACGCTTTTTCCAACTGATCTTTATCCCTGTTATTTTTATTTATTCACTTTTTATGAGAGTGCTTTATACTGAATTACATTATTATTTGTGTTTTGTTTTTGTGCTTGAGTTCCATCGATTCCCGAATTGTTTTAATTAAACCTCGATTATAAAACAAAATGTTACAAACACTGGAAAATCGTAGTTTTATCAAATTTGTTCAAATTTTAATACAATGAATTTAATGAATTTACAATTTTATTTTTTCATGCAACAATTTTATTGGCGTTGAAATTTCCATCAAATAATAATAATAATAATAATTCACGAGAAAGATCCTTGGAAATTTGTAATTATTCAATGCTAACGATTCCTCTAGTGTGACAGAAATGCGTTTTTGAAGAAAAACTAAAAAAAAACAACAAAAACAAAAGCAAACTTTAAGACAAAGCTATTCTTGCATCACAGATTTCGAAATAATAGAATTTTCAATTCAATGCGTCTGTCTCTCAGTCTCTTACTCTTCACGGTTTTGCCACGTTTCTTTTCATCCTGGTAACGTCCCGGAGGCTCTATCAACCGCAAAGAGCTCTCTCGGGCGACTCAAAGAGCGAGACTCCAGTTATAAACTGGGGCGTAACCATTACGAAGAGAGGGATGTATTATACCCCCCACACATATACGAGTATATATATATACACGTAGATATAAAATAGATATATGCAATGGGATATCAGCTAGCACAGAAGAAAATCGTCGCTTTTGCGTCATCGTCGTCGCGAACGCCGGAGCTTCTCTCTCTCTCTCTCTCTCTCTCTCTCTCTGTCTCTCTTGGATAACACGTACTTTAGTCATATATATACGTACGATGCTTGAGCGAAGTGACGGTCAATTCCTCGATGAGTTATCGACAATTTACGAGGAATGCCGCCGTAAGGAAAATATCCGAAGCGACGTATACATATACGTACGCGTATATAAACTCTATAAAATCGCATGTATATATATATATATTTATATACATAAACATTGCACAACTCCTAGGTAGTTTGGCGCGCTTTCTCGAGCGCTTGGAGCGCAAACCCAACAATTTACGGACATTACCGTGGCCGACAAATCGCAACTTAGCGCGCTTATCGTGCCACTAACAGACACGACTCTCTACCAACCCTACCACCGAATACATGCGGCGCGTGTGTAAACCATCGGCGCTCTTTCTCTTTTTCTCTAACTATTTGACTTCCTCGTCACGGCGATTCTCGATAGATCCAATTTTTCATTCGCCATTTTCTTTTCTTATTTTTCATCCTTGACGCATCACGAGACAGCGCGATACCAATCTTCGACACTGATGATTACAACGCTTGAATGAAAATTACGAGAGCTAAATAGTGGAAGAAAAAGACTTTTAGCGACGCGTCGACTTCGTGGCTCGTTAAAAGGGACGTAACGTAAAAACCGTAACTTCATCGATTATTACACTTTTCGTTCTTTTATATTTTATATATTCTCTCTCTTTCTTCCTCCATATATATATAATATTGTTAATTAATAATTTATTATTATAATTATAATTATATTATTAATTAATAACATATTATTATAATTATAATGGTTATATATTATATATTATATATTATATATTATATATTATATATTATATATTATAATTATATATTATTATTATATATAATTATATTATTATAATTATATATCATTAATTAATAATATATATTAAGAATATATTGTTGTAATTATAATTGTTAATTATTATATATTACATATTATCATCATAATATACTCTTATAATTATAATTGTTATATATTATATATTACATATTATATATATATAAGAATGAAAAGTGTAATATGCGTGTGTGTGTATAGTTATGCACGTAGTTAAACTTCCTTTTCTCAATCACTCTCGATAATTCGCACTGGAAATAAATCTACGCGCCAATTGGAACGTTCGAATGAAGAAAAGAATAAAAAATGAAGAAAAAACATATATAATTACGCTGTAACCGGAAGTGCACGTCGACTCGTTTGCGACACACGACGAAACTTGACCAACCGATCGTAAACCGAGTCCGGTCTTTCGTCTCTTCTCGGATAGAAAGAAAAAGAGCACACACGCCCTACAACTACAGTTATACGCGAATACGCCTGGTATGCCAGGACTCGTTTCGCAAATCATAATTACTCCTGCGTGTTTATCCGTGCGTACCGCGTAGGAATTTTCTCATCTTTTTTTTTCTTCCCTCTCTCTCTCTCTCTCTCTTTCTCTCTCGTGCTTTCTCTTTGTTTTTGTATTCTTTTATTTCTTCACTCGTACATAAGTTACTTTTTCAATGTTTCTTATTTTTATTCTGTTCGGTTCGTTCTTTCGGGCGTGTGCGCGCGCATCGCGTCCTCTGGCGGCTTTGCGAAAGAGCTTATCGAAGTATAGAGGAGGAGGCGTTCGGCGCGAAATTATAGAGTGGAGGGCATGTGCCTGAGCCTGTATGTGAACACGGACCTCGCCCTCTCTCTCTCTCTCTCTCTCTCTTTACTTCTCTCTTTCTCTCCCATCGTTCTTTTCCGTTCCTTACTATCATACCGTAACGTTCGAGAAACACGACGTACGTTCTATAATTGTCGGTGCAACGGACCAAGAGAGAAGAAAGAAAGAACCGCGCGTTTCAGAACGAGAATAAGAAACGTATAGGTCTATCGCGAAGTTCCGGCGAGAAGGGTCGATACACGTTTCGTTGTACCTACACGATATATCCCAGAATATTTCAAAATATTTCAAAATAATTCATGTTATTGAAAAAATATGTTGAAAATCAATCAACAAGTTCGCCTCTAGCGGCAATTTGCAAACTAGATCGAAATTGCTCGAAGATTTGCAATTTTTTGGTTCATTTCTGTTAAAAATTTCTTTTATTTACAGAAATGGGCGTGTCTATGCGATAGTTTGTCTCTAGAATAGACCCAAAGAAAGATTTGCATCCCTTCAGTGCAACTTCCACTTGTACCAACTCGACCCAAATTCCATTTTCTTCTATTCTTTCTACGACTCTAGGCATAGACAGATGGAAGGTCGAAGTTATCGGGTACAGTTTCTTTTCATCCTTCTCTCTCGTAGTTTCGTTCATTCACCCAAACTATGTAATTGGAATCCATGCGATTATTGGACCCCTTCTGTATTAATCGGAGGGAACTTTTGCTTCGTCGCTCAATCCCTCGTCGTACTCGGAAGAATTACATTTATATATGACACCCACACGTATATCTATACAATACGAAGGACGTTAAACCATCGTCTCGCATCTTGAGAGGAGTACGATATCGCTGACGACAAATATACGGGAACGTTGTATACATTCGTCGTCTCAAACACAAGATGATGACATCTCGTCCCTGTAATAATTCGTTATATCGCATCGGATTACGCGACGTAAGTCACTCGTGTCGCGACAAGAAACTCGTCTCCGCCATCGAAGCCCTCGGTCGATTCTTATCGAAAATTAACAATTGATAAACCCTGATACGCGACCCGAATGATAAAAATGTTAAACTATTCATCGATTACATTGTAAACAATAATTATAAAATTCTCAAGATAGAAAACATCTCGTGTAACAAATAATTTGATTAATTGAAAAATAATTATAATAATTTTGGAAAGTCCTAACCCGGGAAGATTAATACGAATAAAAGAAAATGAATAAACAGAAACACGCGGCAGGATCGAAGTATTACAGGATGGAAAAGGGACTTTCTGGTAACACAAATTCCTCATCTGTTCCCCTAATGGAGAAACGTCAGGGGTCTCGCTTCGTTCGACTGTTGCCTTGGCCAGGTAGAAACGACGTCGTATATTATATACTTAATATTTATATATCGTATATCGTAGTGGCATTAATATATACATATACATATATATTTCTATGGACATTGTGCAGGACTATATGAAGAGTGAAAAGTAAAAGGGACTCTCTTCTGTCGAGAAGGTCTGCGACGTAGACAAAAGAGGGCGAGTGCAGCGAGCTAGAAAGTTGAGACTCGGTTGGGCTCGGTTGGCGCTGCGCCGTTCTCGCTTGTTGAATTTATCTCGTCTATGAGCAAAGCTCGCGCGCGTTTCACGTCCTGTGCGCCACACCGTCTATTCTATTATGCCCGGTTATCTAGATTATGGCATTCCTTGTGGCATTCGGAGGCCTCTGCCGTGTGGGAAGAAGGAGGGTTGGATGCTGCGGTGTTCCAATAATACTATACACATGCACACGTATAAACGTATACAAGGTCGAAAACATATATACATGTATACTTCGTCCTTTGGTACTTTTGGGTCCCCTCTTTGGACGGATTATATACAGGGGGCGAGTAAGAGGGATGAATATAATACATACATAGGTGTATATATACATCGAGCAAGGCTCGCCCATTGGGAATAAAAATTCTTCTCGCTCCATCACTGTCCGTCCCGATCGTGTATCGCATCGCGCATCAGAGCTTCGTTACACGAAAATAGGATCGTAGGATTGTAAGCAAGTTTTTCTCGAATGGAAGAAACACGAAATATCGCGAAATTAGGAGAAAGATTCGACTATTTTCTTTTTTTTGGAATATTTTTGTGGTATAAGAAAAGACGATTCAGTCAGTTCGATTGAAAGTCGTTTGTGGAGATTGTAGACGATAAGATAAGCTTGTATTCTTTCCAGTTTTTAAATTAAATATTAGTAAAACAATGTTGAGAGAAGAACGATTATCGAGAAAGAAAAGAGAGAGGGAGAGAGGGCGAAGGGAGTGTTTTTCGCGAGAATTTCTTGAGTCAACTTCAAATATTGACGTCGACTTATCTCCGTTATGCGTAATGATTAGCGCGAGTGTGATAATAAGAAAGACGAACGATGCGTGAGAAAGCACGAGAACGTTATACTGTAAGTAGTATTTTAAGGATTCGAGCGTCCGGAGAGTTCGATGATGAGGCGATGTCGAAGAAAAATCCAACGACCGTCCAACAACGAGCCCGTACGAGTTTGCCGCAAGTGTAGTACGCCGGGGGACCGAGAGATGGCGCCGCGTGTACCAAAGACCCGTGGCTCACCGGCAGCGGAGCGCGGTCTTTCTCACATGTGCATGTACGTGCGTCTCAGTATATATATAGTTATACAACCGCTGAACAAGAAGAGACCCCGACCTGCTCTGACCCTCCCGCAAGGATGCGCGTATCCTGCTAGCCCGCTATGGAAATTCGCGTCGTGTTTTTCTCACTGGTGCAAAAGCGAGAAGTCGTTTTCTCCACGGTACGACAAACGGGGTTACGCACGCGTTCATGTAAGACTCGTTACATTAAATTTGAGCGACTTTTGAGCCTCGTTTCACGATACATATACCTACGTTGCACTAATACATATTTATGCGCGATGAAGTTGCAAAATATATATTCTCATTGCAGCGCATCGTATCGTGGGACGACGATGCATCATTCTTTATAAAATTTCACACAAGGTACACGCTATCAAATTTATCACAATAAAATTTCTAAAACAGCAGTACTACATTTTTCAGCAATTGAATTTAATATTTCTCAAATCGTTCCAACGATCGTGTCAATTAATCGTACATTCGTGAAATTCGGCACGTTTCATATTCAAATAATGAAAAACAATGTTTCATCGTAATTGAAAATTGGGTCCGTTGGTAAAAAGAAAAAAGAAAAAAGAAAAGCGATGATATTATTCTCGTGGCAGTGGTCGGTAATTTGCAAAACTTCTATATTTCACTCGACCGAGACTGGATGAGTGAATATTACATTCAAATTGTGTGTACATACGTACGTATGTTTTATGGCTGCGTATACATCGAGAGTAAATGCGAGATTGATGACCCAGGAGAGAAAAGAGGCAACTCTATCCGCGGGAGTTCGCGCACCCGGAAGATATAAAGAAAAATAACTGGGTTGTATACATCTATATACGTATATATACACATACATTTAGGCTTGTATATATGTATAGACGAGTGCGAACGAATGCAGCATCCGCTTGTATGTGGGATGATTATAGCGCGTATGGTTACACGGACCTCCCAAACAAGGACTCCCGATCACGAAGGAAGACTCCTTCCTTTCTATGTACAAATATATATATATATATATATATATATATATATATATATATATATATATATATATATATATATGGTATATAAATGTAAGTATATATATATGTATATATATATGTATGTATATACAGTTAAAAAATGCCTTCACGAGTAGAAACATTGCGAGCTGCTGCTTTTGCCGTTCAGTCGAGGATTCGTACTCGCGGGGCCTTGTTACGTCGATTACTCTCGCGGTGTGTTCACGAACGACGAAGAAGGAGGTGGTGAGGTGAGCGGTTAATACGCTCTCCTCTCTTCTCTGTTTCATTCTCCTTTTTTTTTTCTCTCTCTCTCTCCGTGTCTCTCTCACTCCGTTCGCCCTTCGAATGTTACTTCAACAATTGCCACAGCGGGTAGGCCC
The DNA here is from genome assembly GCA_946811545.1 of Netelia fuscicornis. Classification (NCBI taxonomy): domain Eukaryota; kingdom Metazoa; phylum Arthropoda; class Insecta; order Hymenoptera; family Ichneumonidae; genus Netelia; species Netelia fuscicornis. The sequence goes on along the minus strand of OX328011.1, from coordinate 45,133,859 downwards.
AACCGATCTTACGTAAATGTAGGCTACAATATTCGCGCACAAATGGCAGGAAATACAATTTATTATTTACATCAGTTGTGTATTTGAAAGGTTGTAAATCGATTGAAAGATTTTTTGACGGTATTTTTAAATTTTCAAGACAATGGCGAAACGCTGTTGATGAGCGAGCGAAATGTGTGAATGATTTTTTAAATGCGAATTTGTGTTTTGTTTCTTTGGTTGGTAAGGACTGAGTTTAGTAAAACGTCGTGCAAAATCGTTGGAGCTTCGATGTTTCACTTGATTCGTTAGTCAGCAATTTTATTCCGACTAATTACGAGACAAAATATCGTTTTGAAGATTTTCGATGGTGAAGATTCGACGACGACATGCTTGTGAGCGGCGTTGGATAGGCTTTGTACTAAAGCTCTTTAGGATCTCGCAGAGTTCGCGGGGTATCACGGGGGACGAATGCGTGTACGCGCCGTGAAATAACGGTCGAAATGAGAGGAAGATGAAGAAGCGGAGGATGAGTAAGAAGGCCAACGAGAGAAAGATCGAGGGAGAAAGAGAGAGAGAGAGAGAGAGAGAGAGAGAGAGAGAGAGAGAGAGAGAGAGAGAGAGAGAGAGAGAGAGAGAGAGAGAGAAAGAGCGAAAAGCGGCGGTGGCGCGGAACACCCGGGAACGCGAATACGCCGCTCATTACGGTATAATGGGTTATTTCGATCCTCCTCGAATTACCCAGTCGACAATGAGGGATTCGATTTGAAAAAGGCTCTTCGTCCCCTTTACGTTCCCCTCTTATCTCCCGGGATTTTGCGATGCTGAGAGAGAGAGAGGGAGGGAGAGAGAGAGATCGGCGGACCCCTCGGGGTTCTTTAACCACGCGGAAGAAGAAGGAACGAAAACCAAGAAGAAGAAGAAGAAGAAGAAGCAGCGGTACAACTGCGTGGCGCTGCTTCTTCGTGAAATTCTGCCAAGCGATATATGTAACTAACTATATATATATGTATATAAATATAGTTATACGTACAATGCGTAAAATTCACGGCCCGGACGCGATGCTCGTGAAAAACAAAAAAGGAAGTTAGGACGAAGAAAGCTACGTTCGGAATAAGAGAAAGAGCGAGGAAGGGAGGGAGAGAGAGCGAAAAGAGAAGATTGGAAGAAAGAAATAAAGCAACTTCGGGAGATCCTACGGTACATATATACGAGCTTTTTCTCGTGTGTGCCTTGAAAAGCGAAAAGACAAATGAGAACGCGTCCGAGCGCGGATCTTCTGCCAAGCATATTCTCCCGACTCATCGCTCCATTTTTATTTTTATCTGTTTTTTTTCTTTCATTTTATACCACTTTTGTTTTATACAAATATAGATATACGATCTTCGCGTATATACGAGCAGATATATATATTTTCTCGTCTCTTTAGCGCGCGTCCTTCGTTTTTTTGCTGCACTTTTTCAAAGCGGTATATTTTTAAGTACCAACGTGTATATATATTTATATATACATATATGTCGTTTAAATTTGCCAGAAGTGTGCCTATACAGCTAGAATATCGTTCTCTCCGTTCTGTCGCTGATTTTCTTCAAACGCGATTTCTTTCTCGTTCCTTTTGTTGATTTTTTCACTACTTTCTCGCTCGTCACGACAGCTATATTATTTCTTTCTCGCTTTCTACTCGTACCACTCCGTCACGTTCTTTATCCCACTCTCTCTCTCTCTCTCTCTCTGACGTGTATCTCTCATATATACATATACATATATTCGTGTATATACATGCTTGCTCGGAAATCACGTCTGCGAGTTCTTCCGGGTGTGACGGCGCGGAAATCTCTATTGTGCGTCCCTTCGCGCCGACGGAGCTCTCTCGTCATCGCATCTTCGTCGTCGTACGACGACGAAGACGATGGCAAATGCGCTGACGACGCGACGACGTGTACCCCTCTCTCTCGGTCTTTCGTCCGACAAACTCGTGCACGAAGCGAGAGGAACTAATCGAACGGCGGTGAATCCTACGGGAGATTCTCGGTCGTTCGTAATTCTTCTTCCTCGGTAGAATCATCGACGCTCCTCGCTTCGATACCGCACCAAGAACGAGGAGGTTGGTACGAGAAAGAGTACGCGATGAGTTTTACAACACTGTCGATATATTTCTATCGAGATTCTTACGAGTTATTAAACTTTCTTTGTTCTTTTATAGCGCGCTTCTCCTAGATTTGAAAATACGCGCGCTTTTTTTCGAAACAATCGTTACCATCATCACGAACGTCATATAACGAAAACGCGATCTCGCCATTCACGGATAAGTTACGGAATTTATGACGAAGGAAAGGAAGGCAGAGAAAAAAAAAAGTTTTTCACTCCACGTGTTTAGAACAGCGTGACGAAATATTTCGAATGCTCGCTCTTTCCCATATACATTTTTTATTTTTCGGTTTTATCTTCCTCTTTCCGTGCGAATAAATTATTCTCGAAATTAAACATCGGCCATTAACGTCGTTACAATATATATGTGAATTAACGACACGAGGAGAGCCGGAGAGAAAGAGAGAGAGAGAGAGAGATCATTGCCCATTACCTCTCTCGCTTCGTTCATTTCAGATCTACGCTATGAGATTATGAAGTACAACACATCGCATCAGTGAAAGGCGAGAGGGCTCGCAAAGTGTTCTCTCCCCTGGAAACACACACATACACATATATACATAAATATGTACATTATTGTTGTGCTTGTAACCAAATCTTAATTTAAAATGTTATCTCTCCGCGCGAAATCTTCACGGTCGGACGATTTAGCCGGGGTCTTTTATACACACGTTACACACACATACACAGTTAGAGAGAGTTACATATACATATATAAAATGTCTACCGTGTGATGGACGTTATGTACATAATGTTACGTTGTATGCGTAGGAACAGCAGTGTTTAAAGCCGCGAGGGTCGAAGAGCGAAAAGACGAGAGACCGAACGATGACGATCCTGCACACACGCCCTTCTCTTTCCCCCCCTCGGACCGGGCTAGATCAACAAGATTTGATATATTTTTATGGGTCGCGTATGATCGCGACGCACCCGATAGCGGGTGTTACAGGGCAGCGCCCTCTATCGGATCGCCGCACCGCCGCGCGCGCCCTCTCTCGTGTCCGAATTGACTTACGACCTTTTTCCTATTCTTCTTGTTTTGTTTTTCGAAACCTCACGGCTATTTTACACGCACGAATCGAGCGAGTTCCCCTCTTATACCGCTATTAGCCATCGGTGCAACGTTTCGTTCGTTACACCGAAGTTACACAAAATTAGACACGAGTCTCCCTCCCCTCTTTCGTGTCTTCGTTGGCTTTTCGTGTAACACACTGCGGCCAACATTTTTCACATGGTTCCTTCGGTTTCGGGACGAGACTAGACGAGAGGGAGGGACCAAGTGGTCGGTATATAATTGAGCGAAACGAAGATAAAGAGAGAGAGAGAGAGGGATGAAGAGAAAAAAAAGTCGAGAGGGAGCAGCCGCGGGGCTATAAGGGTCGTAGCGCACGCACGAAAAGCAACCGTCCGTCTCGTTCGTCTCGATTCTTTCTCGTTTTTCTCAACTTTTTGAAGCTTTTCCAACAGGAAACAGCTGCTACCTTCGAGCTATATGTATATGTGTGTGTGTGTGTGTTTGTATGTGCGCGCTCGTGTTAGAGAGCACGAGGGGGATGCGTTTGGGTTTTGTGAAGGACTTTTGTGTGATTATTTTGTCGGTGGTTGGTGAACTACATAGACACGGTTTCCTCTTAACTTCTCTGCCCATTTTTGTCTTATATTCCGACCCTCCTACTCCACGCATCCCGGTTTTCTCTCTTTCTCTCCGATCTTCTAGCTTGACTCTTACATTTTTAGCCTCGGTCGAGGGACGCAACAACAAAAAAACAACCGAACAAAAAAAACTATTTCAGGGATTTTCCGAATTTCCGCGTGCACGCGCGTCCATCTTCTCGAGTGGGCCCCCGGAAGGTTCTTAAACAGACCCACGTTCTTTCAATTAGCGATGAGATATTTCTCCGCAGCTAACGATACGGGGACACTCGACTTGGATTTTTTTTTTCTTTCTCCGAAATAAATCAAAAGGGAATGAAGAAGGGACGGTGTTTTTTCTCATCCAACGGGATTTGTCGAGCTCGTAAAGAATTTTTTAACCATGTTCACCGTACAGAACGAACCCGGATTTCATAAATTTCGTATCGAATGTTTATCGAACGTTCGATCGAGCAAACAATGTAATTAATTCTCGCTTTGCGTAGACGACTTGATATTTATATTACACACACACACCTACACACATATATATATATACATATACATATTTGTCTTTAATATATGCAGCGCGTAACGAAATAGTCAATCGACGATTAATATGATTAAAATAAAACAAACAGGTGAAAAACGGTTGAGGCAATGATGGCAAAAGTATGCCTATACACACATATACACACACACACACCCACAAACACACACGCATATATATATATATATAAAGTCGGAGGGCGCGAGAAAGTGCACGTGCGTGCGGTGTGGGCGTAAACCCCTGAGCGCCGTTATGAGAAACGTTCCCGCAATTTCCGGTTCCCGCGGGACTCTCACACGGATCGCTCCGACGGAGCCCGAGCGATTATCGAAGAAAACTCGAGGAATCGTCGGCGAAACTACGAGCAACGTTTCTGTTTTTTTTTCCCCCGTTTCTCTTTTTTTAATCTTAAATTCCCGTGCCTCAAAGTATCGTGCTTTCGGAAAAACACCAAATATTTCACATACGACTTATGGCTTAAAAATACACATGCGTATTCGCTATTTCGTCACGACGTATCCTCTTATTCTTGTCTATTCTTGAAACATTGTGAAATATTTCCGGAAAATATTCTCGGACAATTCCTTGTCCCGTATTTCTTCTTTATATAATATATATATATATACATATATATATATTTGTTTTTTCTTCAATATACATTGCGCAAAGTTTCTTCGTATGAAATTTCACATAAAAGTTGTGCGGTATTTTCCTTAGAACTCGACCCATCCCGACCTAGCTAGAGTTTTGTAGTCTCTGATTTCTGCCCAAAGGTCTCGAATGCCTACAAATTTGTACGAGAATATGCGAATTTCAATGTGAAGTATACGCGTACCTATGTATATATATATACATGCTTGTTTCTCTTTCTCTGTATATATATAAGTAAAGAAAAGGGCAAAAAGGTTGGCTTTTACACAACTAGGTAGGTACAATATGCCGAGTTGTACGTGAATCGTAGTTGGTCGATGGTACCAGAAGAGAAAAGACGTCCTTCTTGAGAGTATCGGTCGAGCAAGAGGTCTATCTCTCCCTCTCTCTCTCTTCCTTTCGTTCTCTTTCACTTAAACTCTCAGTGCATCGGACTCTCTTCGTGGATCTCGTACATAGTTTCTTTATCCCTTTCGTCGTCGTGCCAGGTTACTTTAAGGTGTATGTATGTATGTATGTATGTATATATACAGGTATATGTCTATAACAACTACCTATAGGTTCGGAGGTTCAAGGACGTATTAAAATGCTGCCTGCGTACTCGTAAATGTCTACGTGCCGTAGTCGTGCCTTTCTCGTAGGTCTTTTTTCCTACCTCTCCCGTTTCTCTCTCTCTCTCTCCCTCTCTCTCTCTCTCTCATTCTCTACTGATTTTTTAAAATAATTTTTCTTTTTTCGTTGCTATTTCGTTTTCTCTACTCGTTCTGAGGACCGCGCACTGTTGGCAAGTACTCGTGGCCTCGCGATAAACGTCGGGTACCCGCGATCGAAGATTGACGTCCGATCCGATTTTTCTCCAAGTTCTACGAGACGAGAGAGAAAAGCGCTCCGAACTTGCGTATGGTTCGAGGTTTGAAGCAAAGGGAATAAAAGTACTCGATTGTCGGGAAAGAAATGGAAAAATTTACGCTTTTACCATGAACTGTCTTTTTGTTTTTTGTTTTTGGAGGAATTTTTCTTTTTTTTTGTATTGTAAGATTTGATCGGTGGTGAATAATTCCGTTAAAACGATCGAATAATTCGTGAGAGACCGAACGCAGAATTTTAAAAGAATCACGATCGCGGATCTTCGTCCCGAGGAGAAGAAGAATAGGAGAGAACAAGAGAAAAGAAAAAAATTCGCGATGACCAATGCTCGTTCAATTGTCACACCGTCGTTCGCCCGAGCTGAAATTCAATTTATTCTTTGTCCGGTGTCATCGCGGGGTAGATCTCTACCTGCCCGGGGTCTCAAACGGCATAAATTTGCAATGAAATAAACGGTCGGGATAAAAAGAGAAAAAGAAAACAGCTAGACAGGGAAGAAAAAGAAGAATTAGAATTTTGCAAGGTGATTCGTCAGTGCGAGACCCTCGCGAAGACGAACACGTCGTACGTCTCGCATTCGAAAAATCTCGTCTACCGATATTCTTTCTCTTTATCTCTTTCGTCTATACAAATAAACTGTTGAATCTATCAGAGGTCTCGCCGTGCGGTGAGCAAAAGCAGCTGATATCTATTCCCTTTTGTGTTCATGACAGAAAAAGGAGATAGAGAGAAAAATTGTGCCAGAGGAAAAGAGAGAGAGAGAGAGAGAGAGAAAAAAGAAAAACACCTCGAGGCGTTTGTTGTTTTCCAGCCGGGAGCTCGCGCTCGTGTATTCTCCGTAAATTCCGTATGTACGTCACGAAATCGTCTTTATACGCGAGAGCGATTTACATCAATCGCGAAGCGAGAGCTGAATCTACAAAATGGTAATACCCTATTCGTCGAACGGTCAACGCACGTCGGGATTTACTCAGACGTATATATAGCACATTTACGTATTTTAGAAATATGTATATATAGATATGTATGTATGTACGAGACTATACAATATATGTTCCTAAAACGATCCCCCCGGCGCCATAAAACTGACGATTGGTCACGATTCACCGATCTCCGATATCAACATATGCATATACGAATGTCTGTAGAACGAAAATGACGATATTTGCGATTCTACATTGTTTCTTCTCAACTTTTGGAGCGTACATTTTATTTTTACGGCGAACGGGCCAGCGGGTTTGCTGACCGACCTTGAAACGAAATTTTATATTTGTAATTATGAAAATACGCAATGCTATCTCGTTTCTCTCTTTTACTTTGGCAGAAAATTTTCGATAAAATGACTTTTTAATTGCAGTTGTCTGTGATTTTTTGTTCGGTAGTCAAGGTAGTTCGTTTAATTCGTTTTCGGTTCATCGTTCAATTTTTTCTATTCGATGGTTTGACAGTGGCGCGATTAATTAAAATAAATGACATTTTTTTTGTAACAATGATATATCGACGATGTAAACAATTTTTCTGTAATTTTTCACGGTATACAAATAATTATTAATCGAAAACTTGGGTTTTACAAAGTTCGCGCTCGTTTATATCGCGCTCCGCTCGACCGAGTTCGATCCGACGGCAAAGTGGCAACGTAACGGAGTCGGATAGGAACGAGTTTCTTCGCGTTAAAAAAAAGCACTCAAAACTTTCGCATTTTTCATGAGAATTTTAAAACATATCGTGTAAAAATTTCGTTCGTCGATCGACGAGAATTTTATATCGCAAAGATTTTCTTATCTACGAGTGAGCTCGATGTACTCGCGGGTGCCACGCGCATCAACCGCGCCTACGTACGCATAGAACAACGGTCGCGCCTTGCCCGGCATCGAAGTCACCAAACTCGCTCGACCTCAACGCGCAAACTACTTCCCATCGCCATACTTTTTCCATCGAAAATATATCGATAAAATCCTTCTCTTCGCCATTATCCTTCTGTCCTATAATTTATCCTCGTATTATCTCGCTCTAATAAATCATACAATAATAATAATAATAATAATAGATAGAAAAAAAAGAAAATTCACTTACATCGAATTCGTCGTGTTCCAATACATGCTGATAGTTTTCGCACAGTTACTAACTGTGGAAAGTAGAACCGTTTGAAGGCACACGAGGAACACGAGGGTAACGAAAGATGGGGAAACCATCGTAATAATAAATATATTAACGTGATTTTTCGCAGGACCGCCACAAAAAATGGATGGTCCTCTCCCCTTATCCAATTCACTCGTATATCTCTTACGTCGTTTCTCTCGCGCGTATTATTTCTATCTCACGAAACGAAAATCAAGAAAATAAAACCTCGTTTCACAAAAACTCGATCACTACGGCAGACGACGTCGTTTTTTCTTGTTATTTATATTCGTCCACCACCTTAAAGCACCACTGCAAAACGGCCACATTCACACCACGATACACACTTTTTAGCATTCGGCGTTTACACTTGGCGTCAATAACATCGTACGTTTCTTATCACACACACCATTCGTATAAATATAGATAAATAAATATATATATAAATATATATATATATTTATGTTTATATCTATATATAATTCGACACTTTGGCGCTAATCGAAACACGTGAGAAACATCGCAATATCCAGAGAATGCTCGTTCCTCGTCAATAATCCTCGATGCGAACGAGCGCGAGCGTGGCACGGGTACAACATTCGCACTGCCTTTCTTTTTGTTTATTTCAACGTATTTTTCTTATTTCCAGTACTTCCGGTTCGATTCGAATTTTGTATTTTCCCGCTATTTTCCGGGCTAGGAAAATTGCGATCATAAGACTATCGGCAAGAATTATATGTACAATCATTCGGGTCACACTCGACGCGACGCTTGCTCTTAGTTCTTTCCTTGTGCGTATCCGTGTATTGTTTTTTTTTGTTTTGTTTAATTATTGTTTTTTTACGAAACTTCGTAAACAAAAATTTCGTATCGAAGATAGAGCGATTTGATTGTCTAGTCGCGGCTCGTTTTTATTATTGCAGCAAGATTTTCGTGCCATCGAAGTCGTTTGCGTAGCACGTTGTCGCGAGCCGCCGGAACGACGAGTGACGATAATTCGCAACAGCGTCGAGCCGCGTGTCTCGCTCACCGAACAACGACGAGCTCCTACTCGTCCTCTCGCCTTTCATTTGGTCCAATTTTTCTCTTTTTTTCTCTTTACTCTGTTTCTTATTATTATTCTCCTTGTGATTCTTGTTCGTCGTTTATGTCGTTCGAATTGTTTCGTCGACGTTCGTTAATCTCGATTGTCGCGATGAACGTCGAACAAGTAAGATTTTTCCATGTATCGTATCGTCAACGATTCGTCGATGGAAATTTCGCCGTCTCGCATTTCCGGTTGGGAATTTTAACCGGATTCGCTCAATCCGGCTCGAACAAACGTCGTTTAAACGAAAAAAACGAGGAAAAAATGTATTTCACGGTTTCGTTAATCGCGAACGATTATTCCTCGTTGTTTAATTTCGTTATTCCTCTCGAGGTGACAATTTCTAACGTTTCGAAAAACTTCATCGGAAGTCGTTTCATGTCGTTTGCACGAGACAAATTCCTCCGAGACAACTCGGTTAAACAATTTCCGGTTGCACTTGTTTCAACTTTACTTCTCGACTCTCTCTCTCTCTCTCTCGCCCTCGCGCACCAACTCGTCGACGATTATGGCCTCTCTCTCGACTTTACTTCGGTCTGTAGCGGGCTCGAAAATAAAAACCAAAAACAAAAAAAGAAAACAAACAAACAAACAAAAAAACAAAACTTTTCTCACAGCAACACTTCGAACGTCGATATCTCACCGAACAATATCTCGCACTCCGTAAACCAATATTTCCTCACTGAACGTAATTCTCTTTCGTTCGTAATCCATTTATAAATCACCGAAAATATCCAATTTCTTCGTTTCGTTTATTTCTCGTCAGCGAGTAATAAGAAACAAAAACGAATAAACGAGAGAACCAATTCGTCGAGTTTGTTCGTATTAATTTTTTGAAATTAATTCGTCGGTGTGTATCTTTAAGGAGAGAACACGTGAACGTATACGCGAAGACAAACGACACGGACGTTTCTCAGTCGGAGTCGCGGACGCGTCTGTCGGACCGGAGCGAAGTGTCGCGCTCGCTCGTGTCGCGTCTGCGGTACCCCCTGATGCTTCGAAAAGCACGATGCTAGAGTGGGGGTAGAATTGGCCGAGGCGAGCCGAGAGTCAGCGAGAATACACGAGACGTAGTAGGGGGATCTCCCCACTCTAACGTGCAGCGGTACGAGCTGCCGTCGCTGTTGCTGCCGCTGCTGCTGCTGCTGCGACAGCGGCGGCTCTCCCCACGGGCTTCTCTCTTACTGTGCCGCCTTCGGTTCGTCTATTACGCCGAGTGGACGGCGAGGGTTCGCATGGGGGAGATCGTTCTCTTCGCCAGTCTTTCTTATATACGTGTAAATGGCATATATATCGTCTACATATACATACATACATATATACATATTAATCTATCTATCTCTATATATAGATATATAGAAATATAGATATATAGATACATAAATATATAGATATATATATATATATATAAATATAGATATATAGACATATATAGATATATAAATATATAGATATATTGATATATTGATATATACTAGATATATAGATATATAGATATATAAGAATATGGATATATAAACATATAGATATATAGATATATAGATATATAGATATATAGATATATAAGAATATGGATATATAAACATATAGATATATAGATATGTAGATATATAAGAATATGGATATATAAACATATAGATATATAGATATATAGAAATGTAGATATATAGATATATAGATATATAGATATATAGTAATGTAGATATATAGATATATAGATATATAGATATATAGATATATGGATATATAAAAATATAGATATATAGATATATAGAAATGTAGATATATAGATATATACATATACAGTTATGTAGATATATACATATATAGCTATATAAATATGTATATATATAGATGGATATACTACATACATAGTTGTATATGTACAGTATGCAGGCGAGGAAACGCGAGATCTGTCGGTGTTACGAGGAGAGCTCCGGGCTTCTCGCAGTAAGCCGAGAACGATCACTACGCGCCGTTTACCTCTTTCGCGTGATCGTTCGAAGCCCTCACAACTCTGCAACCATCCCTCTTGCAGGTTTTTTTTTTTTTTTTCTTTACTTTGTGTCTGTCTCTTTCGCTCTTTCTTCTCTCTCTTCGTTGCTGACGCCGATACTTCCCACAAGCGAGAAAACGAATTCGCGAGGTTGAGAAAAACGCTTCCGAGTATAACGTAGCTACAACGATCTTGTAGGAAAAAAAAATACAGGAAACTTCACGATGTACGGATCGAAAATTTTCGAAATTCCGAATTGAGGGTTTTAATGTTGCTGGGGGATATTTTTTTTTAAATTGAGTTCGAGTTCGAATATTGATGAACGTGGTGGAATTCATTCGATGAACGAACATTGAGAGAACTTTAAATGTCAGAATTAAGGATATTTGTAATGGAAATTGTTTATATCGCGAGATAATAAAATTGCAAAAATATATTTATTATTCGATAGAAAATAAAAGCTTGATATTGAAACTTTATAGAGCAGTGCTGCTCAAAGGAAAATACTCGAAAAGTTTCAGCTGGATTTTGTGATATTCGAGATTATAATTTACGTTGAAAAGTTACTCATCGCTCGCTGCTAAATACACGCGCCGGTATTAAAGAGAAAGAAAAATAATAAAAACATCGCGAAAGATCTGAAGAATCGTCCGTGGTCTGAATATCTCGACGACATCTCGATTATAGCTGTCCGGAGCTTTTGATAAAGCGTTACGCGTATCCACGAAAAACGTATAAAAGCATCGTATATCTATATACGCGACGATATCCCATTTGGAGACTCGTACGAAATGTCGTTTTCTTTTCGTCTCACGGAGGAGCGAATAGGCTTTTAAAAGCGTGAGTGCTTCTCGCTCTTGAATTACGAGATCGCGGGAGGCACTTTCCATTTCCTGCCCAAAAGCCCGGAGCGAGCAACGACCAACGAGGATTCTATATCGGCTTCTATAACGCGGCCAACAAACTCTCTCTTTCTCTCTCTCTCTCTCTCTCTCTCTATGTTCCACCCAAACCCTCTTTTAAATATATATATGTGTATATATATTTTTTATTTGCTTTCATTTTCATTCCTCGTTGAATAATGAAAGAAACTAAGTGAAATAAAATTTAGAAAACTCGAATGTAGTAGGAAAAATGGGGAAAAAATCGTATGGAATAAGAGTCGAGAAAGTGGCGCCCTCGTGGAGAAATCTCTCGTGCTGCACAGGGAGAGCTGAAGTGAGTGAGTGAATGAGAGAGAGAGAGAGAGAGAGAGAGAGAGAGAGAGAGAGAGAGAGAGAGGGAGAGAGGGGGAGTGCATGCGTCCGATGCACAACGATCCCTCTCGCGGTTTTCTCCTCCTTCCTCTTCTTGTTCGCCTCCGCCGAAGATCTCTTCTCCCATTCTCTCTCGCTCCTCTTTCTCATCTCTCGCATCCTTCTTATCCTCCTCCCGTTGCCCCGCGAGCTCGATGGTCCCACTCGGCGCGAGTGAGCTCCTCGCGCACGAGGAGAGTTCAGACTGCGGAGAACCGGTATCTACCCACGGACAGTCATGTTGGTCATTAGTCCGCCTAACGTAACGCTTCGTGAAAGAGACCTATCGAAATCCTCCCCGCTATTATACATACATATATATATAATTGTAAGATGTAGAAATTACCCTTTTGTGTGTACGCGAGGATTCTTCGCTTGGAAGCATTCGCGAATTTATAATAACTTCCGCTAATACCTACTCGAGTTGAATTTAAAAAAGAAGCAACCAAATTACGAGTTAAAATAGTTGATCGATGATAAAAAGATTCATCAAATTGCCAATTCGCACGTTTTTTTTTAAATATTCATTCGTTGCGATAATCGATCGATCGAATGGGTATCGTCAATTTTTTAAAAATAAATCGTACTTTTTTTTTTAAATATCGTGTAATCTTTTTTAACAATTTCGCGTGTTTCGTGAATGATCGTTTAATTAATAAAATCGTAATTAGCTGATCGATACTACGCGATGATCGTACTTTTCAATAAATATTCGATTTATCATACGTTTAAGCTCGTGTATATAGTTTGTAGGTATACATCGTTCGTGTTGCAATTAGATCGCTGTTTTCGACATAATTGGTCGAGGGGATGGTCGGAGTAATCCTCGACTCTTTATCGAGTGAGAGAGAGAGAGAGAGAGAGAGACAGGGAGAGAGAGAAAGATTGATAATACAGCTATCGGCGATCCCTCAAAGTCCCGGCGATATACGTGTGGCGATCATCGAATGGGGTGCGAGAGAGAGAGAGAGAGAGAGAAAGAGAGACGGAGAGACAGACAGAGGTGAAAAAATTGCCCTAGGGAAGGCCGCGAAGCTCTCTCGCGGGGTTGAAGATTGCCTCGCTTGCGCTTCTGGTACAGCCTGTGGTTTCCCTTCAGCTTCTGGAACAGAAACCGGCGAGTGTTCTCTCGCTCTTATTATCTCTCTCTTTCTCTCTCCCTCGTCCCTTGGCCTCTAATAAAGTCGAGTCACGCTCTATCTCTCTTTCTCTCGTTCCTCACGGGAAGATCTTTAAATCTTCCTCAAACAAACTCGGCCATTCGCCGCTGTAGGCAAAGGCAATTTATGCGTATATATATATATATATATATATATATATATATTTGTTTCTTTATATAGCTCTCGATCGCTGACCCCGACGATCCTCTCGATACACATCTCGTTTATACACTTTTACTAATACTCCTTCGGTTTACCTCCGCGCGCAACCAATCGCCGTGCCGAGTCTCTTTGTCACGAGCGTGAAAATTAAATCGAAATTGGAGCGAAAACGAAATGAGAATTAAAGAAAAAATGCGAGAATTTAACAAAATAATAATTCGTGGCTAAAAAAAGCGTAAGTGATCGCTTTATCATCGATCGAAACGTACGAGTCGCTGATTTTTCAATCGAGGAAAGGGATTAAAAAATTCATGAAAAAACGTCAAAATTCCAAGTGTCAAAAAGAGACAAAAACTATGAGTCTACAAGGGAGGATTGAAGGGAATGTAACGCACCGGGTAATGATTGAATTTGAAATGAAGAAGAACCCAGCATCGTAGGGTGCTTTTTGGCCGATGATGAGTCGCATCGCGTCTTCACAATACGAGAGTGCTTTCCAAATATTAGTACACTCTCGCTGTCGCCACCTTTTCTTCTCTCCCTTTACCAATTTACCGAGTTTGATTTTTTTTCACCAATCCCATGAAGACATATCGACATAAAATCGAAAAAAGCAAAATTCTATTTTACCAAATTAACAAAATTCTCCAAAATTCTTTATCCCATTAACCAAAAAAATAGCGACTAATCTTAAAAATTGGCTTCATTATCAACATATTTCTCCGTTAATAATAATTTTATTCTAAATCGAACCGTACAAACGTGAATTATTTTTTGTTTTGTTACATTAATCGATCATTACTCGCCCCAATCTCTCCCGAACTATTTCGTACACACATACAGGTGGTATTTATTCATGATAGTTGTTGTCTCACGTCGAAGAGAAGGAGAGTGGCTAGAGTCGATTCAAATAGAGAGTACCAAGAGAGAGAAAAGAAAACGGGTGAAGAGCTTGAAAAATCCTAAGTACACAAAATCGTCGACGACGTAGTTCTCGTCGTTGTCGTTTTGGTCGTCGTACACAAGCGGGTGGTAAAGCGTGTTATTCGCCTTTTGGGGGCTTTACCTTTTTCCTTGACGTTTTGCGGTCGTGTAGCGAGCAAGCACCGTAGAAGCGAGAGAGGACATACAACGATTCACTCCGACTGTCTGGTTTGGGTTGTAGAGCGAAGTGACGGAAAGACGTGAGAGAGAAAGAGAAAAAGAGAGGCGAAGAGAACGTCGGCGAGCTCGACAGAGCGGACAGGTGCGACGATTTTTAGGGAGAGCCTTTAGCCCGTCGGCACACTCGCTGAAAAATACACGCGGCGTTTCGGTCGACTTCGACTCAATTCTATATGTCTACACACACATAGACACACACACGTATATACATATATATAAATGTGTGTGCGTGTGTGTGTGTGTGTATGACGTTGTAGGACCCGTTTCGGTTTGTTTGCCCGTCGGGAGAGCTTAGAAGAGAGAAAGAGAGAAAGAGAAAGAGAGAAAGAGAGACTAGTTCTCGAGAAGGGGATGATGATTCACACTGGCTGTGGTGAAAGCCCAGCGCTAAACCACGAACAATGCATCTACACTGTACCGAAGCAAGTATATAATAATATACAATGGTAAAGGTCTATAGAATAAGTCGTTATAGCACCGTTCCCTCGGGCGTCACGAATGTGATGAAAAAGTTATTCGCTACGGTACTCGAGATACGTGTCGAACCCCGCAGCGATTATTATTCCCGGCAAAAAATAAGGATCGTTTTGTCACTAGCCGCTGAAAAATTATAAAACTATTCCATAGGTTTTAGTGGGAAAATAAACAAATTTATTTCCACGGTAAAAAATCGAGAAATTGATTTTTGTCGGGTTATTTTATTAAATTCAGCGATAATTGTGCACCGATTATTATTCCTGGCAAAAAATACGGATCGTTTTGGCACTAGGCGCTGAAAAATTATAAAACTATTCCATAGGTTTTAGTGGGAAAATAAACAAATTTATTTCCACGGTAAAAAATCGAGAAATTGTTTTTTTTCGGGTTATTTTATCAAATTCAACGATAATTGTGCAGCGATTATTATTTCCGTAAAAAAATGCGGATTGTTTTGTCACTAGGCGCTGAAAAATTATAAAAATATTTCATAGTTTTTAGTGGAAAAATAAATAAATCTATTTCCACGGTAAAATAATCGAAAAATTATTTTTTTTCGGGTTATTTTATCAAATTCAACGATAGTTGTGGAGTGATTATTATTCCTGGTAAAAAATACAGATCATTTTATCACTAGGCGCTGAAAAATTATAAAACTCTTTCATAGTTTTTAGTGGAAAAATAAACAAATTTATTTCCACGGTACAAAAATCGAAAAATTGTTTTTTTCGGGTTATTTTATCAAATTCAACGATAATTGTGCAGCGATTATTATTTCCGTAAAAAAAATGCGGATTGTTTTGTCACTAGGCGCTGAAAAATTATAAAAATATTTCATAGTTTTTAGTGGAAAAATAAATAAATCTATTTCCACGGTAAAATAATCGAAAATTTTTTTTTTTTCAGGTTATTTTATCAAATTCAACGATAGTTGTGAACTCGTCGTTTGTTTTTCTTTACTCGGTACTCGAGATACGTGTCAATTTAGTTCGCCGATAAAATAATCGAAAAATTAGTTTGTTTTCGTGTTATTTTATCAAATGCAACAATAATTATGAAATCGTCGATTTTTCCTTTCTTTTTGTAATTTGCTTAATTTGCTAATTCATTGATTCGAGGGTTTGCTTAATCGATTAACGAATTTGAGGAATTAATTTGTTAAATGCTCGTTACAATTTAATTTTTATAGATTGAGTCTTTCGGATTTTAAATTACACGCTTGTTTCTCGAAAGATTTAGCATCGTCACGGGTTTCATTCGAAATGTGTCCGTTGTCACTTTTGTACGAAGAACTATGTTAAACTTGTCACGGTGTGAAAGTGATTTAGATATCTCCATTATTCGCGGACGATCCGTGTGATATTTTCTTTTCATTGGCGAACACGATCGGTCCTTTCCACTCGCACACGTATATGTATATACGCGTATATACACAACGAAGAATGCGAGTAAGAGCGCATGATATCTTTTTCGGCGCTTCGGGCATCGATGAAAGTGACTGAAGGATCCATTAGCCATTAACCAATCTTTACGCGGTCATCGTACAGATGCGCTCGACAACATCGATCGCTGTGTCTCGATCGTGAACAATGGAAATCAATTTTTACCACTGGCACATTCTCCATTTGTAAATGTTTTTCATGTAGAACGAATAGAAAGATAGGATTTTTATTGTTCGAAATATTAGCGAGAATTAACAGCTCCGCAAAAATTATTAATAATTACAATAATTATTAATAACATATTGTAATATAATAAATTTTTTGATATTTGCATGTACAGACGATACGATAAAATATTTTATTCGATAAATAAAATAAAAATGCGAATTCATACGTTTATAAAATATTCCAAATAATTGTAATTAGAAAAATTGTTTGGGATTTGTCTTTGAGAATGAAATTCGCGAATAAATGAATTTCGTCAAACGCCCACTGCTAAAACGGCAATGTAAACGTTTGTCGTTTATCTCAAAGCTTCCCAATTTGTCCGAGAAAGGGAGTTTCGTTCATGAAAGTGTCTGTTGCCGAGTGCAGTGACCGAGATTCATGGCAAATGTACACCGGTGGAAATAGTGGATTCTGTAATACACTGTACAGAGCAAGAGCCTAATGGGACTGCCGGCTTTTCGATACGGACAGACGCAAACCGAAAGAGAGAAAGGGAGATGTAGAGAGAACGAGAGAGAACGAGAGAGGAGAAGCGCTCTGACGTCCAGCAGCTTCAAACGATCCGTAGACGACGAGACGAACGCCGCGGTGCGCGATGAGGACAATGGTCTCGTCGACGTTCCTCGTATTGTTTCTACCGCATGAGACCCCCAGAAGAAAAAAAATAACATAAAAAAAGAGGTGGACGCGTTTTTAACAATTTTTTTTTGTTCATCTACCGACCATTATGACGTTTCTATTGCGGGCGACGGGCCAGTGTGTTCTTTCGTTCAGTGTCTTTCTTCCTCTCGTTCTCTTTCTCATAAGCATCAGCAGCATCGTTTGCCGAGATTTTATTTTTCCACTCATTTTTACGTTTATTGTTTGGAGTGACGAGAGAGCGAGCTCGACCGATGCTCTCCCCGGGCAGCCATATTGCGAGTCACGTGACACGGGAAAAAAGTTACCCCGGAAATACATTTTTTTCCACTTTATAGCTTCTATTTTATGTGGATTTTTCAAAACCCTTTACGCGGGAATATCTATACGGGGATAAAATATAAATTCCATTCGCATTCTGACATTTCTTTTTCCGAATTTAACTGTCGTGGCTTAATTGTTTTTACGTCCTCTGTGCGACTCGATTCGAAATAAAATAACGCACGCGCTTCGTGAAAACCGTTATTTTGACGAAATGGATTTTTGCCACGTGAAAGTTAAATTAAAACATTGTTTTTATAACAAAAATTAAATATTGATAAACAGTGATTTTGTCTCGTTCCTTATCGCGAATAACGAAATTTGACGAATGTCACCTGGGGGTGAATTCAATTGTACTCATTCCTGCGTATGAAAGGTCGATCATCGATCCAACAATAATTAATCATCGATGAAATTTAAAAAAAAATCTTGTAAAAATCATAACTTTCATAATTGATTTGACAACCCTTTTATCTTCCCCCTATGCTGTCTAGTCCAGCTTGAGACGAATACAGATTAGTCGGAGTAAAAAATACCTCATGATCACACATTTTCGTCCACGTCGGTGGTCCTCAATGAATTTTCACTTCTTTCCTCCCAATTCTCATTTACAAGCGTCAAATTTTGAAAAATTTTCACACCTGCGTAACCTGCGTGCCTTAAATTATTCTCTTTTACTAGAAAATTTTCTGAATATATATTCAACTTATACGGGACGAAACGTCGTAAGCGAGTTACCATGTGCGCGACAAGGGTGCGTTACCGTAAAAAATCTGATCCATCCCGTCGGTCGAGGAAGGACGTGACTCTCGGGAAATCCCTCCCGGGTGAAGAATCCTTTACTATACGTGGTACAAAACAGAAGAAAGTGAGAGACTGCATCGTATTCACCAAGATTTCCGATTGTAAGCCACAAGAAGGAGTCGACATTTTACATATATATATATATATATTCGGTATGGATGATGCGAGGCTGTGAAGAATCTTCCCGGTCTCAACAATCGGGATCCGGTATTGTAACGTGGCTTTTAAATACACTTGCGAGCGCGAGCCCATTACGCCGATTCTCGGCAACAAATGCGTTTGAGGATCTCTCGGTCTTTGCTACTCCCGGTACAAAAACCTGGGAGAAAAAGAAAAAGAGAAGAAGAAGAAGAAGGGGAGAAAAAAAACGTAAGAAGGTTCGAGAAAGAGAGGAAGAAAAAAATGTACATATGTGTGTGTATATGTATATAATGCTGAGGTTTATAGATTACCGAAGGTGTTCGAAAGGATACCCCCACTCTCTCCTGCTCCACTCTCCCTACCACTGTTGCATCGAGGATGCAACACGACTGCATCGACTACAAATATAAATGTGTACGTGTATTTCTTATATTTATATATATGGATAGAAGGGAAAAGGGAAAAAGACTGGAAGGAACGAGAAACGATACATGTACAATACACAATGGCAAATGGTATTCTATTATTCCAGATGGGCCCATTGCGTCTCTTCTTTTCTCTCTCTCTCTCTCTCTCTCGGATCGACTTTCACGATCTCTCGTTCCGTCTTTTTCTCATCGTTGGTCGTAGTCGTCGTCGTCGTCGTCGTTGGGGTTATATGTACCCGGGAATGCGGAGGTATGAAATCATTCTCCGACATTTCATCGTTGCGGGAACGACGACGAAGAATCCCCCTCCCCCTTGCCGCGATTCGAGTCGGCCCGTTCCTTCTGGGTTGTGCTTCGAGCAAAGTGTTTTCAGTCACTAACCACACCGTTACAAACCACCCGAACTGAACGAAATCCCCGCGCAATCATCCTTTGCCCCCCCCCCCCCCCCCCCCCCTCCTTCTTTACTCCCGCTCTTCCTTCACCCCAACGAGAATGGTTGCTCGTGAGTCGCACAGTCGTTCATCATGATCATATCTAATAATTCTCCGCTTTTGCTGCCGGGGTGAAAAGGGGGAAGTAGGGAGGGGGGGGGGGGGCAGACCTGAGACCAGTGGTTAGTAACATTAATTACGGAGGGACGAAAATCGTTACAAAGCGGAATTTTTCATTATTGGAATTTTCGTCGATATGAGCCGAGGAAAGGGAGAGGGGAATAGTAGAGCAATAATTTATCGCGTGTTCAATCTCTTCCACGCCTCTTTCGGAGAAAGAGTTTTCATCCTTTTTTTTTCTTCTTTTTCGTTTTCGTAGCGTCTGAAAAGTTGATTAAAATTAAATTAGATTTAATTTTTTGATTAGGAGAAAAATGGTTTATTTCGGGATGGGAATGAAATATATAACGAAATGGTTTAACGTTTCTTTATGGGAAACGGTTTTATTAAGGCTAGCAAAAGCTAGTCCTTCATTATTATCGAGAAACGTAGGAAAATAATTGAAATATATAATCGATTCGTTTACTCTATTTATATGAAGAAAAAAATCAAAACTCGATGATAAAAAAATAAATGACCAAAAATTTGATACATTATCTCGATTTTCATAAAAAATTGAAAAATAAAAACATTTCTCGTCGCTGTTATTTTCTTTCACACTATTATCGAAATACTTCTTCTCTCGCGTCGGTATAATTATGAAATTAAAGAAATATTTTATAATTAGCCCTCGTGGTGATGCCGTTGATTAAGTCGCAATTCGTCGATTAGAAAGGGGAAGTCGGTAGAGACGCGGTACCGGAAAAGGGCGTAGTTCGTTAAAATTGGAATTTCCTCGGTAAAATTTCTAAATACAGCGAGAGGTCTAAAACCCGTGAAAGGGAGTTCGAGCGAGAAGGGTAGAGGGACAAAAATTCTCTCGTCGACACGTTGTTCCATACTATTTTTTTTTCCTCTTTCAACTTTTCTTGACACATGTTTATCTCGTGGTTACGCGGGTTGTGTGTCGAGAACGTTTCGTTCGCGCGTGTGGAATATCGAGCGCGCAAGACAGAATGATCATTAGTCACGCACATGAGCGCGACGATGTGTTCGTGTGCGTACGCGCGCGCGCACGCGGGTTTGAATAAAGCGGGGTGATTGTGGTGTTCGTGGCGGTGGCGGTGGTAGCGGCGGTGGTGTTGGCGGTGTAAAAGCGTTTGGATGCTTCGTGGCTCTCTCACGAGCTCCGGAAGAATGATGGCTTCTCGCGAGTGTCAAATATTCATATTAAAAAAAGAGAGAGAGAGGGAGGTAGAGAAAAGAAGTAGAAGAAGAAAAAAAATTTCTCTTCCCTCTTGGAACTATCGGTAGAGCCTTCTCGTGGCTGCTTTTAATAAAGCCACGATAAATCATATAACGAGACTTCGTGCGAGGGCATCTCTCGCGAATGACAAGCGTGTGATGCGCGCCCGCCCGCGCGTCAGAGGGCGAAAAGAATTTTTACGTGATTGCGTAAAAATATCTCGCCGGGGCACTTTGCGGGTGAGAAATAATCGCGTGAATCGGGCGGGCGTCAACGTTACCGTGGCGTTCTTATATATACACGTTTATATGTTTACATGTATATGTGTATAAGTGTGTGTGTGTGTATGGGACAGACTTTTCCGCCGCCCTCGAGGAGAGTAAGATTAATGGACGATGGACGATAAAGAACGTGAAAACGAGAAGAAAAGAGTCGAATAAAAATAATACAAGAAAATATAAAGAAAAATAACGGAGCTATCGATGCGAGAACAAAAAAAAAACAGGAATCCAACCAAAATCACAATTTTTCGGAAATGCGTACGAATAAATATTAAAATAATACAATCGAAATATTTTTAAAAAAATCAAATTCCAATTATGTAAATTTTGTATGGTTTTTATTTTGTCTCCGTCTTCTTTTGTAATCCGCAAGCCAGGAAAAAAAATAAACAATAACGTCGCTTCAGCTCCAAATCGGTTGACACATATCTTAGCCAATTACGTTGTATCATACGGAGCCTTTAAGAGAGCGCGTGGCATAATAATGTTCATACGACTCTCGTACAAGAACTGCCGAGTTACCTAAGATTTTATAACCGCGTGCGTGCGTGCATGCGTGCATGCGGCAGCGTGCACACTCGAATGGTTATACATAATATACACGCGCCTCTCATATCGAAAGAGAACCAGTGGGATTGGCGGAGGGAGAGGAAGGGCTTGTGGACATGGAGGAGGAGGAGGAGGAGGAGGAGGAGGAGGGAGAGCAAGCGTACAGCACGCAGGAGTCTCGGCCTTAATTAGCTTTGCCCATGGTGTCCGGTCGCTCTCTCGGTTAATGCTCACGAGATTCCTCGGCGGTTGTCTTCGAGACGCAGTTGTGTAGATCCGCTGAGCCAGCTATAATCTAATACATACGATTATATACGTACACATGCATAAGCTATGAAGTCACTATACGCTTATTTTTAAATATGCTGCTCAACCATAATCAAGCTATGCGTATATACACATAGATATATTATATTTTGAATATATTATATTATATTATATCATATCATATTATATCATATTATGTTATATTATATTATATCATATTATATTATATTATACTATAATATATTATATTATATTCCATTACATTATATTATATTATATTATACGATATTATAATATAATATATTATATTACATTATATTATATTATATTATATTATATTATATTATATTATATTATATTATATTATATTATATTATATTATATTATATTATATTATATTATATTATATTATATTATATTATATTATATTATATTATATTATATTATATTATATTATATTATATTATATTATATTATATTATATTATATTATATTATATTATATTATATTATATTATATTATATTATATTATATTATATTATATTATATTATATTATATTATATTATATTATATTATATTATATTATATTATATTATATTATATTATATTATATTATATTATATTATATTATATTATATTATATTATATTATATTATATTATAAGATATTATATTATATTATATCATATTATATCACCTCATATTATATTATATTATATTATATTATTGTATTATATATATATATATGTAGAGAGAGAGAGAGAGAGAGAGAGAGAGAGAGAGAGAGAGAGAGAGAGAGAGAGAGAGAGAGAGAGAGTATGTAGAATAGAGTACGTAGCTACTATATAGTATTTATTAAGTATGCTAGCTGTTGGTACGAGACTTTGTTGTATGTATAACAAGTATAGAGGAACACTTTCTCCCCCGCACCCAACAACCCGACGATATCGATAAAACGAAAGATTTATCGGTATCGCCCGAGAACACCGAGAACTCGCGTTCTGCTTAGCTTACCCGTTGGCCCAGATTTTCTTAGACCATCATGCATAAGCAGCTCGTGCTCTCTTCGCCATATACGATAGATACATAATATGCATCGAGAGCGATTCGCGGGCTTAAGATGTTGCTATAGTCGAGTACACGTACTCTTTCTATGTATATATGTGTTTCGGTGTGTGTGTATATGTAGGTGAGTGTATTGTGCATATACCTACAGCGTGATTTAATAGGCAAATGGGCGTTGTCGAGCATCGGTCCTCGACAACGACACGATATACAGAAGAAACTCGAATATAGAACGCAAGAGATTTGTCTAGTTGTACTCGCGGATCGATCAACGAAAGTTTGAAAGAAAAATATTGTGCGAATGAATTTTAACGATTTATTTTGATTTAATCGAGAGGAATTTTTTCGACGAATTTGTAATTTGACGTCGACAAATTTCGTTCATTGTCGAAGATCCGTTCTTCTTTATTTCCATTGTCATTCTCGAACGGATAACGATTCGCCGTATTTGCAATTGTCAACGATGATAAATAATTTCATTGTACTTTGTAACGCGCGAATTTCTAAGAATTCGCGAATACGAAAATTGCAACGTGCGTAAGATTCCGCATTTCTTTTCGACAATGTTATTTTTTTCCTTTCATTAACTCACGTATTCGTCACTTGTTCTACGGACATCAGCAAAATATGTCGTTGCTTGTTTTTTTATTTCGGCTTATTCGAGCAAATGGAAAGTCACGTGACATGATGAAGCTTATGTGTCGCGAAGGTGTATCGCTTTTCGCTGACGAGTGTGAGAATGAAACATTGAATCCAAGGATGGAGAGGGGGGATATATCACGGTTGTTGCCAAGTTCTTGGGAGGATAAAGAGAGTTTGCATCCGGACGTTTATGACTTATCTTCGGGATGAAGACCGGTTGCCGATCGTTCTCACTCTTCCTTTCCCTTCTTACTATACGGCGAATCTCTCGGCTTTTTCTGTATAAATATATAGACGAGGTTTGTTTTTTGCACATATCTCGATTTACTAAGAGATGCTCGATGATGTGTTCGGTGAAATAACGCCGATAACTTTATGAAGCGCGAAGTAACTCGGGACTCGTAAAAAATAAACCACCGCGAGTTCTCGCACGGAAGATGAACTCAGCCGGTTTTTCCCAATTCCTCCACCTCTCGTTCGTAAAATTGCGAAAGAAGAAAAAAAAATGATATTAAATTATCCACGAAAAAGTCGTAAATCGTTTTCACCTTCGTCTCGTCAATGATAATAATAATCATTACGCGCGCGATATTTTTCACACAATCATAAATGAGCGCTATGAAAATGTATTAATTTACAAGGCAATTATACGTCCTATTCAGTGGCTTTTTTTTTCATCTCCGTTCGCACTTACCGATTTTATTTTCTTTCTCGTTTTTTCGTGATTGCCTTATACGAATGTCACGACTTCTCGAGGATGCTTGTGCTATCTCAGGAGACTTCTTAACAGGCTCGTGATGTAATATGCAGAGACGGGGATCAGACTCTCACTTTATTTCGACTTTCGTTCTTCATTCGCTTTGAGCTTTCGACTGGCAAATTTATAAAAATCAGGAATTCCAGGAAAAACGTGAAAATCCAGTTTTTCCACTTTTTAAATGTTACGGAAACGTTACAGTTTCGTAATATGCCATTGAAAGTTAATTTGAACCAAAAGAAGATTTCGAACCTTTCCTCGATCGCGAAGTCAAAGTTCGCTTCGAAGAACTCGTGATTTTTAAAATGGGTGAAATTTCTTTTCAATCAAAGTAATTTCAACAGGAGGTCGTGAAATTGGAAATTTCCCGTACATTAAAAATAACGTGTTCCCATTTCCGGAATTTTTATTTCACCGCTACTAATGCGAAAAAAAATTGGGAATCCAATTATTTTTCCAATCTGGACTAAATTTTTAATCCAAAAAACGAATCGTTACAAAATTCACCGATGCTTCAATATGATAAATCAATTGGTAATAAAAAAACGTCAAAATAATGAATGTTATCTTTCGTGTCGTAATTTGAAGTATGTTTTAAGCTAGCGTAGGCAAAATTGCTATTTAACCAAACTAACTTCAACGACAGATCGTAAAATCGCAAATTTCCTGTACGTTAGAAATAACGTGATCCCATTTCCGGATTTGTTTATTTCCCTGCCACTAATGCGTAAAAAAAATGTAAAAATGCAATTATTTTTCCAATTTGGACCAAAATTTTTAATCCAAAAACGAAATATTACAAAATTCACCGATGCTCCAATATGATAAATCAATCGGTAATAAAAAAAAACGTCAAAATAATGGATGTTATCTTCCGCGTCATAATTTGAAGTATATTTTAAACTAGTCAACTTCACCGTGCGAGCAAAGTTATGTTATAGCATTGTCTCGGACATCTCGTTAAAACGTTCACCAAAGCTGTACCTCGAATCTAGCATCGTTCCGTGATATACATACAGAGATATATATAAACCTAGATAGATATACATCGCGTCGTTTATTATCAATGGGAAGTGAGTCACGGGCTCGTATAACGCACAATCGTCCATAGGACTGTAGTATAATTTCATTTAGCGACGTTATAATAATACTCTTTCGTCGCCTTCGTCGCCTTTAGTCTCGTCATCGCAGTCGTTACGTCCAAATCATCGCTCGAGTCTTCTCTCGCTAGTTGTACACAATTGCGTCTTCTCTCTCTGTCTCTTATACTACGAGCAATGAATTATAGCGCACTAACTACGTTACGTGACACGCTTGAATACGTAACAGATAAGAACAATAACGATGCACAAATATATGTATGTATGTATGTATATTCTGTAGAATGTACATAAGAATCTCGTGAGAAGACTCTCGCCGAAAATTTATCGAGCGGGTGAAATCGAGACATCGAGGAAAAAGTACTTCCCCATTCCCGGGATTCCCCGAAATCGATAGCGTACAAGATCGTTTTGTTCGGCTCGAATCGTGTTCGAGACTGCTGAGATATTTACCCTTTCTAAATGTTTCGTCATTCACGAGTTCAAATGAATTTCAACAATCACGAACGCGGTACGAGATTTGTGAGAAAGTAATTCGCCGATACAATTTGAGCTAAATCACATCTATTATTCCATCATAATTCTCAACAAGTTCAAGGCCGGTCAAGTTCGTTACTGTCGCTTTCATTTTCTTGAAATTGCACGAAATTTTGTTTTTTTATTTTGTAATTGGATTATAGAAGATTTCGTCGATATAAGATATAAAAAAGTATGATCGAATCGATGGTTCGATGGAAGGAGAAGTAAAAATAGAGAGGGACAAATGCTCGTGCCAGAATTGACCCAGGGAGGATGTCGCGAGAGTCTCGATAGCGCACAGAAGGCAAACGAATGTACATATTACATTCTAGCCTATACATATATACATACGACATATGGACTTTGGTAACACACATACATATATATATATGTATATGTATATATATTCGGGTTACAAGTATAGTTGCATATATAGTTGTTGCGGGATCTACATAAGAGATCATGACTCTCGGGTCCTTCTCTCGCCGTGTGGCCGAGTTTCGCTTCTCCTCGACTATGCGGCGGCAACCAGAGGAGAAAGTTACCAGGAACTGTCTGAATCTGCCCGATTGGCAGCAGCAACGACAAGGAGTGCACATATATAGTTTGTGCCCCGTATACTTTTGTTTCACGTGTGTTTATATATCTATATAGATAAGTAAATAAATAAATAAAGATCTAAAGATATATATATATATAACATAGAATATAATATTTAATATATAATATAATATATAATATATAATATATAATATATAATATATAATATAATATAATATATAATATATAATATATAATATATAATATATAATATATAATATATAATATATAATATATAATATATAATATATAATATATAATATATAATATATAATATATAATGTATAATGTATAATGTATAATGTATAATATATAATATATAATATATAATATATAATATTGTATAATAGATCATATAATATAATATTATATATATGGAATTATATAATATTATATATTATAATATAACAATTAATATTGTATTAATATAGAATTAATATAATATAGAATATATAACATAATATTATATCCATTATACAATATATTATATAATATATTATATATGTAATATAATGTAATATATATTTATATACTTATATATAAGTATATAAAAGATGTCTCCTCGCTGGTCTCTCTTGGCATTGTAGTCACGACATTGCAATACCACGGTAACAAGAATAATGCACGACGACACGTCGTTTCTTTATTTTACCATTCTCATTCGTTTCACTCTCCATTTCACCCTACCCATATCGTCTCTTTTCCTCGGGTCTCGTACACGCGGTCACTACTCGACATCTGCCCTAACCGATTGCGAAATTTTCTCTCATCTGCCTCCTCCTCGAAAGTCTTTCTCTCAGTCTTGTTTATAAAGTACAGGATCTTCGTTGCACCGTTGTTTCACCGCGGGAAATAAATGTAATGCCTCTTTTTGTTTTGTTCTTTTTTTTCGAAAGTTGGCGAAGTCGTTGGAATCGAAACGTGAATTTATTTCGATGCCAACAAACCTTCGTTAAATTCGTTAAACAATATTTATCGTAGCGAGATTAAATTGAATTTATGGAAATATAAATTTTTGTTCGATAAAAATGAATTGTGTTCGATCCAAATTGGCTCATTCGATTCGAATTGAATATTATTTCGATTTATTTGCGCGTTTTGATTATTATTATCATTATTATTTATTTTTTTATGGATCTCTCTCTCTCTCTCTCTCTAGCGGGTACGTACGTAATTATCATGCAGATATGCGATAAATCTAGTCATTTGTGCGTCATTTCGTTTTTCTTATTTTTTTCTTATTCGCTTAGTGTCCCGTATAATTCGCTCGTCTCGTATTTTGCTCGACGGGGCCACTTGGGCGGCTGACCTCGTCCTCTCCTCTCCTCTTAGCTCGCCTTCACCGTCCCGATCTTTAGAACGGCCATTAGTCGCAATTAGTCTCTCCTCGATGAATTTTCTATGAGGGAATAATCAGCCGGCGTTGGGTACACGTAACTCTACCCCGTCGTGGCAGTCTCCATTTCGTTCCTAGTTGTCTCATATAGCATATACATGTATATACGTATGTATGAATAGAAGGACCTCTACGAGGCGTGCGATAGGCACGAACTGCAATAGAAGGAATTGAATGGGAAGTAGGTAGACACCCATTGTATTACTATGTCTACGTGCACGTTAGTAGAGGATTACGAAGCTTTGGTATGCGCACGAGAAAGGAAATCGACGTGCCTTAGACGCCACGAGAAGCTCTTTCTGCCCTCTCGATTATCTTGGCGATGCCTCAACGCTGATACAATAATACGACAAAACAGTCCTAAATTGCCAAACATTTTTACAACATATCGTATCTCGTGAGAGAAAAAGAAATTGCAAAATTACAATCTATTTCCTTACGGTTCCATTTTTTTTTATTATGTTCTCATAGGTAATAATTAATTTTTAATACGTTTAACGATTATATGTCGTTGAACGCGAATCTGACAAAGTTCGACCAATCGCTATACTCTTCTTGGTCAATCTTTCCGGTAAATTCTAATTTTCGTGAGACAACAGAAAACTACAAAATCACAATTTATTTTCTTACGATTCCAATTTTTCTCATTTTTTTTCTCATAGGTAATAATTAATTTTTACGATGTTTAACGATTAGATATCGTTGGACGCGAATCTGACAAAGTTCGACAGATTGCTGTACTCTTCATCGTCAATCTTTCCGGTAAATTCCAATTTTCGTGAGACAAAAGAAAACTACAAAATCACAATTTATTTTCTTACGATTCCAATTCTTCTCATTTTATTTATCATAGGTAATAATTAATTTTTACGATGTTTAACGATTAGATGCCGTTGGACGCGGATCTAACAAAGTTGGACAGATCGCGGTATTCTTCTTGGTCAATCTTTCCGGTAAATTCCAATTTAGAAACTGAGTTAGCCCCGTGCCCAACTCCATTCACCGCCCCCACTCGTGAATACAGCAGTTACGATGCAATCGACCTGAACAATGCTCGAGTGCTCATAATATTCGATGTCGTATTTACCGATATTTGCGACGAGGGCAAGAAAAATCCTAAGAGAAGGAGGAAAAATTCGTGAATGTGGAGCAAAAGCGTGATCGTATCTCCGTGACGGTTTAGTCGTAAACTATGCAGCGGCCATCATCATCTTAGGTTCGTACACTCGTTGTCGTCTCCTCGTCCCCGTCGTCGTCATCATCGTCATTCGTTTCGCCAAGTTGTCGTTGTCATGGGAAAATAACTGTACCGCGTGGGTCGCGAATATAAAACAGAACGCGAGAGAGAGAGAGAGAGAGAGAGAGAGATAGCACGAGCGGAATCAGCAGGAGAAAAGTAGCAGAGAGACCCCGCAAGATCGAAGGTACCTATATCGAGGCCTGGTATATAAACGGCAAAAGTCGAGGAATACCGTTCGATAATGATCGGTTCGCGATCGGCAATCGAATCTAGAATGCAGATCTCTATTGGTCTCTCTCCCGGTATACTCTGTTATCTGAGTCTCCCTCGCGTTTTCTCCTTCTATCGTGCCGTTAATTTCGCTCTCGTAGTTCGTTCCGTAAACCATCTATACACACACACACACACACACACACACACACTTATAAATATATGTATGTATATCTATATACACATCACAAAGACATAGTTTTCGTGCCACGAAGATACGTATTTCGAAATCGGCGCTCAGCTGGAGTTCTCTGCCGTTCCGCGCGATTCGAAGAGATACAGAAAAGTTACGTCTCCTGGAGATCTCCTCGATCTCCGCGATGTCTCTGTCTCGATCGAGTTTCGACACCATCATCGACGATCGTATTATTGGCACGAGCTACATCGACAATAGCAATATATACATATATATGTTACAAAGTGTAAGTAGTATTGCAGATACGATCGAGCATACGAGAATCTCTTCAGCTTTATGAGCTAGAAATCTTACGATTTATATATTCACTCGTCTATATATATATATATGTATAATATTATACGAAAGATTTCTGTAATAGGTTGAATAAATGTGCTGGCTGATTATCGATATTCAATGAGTTTAAAACGCCTCGCTATCGAAAGGCGATTTATCACTCCTCTGGAAATATTATCCATGCGTGAGATATAATATACAGTTTAAATGTAACTGTAGATACACCTACTGTATGGCATGTAATAACACTGCGAAGAAGGAAGTGTCAAGTGAGCATATTTTGTTTATTGGCCGAGATAAGATTAACCTAACGTTTTCAGTGAGAACAAAAACGCTCATGTTTGTATATATATATATATATATATATATATATATATATATATACACTGTGTAGGGTATATAGCGAGTGAGAAAGAGCCACATGGGTCTGTGAATGAGTCCCTCGCCCGTTTTGTCGGTCGATTATACCGGCCCCGGGAGAGCGGGTATGCCAGAGATATTCGAACGGAATTAACGACCGGATCAGAGCGCGAGCTCGCGCGTGTATGGAGAACTTTGCGTCGCGGAGAGTGCAGAGAGCATAGAGAACGCAACAAGCTGCTACTACACGGCGCTTCTGGTCCCGCTTTTATAGTGTACACCACAAGTCGAGCGCATGATTTCGCGGCCTCTAATATTATAGTACTAACTCTCTGGCTTATAACATATATAGTTATGTATTTCAAAGCGTTATACAAGTCGTATATAGTAATGTTCGTATCGTGAGGTAATTGCTTGGTCGCCGTGTCGTTACGCGCCTTATTACTATTTTGCGGCATTACGATATATATTGTGCCGTTTATATGTATTATAATCGCTCTATATAGATATATATCGATCTTACATTATATATATATATATATAATGCCGTTTCTATATACTATAATCGCTCTATATAGATATATATATATATGCAAACAGCATATATCTATATATGCCATGTCCATGTACTATAATCGCTCTATATCTATATCTATATGTGTATGTGTGTGTGTGTGTGTGCATCATTGTAACGTGGTTTGCTATCCTGCGGCTTATACGGAAACTTTGATCGCTCACGGTGCAAACGACCGCACAATGACCGTTTAATAAAATGATATTTAATTAGAGGCTATTTAAAAGTAGTCTCGAGTACCTTGCACGATTTGTTAATTGATCGAGGCAACGATATAACGAGTCGGTAATAATGCCGCGAAACGGATATTTACGCCACGAAGTCGATTAATTTTTCGGTTTTTTCTTTTCCTCGTGCGAGATAAGACATAAATTTACGATTAATAATCTCGTTAAAGACCTTGTCAAAGACGCGAAAGGGATGTGACTGTGAGAAGAAATGAATTATGCTTTTTTTTTTTTTAGATAAACCGCAGTCTTTTGTTTTTTAAAAATAATATTTGAAAGAAAGCTAACAGAAGGATCGACGTAATGAGGAAATGGGCTTTGCTTGATTGGCTTACTGGCTACTGGTGTCTACCCTCCCCACTATCCTCACGTTCTCTCCCTCTCGATCTGTAATATTTCATAATCTTTTCGACGACGTTCTAAGCTTCTTCATCCTCCGTTTCTGCTCATCCTTCTTTCTCGATTCTCAAGACTTTTTAACATCGGGACGATGAAGAATTTGTTGCTGGTAGACGCGCCCGCTGGAGTTACGTATAATTATACACTTGTGGCTGAGCTCTTTCCCCACAAACGTATATGTACTTACTTATACACATATACACACATACATCAATATCTGTATATATGGATTCTTGTCTAGCTCATACGTGTTAGTATCACCTTTTAGTTGCGCGTACGCAGCAGGTAGGCTCATTTTTTTTGCCCTTGTACGAGTATACGTATATGTGGCTATATATTATAGAGAGTATAGATACGGCAGTTTTGTGTGTGATACCATCCTCGGCGCCTTCGCATTTTATTATGGAATTTACCCTCGGTCTGACCGCAGTGACATCAATCATTTAAAATAATTATAGCCAATCCGATCACGCCATCCTTCCCGCTCCGCGCGATGGTTATACCTCGCTTTACTCGTGTAAATATATATGTACACACACACACATACATACACAGACGCGTTTATATATATATATAAATATATTGGATGATCCACCTTTCCTTGGTAACGTTAACAAAAAATGAAAAATAAGAATCAGGCTGTCGACGACGTCCTCGGAAAATGAACGTTCTGCTCTCGTTCTGCTTCGGGACAAGTACGAAAGAGAAGATAGAACGAGAAGGAAAATACGCTGCAAGTATCGAAGATACACGCGATGTCTTAAATTAATAACGAGCATTAGTCATAAGCTCGTTTTGGCTTACCAAGTGGCACGATATTATTATATTCCGAAACAAGTGAATATACATTTTCATTCCCGGCTCTAGTTCCGTTTCATTTGGAGCTGCTCGGCACGACGCGATAGACACTGGAATGCTTTTTTTTTACGTATAATTATATACGAAATACTTGGGATAAACGAGGCAAAAGATAGGCCTGCCTATAAGAATTGATCGGATGTCGTGATGAATATAGGCAAAAAAAAGGCGAGAAACTTAGAAAGCCTCTGGGGCCTTAAAGGGTTTAGAGCTGGTGAAAAAAAGGAAACGAGACGACCGATCTCTCGAAATTCTCACGAGGTCCAGACATGTTCGGTATATGTTTTTTCAGTGAACCGTCGAAACCTCTCGGTCATTTCGGTATAACGGTAATAAACATTCGTATTTAAGGGCACTTTCGAGGAGTTCTCTGGTTTGGGCCTCTGAAAATATTTGGCGATGGAAATGGAATGAGAGTAGGTAGTAGTAGATGAAGCGAGAGAGGGAGAGAAAGAGCAAAAAAAGGAATCGCACAACGTAGCGTGTTGCATATATATATATATATATTGAGAAAGAGCCACGCTCTAATCTCAGTTAATGGATAAAGATCCCGAGTCTCTCTCTTTCTGGAGAGAAGACCCCGAAGGCATTGCATGAAGAGCTCCCCTCATGAGACACCAAAAGGCCATAGAGCGAGAACAGACGTATATTTTGACGACTGGAAATGGCTGGCTATCGATATTTCCTCCGGGCGAATAGCTCCGAGTGCTCGCACGACTTTATTCACCTCTTTCTATTCTTTCCAATGTTTTCGAGTTGGTTGTCGGTAATTTGGCAGACAGAACGGTGATTCACCGTTCTGCAACGAAATGACCTCTGCGGTACGGGCGAGTAGGGAGAGGGACGCGGTCATGCGTCGGCGACCAATGAGATCCCGCCGCTCGCGCCAGAGCCAATGAGAGCGCGCCGGCTTAGTTCGGGGACGCCACCGGTAGTTTCGCGGTTATCCATCTCAAACGTTCGCCACCGTCTCGCGCTCGGTCCTAGATGCGCTCCACGGTTGTTTAAATATCGAGATTAACGCAGGTAGATATACATCTTTCTCTCTCTCTCGTTCTCTCTAGTTGTGATCGTGTCTGAGCTCTCCTCCCGGACTCTGTTATTTCGAGACGATTT
Source organism: Netelia fuscicornis (assembly GCA_946811545.1). Lineage (NCBI taxonomy): Eukaryota > Metazoa > Arthropoda > Insecta > Hymenoptera > Ichneumonidae > Netelia > Netelia fuscicornis. The sequence continues at coordinate 45,100,099 of OX328011.1, read as the reverse complement.
CGGTTTCGTTTCGACTCTCCGAAACTCCACAGATATTTCTCGGACGTTTAGTCTTGTCTGATTGCGGTCCCCGAACTGCCTTTATACGCACATTCAACTCTCCCGACGAAACACTCTCACTCGGTCGAGTTTAGTGTCTCTCTTATCTTTTTGTTCTTATTTTTTCAAGTTTTTTCCTCTCGTCCAGTTTTGCGATTCAAATTACCATCGAGTCGAGAATCACGGTTGGTATACAGCATTAAACGCACATGCGTATATTTTCCCAGACTCGAGAGAACGATCGACGCTAACTGTCTATAATAATCGTCGAACTGACGGACATATACTTTTCTACGCTATTTTACTACTGGCTAATTCGCGAGAGATCTTTTTCTCTCCCTCCCTTTCCGTCTTTGTCTGTTTTCGACTGTGTTTCGCATGTTTTCCAATGCCGTGTGGCGTGTCACTACCACACCCCCTTCGGTTTCTTCATTTCTTTCCTTACTCTATTCTCGTGTACGTCTATTATCATCTGGTCGCCGGAGAATTTCACGAGGTGTATATTCACGGACCGGAGCCATAATACAGAACGAATGTGGACTCGGCTCTTTTTACAACGATTTGAATATCATTAGAGCGATTTATTAATATTCATGAAGTATGTATCTCGTCGAGGGCCTAAGCTTCTGGCTTTAACTTCGTTTGTTCGACTGCGCGCAGAGCCGTGAGTTTCATGCCGAATGTTTCAGTTCGAAGAGATTTTGGTGGATATACCATCGGATATAATATTAGAAATTTTCGTCGTTCCAATGCGAACGAACGTAATTGATTGGTCGAATTAAGTATTCAGGCCAGCTCTCCCGCTCATCTCCCGTCTGTAATCGATAAATTTCGATTTATATAATTCCTCATTCGGCTCTTTTATTAAGGCACATCCATTATCCGTGATTCGAGATCTATTTCTGCAGAGTCACGTGCAAAAATGTCGCTTCAAATTCCATCAATCGAGGACAGGGCTTCCGCGAACCGTCAGTAATTATTCGTAATCACGTTTGGCCGTCCCCGAGCTATCGACATCGCATTAACTTCCAGGGTAATTTGCAGCAAGTCGTGTAATCATTGACTAAATTTTATCGACGTTACGATCGACGGTAAATGGATATTGTTTCAAGCATCGTTAATGTATTTTTGATTCGATATTTAAAAAAAAGCTTTATGAATCATCAAATATTCAATCGAATCAATCGATGACCTCCTTCCGCAGATGCCATTGCACTCTTCGATGAAATTTATTCCACCGCACATTTTCCTCGATCTCACCATAGATTCGTTTAATTCTCTAGCTCCGCGACAATTATTTCGGTTACGATTCATAATTTATGAAATCCGTAATTCACAGTATCGCGGCCTTTCGCCTTATTCGTTCGAACGGTTTGGTTCGTTCGATGGGCCGGAAACTTTCGATTCCCGATTCATTATTCAGGAGGTGGGTGTACATACGTAGATAGATAGAAATTGAGCGCGATAGAAGAGGCAAGGTATCAAGGAGCTTTATGCAGCCACCAGGGTTCGACGATATTTAACTCGTTGGAATCATAATTCTTTCTTCTCCGATCGTCGTATTTTCTCGTATAACGGAATCGCGTGGAAGCCGGCGTATACCCCGTGCGAAGGACAGAAGAGAACGCGCGCGAAAGAGAGCGAGAGAGAGAGGGAGAGAGTGAGAGACGGAGGAAAAAGAAGAGGAGACCAAGAAATGATGAACGGCCAGGTCCTGATTAGAAACCCACGGTGTATTACCATAATCGAAACGACCGGCGTGCGCGGCGTTTTTTTCTTCTGCTCCTTGGATGAAAAAAAGAACGAAAATAAAAACCAAAAAATACTAAACGATGCATAATACGTATTTAATGCGAGAACATATACCACAAAAAGGTGAAGGTCTCGCGTAATAAACGCCCCGTAAGGAATTACATCGGAATTTTTCGAATCGAAACGCGGCGGAGTTTGAATATCTCTCACTTTGGAGGCGAGTCAACAAATAGTTTCCAGGCCATGGTTCTGTTTCGAAGGAATTGGTAGAGAAAGAGAGAGAGAGAGAGAGAGTGAGAGAGTGAGAGTTCTTTATATCGAGAAGTTTGCTATTATAGCCATGCCCGATTTCGCAGCGGGGGCAAAATGAGACACATGTGTTCCACACGAAGCATCAACGATCGGAGAGGGAAAACAAACTGGAGAGACAACGGAAGAGAAGAACGAACGACTGAGAGAGAGTGATAGGATGAGAGCGAGAGAGGCGGGAGGAGAGTCAAGGGGTAGACAGATTCCTTCGATTCATTTCGGTTCGAGTTAGCTGGATTTGGCGAATACGGCTCGTTTGTAGTCGGTCGGTCTCGCCGCGCATCTTCGAAAGATCGTGTGCCTTTCCTTCTGCGCGGTGACGGTCCTCCTGCGAAGAAGGAGACCCAAGTAGGCTTCCTCTCTTTCTCGATCGCATGTGCCTTGGAGCTCCAAGCAAGCAGTTATCTATAAATATAGGTATAGTTCCTACGAGTAGAGGAGAAGGCGAGATCGAAGAGAATCGAGCGAAAAGGTACGAACGGTCTCGCGGTTGCCACGGGGTTGCCTACCTGCCAACCAGAGCTGGGACGCGAGCTTGACGACGCGAAAGAGGGAGAGAAGAACGCGTCTCTTGCGCGGGTGCAACAACGTTCAAGAAAGAACCAACAACCTGGCAAACCATCGACGAGCTAGAGAGAGAGAGAGAGAGAGTGTGTGACGAAAGAGGGCAGGAGTGAAAAGGGAGAAAGAAGAGCCTATAACCCGTCTGCAAATCTTCGAACACTTTCGTAGTCGTTCTCGTAGTCCTCCCTTCACCTTGCTCCCTTCGACACACCACCCTTCTACCATAGTTGACTTCGACTCCTACACACATAGCTCTCTTTTCTGACCGTCCATGCTGCTTCCTTTTACTCGCCAGTGATTGTATGTGTGCCAGAGAAAGATAGAGAGAAAGAGAGAATCGTCTCTCGGTTCTCTCCTCTTATTCGTATAACACGTGTTCGCGAGAAACGTTCTACCCGGTTCCGTTTTATTCGCGTTTCTCCACCTCCGCAATCCATTCTGTCGTTGCGTCCCTCCGCATCGTCAGGTTCTCCGTGCGCGCTCCTTTCCTACCCGTCTTGTCGCTGGTCCATCCGTACGTTCGTCCGATTCTCTCTTTCTGTCTCACCGGTTGTCCCGTGAGAGAGGACCTTGGGTTCGCTCAGCGGCGTTCTCTCGCGCGAGTGCGAGCGGGTGCTAACGCGAGAGGCGAAAAGGCGACGATGTATTACTACCGGTGACAGTCCGTCTCGTGTCCGTTGCGGTCCCGTTGAAAGCCGTTGGTGGTGGTTGCTCGCGCAAGGGAGAGAGAGAGAGAGTGTGAGAGACGAAAAGGGGAGAAACGGCGGCATCGAGGGGGTCGAAGGTGTGTGCGTGCGTGTAGAGATGGCGTTGTCCGCGAGAGGAGACGAAGAGAGGAGGTAGAGAGAGGGGTTGAATCCCCAATCGCGGCGTGCTCCGAGCAGAAAATCCTGCCGATTCCACGGGAGCTGAAGGTTCGATTCGCCGCGCGCGGGTTCCCGTCGAGGGAAATGAGCAAATAAAGTGCCGCCGGGTGCCTGACTTATTCCAGATTTCGGAATGCGGTTCGCGCGCGGCTGCGACGAGAACGACGAGAACGACGACTACGAAGACTACGACGAAGACGACGACGACGACGACGAAGACGACAACGAAAGAGAAGCGGCCGAAGAGACGGAATGGATCGAATAAAGGGGGATGAGTAGGAAGAACGAGAGAGAGAGAAGGAAAGAACGGGGAATAAACATACGTGATGCGAAGAGAAAAGTGAGAGCGAGGAAAAGAGAGAAAGAGGATGAGGAGAGAGACCGAAGAGAACCCGCGGATCGACGTATAGTTGGGCGAGAGACACACGGTAGCCTCATTGTCGGTCCCGGTGAGTCGTTACGCGTGATTGGCCGATTCGAGAGTTACGAGGCCGCGGCTATACCTTCTCTGCAGATCCATCCGCCGCTGCCGCCGCCGCCGTCGTCGTCGTCACCATGCGAATACGTGATTTCACCTCTCGTCGTCGTTCTTCTCTCGTTCTCTCCTCCGCCTCTCGTCCCCTTCCCATCCAGCGAGCGCACGCGCGCGCGCGCGGATTTCATTTCAACGCACACGAAACCAAAAGTCAGCCCTCGCCTCGATCTTTCGGCCGACTTCGAACCATCACACGCATCAATGTTTCGAATATCTTGCTAGCTAGCTGCGATCAACGCGAGGGAAACCGTTTCTTTCTTTTTCATTTTCTTTCCCATCATTTTTGTCAGTGAAATCCAATTGGTAGAGAAGAGAATTATCGAAATAATGGAGAAGAGACAGGATAATTCAATTTGTTCTTGTGAGAATGAAAGATTCTGAGTCTTTGCGGAGAGAGGAGACAGAGAACGAGAGAGTTGCTTAGTACAAAATTTAAACTACTTGAAAATTCGGATCAGCCGTCTCGTTTTCCCAACGTTGCTGTGGAATTCGGAGCTGTAAGAGACTCCAGTCACGATTCTCATTTTTCATCGATGAATATATCGATGGGAGCTGGAAAACGTTCGCGATAAAAGCGAAATGAATGTGCAACCTGGAACATTAGTACGGAACTCGCGGTAATACGTATTTACAGAAGGATGTATCGGCGCATAACTGAAAAAATACGTACACGTACGTACAAGCGGCACACTTAAGGGCTGTCTGCGCGTTATTGAGACGATGAGATGGTGCAGGATCGTGTAATACACGCATCGCATAGCATCGCGGTACGTAGAAAACGCGGCGAAAAAAACGTGGCGGAAAGGGGCTGGGGGTTGGAAAAAGGAAAAAAAAGAGTGGAGAAACACGAGAGGAGGAAGAGACGGGCGTGCGAGAGGGTGAGTGCCTACATCACACGTACGTTTCATACGTGCCGTCGCGAGGAGAGGCACCCGACAATAAGGAGCAGCGCAGCGTGTTTCATCGAAAGAAGAAGAAGAGGGTGCAAGGGTGTGCGCTAGCTGCTGGTGGCTGCAGTTACCCAACGATGACGTCGTTTGTCGTGGTGGTTCTGCGCGATGGTGGAGGGCACATGCACGTTGGGCATGAGGAGAGGTGGTGTGGGAATGAGGGACGTGCGGGGTGGGGAGGCATCAAACCAGCCAATGAGAAGCCACCGATATGGCGGCCATTTTAATGATCGGCCCAAGGTAAACAAAGGCAAAGAGGAACAGAGAATGACTTTCACCCCTCCGGGGGCCAACTCTCTAGCTTCTCACCCTGCCCTCGTACTCTCGCCTCGCCTCAACCTACCACCACCCTATCGCCACTACTACTACCACCCTTCGAACGTATAGCAACCCTTCTTTTTTTTCTCTCTCTCTCCCTCTCTTTCCTCTCGCGGGCCGCACACCCGAGCTCTCCTCGTTGCAGTCACATGCACCCGTCGACCGAGGGAGAACCGAGAGTATGTCCGCGATCACGTGACAGCCGTATATACTCGGTTTTATGTGTATCGGGGCCTGTACGTAATGTATATGTAAGTGCGTATGTACCAGAAGAGTCGTACGAGCTTATATGCACGCCCACGTGCAAGTCTAAGGGTGCATAGCGACCAATCGACGGCCTCGAGACTCGCGTCTTCCTGAACTCGTACCCGAGCTCTTTCTTTTATATATAGGTAACACGACATGTGACGTTGGTACGTACACACATGTGTGTACTCTTCATGCACTACGAGAGCCTCTCCTCTTCTTTTCTCTCTCTATCTCTCACTCTCCATTTCTCCTTTCTTTTCTTCCCTTACTGCATTTCGTATTCTTGTCTCTCTCTCTGTCGTTCGTTTCGCTTCGAGCGTTCTCGTCTCTTACTTCTTTTTTCTTCTCCGGGCGTGTGCGTTATAGCGCCCAGTCGTTCTTCCTTTTTGTCCTGTCGTATCTTTGTCTTTCATCGCGCGCCGCCCTGCTCTCGTTACGCATTCATCGAAAGTATGGCAGCATTCGAGATAATTGGAGGGAAATACGAGAGAGAAAGAGAGAGAGAGAGAGAGAGAGAGAGAGAGAGAGAGAGAGAGAGAGAGAGAGAGAGAGAGAGAGAGAGAGAGAGAGAGAGAAAGGGGGGTAGGGGAGAGAGAGGGAACATGGTGGAAAAACGTAGATAGGGGTGGTTTTCTCCAAGAGTATCGAGGTTTTGCGTATACAAGGGGTGTTCACCCCATTTCGCTCATCACGGGAAGCCAGGTAATGTCGGATCGAAATGTCCCACCGGATATTCGTGACGAACACCACGCTTTTTTTATTCATCCCCTTTACCGTAGGGAACTAGTTTGTTTTATTTCTTTTTTAATATGAAAATTTTATTAAAATTATACAGTCTAATTTTTGCAGACAATAAACGTCGGAACTCTCCAGTCAAAATTTTCCCGTTGTGCAGCCGCAACCGAGCAAAATATTTACCCCCCTGTTGAATTATTCTATATCGTTAGAGATGTTATCTCGCCTAGAAAATCTTGATAGGCAGGGATAGTTCACCGGCATAAACCGCAGCTGGCAATTCTTCAATCTCGTTTCATTAACCCAACGGAGGGAATGAGATGAAGAGATCGCGTGAATAAGAGAAAGAGGGAGAGCGAGAGAGAGAGAGAGAGAGAGAGAGAGAGAGAGAGAGAGAGAGAGAGAGAGAGAGAGAAAGAGAGAGAGGGACGAAAACAGAGTGAAGAGAATGCTCTATCGCGAGATTATCGGGCATCGAAGCAACCAAATGGAATGAATTGAGATGATGAGAGAGAGTGAGAGAGAGCCAGAGTGACGAAGAGGAGGGAAGAAAAAGAGAGAGGAGAGAGAGAGAGAGTTAAAGAAAAGGTGATGTTTTTACACGCTGGCTTACCGGTTTGCTTGCCCTCGTGCCGGAAGCCACGACGAAGGTGCGAGACCGTCATCGCGAACACACTCCGCGTTTCATCCTTCTTCGTACCAGTTGGGTAAACGCTGCCGGTACGACACAAAAGGGGAGAACGCGTCGAAAAAACAACAAAAAAATCAATGAAGAAACTCACCCCGGTATAGACGCCTCGGCATAAACCGCGAGTCGGCGTAAGCGAGGAAGGAAGACGGAGAGAAACGAGAGACGAGGAGGTGCCAGGGAAGGTGAGAAAAAGACGGAGAACGAGGCAGGAAGTGCGGGGGTGTGAGCTCGGACCCGGACGAAGAATATATACGTGCCTCGGGTTATCCCGTGAGAATGGGGATAGTCTGGTACGCATTTGGAACGATATACACCGTGTCTCGTGGCTCAAACGAGACGAGTGCGTTGAGCCCTTCTCGATGCTTTCGTTTTTTATTGTTCTTTTTTCTATTATTTCACCAACCGCCCATTTTTCCGTCGACCCTTTCGATTTCCGCGAGTTTGTTGGAGAATTTACCCCTTCTCTTCTTATTCCGCCATCAAGAGGCACGTTATGCTCTTGTCACTTTGGTTAACCATCAGTATTGTACGGTAGAGAGTGAGAGCAAAAGAGAACAGGACATAGAGAGAGAGGAGGGAGGCCATAATCCTCGCTCGTACTCCTTCTTCTCGTTTCGCGTCTTTTGCAAGGAGAAACGAGGTAGCCTCTGCGAGAGAAGTAGTCAGCCACAAGAGAGAGAGAGAGAGAGGGAGGGAGAGAGAAGCGAGAGGAACGAGAGAGACGAGAACGTATACGGCAGAAAGCGAGCCAGCCCAGAGAGACCCACAAGAGGGGCCGAATTGAGCCTGACGTGATTTGACTACATTCACACCTACGTCATCGCGCCCGCCTGGTTGCCTCTCGCTGGCCGGGGTAATATAAGGCCCCGGCGACCGACGAGACACGGGGGTGGAACCAGCGCCTGTCTCGTACACGACGCGAGAGAGGATTGCTATATACATAAGTGTATCGTGGGTCCTTTCATAGACGTTTTTTTTTCTTTTTGTTTCTCGTTTTCATCCCCCGCTCCCCTTCTTCTCCAACTCTTTCCTCACTCTGTCTTTATCGCCTCAAAGCGGCTATCCGAGCCTCAACCCCCTCAGCGTCCCCATTCCCAGTCCACCGCCATCATCATCTCTCGCCAGATGAACCTCTGGCGAAGACCCCGACGGTACGGGAGCAATGAAGAATGAAGAGGAGAATAAAAATGAAATGAAAAAAGAAATTAAAGAAGTAGAAGGAGAAGAAAAAAGAAGAGACGAACGAAGAAGCAGAAAGAAAGAGCGAGGAGAAGAAGGAAGCAACACGGCACGCAGAGGGATCGGGGCAGACCCTGGTCGCCTTCGCCTCGGGTATTATGATGATGTTGGGCGCTATGTACCTCCTTTGGTCAGACGAAAGAGGAACAGCAGCAGCAGCAGCAGCAGCAACGGCAACGAGGCAGCATGCACGTCGGGTCTGGTTCTTCACTTTTGCGTGTCCCGGGCGAATCTGTCGGGCCACGAGACCGGCGGCGACGCGGAGAAGCTATAAGATCGACCGAGCGAGAAACGAAGAGAGAGAGAGAGAGAGAGAAAGAGGGAAAGAGAGAACTCGAAGGGGGAGTTCAACCCACAGTCGCCCCCTTTTTCCATACCTCTTTCCTATGGTGTTCACGTCTGTGCGCAAGAGAAGGACGAGGCGAAGCCGAACGCGACGGCTCCAGTTACCAAAGCTCGCATATCGTCTACGTTCTTATAGGTTATATACGTATATATATACACGAGTATGCAGTAAACCTCTTCTTCGTTGCTTATTCCACGCCTCTGCTTCCCCTTTCATTCGATCTTTTACACTTGTCTCGGACAGAAAATCGCCGGAAGGGACACTTTGAGCCCAGTGAAACACGCAAAATTCACCCCCGAATGTCATTTATCGTAGGCAAACTACTCGAACGTTCGTTGTCGAATAATAATGAATAGATCTCTCTCAGACCCACGAATTTTCTCGAATTTTTTAAGATAAAATCATTGGCAATCGTTTAATTTGATTATTTATCACTTGCTAATTTATTAATTCGATAATTTTAGTTACTAATATCGTGGGTGAACGTGAAACATTGACGTTGCATCTCGAACAATTTCGAACGAGCTGAGAATGATCGGTAACAGGTTTTTGGCGTAATCCTTGGATAATTTCCTCTAGATCCATTATCATCTTCGGGATATCGGTGCCCGAATATTTCAGAGCCTCTCTCCCAGGGGGTGAGCCAAGAGGGAAAAAAGATGATTCAACGTCTCTGGGAATTTCATTCAGCCCCTTCCTCTCTCGTTTTCAAGCACATTATACTTGGGAATGCCGTCTCGTCGTTCGTTATCTACGGGACGATAAGAATCGTCGCGATTGAATATACCGCCGACGAAGAACACGAATTAGCCTTGGCCACATGGCGTATATCTATATGGAGATAGGCCCCGTACCTCTTTCGAGTATATTACAGCTGTATTATCTTTATTCTTTATTGCCAAGTGTCGGACCGGTCACGCCGCTGCCTGGCGCAAATAATTATACGGGGCCCTTTTCCCCTCTCCTTAGCTTGCTTTGATTGGGGAGGATTTCCGTAGTCGGTTTCTTAACGAGGTTCGTACGCATAACGCATATTTGCCCAGGACGCGATGTATTTTTAGTCCCATTGCCTGGGAGAAGTAAAAGGGCATAATGCGCTTGAATTTATAATACGCGTCGACGTCCTCGCGTACGGTGTTGCACAGCGTCGAATATAAACACGCGATCATCGTATCGTAATTCCGTCATTAGGCCGAGTGAGATTGGCATCGGTAGCGGGACGTTTCTCAACGAAATAACGCCGAGTGTTCGTTGATGTCGGCAATAAACCAAAATTTCGCGCTACGTGCCGCGAGACGCATGCGCGCTCGGCGCATAACCTCGAAATAATCGTCCGCCATCTCGGAATCGACTCCCAGCGCCATTATCGTTAGCGCCGTGGCTAACTTTTGTACTAATATTCAAAAAAACGATTTTCTTCTTTAAACACAAAAGGCGAAATCATCTTCTATCCAAGTTAGTGAGAATTCTCCGACTGTCCTCGATCGAGCTCCCGACGATGTCCCGCGGGCATCGATATCTCCGCGTCCCTCGAGAAATAAATGAAAAAAAAAAAACGAACACCAGAAAAAGATTAACTCCAATTCTCCTAGCGCAGTCGAGAGAAAGAGAGAAACGATGATATTCCCGGTGTCTCGACGGGATCGTACAACATTTTACGCAGCGGCAGAAGCACGCAGCATCGGTTACAAATGTTCAACATAATATATATATATATATCGTCTGCGGGACTATTCCCGGGGCGCACGAAGGTCGCATCGACCTGAAGATCTTTCTCTCTCGCATGTGGCCTTAAAAAAATCGCGTTCCAGACTTGTGGCCCGAGCGAAGGCCCAGGGTCTCCTCTGCCACGCTATGGCCATACATCATATCGGAGTGGTCTCTCTTCGCGTTGCCCGTCGAATTCGATGGTCCTTTTGGGTTCTTTCTCGCCCGAAGGTTCTCTCCGAGCTGAGCATGTCTCTCTCTCTCTCTCTATATATATATATATATATATACATTGACTCGCGAACGGGAAACATTTCTAGTTCTTTCCAAAGCCCGCCAAACTCTGCCGGGCTCCCGGCTATGTTGGAATGAACACGAGAAATTATTGAGGCAACCTCCGACGCTCGTAATATTTAATAATTCTAATTAAAAGCTTTCCTGCTCTTTCGTGCATGTGCCAGATGTCTGCATATATGTATATATACTTATTTATACATATATTTATATATGAGTGTGCACGAAGAGGTCTATAATCTCCGAAACCTCTCATTCTCGAGGTACGCGTTTCAGGTAAAAAGTAACCAGTTCCGTTATAGTCTGGGAAGTTTATTTTTAAATATATCTCGCGCGGACGATTATTCGTGGGCGTCGAGTTTTTAATATTAGTCCGTTTTGTGTGCTTCTCTGTATCTCTGTCGTTATATGTATGGAGAGAATGACGGAAGGGGTGGCGGACGTGCTTCGAATTCAGGAAAGGAGCTCTCGCGCTCTCACGAGGGTTCGCGTTGTTTCGGCTGGTTTCCTTGTTGCACGAAACGAGCATGGATTAACCGAGGGACTGGAGGGCGGGAGTAAAAAAATTGTAATGTACGGCTGAGGGTGATGAAGATGAAGCCGTGGCTGAAGTGGAGTTGAAGTCTGTACCGATAGAGCTTCGTGGGTTTTTATTCTAGGGAATAATTTACCTCGCCAGGATCCTTGGGAAAACCGCGAATGCTGTCTGGCATCGAACCGAACAGTTCTTTGTTTCCTAAAAGAATCGTGAAACTGTTGAAAATTATACAAATTTAATTTTTGTAATATTTTTATGGAAATTTTTCGTTTGTACAAATTTCATTCTTACTTTATGATTATAAAATTTATAATAATAATAATAATTTCTTTCGTTATTTCATAATTGGCTCGATAATGGTGCTAATTATTATTCAATTAGCGTCGAACGGAAACTAGGGATTTATGTAAAATTGAGCTAATCCCCGATATATCGACAATTTGCTGAGAGGGTAGTTTAGTGCTCCGCCCCCTCGAGAACGTATCCTCTTCGTCGGTCGCGAAGAAAGCCGTGATGGTCTTTAACACCCGGAAGATGGAAACCCCTACAAGCTGGACGCTCTTTCTCTCTTTCTTTCTTCTCCCCTTCAACCTACGTAGTCGTTGAGAAGTGTAGGAAGCACGCGAAGTCTCACAAAGATGGTTGCTTTACGCATATATACCCGTCAAGGAATATATACGCGTCGTTGTAACCAATACCGCACAGGTCGGCCATTTCTCTCTGCACGGACGCGGGGAGGGTCGAGGAAGAAATCGAGGATGAGGAGAAGAACGCGCCCTACTGCCACACACACGCGCAGACGAACGTACGAAGGGAGAGGAACACGATACAGGGTTTTTGATCTCTCCACGGTAGAGCACACCCTCGATCGTGTTACACACCTGTGCCAGGAGACACCTTCTTTTTCGTTGGGCGTTCGTACGATTCCAAGATGGCCGCCGAAGGGGCTAATGCGAGGAGATATCGATCAAGTTGCGAGGATGGTCGGCCATTGTATCCAAAAAAATGGTGTCAAACGAACACGTGGAGCAAGATTAGCTGCCATTTTATTTTTCCATTCGACCCCAAAGATCCGGATAAAAAATAACGATTGCAATCGTTGAATAAGGAAAGTTTGAAGTTGTTGAAAAAGGTCCTAGTTCAAGAAAAAGTATTGATTATTGCGATCTAAGTTTCGAATCGATGAGAAAACAATCGATAAAAAGTAAACCAGTAGAGACCGATCTTCGAGTGTTCGTGATATTCATCGATGAGAAAAAGCCCGCGGCGATTCTACAGCTAGAATTCAAGACTGCTCGATATCGCCGATACAACCGCATTATGCATACCATGCAGATACCGGGATCATAAATACTTTGACTCTCACGGTCATCGTTTTCACACGACATCTAATTACCGTTGAATTTATTTGCCCAAACCCGATTTTAAACGGAGGAGATCCGAGGTAGCGTGTAGCTCACGGTGAAAGAGACCGCGAAAAAAAGAAAGAAAGAGGTAGAGAGAGAGAGAGAGAGAGAGAGTGTGATAGAGAAAAGATAGAAGTCACGCTTTATAAATACATTTTTCCAAGCAACGAGCGAGTTCTCGTCAATCCCGTTATTCCGTTAACCGCACATGCGCCAACACCCCCTCTCGAACGTATGAGAAATGGCGAGACTTATCTGTTTTATTATTTTATTTATTTTTTTGTTATTTCTCTTCCGTCTCTTATCGGTCGAGCCTAGAAGAGAGAACCGGCCGGCGAAGTCTCCTCCGAGAGAAAAAAGAGAGCGCGCTAAGTCATCGCAAGCCGGTTTTCCTGTTGTCGATCTCTCAGCGTGGCTCTACTATTTTCTCTTGCCTCCTTCTCGTTCGTATAACCGCGCGAACGCGCGGAATGGCAACTGGTTCGAAATCGAAATTGTCGCACGCTGCGTCCTATCCGCGTCTCTCCTTCTCTCGTTGCTTCGCGCGACCGTAGCGCATACGCGTGCGTGTTGATAAAGTGCTCGTGTATTACGCGCCAAGCGTATAGTATTGATAAAAAGCAAGAATAAAACAAACAAAAAAAAAAACGGAATCGCGCCAGAAGGGAAAACGGGTTACTTCTCCATACGTCTGCGAGAACTCGAGCGATATCACGGTCATCGGTGTCGCACGAATAAGTCCCTAACTATATATACATATTTATGAAGAAACGAGTAGAGCAAGCACTCGTGTATATAGCGCACCGGAAACTCGCCCTTATACAATTTCTTATTGCATCGTCGGTCGTGACCTTCGTAAGAATTCATCCCGAGTAAATCCCTCGCGTAATTTTATAATGCGGTAAAACATAAATGCGTGGGTGCGACTGTCGTTGCTTCATGAATTTCTCGACGATATTACAACTCGGCTATAACACCGTTACTACAGCGCATTCCTCGACCCTAACACAATTTCTCATTTAATAAAAAAAAAAAAAAAAAAACGGTCGATGGACAAATCTTCGTTGCGTCTCAAACTGTAGCTGATAAAAAAGAGAAAAAATATGTTTGCTCCCTACTCGCTGTTTCATGGTCGACGTCTAAGAGCGCCGTTACAGAACCAACGGAAACGACTCCAAGTTTGCTACGATTCCTGTTATATTTACTAGACGTGTATACACCGGACTGTGTGTGTAAAACGTGGAATATAGGCCGTCTCTTGGCGAACGACGAGAAAATCGGGATCCGTTAAGCGATCGCGGGCGTTTTTCACGCTTCGCTGCTGCTGTTCCCGGCGCAGCACGACGAAACGTCGCGATACGAGCGAAACACGTGTATTATTATAAAGATGAATTCGTATACTTAAATCGTACGACTTTTTCGTTGGGAGAATGAAATTTCTTGCATAGAGAACGATTCGCTTTACGTCACGACTCTCCTCTCTCCTCCCTGCCGTATACGACGATAAAAGAGCGTGAAAACTTCGCGGTGAATATGTTTCCGGCGATACTCGCGTTCTTGCCTCTATCTTTTCTCTGCTTTCTTGCTGATGTCTATGTTAACGTGTCTTAACATTTCGCTACGTTTGAAATTCAACCGCGCGTCCTCGCTGCATTGGAATGCTCCGTCCTATGTCTCTGTCTCTCGTGTTACAAACGTTTTGTACTCACATATGTATATACGTGCGTGCTATAGCATTATGCTACACTTAACACTGTCAGCCATCCGTAATAAGATCCGGGAGAGACAGCGATGAGGACACGTCGTTCAGTCCGGGCTGGTTCGCAAACGGTAGAGAAACGCAGATGGAAGACGTGGATGGAGAGAGAGAGAGAGAGATATGTATTCACGGTGATGGCATTGTGCGTGTCTCTCACATCCCTTCGTCACACGTTTACGAGAGAATAAGCGATAATACAGACGGGATACACCGGTTACCTACATTTCAAGATAATGATGCATAAACGTAGGTGGAATATAACTCTCTCGTGGTCTCGGCATGGGGATGATCGAGAGGCCTCGCTCGGTTGTTCACGTGTGCGTATCCATTCTTCAGTGTCGTACACGACACTCGGAGCGGGCCAAGAAATTGCCCCGGTCACGCCAACTATCGGTCATGATAGCTACGAATTTGCGACTCGTTCGAATATCTCGGGGGCAAGCGGAACGAAAAAGAAACGTTTTCAATAATTTCGTATCGTACCGACGAGATTAATCATTCGTGCGTAAAATGGTGGAGGTTTAATGTTACTTTTATTTTTTTCTTTCGCAATGACGAGGCGTCAACATTCGACTCGATCATGTAAGTAATTGACGCGATAAGTATATACTCGGGCCTCGTTAGAATTTTTCGTGACATTGGAGCTCGATCGTTCTTATTGGAAACTGAGTCGATTTTCGTATTATTTATCGGAGGGAATCTCGTGCGGTAAAGGCGTCAATTATCGAACTGGCAAGTACGTATTTGTAGCTTGTTAGGAAGAACATTTCATCCAAAAGAGGTAATTTGATATTTATCGACGAAGTCGATTATCTTGATTAAAACGGAGTTCATGATTCTTGCTGTTAACAAGAAGAGATAATATTTCGTCCTAGAGAATTCTGCATTTTAATCACGTTAAATCCTTCGATTGTCTCATAAGACAATTTTTATAAAATTTAACAATTACGTCGTTTCCATTCTATAATAAAATATTTATTCTTTCCAGGTGAAATCCATCGATATTAGTACGAGTAAAGACGAACAATTCTCGATATCTACAGACAAACAATCCGATCGAACACATCGTCACCGATAGGGGTGAGAATTTTGAATTTTCGTTTAATCACCGACATCTGATTGTGCCGCGCGTAAACAGGAATGCGGGGATGTTATATGCCCGAAGAGTATAAGGGGGGAAGGCATATACTCTCGGCGTACATTATTACATTACGCACAACTAGGTAGGTAGTTAATTTAGCAGTGGCATTCACCGGGTATGCGCGCGAGCCGGAGCGATTGCTTCTTGTATTGCCCCGACGCGAGAGTTTCTGCCGGTGCACGTTGGCCGTTCATATGCATAATGTAATTGACTTCATCCCTGAAGTACTCCCTCGCTTTTCTCTTACCCATCTATCTTTCTCATTCGCATCAATGCGTATGCGCGTGTGTCCGTTTGTGTGCGCGCCTCGTGCACGCATCTCTCCGCACCTTTCATTTCTTGCTGGAGCGCGGTATACAGACGGAGACGGAAAGAAAGAGAAAAAAAGTAAGAAGAACGAAAGATAGAGAGAGAGAGAGAGGAAGACGACCGGCTTCCTCTTTTGCTAGTTCGGTCTCTCTCTCTCTCTATGCGATACGGGTATATATTTTCTACTGGTTGCAGTGCACATTGCTTCTACTGTTGCTGCTGCTGTTGTGGAAAAGGTAATGGACTCTATGGATGGTTTACCCGGTGAAACCAGCCAGCACAGCAGCCAGGGGATCGTAGAATCGGTTATAAGGCGTGGAATGTTATATACTGCACCGAGGTAAGATACTCGGGATACCCAAGGATTACGAAGTTCCTTGCAAGTCTTATCTATATATATACATATATATATATGTAGCTTTAGCCGATGGTGTCCATTCCTTTGTCCGCCAGTTGGTGCCCCTACTGGCCGCAGCATCTACGATTCGTTTGCCCCCTTGCGCCGAAGAAGTAATGTATACTTATTGGCTGGCCGATACTCCCGGTATATGTCATGGGGTATTAAGTGAATTGCTGTTATAATAGTTATAGCCGAGGGATTGTTACGGGCTATAAAATACACGCGAGATGTCAATTGTACGATTGGTGTTTTTATGCGCTGCCTTTACTCGTGGCCAACGCGTCCGATATGGTCACGGTTAAAAGCGAGTACTTGTTTTTTTGATTTCTTATTCTTTTCTTTTTTTCGTATCAATGGAATGCGAGTGAGAGGGATGAGACGAGTGTAATGTGTCATTGTTTTTAAGTCGATGGGATTCGATTGATCGCTGATTTTTTTTTTTTTTATGACGTAGGTAATTTCTTATAAAAGCATTTTTGAACGGTAGATCTTCGGTGTGTCGTGCTTACGTGGTTGGTTTTTAAGAAATTTTCTCGTCGCATCGGTAAGAAAAAACAGGTACGATCCTCGATGCCTACGCATATCGATAGTCCGACGTGTCTTTCGTGAACGTTTAATTTCGCGAGATCGCGGTCTTGGCTTTCGTGACCAAAAGGACTAAATGGGGGATGGGGAATGGGGGGTGGGGAGGCTGAGGCTAATACACTCGGATCTCGTGTGTGCGAGGTCCTCTTCTCGTACTCCATAGCGAGACCCTCTCGAAGAGACTCCCATATCCCTTTCATATATATATCGTCTCGTCGACCATTTCTCAAAGCGTTCCTGAAGTAAACTGTTGCAAATTAAGGTTGCACAAGGAGCCAGCGGTCATTTCTCAACCTGTCTTCTCGCATAAATTATTGCAAACGAAATGGCGAGCCGAAAGAAACGCATAAAGTGCCTCTCTGTCGCCCTTTCTCCTTTCTCTCTCTCTCCCTCTCTCTCTCTCTCTCTTCGCACAATTCTTCGGCTGCTCTCGCTTAATAGACGGTCCAACTGATCGTGCCGGTCCCGAGAAGGATGGCCGAAAAGAAAGAGAGAGAGAGACAGACGAAAGAGTGTCCCGGAGAAAGATCTCACTGCGCGCCAATGTGAATGACAAATTTTTCATTGACTGGCTCCCTCCCCTTTCGATAATGATAAAACTGATCATTTTTTTTCCTGGTGAAGATGTGGGCGGTTCCAAAGTTTTGAGTTTTTGAAAAATTGTTTGACCTTAATCCTGGCTTTATGTTTAATGACTCACGTTAAGAGTCTCTTCGATTCACCAGGACACGATGTATATAATAATATACTTTCAGCTCGAATACGTACCTGAAACAGAAAAAAAATTAATTGGTCAGTGATTAAAACAACGGGAAATTGCAACAAATTTAATTCAACATTTTTTTTTTCGCATTTTATCTCTACAGGGTGCAAAGAAATTCGACGTTGAGTGTCTAGGGGATACCTTGTTCTTCGCTTACGTCGTCATTTTCTTATCTCTCTCTTGCTCTTTCTCTCCCTATATATATATACATATATATATATATATATATATATATATATATATATATATATATATATATATATATATATATATATACATATATACATGCTACGGTGGATAATACAATCAAAAGTTTCCCACAGATTTTCGCTTCGCAATAACCTGTGACTTGGAGCGTTCATAATTACAAGCCTGTTGGCAAAGAGTGAGAGAGCGAGGAGTTTCGAAGTTTTTCGGCGCTTTCCTGCATCGGCTTTCGTGTTAAATCTATACATATAAAAACCATATATATATATATATATATGCATGTATGTATAAATGGGTGTATGTGTGTATGCTATAAGAGCGATGAGAGCAGCAAAGTTGCCTCGATTTT
Source organism: Netelia fuscicornis (assembly GCA_946811545.1). NCBI lineage: Eukaryota > Metazoa > Arthropoda > Insecta > Hymenoptera > Ichneumonidae > Netelia > Netelia fuscicornis. Next base: position 45,082,048 of record OX328011.1, on the reverse strand, counting down.
AGCGCAGAACGGGGCGAGGCGGAAATAAGTTGAAGTTTGTGATGCGAAAAACGCGTTTTGTGCCTCGCGTACCTATATAGTTATAAAAAAGAACGAAGTAAGCGTGATTGCGAGAACTTTTCAGAGCAGTTATCGAGCCTCGGAATTCGATCAATTCCGCATTAGACAAGCGTAGAACATTTTTCGCGGCAAACTTTGCACCTTTTATATTTTTCTTTCGACAACAACGTTTTTTTTCCTTTCGTTTTATAATAGAATAAGTATAAAAACGATGTAATTTCAATTTTCATTACGAATTTCAAGTGCGATATTTTTGTTCTCCGTGAAACTTTGGAAAACAGGGAAAGGAAGAAGAGAAATCTCATCGCGACGATATTTTTGCACGTAGGAACGAAACGAGCCCAGAGCCGAAGGTTGGATTTTAATGTTGATCAATAGCGAGAATATAGTCGAAAAAGAGATTTCTTCCGGTCGGACGGACGTTCGGGGCGAAAGAGTGCTAAATCGAGTGGAATCGAGACTAGATGCCCGGAGATGCAATTAATTTCAATTTATTGACTCGTCACCTTCTCTCTCCCCCATCTCCTCAACTACCCCCTTGCTCGAAATTGCCTGGCTCGTTTCCGAAAATAATTTCGACAACGTGCCTCGATCCCTCGGAACGTATCGGGCGATGGGACAGACACGCGGGAAAGTCAACGTTCGCACGGCCTGGGTACAAATAGAATATCGATGCCGCATATCATGCTCGATAGTAATGACGAGAGCGAAGACAACGCGATATAGCCATTAAATCGTATCTGTCAGTTTCCGGTGTGGCTTCGCCCGAAATATCGCTCGTGTATTTGCGTATATCGATCGCCGACGTCACATGAGCGGACAAGCTTCGGTTGCCATTAATATTAATATTTTAGTGACGAAGGGTGGTGAATGAGATTTATGCTATTTTTATATATAGTCGATAGCTTTAGTACCGCCCTCCTGAAGGTGCGGTAGCTACTTCCGTTTCACGATTTTTTCCTGGAAGGGTTGAAACGAGGAACATCAAAGTGGGAAATATGAAAGGAACGAGAAAAGGTAAGAGAGGGAGAGGGAGATAGAGATTGAGAGAGAGAAATAGGAAGGGACGGTAGTGCCATAACACATACGGAATAACGTTAAACAAAACAAAAAACAAACGGAAAAAATTATTATTAATCGTCGGGTCAGCGACCCGAACAAATCCTTTTTCTTCTCTTTCTCATTCTCAACCCCATCTCTCGGTGAAGCTTCGGGCATTTTGTTCGACGAATAGATAGAGAAAGAGACGAGGAAAGAGGCACTTGCGTGTGTACCCCCGATGAGCTCTCTGTCTCTCCGTGTGTACGCTAGGAAACTTCGCGGTACATTTGTGCCGCGTGCGAGAACATTAAAAAGTCCCTCGTGTATTGCATTTACGAGTTGTCTAAAACCTGCGGCTGTTCCGAAGAGACGAGTTGAAAGAAAAACGCTTTGAAAAAAATCAAAAACAGCCGGTATTATGAGGAAAACTTTGAAAATTTCTCGTTCGTTAAAACCCTGTCAAATTTATCTTTCACGATATTTTATTATTTATAACATTTTATTGACCTTTTCCTTTGAATTTGTATGTTATTAATTTTTACAATGTTTTTATTGATTTTTTAGAGTTTTCAATTTTTTTGTTCTTTTATTTCGTATAGTATGTTATTTAATTTTTACAAACTTTTCATTTCAGAGCATTATATAAGGTAAGTGAAAAAGTATGAAAGAAAAATCGGCGTGATTGTAGAAATGCATATAAAATTGGACACGTTGGAAAAAGAAACAATAAAAAAAAGTAATACAATTGAAAATCTTTAATCTTTAATGGTAACTTTTACAAAATTCTCAATTCAGAGCATTATATAAGGTAAGTGAAAAAGTATGAAAGAAAAATGGGTGTGATTGTAGAAATGCATATAAAATTGGACACGTTAGAAAAAGAAACGATTAAAAAAAGTAATACAATTGTAAATAGTCTTTAATCTTTAATAGTAATTTTTAAAAATTTCTCGTTTCAGAGCATTATATAAGGTAAGTGAAAACGTATGAAAGAAAAATGGGCGTGATTGTAGAAATGCATATAAAATTGGACACGTTAGAAAAAGAAACGATTAAAAAGAGTAATACAGTTGTAAATAGTCTTTAATCTTTAATAGTAATTTTTACAAATTTCTCATTTCAGAGCATTATATAAGGTAAGTGAAAAAGTATGAAAGAAACATCGGCGTGATTGTAGAAATGCATATAAAATTGGACACTTTGGAAAAAGAAACGATTAAAAAAGTAATACAATTGTAAATAGTCTTTAATCTTTAATAGTAATTTTTACAAGCTTCTCATTTCAGAGTATTATATAAGATAAGTGAAAAAGTATGAAAGAAAAATGTGCGTGATTGTAGAAATGCATATAAAATTGGACACGTTGGAAAAAGAAACGATTAAAAAAGTAATACAATTGTAAATAGTCTTTAATCTTTAATATTAATTTTTACAAATTTCTCATTTCCGAGTATTACTCGTATATAAGGTAAGTGAAAAAGTATGAAAGAAAAATCGGCATGATTGTAGAAACGCATATAAAATTGGACACGTTAGAAAAAGAAACGATTAAAAAAAATAATACAAATTGTAAATAGTCTTGAGGAAATTTATTTCGGTTTCTCGTCTTGCGCATCGTATCTCGAAAATTATCGGGCATTGTTCTCACCTCTCTCGATGGAATATTGCACGAAGAGGATCAACAGTAGCAGCATGCTGTAAGCCATGCTGCCTGTATCTACTATATACCTGATGCAATTTGTTCGAGCGTGAAATGCGTCGGTTTGTAGAGAGGCCGAGCTGTCGGACCACTAGTCCATTGAAATGTTACAAAAATAAGGCCTAACCCTGCATTTATCAAAGTCAGCAATTTTTTTTTTTTGATGCATAGGGGATGGTATAGGAAGCTTAAGTCCAAGTTTGTGGGGTTGTAACCCTTGAGGAAAACCCGCCATCTTGAAAAAGGGTTAAAACAATTTTTACGTTATAACAATGAAACTATCCACCGCGCAAGAAAATTATGTTGTCGTTTTTTGTAGGAAATTAAATTCTCTACAAATTCCCTCTCTTGACTTTTTGCCGTAAAATCGAAAATAGCAAAGTTATTAACAATAAATGACAACAAATGGAAAAACATCGTTTTTTTGAGTCGCAGTAACTTTTTATTTTTTCATTTTTCAGAAAAATTTATTCTTAGAAATTTTTTGGCGCTCCTTGAGACGAACAAATTTCACCCCTTATTTTTTAAATTTCGATTATTTTAAAGGATTTTACAGCCATTCAAAGGTAAAAATGTGCGTCGGCACATCATACTTTGGGTTTGGGTTTAAAATCGTTGTATTGATATAACAGGAAAACTATCCATCGCGCAAGAAAATTTTTACATCGTTTTTTGTAGGAAATGGAATTCTCTACAAATTTGCTCTCTTGACTTTTTGTTGTAAAATTCAAAATACCAAAGTTATTAACAAACAACGATAAAAAGTGAACGAGTAATTTCTTTTAAGTCGCTCTAACGTTTTGTTTTTGCATTTTTCAGAAAAATATGTTTAGAGCTTTTTGATAGAGGATTTTTAGACGAACAAATTTCACCCCTCATTTTTAAAATTTCATTTATTTTTAAAGATTTTACAGCCATTCAAAGGTAAAAATATGTCTCAGCACATAATATTTTGGGTTTTGGTTTAAAATCGTTGTATTAATATAACAGAAAAACTATCCACCGGGCAAGAAAATTGTTTAGTTATTTTCTGTAGGAAATTAAATTCTCTACAAATTTGCTTTTTTGACTTTTTGTCGCACAATCAAAAATATCAAAGTTATTAACAAACAACGACAAAAAATGAAGGAGTAATTTCCTTTAAGTGGCTCTAACTTTTTTCTTTTCATTTTGCAGAAAAATATATTCAATGCATTTCGATAGAACACCTTCTGACGAATAAATTTCAATATAAATGTGTCAACTTTTGTTTATTTATAAACATTTTACAGTGCTGCAAAGGTAAGTGTCGGAGTACTCGAAAATAGACATAAAAATGAACGATTATGCGTCGTTTCTTTGCAAATTTCATTAGTGCGGCGGACAAATTTTATTTGTTGCTGTTGCAATGTTCATAATAATTAGTTATGAACTCTTTTCCGCGCCACCTACGAGGAGTTAATAATAATAATTAGTTATGAACTCTTTTCCGCTCTACCTACGAGGAGTTCATAGCTAATTATTATGAATATTGCAATAGCAACAAATAAAATTTGTCCGCCGCAATTAATGAAATTTGCAAAGAAACGACGCATAATCGTTCATTTTTATGTCTATTTTCGAGTACTCCGACACTTACCTTTGCAGCACTGTAAAATGTTTATAAATAAACAAAAGTTGACACATTTATATTGAAACTTATTCGTCAGAAGGTTTTCTATCGAAATGCATTGAACATATTTTTCTGTAAAATGAAAAGAAAAAAAGTTAGAACGACTTAAAGGAAATTACTCCTTCATTTTCTGTCGTTGTTTGTTAATAACTTTGATATTTTTGATTTTACGACAAAAAGTTAATAGAGTAAATTTGTAGAGAATTTAATTTCCTACAAAAAATAACTGAATAATATTCTTGCGCGGTGGATAGTTTTCCTGTTATATCAATACAACGATTTTAAACCCAAACCCAAAATATTGTGTGCTGAGGCATATTTTTACCTTTGAATGGCTGTAAAATCTTTAAAAATAAATGAAATTTAAAAAGTGAGGGGTGAAGTTTGTTCGTCTAAAAATCTTCTATCAAAAAGCTCTAAACATATTTTTCTTAAAAATGCAAAAATAAAACGTTAGATCGACTTAAAAGAAATTACTCGTTCACTTTTTTGTCGTTGTTTGTTAATAACTTTGGTATTTTGAATTTTACGACAAAAAGTCAAGAGAGCAAATTTGTAGAGAATTCCATTTCCTACAAAAAACGATATGATAATTTTCTTGCCCGGTGGATAGTTTTCCTGTTATATCAATACAACGATTTTAAACCCAAACCCAAAGTATGCTGTGCCGACGCACATTTTTACCTTTGATTGGCTGTAAAATCTTTAAAAATAAACGAAATTAAAAAAATGAGGGGTGAAATTTGTTCATCTCAAGGAGCGCCAAAAAATTTCTCTGCACATATTTTTCTGAAAAATGTAAAAACAAAAAGTTAGAGCGACTTAAAGGAAATGACTCCTTAATTTTTTGTCTTTGTTTATTAATAACTTTGGTATTTTTGATTTTACGACAAAAAATCAAGAGAGCAAATTTGTAGAGAATTTCATTTCCTACAAAAAACGACAGTATAATTTTCTTGCGCGGTGGATAGTTTCATAGTTATTTTGCAAAAACTATTTCACCCCTTTTTTCAAGATGGCGGATTTTCCTCAAGGGTTACAACCCCACAAACTTGGACTTAAGCTTTTCATACCTCCCCCTATGCACCAGAAAAAAAAAATTGCTGACTTTGATAAATGCAGGGTCAATGTAACATTTCAATGGACTACACGTCTATCTTCGAAGCTGGCCCCGCCGATGTTCTATTGGCTTCTCCGTCCGACTCAATTTTATGGCTTTTCTTCTATATTTTTTATTATTATTTTTGTTTTCATCACCCTCTTCGCTGCCGCGCGAATCGTAGGGTGCGAGAATAGCAGTAACCGACAGTCATCATTTTATACAGCGCTGTGGCATAGCCTAGATACTTACTCGATCCTTTTTTCTCGCTACTCCCTTGCCGCGAATCGCGTGGAATACAAGAAGGCGCTTAACTTTCTTGTAGCTCCCGCATCCTTCCTCCAATAGCCCTTCGTTTCAAGTTTTCCGATCGATCTACATTTTCACATAATCCTTGTTTTTCTCGGCATCGGACTTTGAGAACGAAATCACATTGCGAATAATTTTTCTGTTTCATAATTGTCGTAAGTTATTCAAGAAATTTAACAATTTTCATGTTTTTTTTCACACAAATTCGATCGATCGATCGATATTGTATGTTGATTTCGTTGGCGTGGTCTCGGACCGATTGAAAACTAGGGAACGGGAAATTTTCGCTTCCTTATTGCCTCGTCGCAACTAGCTTTATAGCTCGACGTTGTTGGAAAAGAACGAGGCGAAAATACCGAATATCTAACGGAACGTTCGATCGGTTCAGAATTTTATAAAACGAAAAAGAAAGAACAGTTCTTTCCCTCTGCGTATGGGTCGTGGTATAGGTGAACGACCAATTTCGTTTCGAGACTTTTAAACGAGTTTATGGCCACCTTCTCGGACACATCGGGGCGCGCGTGATTCGTTTTCACGCTTTTACGATTCGAGAGACCTCTCGGTTCCCTCCGTACTCGCGAGAAAAGATCGACGCTATTGGTTATTATTCCTCGAACCGGAAATATATTCACTCGACTCGCCGACATTGAAAGAGAGACAGAGAGAGAGTGAGAGAGAGAGAGGGGTAGAGGGAGGCAGATGGAGAAAGAGTCAGAAAACAGAAGAAAGAGAGAAAGAGAAAAAAGTAAATAAATAAAAAATAAAAAATCCACAGGTTTTGGTCCCTTCGGGTTCGTGTAGGCTCTCGGCTAGGCTCGTCAAGAGGATTAGAGACGGATTTGGGAGTCGTTGCCGCCGAGATGTTGCCGTATAGTCCGATGGTTATGTCGTGAAGCCTCCACTGCCCTACCTGCGCACTTAAAACTTTTCGTATATTATATTTTATATACCTATTTTTATGTACATATATATATGTATATATGAGTGAGTGTGTGTGTGTATATTTATATATATATAGATAGGCAGGCTCAGTTTATGTCGGTCAGCAGAGCCGTGGAGAGACGCCTTTTCCTTCTGGCCCTTGGGTGTATACCAGCCTACCGGGATCTTTTCTCTATATACAGCTACCATCTTCCTCATATTCCCTTGGTAATAGTAGCCTCTGCACTCATGGGCTTAGCATAAATTACAATAAATAACGAGCCCCGTTGTAGAAATTACTATCTACGATATACATATATACATACGCATAGAGTCGTGTACGTTATACCGTTGTTAGTGTTTTTCAAATATTACGAGAAATCCTTAAAGACGTTTTTGGACAATGCCTCAAGGTTGCGGATGATAATTTATTTTCGAGAGACGAGAGAAAATCAGAAATGACATTTTTACAGTCCTAAATAGCGGTTTCTATTATCGTTTGTTCCACACAGATAGGACGAGACAGTGGGAGAAAAAATTCGAAGGGGTTCTTATCCAGGTTTGAAATGTTGGGGCGAATACAGTTGCCATTGATGCGCAAATAATAGGATTGTTTTCACTAGGACCGTTACTAACACGAAATTACAAGTAAATCTGTAGAATTTTTACCAAAAAGAAAATAAATATTTGAATTTAAAATAATTTCTTTTAATTTAATTAACGGGATAATTGATTGCTCTCTAATTTTCTAAAATAACATTCATTATCTCTTTTCGTGCAATGAGAAAGAATAAATAAAAGAAAAATATCTATGGCAAATCTCGCTTGAGCGCGAAACAAAACTTCTTTGTACAATTTTCGGAAAATAAGTGACGCGACAGGGAGAAGAGGCGTCGTGATGTTCGATTACGATCTCGGATATGCATTTTACGAAGAAGAAGAAGAATAAAAACGTCTGTAAGAGAGACGCTCATCTCTCTTTGCAAGTTTTGCCCTCGTCCTTTCCGTGGCTGGGGCGAAACGCACTTTTGACGCCTTCTTCGTCTCTCGCGACACCATATGTACCACAAATACACGCGCGTAAATGCGTATACGCATGAAATACTCGGTACATAGAGAGTCACTAGGTGCGAAGTGCGTATGAATTTCATACGCGAGGGTTGCGCGCGAATCTTTTATTTCGATCGTTCCCTTTCGCTCCTCGCGCCGGGCGAGAGACGGGAGAGAGAGAAAAGGTCTGTGGTGTGTGTACAAATATATACATACATATATATATATATCTAACATGCGTTCGTCCGGGATGTGCGAATGAGCAAATTCTCCCGATTGCGCTCTGCGTTTCTGGGGTTGTACTCTGGATGCATGCGAAGAGAGAAAGAGAGAGAGGAAGAGAGTGCAATGCATAGTGCGCCAACTGTATTCAGAAAGCGCCTGCGAGGCTATATACATATATATAGATATATATATAGCCAGGGTGTCAAGACTCCGCCTGTGGGAATAACAGAGTAAAGGAAGGTTTGAGGGTTTTTCGAGGGAGCTGGAGGAAAAGAGAGCGAGAGAGAAAGAGAAAGAGGGAGCGAGCGAGTTGAAAAAAAAGAGACGAGAGACTATGATTGCGTCGAGTACCACGTGACGTCATGCCCGCACCCCCGAACAACCGTAGTTTCTTTATTTCTTTTCCTTTTTTCTCTCTTCTTCTTTTTTTTATTGTTCCACCCCTTCTGGTTTTTCTCGCTGCACGCATATACGTATATCTACATTCATCATCCTGTTTCGCACTCAAAGCGCAATTATTTTTTAGTCCTTCGAGTACTCGTCGCGTCTCGAGATCGAACAGTGCGGGATTTCACACTCGGCAATGCGTAATAATTCACACGGGCGAGAATATCCAACGAAACAAAAGAAAAATCTTCGTAATTCATTTTCGAAGATTTTTCTTTTTTCTCTACCAACTGTCCTTCGGTTTTGTGGGTCACGGGGAAAATTTTGTCGCATTCCTTGGTTTACTACTTCCAAGAATGTCGTATTTTTCTTCCTCTTACTTTTCGGAAACTCGCGTGAAATCCCTCGGTTGAAAAAAAAAACTATCTTCGTAAAATCGATGAGTCACTTTTCTTTTAATACTTGCTCGTTACACATTGGCCGGTGTTTCTTTTTTCGTTAGCTAACATAAAAAGAGTCGTCACGTGTCCGCTAGATCCGGTATCACCGGCTGATACATATATATTATATGCAGTTGGACGAGATAGCAGCGTGTACTTCAGGGTCGAAGACGCCGCGTAAACGATCACTCGGGATTACGTGTCATCGTAAAGTCGGAAAGTGCAGACTTTACCTATTCTATACTTATATATATATATATACATATAGAATAACAACATGTATATCTCTAAGTATATAGGGATGATCGGGAATAGCCCGTTGAGCACGAAAAACGTTTTACCGAGTCTCGACTATTGCGCGCGTACTACAAACACGCACGTTAAAAAAAAAGAAAGATCCATAGGTATAGGGGACAAGCCGCGAGGTATCCATTCGAGGCTGCGACTGACCCGATGTCTTTTACAGGCCTATCAAAAAACATTTTATCTCATCCCGGACCCGTGGCAGGATTCTACGGTTTTCCTCCTTTAATCTCCTTTCTCTCTTTCCCTTTCTTCCACTCGTTTCCTCTCTATCACTCGGTGAAATGTCCGAGCGACTATTATCTCTCACGTGTGTACGCGTGTGTGTGTGTGTGTCCCATTGCTTTCTTCGCTCGACTTCCATACATACCATTGTGAAGCGTTCATTGTCGATAAGCCATCGTGCCCCCGCGAAGCTTTCAACCGCTCGTCAAAACTCCTTACCGGCTCTCGTCATCCTCTTTCTCTCTTTACAACCGCGATAAATAACAATGTCGCGTACCGGACCGACGTGTCGAGGAATTTTTAAGCGGATGAGTTTCAACGTATCGTCTGACTGTATTCTAAAATCTTCCGGTGACCGAGTTATCATCGAAGTGATGATTTCACGTTGTTTTTCTTCTTTGGTACAAGGAGAGAGAGAGAGAGAGAGAGAGAGAGAGAGCAAAGTGGCTGTTATCGTAGAATCCGTAGTATAATCGCCGTACGTCCGCAAGTATCAATCGAATTGACGAACGGACGGGTTTAACCCGATTGCTATATAACCCCGTTATCTCATAGGAGAGCTACCACGATGGGTTTCGGTAGATAATCCCACGGGGATGAGGACGTTACGCTCATTTGGGATTAATCCCACCTGGTCAATCTCCTGAGAGAGGGATATACAAATATATATATATATGTATATAGTGACGTAGCATAGACGAATAGATACCGACCACCATAGTATAGCTATAGAATTGTCGGAGATAATATGGTTCTGGAATCAGAAGGGTTGAGAGGGTGGGAAGAGGATCGGAGTGGTCATCACCGGTGAGACATGAACGGCGTTTATGGTGAGTTCAAGACTCCAGGATCTATAGGTCGCCTGCTCGTCATCCCTCTCCCACTCGGTCTCTCTCTCTCTTTCTCTGCCTCAGTAACAGTGAATACGGAGGATGAACAGGAACGAAAAGATACGATATATAGAAGGATATGAGGCCTCGGGACATTTGTCACGCCGCAGTTGACACGCCAAAGACAACGAGAGATCACTCCCGATATTATACCTGAAACGTTGTTCGGCCATAACTCACTCTCGACTGAGGAGAAAGAGAAAGAGAGGGAGAGAGAGAGAGAGATGTACTCTTCCCACGACAACGTCGACGAGTTTTCTCTGTATTGTATCTTTCTCTTTCTTTCTCACTGTTTTTGCTTCTCATTCTCGGGCTATACGGCCTGTCTAGACAAGATGAAAAATATATGACCCGACTAACGATACTTTTTTGGTTATGTGTATCGTTCATGCGTGCATGACTGGTGGCGTATAAGAGATCTAGCGACGTAATATTTTCATATCGATAAAACTGTAATGCGGGTAACGTTCTGCGCGTGAAAAGTCGAACGTTCATCCAGTACGAGGTTTGTCGATCCGGATATGTCGTGGGATATGGCTAATGCGTTTAAAAAAAATACGAGGGATATAAAAGCCCGGTTGGCGAAGGTAACCGAATCCACTAGCCTTAATTCCGTTTCCCTTTCTCGGATTCATGGCAAACGCGCTCTATCTCTCTTTCTCTTTCCTTCTCTTTCGACCGCACGTCCACACCTCTTGGTTCTCAACCGTAGAAACCTCTTATCAGATTCGCCAACCCTTCTCTTTCTCGGCGTCGTACCGGCCTTTATTTCTTCCCCCTCTGTCCGTTTTTTTTGCCCCACAGGATATGTACCTACGCAAGTACGAACCGCGCATTGCGTAAATTAAGTGCGAACGTGTTTTACGAATAATGTACGAGAGAGAAAGCCCTCCGGCGATAAATTGTTACAAATTGCCATGGTTTATCTTCGAGGCTGTGGGAAACAATCGACGAAGTTGCCGATATGAGGATTGTAAAGTGAAAATCACAATGAAAATCATGAAAGGACGTGATTTCGTCGTGTAAAATGAAACGATGGCTGGGAGCTTTTCGAGTCACTGCCACAGGCCGTAAAAGTCGACGAACTTCACCGTCCGAACTCGTGGCTTATAAACCTAAGCTTGCGTAGACTACATTATGAACCATGCTCGAGGATATAAGAAGACGGAGAACAAGAAGAGGGTCGAGTATACGCTAGAATGCGCATTGTGGAAGCTCGAAGCTTTTTTCTTTTTCTTGCCGTACGCGGTATACGGGGTAGACGAGGGCGTGTGTGCGTATAGACAACGATGGAAGCGGTGACCAGAAGTGCGGGGGCGTCTGGACACTTTGGACCACGTGGTAAAAGGGAGAGGGGAAGAGCGCTTCAACAGTTTTCTCCAGCAACCCCAAGTTCCATGTTTCTGCTAGCATAAGGATAAGGATCAAAAAGTCCTTATCAGATTTGTCAGACCCTCGCGGCTGGCCTTAAGCCGTCGTCGACCAAGCTCTGCGTCGCTATATCTGTGCGATTCTCCTTACTGGGGACGAGAGAGATTTGCCGGTCGCTGGACCGCCGACTCCTTGAATATTTCAGGACTCTCTTGCGACAGGGACGGACAAGCGGCCTCCTCCTCCCCTCCCGCCATTCTCTTGTGTTCACTGACTCTTCACAATGCTTCGGGCTTCCCGTTCGCTATATATAAACTACATCGGGATGACGTTGGAACGACGATATGAGGACTCACCGGGTGTATCTCGCTAGATCCGCGCACATCCCAACACGCGCTCTCGCGACGCCTCGCGGTAGCGTCGGTGTACTAGAGAGTGTCGACCGTGAACGTTCCATGTTCGCGCGCGCTTACGCCGCCTAGCGGTAGCATCGGTGTACCAGAACGTCTTAACCGCGGACATGCCGCGTCCACGCGCTAAGAAATTAACGAGGGATCTCGTTATCGTCGGTACATGGGTGTGTTCTTTAGCTCTGGGCTGTACGGCATACGACCAGCTATCAGAAGCCCAAGATTTATCCTCAGGGTTCTCCCGACACTATTGAAAAACCAGAGCACTGATAGAACGAAGGGACAGGGAGGCTCTTGGAGTCCAATGTTTTCTGTGCTCCCTCTCTATCTTTCTCTGGACAACTGGAAAGCCCCTTCAGCCCAAGTAGTCACCGGCATGTACGTTACGAGGGGGTTGAGAAAAACAGGGCAGGAAACTTCTCACCGTAAGAGACGAAGTTTCGAGGGGATGGAGAATTGTTTCGATCCCTTCAGAGGTTGAGATCTCTCGCCCTCACTCTCTCTCGATAGTAGCGTTCGCGTCACGGTCTTTCCTCCTTTATTCGTCGAGGACCTGGAGCTCTATGCCGAGGAGCATGTCGACCACCCGATAATAGGGAAGCAGGGCGACGTCCCTTCTCGAAATCGAAAACTCCGTGAAATTGTCATATGTTTGTCTCAAATTTTTTTCTTCTTTCGTTTTTAGTTCTTGTTTAATTCCTTCAAAACAGACTCAGCTTCTCAAGACAAGAAAAAAAATCACGGCCGAATCAGAATTAACGACTTCTCACTGCGAGGAAGAATAAGTGTTGCAACGACGATAATATCATGGCGGACAAACTTTTCGCAACGGATCTTTAATTCTCGATCTATACCATAGAAAACGATAGCCATCTGATGCTTCTTCTTCGATATAATACGGCATAGCAGCGATACAACGACCATGAGCGAAAGCCGAGTTAGAAGAAGCTCGCGAGTTTCGTGTTCGATGCTTCTCTCGCCGTGGCACACTCGCGGCTGGCAGCTACCGAGCCGCGCGAGTTCTTCGCTAATTACCGGATAACTCTGCGTCCACCACACTCAGACTCCAATCCTCTCGCGTATGTGTGTGCGTGTATGTGAACGTTGTGTTGTCGCATGCCGCGATATATCGTCGTGGAAATAGTGGATATATATGCCGCGAAGAGACAGGGTGTCGCGCCGATGTCGTCTCGATACGTGTCCGCCACCAAGATCTCTCGAGCATCGATCGATATCACTATCGATATATAAGTATATACAATATGCCCGATTCTTATCTTCTCTTTGGCCTTTATCGTGAGCGCCGATCGTGTACACCGCGAATCAGTGTCGATGCGCAAAGACCAGCAGCTTCCTCGCGGCTACCAATCTATATGTCGTTATATCCATATAGCTATACATAAATATATATACATACACGGGACCATAAAATATGTCCATGGAAATAGGGACGGAATACGGATAAAGATGGTAATTAAATCGTGCTCCTGTCGTGTGCGACATTGAGAAACGAAATTAACGAGAAACGGCTAATGCGACATTCGTTTGTCCTCGTTTACACCAAGATAAAATAGATTTATTCGCATTGTATAACATTTCCCAACGAATTAATATACGGGTCGAGTGGCACGGAATCTGAGAATGCAGAAAAAAATCAAATATCTAAAACGTTTTTTATTTTTGAACACGAAATAGCTTTTCGACTTAACCTTTATCTTCGTCGATTAAAATCTGTTACATTTTGTCTTTCAAATTATGTTCATCAATGAGTTCATTTTACGACTTTTTGTGTCAGTTTATAGATACGCAATTAAAATTTGTTTTATTTTATTTCCATGAGCATGCTAATCAAATCTAGCTCTTTTAAATAAATTTTATGGCATTTAAGTTAAATCGAATCTATTTAATATCGCAGTATGTTCTAATGAAGCTAAACCATTTTCTGACAATTTATTTGTACATTTATTAGAAATTTTATGAGGATTTTTATAAATGCCGTTATTAAAATTCCACCGGGTCGGCGACCTCTCTCGTGTATTGTCATACTTCGTTTCGATACCCGGCTGAATTATACACATGTATATGCTCACTTCATACCCACACACACACACACATGTATATATTCACATGTCGGGGAGACGAGGAAGAGGAGGAACGGGTCTCTCATTAATGTTCCGCGCCAAGCAATTTGCGCGAATGACTTTGGTGCGCAGAGGGCTGTACACTCGGAGTATCCGAGTTGGCTAGCGCACGAGAGCGAGGATACCCAGAAAGTACAAGCAGCAGCGGGAAGACGCAAGTTTCTGACGCAATGATTTTCTGACACCCACGCGAAATCGCGTACAAGCGATTTTGCTTGATATGTGACGTGTGATGTGATGGCTGACCGGGACCGGCCGTAGCCACGCGGGGACCGGTCATTATATGGTCGATGCTCGGGCTGCATCGACGATGACGCGCCCGTCACTTTACTCCTCGCTTTCTTGCACGAAGCGTTTACCCAAAGACCGTATGAGCGAAATGAGCCATCGTCAGCGAGCGAAAACGAAGAAGCAAAAGTCCTTTGGGCAATCTTCAACGAATGGAAATTTAACGTCGTTAAACGACGACATATGGGAAGCGCCTCTGGCTAACATAAGTCAGATTTTCTTTTCTTTTTATTTGGCTCCTTTGAACGAAATGCGCCTGGTTAACTCGATTTAACACGCGTTACGACACGATCAAAAATTGCGAATAAAATGCATCGAGCCGAAAGGAGGATCGCGATCACGAGTTGGGACTTACCTCCCGGTCCCATAATCAACTCGGCACTTTCGACGAATCTTCTTCGAGTCTCATTTCATCGTGATGGCATAGCACGGATTTCTCCGTCGCTCGACATTCGTACCATAAGTCGCGACGCAACAACGCTCGTAGAAGCCACAGGTGCGTGCTCTAACAGAAATATTTGTCGCTGATCCGCGTTAACCTCCGAGACAACCCGGGACATCTCGTTTTATCGCGAATTTACCAGAGTTGTTCTCGTCGGCAATTTGAGTCGTATTTTAGTGAGGTCACGTGGGTAGAACATGCTAAAGAGAATATATTTTGGGTCGTGAGAATGAGAGAGACAACGGTGGTAAAATTATCGGTTTAGTTAATACGGGAGAGAAAGATAGGAAGAGCCTGAGAGAGTGAGAGAGAGAGTTTGAGGGAGAATTCTAGGCTTCGGCTCGAACTCAGCAGAGCTCCAGCGAGAGAGGAGAAGGTGATCTTGTTTGCTAATGGCGTACTCGTGTTCGAGTGTAACGTTGCCCCGGCCACGTCCATACGTCTTTTGATTAAGATTAAAGAAACCGGCAATCGGAGGGGGCTGCAGCAGTCGCCGCCGCCTCGCCGAACGAAAGAGCGAGAGAGAAGCGAACGTTTGCAGGCAGCTTAATGTATGCACACGCTACGCTGCTTTCGTGTTAAAAGTTACGAGGTCTCTCGATCCCATGGTGGTCGCAAGGCCCACGAGATATAGTCAAATCTGACTCTATCGCGTCCGGATCCCCTCGTTTTTTTCAGACAGAAAAAGAATTTTTTCCCACTTCCCCTCGTCGTCCGGAGAGGCATAAAATAGATAACGATAACGGTTACTATCGGATATCGATTTCTTGTCGGTCGTTCGATTTATTAGTCTCAGATTTGATAATTATCGAAATACGGAATTTAGAATTGTTCACTCGCTAACATTCAAGGATGCTTTGGACTATACGGCACGGGTCGTCACAGAACCGCAATGGCACGTACCTAGTTTTCTTCTTATTGCTCGGGAAAGTTCTGGTTCCGTAACGCCCCCTATACACTTTTTAAATCATGGTTTCGTTTAAAAATTCTCAGATTTTATCGATCTTAAGTAGGCAAATCCTTATTTCGGGTTTTTTTTTGCATTTTCCGCCTAGAGTTTCTGAGATATCGGCAAAAATAACGCTATATTCTTCATCAGCGATAATTTTCCGATTCCGCAAGGACCCAATAAAGTATTTTTGGACGAAAACAAATTTTGACCTTCGGCGGATGCCGATAGTCGATTTTCGGACTTCACTTTCCGGATTTTGGGGTGACCGGGGGAGGTCAATTTTTGTTTTCATTCAAACAGACTTTGTTGGGTCATTTCGGAATCGGAAATTTCCCGCGCAACACGAATATGATGAAATAAAGGGATTTTGGAGGAAAAAAATTTGGCCTCATCGCCGAGGTGTTTTTTTGCAGGTACCCTCCTATGGGTCCCAAAAATCGCGATTTTCGAAGGATCGCCACGGCCACAAAAATTGAGCTATCCATATGATTCTCGAGTGCTCGGCGAGTTCTTCAAAAAGTCATTCGTGGATTTTTCTATCGGGCGAACGAGAACGGAGCTACAGCATCGCGAAAAGTCGATTTTTCCAGGTTTCGCGAATCCATCGATATTGCGATGTACTGTTTTCCGGTGAATTTCAATTCTTTCTCAAGCTCTAAGAGCCTATGTCGCTTGCAAATTTCCCGTACAAGAAAATCACGGTTTTGTTTTGGAATTTTCAGATTCTATCCACCTTAAGTGGGTAAATCCTTATTTCGGGTTTTTTTGCGTTTTTCTCCTAGAGTTTTTGAAATATCGCGCAAAATAACATTATATTCTTCATCAGCAACAAATTTCCGATTCCATAACCTTGAATTGAAGCCTTTAGGGAGGACGACAAAATTTGACCCTGCGCAGGTGCCGATAGCCGACATTCCTAATTTAATTTCGAGACGAAGGCGGAACAGAGGAAGGGCATAACTCAACATTTTTCTTCGTCCAAAAAGACTTTATACAGTTGTTACAGAACCTAAAATTTCCCACAATAGGTTGTTTCAGACTCTACATCACGGACCGTCACATAGCGGCAACCTACAACAAAAATGTCATTCGTCTCGATCGCTGGCCGACTTCGACGATCATTGGTCGTCGGAAACGGACGGGTAGTAGAAGACATATACTGTGGTGGGGCTAAGCACACGTGGAGGTGCTCGTGCAATACTCCGACAAGTACCACGCCATACATACAATACGAAATATTCCTTCGTACCTAAATAGTACATAAGTCTCTCCGTCCGTTTCGCACGTATTTCGCACTTCAAGTCGAACTTTTGCGCGTCTCGTGTGAACGCTTCGGGAGTGAAAGAAGGAAAGAGAGATGGTATAGGAAAAAAAATTCGCGCGGGTGCGTTTATGAGAAACGAGAGCTTTGTTGAAGCCCAGTCGCGCCCGATTGTCGAGTGATTGTCGAGCACATGTAGTGTATAATACAATATTATATAGCCAGTTCACGGGGTTCACACCTCGGGTCCAGCCAGAGACTAAACGAGATGCTGCTGCTTGTAGCGTCTCTGTCTCCCTCTCTCTCTTTCTTTCACTGGTCTCTCCATCTTTCTATACCCAATGTGCTCACGATGGTACACTCATATATACGTGCCTATTTGTTCACACACACATATATATATGTATATACGACCGGCGGTGCGCACGCGGCACTTCTCGTTCAACCGTTCATTCGGGCTCTCGCCCCGTGCGAGAGACCCGCTCGCCGTGTGTTTCAATCGCAAACGACCTATACATATACATTATAGAGACCTGCATATATACGTATAGTTGTTACGGGCAAAAGCGAGATACGAGAGCCGCTCAGGGTAATTGTAGAGGACAGCCAGAATTTCTCGCCTCGCTAACAAAGACATGAAGGAAACCAACCCGCTTCGTTCGCTGCTCAACACGTTCGACAAAGAGAACCGTCTTTCGCTCTCTTTTTCGCTATTTCTTAACGCGGATATACGCTATAAGACAAATATGGAACACACGCGTATTCACATTGTTATCATTTATCAACTGTATTATTATTTTCACGATCTTGCGAAATCATTTTTCTCTCCGTTATCTCATTTTTGTACCATGCTTTTTCAAAATATATGAAAATTTGTGTAATACGTTTTAGACAAATATTATTTTGTAATATACTAAACAAGACGAATGCCCTAGATGCAAATGTCATAGAAACAGTCTGGCCCTGTCATAGAAGCAGTCTGGCCCACTCTAACTACATTGTTTCTCAGCAGACGCTCAGAGAACGTGCACGCGCACTTACGCATACGAGCATTATCGAAGTAAGATGAAATTAATCGAAGCATCATTGCAATATTTTAGAAGAGCTGGGTCCTACTTGAGCGCTTTATAAACTTTTATCGTTCACGCCCGGTGATAGGAAAAGCGTAACTCCTCTTTCTTTCGCAAAATTCTACAAGGCTCTTTTTGGATATGTATGTTTTATTATGCAGTAATCACGTACGATAGACGATTAGCGTGCAATGTTGAGAAAAATGGGTCGGGACACGTACGAACGCGGAAGCGGATATATGGAAGGTTATAGATAGATTTGACATATGTGATTATCCGTGCGCTGTGATAACGCCATAAGGTTGGACATCGTTCGTTCGCGAAATGTCGTTGTGTTTTAAAGCGCGACTTCGCGGTTTTTTGTCACGTTCCTTGTTTGCGTCTCAGGACGGTAACTAGGTCAGTGGAGCATGAAATTATAAACATTTTAAAGGGAATATTGTAATAAATTGAAGAGTCTCGTATCGTCTTGTAACATTATTGCACGATTTCTGTGGCAACATTAGAAGAATATAGTCGCACGATGCTCAGGACGATCTCTTGACGTCGCAGGACTTTCGCCCGTTGTCCATTCGGAAAAACGAGTGAGTAAGAAAGATTACCCTCATGCATGAAAAATTTATACAGCATGTGTAAATAAGTATTCTAATTTAAATAATGCATGAAGAAGTTATGAATGTTTTTCATCCTTGCAAAGAAATCAGTAAACTTCTGGTGACGTCTTACTCTTGTGTTGGTATGCAATGTCTTATAATTCAAAATCTCGAAAATATATCGCTTACCACGAAAGATCTTTCGGAACTAATGCGAAGGTGGGCTCGAGTATGAATAATAATAATTACGCGTAAAAGTGTGAAAAAAATCAGTGCTAACGGTGGGTTTTTGATGTTTTCAATAATAACGATAAAATAAAATGAACATTTCTGACTATCCGCATATTCAACGTTTGTATATTGCGTTTGCTGTATAACATATTAATATATTTAATAATAATATATAATTATATAATATAAATAATATATTAATATATATTATATTATTATTATTATTAAATATATTAATATATAATATAATATATTATATGTTATATATTATATATTATATATTATATATTATATATTATATATTATATATTATATATTATATATTATATATTATATATTATATATTATATATTATATATTATATATTATATAGTATATATTATATTATATTATATTATATAATTATAATATAATATAATATGATATATTACATTACATTATATATTGTAATATATTATATAATATAAATAATATATTATATTCTACGTTATATGTTATATATTATATAATTATAATATAATATAATATAATATATTATATTCTACGTTATATGTTATATATTATATAATTATAATATAATATAATATAATATAATATATTATATTACATTATATATTGTAATATATTATATAATATAACACATTATATTATATTATATTATTATTATTATATACTATAATATGACATATTATATACTGTATAATTAATATTCGAATATATTTCTCATATATACTCATATATGAGGGTCGTAGCTACCTCGACCAAGCCTGAAATGCCCCATACATATGTACACATAGGTGACTATGTACGAAGTTTTATAGTACACATGTACCGTATGTACCTCTCCGATGTACGTAATACACGCCGAGGGGGCGAGAGGAGAATCTCGAGAGCCGAGTGAGTATGTGTGCTGACATCAATGGCCAATGCCCACACGAGAGGAAATATCCCGCTAACCGATGTTGACAACCATTAAACCGTAGCGTTCCCGTATACATATATATATGTACATGTATATTATAGTGCATTCTGGCACCGCAGTGAAACGGCGGCATTGAGTCCCTCGTCAGTAATATACATACACATGCATACATATATATATATACAGATATTTGAGATGAGCGAAAGCGAGAGAGATAGATGACGAGAGGTAGAGTGGAATAAGGGGTGGCGGACGGTGTTTGAGATCGAGGCGTACGCGTATGTATATACCTATATATATATATATATATATATCATATTATATTATACGCGACGGTTCGCGTATTACTCTCGCGGTATTGTTTTTTCTCACGCGTCCTACACCACCGCTAGGCCTCCTCGTTGTTCACGAAAAAATTTCTCTTTCTACCTTCGTGTTCGCCTCGTTCTTCATTTTTTTTCTCCCTCTCCCTCTCCCCCTGCCGTCCAACCATTTTTTATTTCCCTTTCTTTCGTTTTTTCTCGGTTCTCTTCGTTTCGATTTTTGTTTTTTCGAAATTTTTTTCAATCATCTCACTCGCGCGCGAGCGCTCGCGTCCGCGCGGTATCGAGATGAAGGAGTAAAGGTGGCGAGGCTCGCTACGGTCAGGAGCAACAACGGCGGCAGTCTGCCGCGCACCACGGCACGATCTTCGCGCTATCGTGTTACCTGCCGGGGGAATAGCCGAGAAGAGCGTGAGCTCGATGAATAGAGAGAGGCATGGGAGGCGGAGAAAAGGAGCTTGTATGTACCGTATATGCATATATATATATATATATATATTTGTGTGTATGCGAAGAAAGAGATGCCAGAGATGCGAATACGTGTGTATAACTATGAGGCGAGAAGGATGAGCGAGGAAGCTGCTAGTGCTATATAGGGAGTTACTCCATGGAAAGACAGAGCTACCTGATGATTGAAGAATATGGAGGACGATGACACGAACGAGAATCGTTAATAATATTCCTGATCGATGAAGATCCGAAGTAAAATACAAGATCAACAGAAAATCCTGTATCTCCTCCTATTCTCAACCAAAATAATCGAGATAATTTTATTAAATTCCCATTTTTCAATACGACAATTGCACAATTTACCTATTTGGTTTTATTAATAAATCATGATTTTTTAATTAGTCATTAACGATAATTAATGAATGACGACATTATTATTCTCTTAATTTCTATAAACATTTTATTCAAGAAATTTGACTTTCACCATGCTTCGGTTGTTTTGCCTCGAAAAACCTTGTTATTCCTTTCTTACGGTGTGACGATAGAATGCCATACATGTCGATGAGGGACCCGAACTAGATCTCTAGAGAAAGGGGGAGAGAGAAGCGAGAAAAGGAGGAAGCGGGTAATGTGGCTACCGAACCGAAAGGCAAGCGTCGAGGAGAGAGAGAGAGTGAGAAACGAAGAAGAGAAAGAGAGACGGGGAGGGGGGGGGGCGGCGGGGTCGAGAGATCGGTAAGCGTCTTCACGAGATACAGCAGCCACACTCTGTTGCTTCTCCGATGACCAATGGTCCCGACGCTCGACGTCGCTCTTACCGAGCGATGCGTTATAACGACTTCTCTCTCCCTCTCTCTATTAGCCCCACGGGTCCAGAATCTTTTTCTTCCCTCTGGTCGTCATCCTTTTTCATTTTTACCATCATCGATGTTTTACTCGCCCGATCCGTCGAACGACTAACCTCTTGGCAGTTTCACGTTACTTTGAACCCTGCGCTCGTCGACGAGAAACTTTTACTTGAAAACGGATCTTTCTCTCTCTCTCTCTCTCTTCTTCTCTCACGTCGCGTGTGTGCGATCGAAGGTGCCGGAGCGCGAGAAGCGATCGAAAAGTTTTTTTTCTCTTTTCCATCCATCGCGTTGTCTCCAGTTCGTTCATTTTTTTTTCGTCTATTTCTCCTGTGTCGCGACACATGTTGTATCGTTGAATTTTGGTTCTTCCTGGAAAAGATACGGGGAGTGACGCGCGCGCGATGCGAGCAAGGGGTGTAAAAGAACGAGAGGGAAATATGATACGTTACGGGTATAAAACACAAATTTTAAGTTTTGACGAGACGTAAAATCGAATCGAGAATTGAATTTCACGTTTAAAAAATTCAACGTGACATTGAAAATTCAAATTTCGTTCCGTACGAATGGATTCTCGAACTACCGTAGGAGCGCGATTTGAATCTACGAGGTATAACGAAATTATCGTAGCCGGGGGCGGTCAATGGTGCGAGAAGGAGAAGATGGAACAAGACGGAGTCGAGAAGGACGAGAAAAAATCTTAGGCGTGTGCGCACGCGAAGTGTTCTCTCGTAATCTCTCGCCGAGTCTTCTCGACCGTTTTGCAAATCTCCGCGATTTCCTACTACCTATGGACTTTCCGATCTTCTCTTTTCCTCCTTTTTCTCTATTCCACTTTCGTCCGCTTCCTCGTACACGTCTCGTCGCTAATCGGCCGCTTTGACGCTCGCGTCGCTTCGTCATTCGCTCTCTCTCTCTCTCTCTCCCTCTCTCTCTGTCTCTCTCTCTCCATGTACTAAAATTATGATAAGAAATCATCGACCGACAGCCACCACTTTGGCGCACTTGAAAATTAACGCGTTGCGGATTATGCATCCCTCCCACGAGCAGTAACTGTGTAAGCCGCTTTGCTATTGTAAGTCGAATCATCAGAATTTCATTCGTTTTGAAACACTTTCTCACGTCCCTTTTGAGATTCTATAAAAAGACACGTTTTTTGACAACATATGGGTCGCTGTTAACAGTTAAATAATACATTAAGTTGCGAGCGAATCTTTTCATTGGAAAATGATAATTTCATGTTGTGCTTGACCATAAATAATGATAATATAATAATAGTAATTATGATAATAATAATAATAATAATAATACATTTTCTTAG
Organism: Netelia fuscicornis; assembly: GCA_946811545.1. NCBI lineage: Eukaryota > Metazoa > Arthropoda > Insecta > Hymenoptera > Ichneumonidae > Netelia > Netelia fuscicornis. The sequence goes on along the minus strand of OX328011.1, from coordinate 45,059,125 downwards.
AGGAGATCGGGTAGGAAAAAAATCATCGATGGGGTCCATGGTCATAAAAAATCCACCACCACCACCACCTGCTTCGTGCTTCGGATCCATCGGAGCATCCTTCGTCTTTTCCTTTTCGCGGCTTTCGCACCGAGAGAGGTCTTGTTCAAGAGGGTTTCGAGTCTTCCCAAAACATCTTCGACATATATATACACCGTCGATACTTTTGCGATTACCTCTCGCAGTCGAAGAGTCTTTCATGTCGAAAGTTCCGTCTCGTCCGCTTATTGGGCAAAGGAGATACAGTGAGAAAAAAAGAAAGAGAGAGAGAGGAGGAGGTTCCGATAAGCAGGGGGATTGAAGACGCGAGAACGAAAAATAAAGAAAATGAAAAATAAATATAGGAGGAGGGGGGAAGGCGGTGGAGGGCGGATAAAAATGTGAAAAAATAAGACCGCCGCCTCCGTTGCTTCGTGAGAATATCGTTCGAATTACCAGGGACGCGTTACCCTTGAAACTAAACCAAAAAAAAAGGATCGATTCCCCGTATGACAATTTTCTTTCAAATTGTTACGTGGAAAGCTGATACATGTTTTTACTGGAAAATAAAAAAAAATAATGTTATTTCTCCAAAGGACGTTGGCGAGAATGAATTTTTCTCTTCGATGGTGTGAACAAATTTGCTCGTCGAACAGTAAAAAAAATGATTCCGCTCGGGACTTTGTCATTTTCGTTCGACAAACTGACAATTTTTAATAAAAAAAAAGATAAGGAGTAAGTAGAAAAAGTCATCTCGAACACCCTGAGACGTCTGAAGATCTCATTGATCGCATTCGATACGTGAAATGTCGTGTACCTAGTTAAAATTGTGAGAATTACTTCCGTCCCACTTTTTCCACGTCGAAAATCGCCCTTCTCTACGCGAGAAACACGTTTCACCCAATAATTAATGCGGAGGCGTTTGAAGTATGGCCACACCCATTAGAACTCAATCAAGAGAGAGGAGTCCGCAAGAGACAGAATGTGAGTGAGAGAGAGAGAGAGAGAGACAAGCTGATGCGCGGCTTTCTCAACTGGCAAGAGAAGCGCTTTATGGAGTCCCAGGGGCTTCACCGCACTCCGAGAGGGGACACACAATGTATAGACTAGAGGTACATGTATACATATATACTTACACATATACACACATATATAGCTGTATATATGGACAACGACGTGCACGAGAAAGGCTTATCTCAAAAACCCGAGTCATCCTAATCAATAGCGTGTGCTTGGTGAATAAGACGATGCCGCGAGAGCTGCGTACAGCCGACACAGTCTCTATCCCCTCCCTTCCTATTCCCTTGCCAGGTCATACTTATAATGTATGAATCTACGTACGCGTCTGTCACATTTTTTTCTTTTTTCTTTTCGTAGACTCATCGTAGGGTCGAGATCCCATTTTGTTTTCACAATGACGAGTTCCAAAAAGAAGGTGCAAAATAAAATTCAAGAAATTTGATTAATTTCGAGGGGTTAGTTTTTAAATTGACTCGCGCGAATGGATTTTTAAGGGGGAGAAGAATTTGTTTATATTCATGGGGAAAGAAATTTTGTATTCCTAGTAGATCGAACAAGATTTCTGAAAATTTGTCTTTGGATAAGAAAGATTTAATGAAAATTTATTTATGACTAAATTTTCTGGATGATTCGGTTGATTTCTGTTTGAGTCTCGTAATGAACATAATCGAAGCTTGATACACGGCACACGGCATATGACTCGCCAATTTTCGAGAAGTACTATGAAAATTGTTACCTCGTTCATTCCACTATTATTCATTGCCGCTAGCATTGAAAGGAACGCCGAGATCGAGTCAAGTTTCCGTTGGTATAGATAATAATCTCACTCTGTCTCGAGCTTATATGCGAGTGTATGTGTGTGTGGGTGCAACTTTAATATCTTTGTGTGTATGTATACGTGTGGTAACAAGAATGTAGCGAGGGTGGCTCGTGGGACTCGATGAATTTTCTACATTGGAGATAGGCCTCTGGCTAGGAAATGGAAGTCCTCTCTCACAGATGGTTCGCCATACAGCGTTCCTCGTGTGTGCGTCCGTCTCTATCTTGTTCTTTCGTTCTGTCTCCCTCTCTCTCTCTCTCTCTCTCTCTAGCTCTCAGGGTTTGCAATGAATTCCATCGGACGGTTTCGCGAGAGAACCGACCATATAGCCATCACACACCATGGAGCAACAAACGTTACAGTGACCAAACATGGCCGAGCTGCTTCGGTGAACACTAATTATTATGATAATTGCACAGGTCTCCTTGGATTATAGTTCAAGATTTACGCAAAAGTGGCTAATAAAGATTTGTCCTTTTATTTCTTACCATGGTGTATATCTATATGCATTAATCATAAACCAAATTAACAAATTTCTTATTCTCTCATACAATTAAATTTTTTTTCTTCAATTTTAAATCCGCAACATTTTCACGCTGAGCCAAGCTATTGTTCAAAATCGTAATGTTACAATATCTTTTTTATATTTTCTTCGTTAAAAAAAAATAGATGCATCAATTTAAACGATAAATCATGGCGAGTCTTGGCGAAAAATTCAAAGATTCCATGTAAAATCGGACGAAAAGTAAAAGACACCGTGTTTCTTTCTCGTTTTATTTTTTGTTTGGCTTCTTATTTTTACAAAAATTCCGAGACACGATATCCCGCGAGTATATAAATAAATATAACAGACAGGAACCTTATAAGAGATATATATGTAGCTGCTTGTGCATTTTATACACTGTATATTGCATATAGTATTCTACAGGTATATATAGGATATAGCTTGAAGCTGAGCCCCGTTCCCTCGCTATCACTGATCCTATCGACCTCATATTTTTGTAGGCGGATCCAGTGCCGCCTCGTCGTTTCGTATTTTCTTTCGTTTCTTTTTCGCCGTTTTCTTTCTTTTTTGTTTTCTTTTCTTTTTCTCTCTTTTCGTGACGTTGCTCTCCTCTTACCCGGTTCGTTGATCCTCGAAGAGCTCTATCTTATGTACTTATATATATATATATGTATGTATATATATTATACATATATATATTATATATATATATAGATATATAACCGGTCGGAAATGCGCCTTGGGGAAAGTAAATTGTAGGGAATTTTCGGGCCTTGGCGATGAGAGTTCACGACGACCAGAGAGGCAGAAGAGAGAAAAAGAAGATCGGTGGGAAGGAGAGAAAGAGGCGAGAGTGAGAGAGAGAGAGAGGAAGAAGAGATTCGTTGCTTCTTCGTTTCGCCGAAATATACGAAAAGAATTTCATTGTTCCAGGGAATCGTTTAATAGTCCGGCGCTATATAGCTCAAGCTCTCATCTTTTCAACGACCAGAATTTTACCAATCATTCTTTTAAGTCTCTTTCTCGTTGCGGTGAAATATAGAGGGAGAGGGAAAGAGAGAGAGAGAGAGAGAGAGAGAGAGAGAGAGAGAGAGAGAGAGAGAGAGAGAGAGAGATACATGAAAAATAAAATAAAAATTCAGCCGTGGCTTATCTGTGGCTTTTACTCGTCGAGCGCGAAACCACCAATCTCTAATTTTTATATAGGCTCTCTCGCGAGGAGAGTCGTATTTTTTCTCTCTCTCTTCTTCCTCTCGAAGATGGCACCTCTTCGGAAATTCGGCTTTTATATGACATACCTGACTCGAAGAATTCTCATATCTAAATTATCCAACAATTCGTGCGTCTCTCTCTCTCTCTCTCTCTCCCTCGCTCACTTACTCTCCCTCTTATTTCTCGTTTTTTTTCCTTTCTTACGAGTGTTCTCACTTTTGGATGTGGATCTTTGGCGAAAAAAAACCAGTAATGTTTTTTTTCGCCGATCGTTTTTATGGGTCAGTCTCGGGACTCTGGAGTGGCGATAAAGTTCCCCTCTCCGCTCGTCACGATGCATCGATGCTTGTGGGATTTCAACCCCGGGCTTGAGCCGAAAATTTATAATAATACTGGAAGACGAAGAGGTGAGCGGAGGACTGGCGGGACGAGGTGAATGGAAAAAGCGAATTTGTTTTGCGAAACAAGAGAGCGAGAGAGAGCGAGAGAGAGAGAGAGAGAGAGAGAGAGAGACCTAAGATATCACCGACGACTATGCTTAAATCGCGAGAGCATTATGGGTTTAAGAGAGCGAACAAGCGTCATGGATATGAATATAATATAAAAAGCATAAAAAACACGTATCGAAATAATAATAACAAAATACAAGAGAGCCATGGAGTTCGTTCACCGGAGGCACGGCACGCGGTGATGACCGATCGACTCGGACATTTCTACGTTTTCGTCGAACATTTAACGATCCATTACTTCTTTCCCCGAGAGTATCTTTACGATTTTTCGAGTCTGAAAACTCACAAAATTTCTTCGAATATAAAAACATATACGTCTCAGTCAACTCCATTTTCTCTCACGGATTCTCTCATTTTCTTGCCATACAGCGCAAAGCATTCCCAAATCATGTCGATAGTACGGTCGTTAAGTAAGACGGTTTACATTGAGAGATGGTCGATGTAAATTGCGATGACGCATATGTATACAGTCGTGTATATAGCTATGTTCATGTAACGATATATCAACGTCAGTAAATTGTGATAAATAAAGTGCAATTGGACGGTAGTAGAGGAGAGTGCGAGGTAGAGAGAGAGAGAGAGAGAGAGAAAGATTTAAAAGAGCGAGAAAGACGTTGGACGAGATGGAGAAGCGAAGGTATTATATGTGCGAGAAAAAAAAATTATATATATATATACACAAGTCTCGAGGTTGGTTATTTTTCAATCCTGCCGGATGTATATTCCATCACATATAGACATATGGTGTATATAAAACGTGTATACACACGAGGAAAGCGTTATCTCGCGAAGCGAAAGGGCCCACCCCTCGATTTTTTTCTACCGGACGAATTTCGCGAGTGTGCACACGTTGGTTCGTACCGTTGGGTGGCTGAAAGATAACGCAGCAACGGTCTCGCCGCGAGTTTCACCCTTCGCACGAAGTGCAAGCATCGTGGCAACCGATGCGGCGCGTGCGATGGAGTCCGTTGTATAGCGATTGCAATAATAATAATAATAATTACGCGTCTTATCACTCTTGAATATAATGCGTTCGCACAGGTGTCCGATTGGTCGGAAAGTTATTGATCTTTCTTTTTTTTTTAAGCGATTGATGTAACCGTTCGGCTGTAAGAAATGCAATCACCTTTTGGCCATATGTATGTACTAATAAAAAATCATATAGAGATAATTAATACGATGATAATAATAATAAATAATATAATTATATCATATATTATATATTATAATGTATTCTAATAATAAATAAAATTATAATATTATTATACTTATAATTATATTATTATATATAATATAATATATTATTATAATTACACTTATAATTATATTACTATATGTAATATAATAATATGATTATAATATTATAATCTATTATATATTAATAATATATAATATAATTATAACATAATTATGTAATAATTATATTATAATATAATTATTACACAATTATATTATTATATACAATATAATAATATAATTATTATATTATTATATAATAATTATATTAATATAATAATATAATAATTATATTATTATATATAATATAATAATATAATTATATTATATATATTATATAATGTATATTATATAATATATATTATAATAATAAATAATAATAATAATAATAATAATGATGACGGTTTCTATTTGTTGCCGCGCGATATATTAACCATCATCATCATCATTATTATTATGTATTATTATATATATATATATCTAGGACACAAAGTTATATGCCTATATATACATATACCTGCGTTATATACATGGCAAATGAGCGATGAAAAGAATGGACCGCATATTATTATTTTTTATTTCCCTTATTTTTTCATTTAATTTTTTCACGAGAGTGGAAGGATCGGTCGAAACCACGAAGCAGCATCGACCGATAAGAGGCATCTTTCGCGTTTTATACGCAGCCGTGGCGCCATGGTTGAGATTATACGTGCGCGTCCTGTCCCGCGTTGCGAACGATAAGGAAGCCCTATACCTCTCGTACATCGCCCTTGCCACACTCGTGACGTGTCGAAATTTTTTAATTTCACCTGATTCTTCACGCGCGTCATTCCTCCTCGCTCTGAGTAACACTGAAATCTCTCTCTCTCTCTCTCTCTCTCTCTCTCTCTCCTCTATCATCCCTCTTACTCCCTCCCCACTTTCGCTCCGTCTCTTTTTATACATAAGTACGATCATCTCATCCGGTCTGTTTCGTGTGTGCGCTCGAGAACTCTCGCGAAATCTCCGCTCGGATAAAGTTTGCTCTTGAGGACACGGAGGACTCGCGCCAAGGCTTTTATTAGCTCGTGTGTCCGTATGCGTGCTTGTATGCGTGTACCTTGTGCACACAGAGCTTGATGCGGCAGACTGAGAAGAGACTCATCGAGGGGGTAATGGCCAATATGTATATAGGATTATCCACCGCTATATATATATATATATATATATAGCAGTGAGCAAGCTGACTATCTACGCAATATATCGTCGGTTAATTAATCGTTTAATGAGACAGTAGTTAGCGTCGATGATTGTGATATTTCTCTCTCTCGTTATTATTCCCTTCATCGTTTTAAGATTTATCTCCTCGGTCGTCTGACGCTTTACTCCCCCATTTTTTTTTCATTATCTCTTTTTTTTTGTCCAATTCTTTTTCTTTCTCCTTTCATTCGGATTGTGCCTCTTTAGCGCATTTGCGATATAACGCTCGTCGTCGTCATTCTTGTCTGTAAATTACGTATGCAAGGATAAATTTAGTTACGGAGAAAAAATTTGGAAAATTTGCTATATCGTGCCGAGGTTCGTTTCTTCGTTGATCATTATCGCTCTTTTTGGTGTGGTCGCAGTTTCGATTCTTTTCTCTCTCTCTCAATTTCTCTCCCTTTCTGCAAGATTGCAGAGGGAGAAAGAGAGAGAGAGAGAGAGAGAGAGAGAGAGAGAGAGAGAGAGAGAGAGCTCTAAACTCGCATTCGTGTTTGGCTCTCTCGGTGATACGAGAGACGTATACCGAACTTCTTGTAGAGCGAGTGATTGATCGCTCGAAAAACCCAAAACTCCCCTCTCTCGCCCTTTTTCTCTCTCGCTTCTTCTCTTTCTTGGCTTTCTCCTCTCTTATTCTCGAGGAGAATGAGAAAGAGAGAGAGAGCGAGGGAGAGAGAGAGAGCAAGAGAGAGAGAGAGAGAGAGAGAGAGAGAGAGAGAGAGAGAGAGAGAGAGAGAGAGAGAGAGACGGGGAGGTACTTTGGCCATGCTGCTGTTTCTCGTTGCGGCTCGTCGGATTTTTATATATATTCTCTTATTCGCTCACTCCTCTCACTTCCTTTATTCTTCCTCTTCTTCATCTTCTTCTTCTTCTCCTTCTTCCTCTTTCTTCTTCCATCGTTCGTTCCTCGTCGTCGTCGTCGCATTTCTCCTTCTTCGGAGCTCGAGCACACACCCCTTCTCTTTCTCGGTAGTCATTCTCCGCCCGCGGAGGCTTCTTTCATTATGCCATTTTTAATCATCTCACGAACGGCAAAGAGAAAGAGAGAGAGAGAGAGAGAGAAAGAGAGATGGAGAGAAAACGATGGGCGAGACTCCCGTGCCAACCGTATGGCAAAACGAAACGCGCTGATGTTTCGCGAGGCACGACGAGAGAGGACCGCGAACGATCGAGATCGTTTCGGGGACCAGTCATCATCGTATATACATATATACGCACAACCAGATAGGCTTTGCTTCAAAACTTTTCTTTGAGCATTTTCTCTTTCTCTCTCTCTCTCTCTCTCTTTCTTTCTCGTTTGCCCTCTCTCGTTGGCGGTCCAATCGAACGAGATAAATCAATCGATATGCGATATACTTCAGCGTCACGGTGAGATTACGATACGAGGAATTCCATTACTCGCCGATGCTTGGATTCTTCTTGCCGTCTCTCTCCCTCTCTCTCTTTCTACTTTGGCCCGTACTACCTCCGCCCTCACGCACATATCATCTCGATTCTTGCTTTAACTGCTCTCATCTGTCCTCTCTCATCGAGCACTCATCACCGTTTTTTGCCCGGGACCGAACCACCGAAAGGTTCGACACTCGTTTATGTATATATATTTATATATATATATGTATACGCAGAGAAGGTATAATACTTATGTAGCAACGGTTTATTATTGAGGCAGCTTTGTACATACAGGTGGATGTATACCAGTCATTCATTATGTGTAACAGCGATTGACGGGATATACAGATATATAAATATACATGTTGTGTGTATGTATATATATATATATATATATACATACACATATATTATAAATAATATAAACACTATATGTATATATTTATATACCAATGTTTCGATACTTTCATGTTTTCCGTCCTGGAAAAAATGATATGACACTACGTTTTGATCGTGCTTAATAACATTTGCGATTGAATAAATATATTATACTTTCGTTTAAAAAAAAACGTTTTATAAATATTTGTAATACATTTTTATCTTATGTCATAACGAACGATTATTTCTTATCACGCTTACCAAGACGCATCGAATGATCCAGACGAGAGGACAACTAATCTCCTCTTCGAAATCTCATGGGTTTCTCGCTCATCACTCGAGACGGGAGTAATAATGATACGCGGTGGAAGTTTTCGTCTCATAGTCGATGGTCAGTAGCGCTTTCGATCGTAACGCTTATAAACCGGTACTATACTTGACGCATGATAAATGACGCTCGAAATGATTATGTATATATATATATATATGTGCATCTTATGTTTTAGAAAAATAACGGGTGCGTGAGGCTCGTGTGAATGAGACGAGTGCATTGTCCATACGCGAGAAAACGAGCACATGCGGAGGAAAAGAGATGGAACGAGAAGTAAAAGAAACTTAGAACGAGGAAGCGAGAAAAGGAAAAGAAGTGTAGATATATAGAGGGAGATAGAAGAAGGGAGAGTGAGAAAGAGAGAGAAAGAGAGAGAGAGAGAGAGAGAGAGAGAGAGAGAGAGAGGAGAGGCGAATGTCATCATTCTTCTCGGCTACTGACGCGCCAATAAGCGACCGCGTTTCGTTTGTAATTAGGGAGAATGTAAATCAACGTCGTACACTGAATGGCCACTCGCTGAAGCGCCTCGAAGTTGAACATTCGAGCTCCGCAGTTTTCTGCTCCGACAGAAGATTGAGTCAGTGCAATCACGAGAGGCAGAGACAAAGAGAGAGCGAGAGAGAGAGAGAGAGAGAGAGAGAGAGAGAGAGAGAGAGAGAGAGAGAGAGAGAGAAGGAGAAATGAATAGTTAAATCGACTAGACGGATGATGGATTTTCCTGTTTCGTGGAGTTATGTACGAGACAATTGCACCAAGCGGTAATTAACATTAGAAAATTACGACTAATATTTCAACCGTCCATTTACCAGCAAAAATTCTCATGTTACGTCATAAAAATAAGTTTGAAAAATTGTCGATAATATCGAATAATTATTTAATCCTATTTCAATTATTCGTATCTCTGTCGCTATATTATCATTTCTTAATCGTTTAAATGTATTATGTCATAGGATGTATAATAATTCCGAAGAAACTCGATGCATACCTACTAGTAATCGTCTTATTCCACTTTAATTAATTGTAATTGTTTAATGATTCCTTTTTCAAACAATTCTTTCGTATTTAAAATTTATTCGAATTCAAGGCGAATGATTTTTCTTTTTCCACGTTTCGTTCGAAACAGAAGAGAAACGAACAAGCGCGTACGGTCGTAACTTTGTATTTTTTGTTTGTTCTGTTTGGTAAGTGATCTCGTATCGTTAACCAACAGTAGTAATGCCTACCTGTTACCACGAAAGGAGTTTTGTCGGGGCTCGTGTGTACGTTCTCTCGCGCGCCGCGAAGATTCACCGTCTCTGAAATGCAGTTCCATTCGAATCTCTCTCTTTCTCTTCTTTCTTGGTGTCTGTTCTCGAGCACACGGAACACGCTCAGCAAAAGCCAAACCAGCACCTGAGAAAGTCACCGACAGTTACACACGCACACACGCACACACTAGCCAACGCACACACACACACACACACACACACACACACACACACACATTCACAAGCAGACACCAAGTGAGCATTTGTTAGCTGTCTGTCCGTCCCGCGGGTGTCCGCGAGCAGCGGCAACGGGCCCGTCCGGTTAAATGTTAATTTCATCCCGGCTGAAGATCGCTAATTAGAAACGATCTCTGCTGCTGTTATTGCTGCATGCTGTTGCTGCTGCTGTTGCTGCTGTTGCTGTTGGGTGATGGCGAGAGAATTTTTGCAGCTCACGAGAACACGGCTCTATTTCGGACGTCGCTGCCGATTCGTTTCGCCGGATGATAAATCGAGATCGTTCGTTATCTCACTCGAGCGTTTTCTTTTCGCAGCTTGAATATTACGCATCGCGATTTATATATATATCGTCGTATATGCATGTACGCATATATATATATACATATGTAAACAAGGAGAGGAATATATATATATAGTATATATACAAGACAGGCCAACGATACGTACAACCGCGACCGTTTGATGGAGAAACGGAACGGTGGCCGGCTTAAGTCGGAATTCTTGAGCCCATTCTTCTTATCTGTCTATTCATGCGCGATAATGGTTCAAGGCTAGGAATCTTTCTATCACGAAATATTTCGGTATTACCGCGATGAGAGAGAAACTAGGGCGGTATAATATGAAACATTGAAGGATAATTGCGTGTTGGAAATTTTGCGTTTGCAAAATGTTTGCCGAAAGGAATCAGTAGGAATTTGGCTTTTGGATTTTTATGCGTCAGACATAGCGGCTGGTTTTTTTTTTTTCACCGGTGCGAAACACTTCATGAAAATTTGCAAAACGGTTTCTAGTTTTACGACAAGGTTATGCGGGTATCGTAAATTATCCGAAAGTTTCATGAAGCGAGACGAGAGTGTTGTTACAAGTACGTCGTCGGAGCAAGTCGCGGCCGATGACACGACGATCGACGTCACCACGATCTCGACAACGGCGCGGGATTCCACTTTTTCGTGGTATATTCGGAGAATTCGTTAAACGACAACGCGTCTTACGAGTATTTAGTGCGCGATCCGACCATGAGTTCCAGGAAAGTTCCAGTTTTACGGTAATTTTCGTATATCGTAAAATTCTCGGAAAGTTTCGCGAAGTAATACGGTCGTCGTCGGATCGCGTTCCTTATTATCGTCGCTTGATGTCGAACATGAGAGAAACTCATGACAACGCGAGCGAAGGAGAAAATTTGCCGCAATTATAAAAACATGGGTAAGGGCAAAAAGGGAAAATCGAAATTGGGTGTACAAAAAATTATTTTTATAACGTGAAAATAAAAATTTTCCATCGAACTGGCAATATTTGTCAATAATTATTACGAAATTTCGCAAATTTACAGGTAGATACGAAACTTCCATTGATCAAAGACCGTTGCAATTCGCACGAAACGGCTTATAGACGGACAGATATACGTAACGCCGGACTCTTCTCCCTTTCTCAATCGGTTTCTCTCGTCTTTTCTCTCCTCGACCATCTTTCTTCCAAGATCCGTGTGAAAGTGTCACTCCCATTGCTGAAAGGGAACGATAAACGTGGACTCTCCTTCTCTCTGTCTCAAGGAAGAGAGAAAGAGAAAGAGAGAAGAGAGAAGCGAGAATCAGAAAAGAATCAAGAGAAGGAAAGAAAGGCAATGTAGAAGGAGAAGAAGGACGAAGAGACGCGAGCAGAAAGCACACACAGGAATCAAGCTTGTGCTGCTTCTGTTCGGGACTGACGCGCGCGTCTTTCGTTGAACGGCGAAAAGAGGAGCAACGACGAACCTGCGACGACAACGACGAGTGTCTCTCTCCCCCATATTGCATACATATATATCCCAAAATACATACATACGTGAGTAAATGTGAGTGTCCAAAGTTCGTACCTCGTCCAGGACGAATCTCACTTATACTTGTACATCCCGTAGGACCCAGGAAGACAAGAAGGGGTGAGAGGTTCGGTGGGCGGGCCGGAGGGAAGAAAGGAGGGGTTAGAGGGGAGGGAGGGGCTCGCACGAAGAATGTGTACGTCCACAGGCACAGCAAGAGGGAACAGCTATTGTCTTGTCAGCGGGAGCCGCTAAATCTACCCGCGGATCTCTTCAAGATCGTGAACACACACACACACACGCGCACACACGGAGGGACACGAGCCACTAGCTCGCTTCCTTCAGACGTTTATTCCATTCTACGTATATGTACCTACTAATACTACTGCTTTATAAACCGAGTGAAAAAGGGAGAAAGTAGAGATGACTATGAAGCACAGAAGCATAAAGTGGAGTAGATTCATCCCTCGACCCACGAATCTTTTCTCATCTCTCGCGGACTATCGCGAGTGAGCTTCGAAGTTTACACATGTTCCGTTAAAAAAACTAATTCTCTAATTATTCTAACAAAAAAAACTGAAAAAGAGGATATTTTTGTTACATGAAATGAAACGAATCGTCGATATTTTTTACGTGGAAACATGTACGAAGATTGTTTCCTCTTTCTCTTCGCTTCTGCTTATTTCGTTAGGATTCCCTTCGCGTTTCGAACCTCCGAAAGCAGGCTCGACTTCCTTTCGCCGATTCTCGGCTTCGGTTTGAGAATATACAATATGTGTGTATGTGTGCGTGGGTGTGTTCTCGTATATAAAGAAAAAAAAGGAAAAGAGAAGGGACAAAATCCAAGAGCCACCCTCCGATCCCGCGAAGCCGCGAGACGCGAAACTCCCTCGCTCGTATATGCCCGTAAAGCCCGAAACAACGATCGTACGCGATATCGCGCAAAAGTTCGACGAAATAAATATGTACCAGCGGGATATAGCGAGACGAAGTAAAAACGCGATCGCGTTGGGGGCCAAGGGCTTTGAGTAAATTTCGTGCTCGGAGCGAGGGAGATAGAGCGAGGATCGAGGGGAGGTTTCTTTGTCCGTAAAGAGAGTGCACGAGCGGAAGAGAGTGCACGAGTCGATAGAACACTCCGTGTATGTGTGTGTGTGTATGTATGTACTCTTTGGAAGAGTTTGACCGTGCATCAACGATAGTCCTCTGCCGGAGATAAAAGGTTCGTCGATCTTTTTCTTCACATATATATGTACACGCCCTATGGATATGTACCGTGTACACTGGTGGCTTATTTACTCGGAGAAAATATCTGGTGACCTAGTGACACGAGACGTCCCTCGCACACAATATTACATATTTCTTTCTTCTTCGCACCGTGAGATAAAAGAATATATCGACGGCACGATATTACGAAAAATATAAATTTTCGTGTGTATTTTATATGTATGTATATATATATATATAATGCGTTTTTAGTTGCAGAATGTAACGCTTTGTACCATGTGTGTTATATACGAGGAACATATAGACAGATGCAATGGAATATTCGATATATAATACTGCAGACTCGAGCGTAAGAATGAAATATATTTTTCGCCAAAATTCCATTTTTCGCAAGGCTCAGCGAGAGATCAGAGCAGTGGGCTGCTCCGGGTTGCTTTTCGTGTCTTTGAATATATATATATGGAAGTACATATACGTATCGTGCTTTCGTTTCGATGTTAGGGAAAAGGAGACTGCATACTTTTGGGTGAAGACCGGTTTCGATGCATGGGACACACGGAGGGAAAGAGCAGCGGAAAGGGATTGAGAGAAAGAAGGGACGAAAAAAATGCTCAAAGCCAGAGGGAGACCGAGAGAGAGAGAGAGAGAGAGAGAGTGGGAGAGAGAGAGAGTGAGAGAGAGAGGGAGAGAGTGAGAGAGAGAGAGAGAGAGAGAGAGAGAGAGAGAGAGAATTCACCGGGGAGCCACTTCGCATTGTACTCCTCGTGAATTTTTTCTTATTTTCGTGTTCTTCGATACGTTGTTGAATCGTACTACGGAATTTTTGTCATTTCCAAAAGCCAGGTAACGATATTTTCAGAAAGAGAAAATCAAACAGACATTAATGACGATTTATAAGTTAAATGAATATTGAAAGAAAAATTTTGTAAAAAAAAGTATATGACATATTTGCTTGGGACGCATCGCGATATTTCGTCATGTTGGTACTTTCAATGGGACATTTGCCTTTAGTCACGGTCGATCAGAATAGCTCTTTCGTTCGGTCTTCTCTCGATTGATAGATCGCGGCTTTCTCGTACGAGACCGGTCACGAACGATAGAACGCTGAAGAGAAAGAGAGAGTCCTGCTGCGCGAGAGATCGCAGAAAAGTCTTGAAAAACAAAGTCCGTAACGTCTGGGCGATGTGTTTCGACCTCTCTCTTTCACGTACGCGAAGTCGCGACGAGAGAGCTTTCTTGGCCATTCGCGTGATCGATTGTCGCAGTACAGAGTACACCGTTCTCCATAAGGTACGCCAACGATCGTGAACCCTCTAATCGTCTCTGTGCCTTCGGTCATGCTTGCGCATACATATATATATATAAATACACACAATGAGATCGGTATGAGTTTCCTTGTACATCGATCTTACTCTCATCCGTAACTGGCAGGCGATCGTAGGGTACACAAACGCATTCGTTCTACGTATATCGATCAAATTTCTCGACGATATTACACAATGACAATACTTTACAATATTCAAATTGTTCTAAACCCAAAATTTCAATACGTATACGAAAAACGAATCTCGATACTGAAATTCAATTAAATTATTATAATTCCAAGAATTTCTTATCGATCGATCGCGACAATCGGATAAAAATTGAGCGGTTTATTTTGAGAAAGAAACGATCTAAGAAATATTTCTAAATCTTCGTAATATCTCACGAATAAACGTTCGCCTCGAAATATTGCATAATGACAATATTTTACAATGTTCGAATTGTTCTACGCCCAAAATCTCAATACGTATACGAAAAACGAATCTCGATAGTGAAATTCAATTAAATTATTATAATTCCAAGAATTTCTTCTCGATCGATCGAAACAAACGGATAAAAATCTGGCGATTCATTGTGAAAACAAAAACGATCTAAAAAACATTTCTAAATCTTCTTAATTTCTCAGAAATAAACGTTGTCACTGTTCCACACGTCGATACCTCGAGTAAATACAAAATCACGATTATTTAAAGATCATCCCGAGGTAAATTATAAAAACTTGTAAATAGGCCGAGTGAAATCGGCAATGGAAACGATTTTTACTCGTGGGACTCACGGGGACATGCAGATTCGTCTTTGAGCGTAACTCCGTTGGTAGACGGACGTTGTGTATGTACGAACGCGTGTGTATATATACATGTTATACGCAAGTCTGTATAATGCACGTCAACGTGCACGTATATATACATATATATATGCAAGCACATACGTTGATCGAGTCGAGGCACACAGGACAACGGCAAAGATAAAGGATAGAGAACAGTAGCAGCAATCAAGCCAGACATCGGACAGTGACGGATGCCGCGTATCATCGCGTATCATTAGCCCCGACTTAAAGCATTCTACATACGAGTATACCCCCAGTTCTCTCTCTTTCTGTCTCTCGTTCACTCTTACCTCAGCCTTTTGCTATGCCTTGATGCTTCGACTGCGCGCAGACGCGCTCACGTCTCTCGTCTCTCGCGAACGACGACGTACACACGGACATCGGGGAGTACCTTGGCAGTGGCACGGCTGTTGAGAGGACCTCGGAATAACCGGGGGTAGGGAGGATGACGTTTCACCGACGTAAGGATCAACCGGGTGTATTGCATTAAGGGAGGAGAGATATGCAGCTATGTGCGAACTGTATAAGAGATTATATACACGTATATGTGTGTTTGTGTGTATATTGTATTTTATATCTATAGGTAAATAAACCGTTCTGTAAATATCTATAGCTATACAAAGCGTATTTTCTACCGATAAATGTATAAATCGTCCTTTAATGGTACAAAGTGTGGAATCCGTTTGAAGGACGGATCGAATCGCGTTGACGATTGACAGGAATCCATGCGCGATCGATCTTGCTTACATGTATGTATGTTAAGCGAGGGTATATGAGATTCTAAAGTGGTGTTTGAGTGAATATCGAACTGTTGGGAAGATTTTATTACAATAAATTTGTAGGATGTTTTCCGGGAGAGATGAGCGCCAACACGATCGACCACGCTCAAACGATCGGGGAATTATCTATTTTGTTTTGTGGCGAATTCTCGCTATGTAAGGTGAATTTCTATCCGATTTTAAAGGCAATTGAACTAATCGGGAATAGGTAAAAGGTCGTGCTTGGAAAAATTTTCATCGGTAATTCGATTTTTCGATTTTTTTTCTTTTTTGTCGAATATCGAAGAGTGTAACTCGATTTCAGGCGACGGAGTAAAACGCTATGGAGAAAATACACCGTTCCGGTGAAAGTGCCCTTTTAGAGGGTTAATCGAACGATCTAGGGTAGGGCAAGTATTTTTTTTTGGTTTTGTAAACAAGAAACGATACGTGTTTCTTGTTTACAAATTTGTTTGACCTTGGAGGAAAAACGACGCGTTATCAGCTTGTTAATTTACAAACTATTCCACAAATTTGCATTTGACTCGTATCAGATTTTGAGTTCGTTAGAATAAATATAAATCGATTTTTTCAATAACTTCGATCGTTTCGAAGTCAAATTGAACGTCGCATTTTCTTTTTGTGAGTAACAATTTAGTATCCGGAATTTCTTCAAAAAATGAAAAAAGTTTATGCCAATTTGGGCTAAAAATCATATACCAACCGTACTTAAAAAAACAACAAATAATACAAAATCAGCAGATCGATGACTAGCACCGTGGAATTTATCTTTCGATAACGTTCCTCGCGCATCTGCGTTCGTTGTCACACACGAGAGTGGTCCCTGCTACGTTCAACGAAATTCGTGTAGTCACGCGGAACGGTAGCCCTTCGCGGCACGCCTCTCTTACCTACCTCTGTGGAAACCATATGGTAAAATGAAAAATAAAAAAGAAAAACAGTAAAGAGTGAGAGAAAGAGGAGAGATGGAAAAGGAAACGACAGGACGAGCAGCGTTTCAACCAATGTCGAGAGTGAGATCGCCGGTGGATTTTTCTCTCCATCTCCTATGTGCTATATATAGCCCATCCACGGTTCGGAAGCCGCGCAGCCACCCAAGAAGTACCATCAGCTCCAACGGGCTCCCCGAGTTTGTTAATTGCGAACGATAAGGGAGATCAGCTCCTGCTCTCTCCTCTCTCTCTCTCTCTCTCTCTCTCTCTTTGTCTCACTCTCGTCTCTTCGTTCTCTGCGACTGCAGCGATCTCTTGTGGTGCATATATGGACTACTCTCTCTCTCTCTCTTTTACGTCGCATAGTCTCGCGAGAGAGCGCGATAAGACTCTCAAGCAGGGAATGCGTCTCGAAAAAAGAGTTTTGTGTACCTCCCCCTCCCCCTTTCCGCGATATCACCTCGGCCTCCGAGCCGTAAAATGTTATATATTTTTGGAGAATGAAGAACTCGAGAAATCCGAAAAACGTGAGCGAGATATTCGAATGGAATGTAAAAAAAAACTTCGTCACGAAATATTCGAAATATAATTACAACGAATTTCACAATTGATGCTCGTCAATTAATGCAGTAATTATTAACGAATTAGAAAATGAAAGAAGAGAAAAAATAAAGTGCTTTCCCTTAGCTCGAGAAGACCGACAGAATTCTTGACGCACGGTGTTGATCCAGTCAAGGTTGGCCCAGTGTAGAGATATAATTCGAGATATCACTTTTTTCCATCTCTTTAAGAAAAAAAAATATTATAATTGTACCGGATATTCACACAAACGTGCACATACGTATGGATAATATGGGAGTGCAAGGTATTTGGAAGTTGGAGCAGAGTGAAGATCACCTACCTATATGTGTTGGCCGCGAGAGTCGCGAGTGCGGTGTGTGTATGAGCGGTAATGGGGCGTGAGAACGCGAGCGACCGGTTGGCCTCTCGTTTTGCCCTCTCGTCTCTCTCTCTCTCTCTCTCTCTTTCATGATTCGACGAAGAAGCGAGTCTCCAGACTCTGGCAATACGAGAGAAAGAGAGAGAGAGAGAGAAAGAGAGAGAGAGAAAGAGAGAGAGAGAGAAAGAGAGAGAGAGAGAAAGAGAGAGAGAGAGAGAGAGAGAGAGAGAGAGACAGAGAGAGAGAGAGAGAGAGAGAGAGAGAGAGAGAGAGAGAGAGAGAGTCTTGCTTCTTTCTATACACATGCCTTCTTGAGCCCTGTGGAATCCTCTTTTCTCCTCTCTCACTCCCGTGTTTTATTTTATATATATTTATATGTGTGGATGGCAGGGCAACATGGAGAGCTCGTTCCATCAAAACGTGCTATACCTGACACTTTCTCACAAAGTTTAACGCACCAAAGTTGTAAGATCACCGGTGAAGCTCGCGGACGTGAATACGTGCGACCAGAATAATAATAATAATAATAATAATGACGATAATATTGTAGTACGGCTCGTTTGAGGTTGAGTTTTCGTTAACAGTGTCATAATGGCAAACCAGTTTTATGAAAATGGCCGCGAAATATCGGGTACGAGCGGACCGATGCTCACTTCCGCGTCAACGAACGGGGATAATTAAAGATCTTAACGCCGTTGAGTCGTAACATTGAGTAAGTTTGCCCTTGGACTCGATACGATTATAAAAATTTGTTTCTCTTTATTTCGAGCTATTATCGTATCGTAAAAGAAATATTAAATCTCTAATCACAATTATCGTTGACCGTTCTTTTTTCTTCTGACCTCTTTCTTTTTTTTTTAAATCGGAAATCAAGGCTCGATTAATTTTGTATAATTATTTTAATCGCGCATAGGCAGGGTCTTAAATTTTTTCAATGCGAAAATCGTCGATTAAACGTTTTTCCGATATAAACTGACGTCGGATCCGTCGCAATGGCGCGACAGTGAGACACCTCGATTTTCGATGCTCTATGGCCAATTGAAGCGTTGCCAATACGGGGAATGAGGATTGACGAGTTTGCGGGTTTCCGCCGTAGCCCGCGAGCAGCCGAGTCTCTCATTCACGACGAGCGTTCATATACACGTCCGTCGGCACGTCGATTAAGCCCGATAATATGAATATGTATGAAATCAGAGCTGGCATTTTCAATGACACCGACGCGAGAGAGCTCTCGTCCATAAACCAAACGTGCTCGAATAAAAAAATCTCGATATACATAATATATAAATATACGTCTATATATAGCAGTCCAATTCCATACATTTCGCGTTAAATATAAAGACATCGATGGCAAAATTGCCTTATCGACAAATTATTCCCAGTCTAACGATACGCCAATTTTTTACGTCCTTCTCTCTAAATCCGAATTAGTTAAATGTCACTAAATTTTAGTCAGATTTTACTAATTCATTTAGCGAAAAGTGGGTCACTAATGATTAGTGAAAAATCACTAATTCGATTAGTCAAAAATGATCGCTATAAAAATTAGTAACATTTGACTACACAATTAGTAGTCAGCACAGCTGATATGTTCACGCACCAGCCGACTGTAATTCTTCGTGTGAATAATATGTAATAATCTCATACGTACCGACAAGAAAACGAAACGTTCGTACACTTTTTGCTGTTTCCCTTAAAACTTTTATAAAATAAGATTCACCGTTTCGCACTGCGCATGAACTCACTGACATGAGAAAATGACGACTCCGACATCACAATTGCAGAACAAAGGAAGTATCGGGTCGGGAGCTGGCGCCTGTGATTGCTCGATCGCTGAGTCCTGTACTAATTGATTAGTGATTGTGTAATATCACTAATAAATTAGTAAACTGTATTGACTAAATAATAATCAATCGTATTACTAATTTGCTTTAGTAACCCTAATTTACTATTTGTTTACAATTCTATCAGTGAAACGATGCGTTTATTACTATTTCACCAGTAGAACATGCATTTACCAATTTTAATCAGTCAATTTTTCACTAATTCAGATTTAGAGAGTTCACACAAATTTATAAAGACGTTTTTATAAAGTATATTTCGTCTACGGCATAATGCAGTAACATCGCGAATGGGATGAAAAATCGGAAAAAAAGAAAGAATACCGAATGACATCACGTAGGTAACAGGCACTTTTGATTATAATTATATCAACATTACGAAATCAATTTCCTGACTCGTATCGCCCCATTGGTTGATATATCGTGACATAACTGGATACGATTTTGTTTGCCCACGTCGAGTCCGAATCAGTTTTCATATTATCGGAGATAGACGCGAAAGGGAGTAATCTGAGCTATATATACAAGTATACGAGCCACGAGTTTTCACGATAGAGCACGTTCCGTTTGTTATTTCGAGATCTCTGCGAGGAAACGCCGCTGCTCGTCGCAACGGTACAAGCTTGTTGGAGGTCTTCGTGGAAAGAAAAAGAGAAAAGAAGCGAGGTCGTGTGTCGTTTTCCACGATCGGCCTCGACCGAGGTCGCTCGTGCTGAATCAACGTTTTCTACATCTCTATACGCGCGTATATATTCACGAGGCCAATGTATATATGTGTACAACGCAGAACATTCTAAGGGACGAGTGTGTCCGTCGTTCCAAGCTCGATTCCGGTACGTCGCCACGAAGAATCTCGCCGACAGGTATCTTCGGTCAAGCGAAACTTCTTGTACACGTACTCTCACGACGTTCATCGAATCTTAACCGCCCATACGCCTTCCCACCGTCCGTCCTTCGATCGTACAACAAGTACTACCATACGATGGATAATACTGGATAATCTACGAGCTAAGGTTCATCACGCTCGGTCGAATAGCGGTCTCTCGTTTCTTTCTCCTCGTCTCTTCTCCCTCGCGTTTGCTCGTACAGTTGGGAAGAGAGGGACGCGAGAGCGTCTATTATGCGTGACGAACTGGCGCAAGTATCGATCGAACGATCGTTTCGAACGATACTCGATTGGTTCCTGATCACGATCCCGTGACGCGAGAGTCTCACGACCAAAAAATCATCGTACATACGTTTATTCCACGTTTATGAAAAATATAAGGTTTCATCGATCGTTCAACGGAAATGATCGTTATACGTCATCGATATCCCGATTATCGTTCAACGATCGCGCGAAAATTCGAAAGAGATCGTACCAATCGTCCGACCTCTTCGACATGAAAAATTGCATGCGTTTCGCACAGAATAACAAGAAAAATTCGAGTTTAATCTAATCGAAATATATGTTTTAAATATTGTTGAAAATCCGTGCTAAGATTAGAGCGAGAATTTTTACCGCCGCAAGGCTTCACCGATAAAAACAGATTTATTGGAAGGTCCCGGACGCGCTGACTCGCTGAACGATAAAGCTTGACGCGAGTGAATTTATGTTTGAAGAAAAAGAGACGCGAGTGTGAGAACAGTTTTTACTTCTTTTTTCTTACCTTTTTATTTCATTCTTCGTGATATGTTAGTGATATCGCGAGCGATCTTGCGAGATATCGCACACGCACGAACGAATGTTATGTTCAAGCTCGCTCAGATAGTTCCCGATTCTCGTATACATATACACGTATATATACAAATATATATATATACATATATATAAGTACACGTAGTCATGTATGCACCTATAGCGTTCCAGCACGTCGCACGGCTGCCCCGTGCTCATTGATCATTTCGATCACTTATGCTAATCCCGCGTATAGTGTTCACTCTCGGCTCTCGCACTTCTCTTGCTCGGAAAACTGGTTTGCTCGCGAGTTCTTCTCTCTTTCTCTCTCTCTCTGTCTCTTGAAGCCCTCGTAGTAATTATTTCACACTCGCAAAGTGGCCGTTATTAGCAAGAGCGCGCGAGTTTAAGAATCGGCAGGCGTTTATATGGCATAGATATTATACAGCTCTATGGGTTATAAATGTAACGTATATATAGAGTAGGAGTGCGCTCCGGTACTTCCAGTCTCGAATCATGAATATTATCGAAATAATTTGCGGATAATTGATTAAAAAAAAAATTAATACACGTGCATCGATATCGCTCGGTATAATTTATCGCTGCTTTCTACCGCGTTTCAAGCAGATAACGAATTAAAAAGGAAACGGGTCTTGAAAGGAGCGATAAGCGAACGAATGAAACAAAAAATATCTAAATTATCTAACTACTCGTACGAAAAACAAAATTCGCGGCAAATTTGAAACGTAATCCGCCGTGCAACGTCTAATTATCGTATCCTGCCAAACAAAAAAATGTGAGAATAAATCAATTGGAAGCGACGCGTTTTGTTTTTTGTTCATTCTTTTTGTTTTTTTTTATTTATCATTATTAATCCCCACAGGCAATCGCATCATATCGAGCTCCGTCGTCGCGAGGAAAATAAGATAATTTTTAATGAAATTAAAAAATATCACGATTGAGTCGAGCCACGCGTGTAAGCTACTTTGTCTTGCTCGGCAAGTTCATCATCAACGTGTACGTACGAGTTTTTACACACAGGTACACACACATACTGGGACGCACGCACGTCCGCGGGGTGGGTCCAGCTCGATAATCTATGACTCCGGCCAATTAATAACGCCAAACAACCCCGTACGTTCGTTGCGGCAACCGTGGGAGTAACTCTGTTCATTTTAGTACAACGTGTATATATATATATCATTCTTGGGGCCTTCCACGTTGATTAACTAAGCCCTCCGCGCGCCATCCGGCGTGCGTACGGTCGTAATGACAACCGCGAGTCAAGACAGAGAAACCTCGATTTCGCTTGGTCCGGATATGAGGCGTTAAATCGGAAGATTGCCGCGGCACGAAATTGACCAATATTTCAGTAAAAATTGTAGCACCCCGATCAGCTTCACGGTAACTAAGATCGAGAGAGAACGAGAGGGAGAGAGAGATGTAGAAAGAGAAAGGGACGAGCGAGAAGGAAAAAAGAACCGAGATGGAAAGAGGGAGGATGAAATTTTAAGCGCACGCGCGTGGAGCCAGTCAGAAAAAAAGCTCCTCGCCCCATAGGAACCACCGATCGAGGCTTGTCTCGCTCTCTCGCGAGCCTTCGGCCCGCTCGCGTTGCATCGTTGCACCACCACCGGCGGATGATTTAACGACTCCCTCGAAATTTCGATCGGATCTCTCGCCACGGCGTATACAGGAAATATATATATATATATATACATATGTGCAAGATGGAGATGAGTGGCGGGATGAGAGAAAAGAGTTAAAGTATATACATACATATATATATAGTGTCGAAAAAACGAAGATGATAAAAAAAAATGAGGTAAAGAAGAGAAGTATAGAATGAGAAAGGAGAGAAAAAGGACGAGCAGGAGGTTCATAAGGACGATGAGCCACGGGAGCTCGTAGGGAGATGGCTTCGAGGAGAGCTCTGCACACGCACACAAACACATTTACGTTACCTATATCGAACTAATTTGCAGAAGCAACTGAGAAGAGACAGTGAAAAATATTACACGTATATGAATACGCATATATATATATATATAATAACTGACGAATCGATATATACCGTGGCTCTGTGCCAAGAGCGATAAAGACGAGGGAAGGAACGAAAAAAGAGAAAGAAAAAAATATAAAGAGATATAATATAAAAAAAAAAGATGCGAGTGTGTAAAGAGACAACGAGATAAAGTGAGGCGAAATCGAGATACGGTGGAATAAGCGAGGAGCGTATGTTTCTGCATCGTTGTACATACACACATACGCACATGGATAAGTAAGACACCGTGTATGTTGCATTCGGATATGAAGTTGCGATATATCTTCACGTCCGGTTGAGAAAACATTCGGATAGGAAAAAAGTAGTATGTAAAGGAAAAAGAGGGAAAAGGGGGAGGGAGGGAGAGAGAGAGAGAAAGATCGTGTTTGGTGATTATCAACAATTATACCGCGATACTTGTTCTCATGATTACTGGCTAGTTAACATTCTCACCTTTGACTGTCACCACTTTGCATTTGTATTGTATCCCCGAGAAATGCGATATTTCTCAAGTTTGCGAAATTCGTTTGTTGTTTTCATTCAACGAAAATGGCAAGTGAAATTAGAAATTCTAATGAGATTGCCGGACGATCAGATTAATAACGAGAGAAATAATAATGTACCTATAGCGAGGAAAACGTGAGCTCCGATGGTGGAGAGATCTCGAGGAACGGTGGGAATTGTAGCTCTCGGGACGAAATAAAGAGAGAGAAAGAGGGAAAGAGCTTGCATTTTTTTTTTTTTCGTCAATCAACCCCTCCGCCTCGCGATTAATATCACCAACAAGATTCTCTAGGACGCGGGCAATGAGCCGTGCACCATGCGATAACTAAGTATACATTAGGCGAGCGCGAGAACCGAGAAAATCTCGAACAGAAGCTCTCTTCGATAAAACTAGCCGAGGTACTAAGCCTTAAAGTACACACACATTTGTATACAATAGAACATCGTAATACTTAATCTGCTCGACGTATTCGCGGCCGAGATACAACCAAGATCTCCCACGTTCGCTTGCTTCTGGCACGCTTGGAATTGTTCGCGCCGTCGTAAAATCGTAACGGCCATACGTGTGTATGTGCGTATGTGTTGACGCACATGTACACACACACACACACATATTGTGTACAACGCAGCTCGCTGACTCGGTGCGCAGGTAACCATGCTCGAGTAATTTCATAAACGAGCTTTCGTCTATGCTCGATCTTTGCATTTTTTAATTAAGCAGAGATTTAAGCGATTTAAACAAACAATCCAGGATGATTAAGGATACAAATATTATGACGAATAAATCGATTTCGATCCCGTTAATTACAACGTACCAAAATTTCACGAGACGGTAATACGTGAGTTCCAATTTGCATAATTCTCTTGTACGATGATTGATTTTTTGCTTTTATTTAATTCTATTTAATTTCATGTTTTAATGGAGGGGTTGATATTTCTCCGAGTGGAATACATTATCCGTTGGCCATGAATTTTCTCGAAGGGTGATATTCGAAGCGTGAAAGTAGCATTTATATTTTCAACGATATATCTGTGAAACATTGTTACCCCCACCTTGAGGCGAGCTCTTCTCGGTGCGTGTGCACCGTGTAAAACGCCAGAATCACGACTCCTAGCAGGCAGAATCGAAAGATCGGCTCGACGCTGCAGACCGGAGATACGATATAACGCATATATATATATATATATATATATCGCACTAGCGACGATATTCGAAATATATATATATATGTATCGTACTAGAGACGATATTCGACGAGATTCGCAAGGAAAGATATAAACCAGTAGAAATAACGTGTTTCATGTTGCCAAGGGCCGAGGGAGGTGTGTGTAGGCCACACTGTACTAAAGTTCTGATATTACTCACGATCTCACACTCCGGCTTTTGCTCTCGCGCTCGGTTATTCTCTTCTTTCTCCTCTCCTCGTCGGAGAGCATTGTCTCTCGGGATAAATGATTTCGAGATATGGCATGTAGTATTGCACGAAGGTGGACCTGCATGAAACAGAGGCGGCAGTCCTTCGCCCCCTTCGTTCTTTATCCCGTTTTTTTGTTTCACTCTCTCTCTCTACCTCGGGCAACTTACAGGCATATAATGACGAGTAGTAAGGAATATAAAACGTTTTTTCACACTTTTCGAAGCACCTCGAAATGAATCTAAATAATGAAAATTGATTTATTATTTACACAAATGTGAAAACAAAGTTTTATTGTTAAATATTAAATGTTTTATTTTAAACGGTAATAAGCTCGTTGAACGCAAGCTTGAACGCCAATCAAATGTCACTTGGCTATAGTCAGATTCTCAGACTTGCCAAATATAGACCAATTAATGGATAATCTCCGTGTCTCAGATGACGAGACGAGTACAGTCGGATACGTTAATGTAGCGAGAGATATCGCGTCTCACGCCAGGAACTGATATCTCGTCGATAATTCAGGGATCTCTCGTCATCTCGTATTAGTTGCATTGGAGTTAGCCGAGCGAGAGGTAAGAATGGAGGGAAGGATGGAGGTGCGTATATGCATATCAACGCAAGGCGACGAGACACAATTCATTAAGAATTCGATTCATCGGTGAACAATCGGAGTTCATTAGGCCTTTCCTTGCGGGAGGTTGCACCTTCTTGTTCACCCTCGTCCTTCCACCTCTTCGTCGCTGACGCCGAAGACTTACTACTAATCATTTTCCTACGCGCGTACGTCAGAAAGGATGCATCGTTTATTGCCTTCTCTCTTCAACCCTTGAATCACGTAGGGATACTGCGATGGTAAACACGTGGTTTGAGCGAGTGATATATATTAATACTCGTTTGCCACGGCCATTTTATATCGTATCGGTATGACAGGGTCGCGCCACCCTCCCGATCGATTATTACTTTCGTTGGATCAGCTCGTCTCTCCCTCTCGCCGCAAGTATGCGAGGCTCAAGAATCTCGAAAGCCAACTTTAAATTTCGAGCACAATGCTTCTGGTATATGGCGGCAGTTGCATTCGAGAAGCCCCGTACACCCCGAAGATGCACAACCTAACGTATATAAGCGCCAACACACACGGACGCTGATATCCTTTTGAGAATAACGTTCCCCCTCTGCCTTGTGCGATTAATATGCCTGGCTTGATTTATCGCCTGTCCTTCTTCTTTTTCTTCAACATTCTCGTTTCTTTTCTCGATCTTTGAAGCGACGCGATAATTCAACGTTTCGAGCATTCAGCCGCGTATTTTTGTATACATATGTATGCGCATGCGTCTCCGTGTGCGCGCGCATGTGTATTGGATGCAAAGAGGGGGAAAGCGAGAAGCTGCGCGTCGCGGATGCGCACGCGCGTGCAATGGGCTCATATACGAAATGACGCATATGTACGACTGCGAGATGACCCTTAAGGTCACGGGACCGCGTGGACATCGGTCCTATGGTTAAATGTATATTTATATATACACAAGATTGGGAGAGAAGCTTCTCGATACTTCAACGACCGACGAGAGTTTCCAGAGTGAGAGAGGGCTTCGACAATTTTGCCAATGACGAAGATGCCTCTCTCGGTTTTTCTCTTTCTTCTCTGCTCCTTCTCTCTCGCTCTCACCTTTGCGTTTCACAGTACCCCATAACGTTCGGCCGTAAATTTACACGAAAATGGTCACGTACGACGCTCTCCCTCGATCCTCACGTACGTGAGAGACACCGACGAGGAAGAAAGAGACGAGTCCGATCTCCTCGGTCTCCTTAGCACACTCGCGTCTCGCGCGCTCCTTGCGAAAAAGAAAAACCTCGCCACGTATATCTCCGAAGGATCAAGCGCCAACGGTACCACGCTAAAGGATCCGCAACGACCCTTCGAAAAAAGCATTTGAATTTTCGCGCTGGAATCATCGTCGAATACGTTACCGAAGTTGTCGAAGCAAGAATTTATTCAAAATTACCAGAAGCAAAATTATTTTCTTGAAATTGTTTTTATTCATTTTTTCGGCCGATTCTTCACTTTTCACAATTTTTCTTTCTTCTCTATTTTTTCACCATCGTTTACACTCTGAGACGATTTTAACTGTCGACGCAAGACGTTTAGTCGTGGCTCAACCAAAAAATGGTCAGCTTCATGGGAAATTTTGAGACCACGTGACAGAGGAAGAGAGATAGAGAGAAAAAGAGAACGAGGGAGAGAGAGAGAGAGAGAGAGCGACCAGCATGAGGAACGGGCAAAAGCAAAGTGCAAAACATTCGCGAGCGCACACGTCCATCCATCCTTCTCTCCCTCCGGCCCATTCGCACTTTGCCGAGCAATCCTCATTCCCATTTATCACCTCTTTCTCGTTCGTTCCCCTACCTCTCACTCCCTTTTACCATATTCTTTTCTACATACAGTATCTATACAATATACACACATACACGCTATACATATCTATATACATGTCCAAGTATCCGTCCGCCTCTCCGCGTACTCTTCTTCTTTCCTTTCTGTCCGTTTCGTATCTTCTCCTTCTCCTCCATTCGTCCGTTTTTTGTTTTTTAATATTCTCTCTCTCTCTTTTTCTCCTTCGTTCCACCAGCAAACCCCTTCGACTCCAATTGGCTTTTTTTCGACGTGAATCTCTCGCCCTCGCATTTTCTTATTTTCACCCGCACGAGGGGTCCGCCCCTGACCCCCTCCTCACTGTCCGTTCGAACGAAACTCTTCGCGCCGCAGTGAGCCCGCGCACGGGAGAATTCTCAAAGCGCGTTTCAAGACACTTCTCTCTCACTCTCTCTCTCTCTCTCTCTCTCTCTTTCGCGATGTCCAGATTTCACCTTGGCCTGTACCGGGTTAGTTCAGCACCCAAACTCGACCCTCCGACGAGACGGAGAGAATAATACGGAGAACGGGAGAATAAAATGAGAGTAAAAAATGGCGGAGAGGAAAGAAAAAAATAAGAACGAAGGAAAAGATAGAATTGTACGAGGTGCAGTTCACTGTCGAAATTTGTACGGACGCCTATGCCTCATTACAGAGACCAGAGACTTGCGCAAATTCTCGACCGACGCTTTCTGTCTTTACATTTATGTATATGACTCCTCGAATGAGAGGGTTATACGTATACGTATGCATAACTCATATTATACACACACATACACATATATCTGAAGAATCATCGCGAGAATAAGAACTTCCTCTTGTTTCTTGTAGATATACCTACGTTACGTTACGAACTGGAGAGAGTTTCGAGTGAAATTACGAGGTCGAGAGCGTGGATTTCTTTGCGGTTGAAAATCATTGGTGCGCTTGCCTTGGTGCGCTCCGGCGAGTGTTGGAGGAGGACGATTGAGATTCTGACGAGAATTTGGACAATATATATATATATATGTATATATGTGTATATACATATGCCCGTAGAGGTTAATACCTGCCGTTCGTTTTTGGTCGAGAGACCGGTGGGTGAATCTCGTCGAAATCTCGGAGCAGCCACACGGGGCACACCCGTAATAACGCTCGTCCGGCGCCCGGCTTCCTGGCCCTGCGCGCACCACTCTCTCGTTCACCACCGAATTCTCTCGCTTCGTCTCTGTCTTTCTTCCGCCATCTCTCTTTATCCGTCTCTCTCACTTCGTCGAGAATTGAGCACGAAATCACCCGCACCCATTTTTTTCCGTGTCCATTTTTGTTTTACTTTTTTCTTTCGGCTTCGAGTGCGCCAGGGCAGGGATTTCCAGGAACCGATAGACAGATCGCGTGTTACCTAACATGCAATGGCATAGATGCCCTAATGATATATATAGGTAGAAAGAGAGAGAGAGAGAGAGTTGGGTGTGTGTGTGTGTCTGTGTGCGTGGTGCGAGAGAAAATACGAGGTAGTTCTCGAAATTTAATGAAATAGTTCAGCAATTGCTTTCATTGATTTAAATGAGATTTGTTTCGGTATAGTAAAAAAAAGGAATGAAATGAATTGTTGTTGAAACGAAGCATTATTCGAAATGAATGACACGCGATTGAGTCGATGATGTTATTACTTTTTCTTTTTCTTCGACGAATTAAATATTGGAAAATTCCATCGATCAAATAAAATCGATTTGTCACGCTCTTAAAAAATGTTAACACGTCAATTGACACGAAGACGCGGAAGTGCATAGATTAAGGAGCTTCAGAGGGTCTCGTCTTTCGAACAAAGGAATAGCCACGGGAGAGAAGAAACGGTGATGGTTATTAGATAAGCGTTCCGTTGCATCGAGTGATCATCCCTTTCATCCTTCTCGCGCTTTCTCAACTCTTTTCTCGACTTACGTTAGTCAATCCCTCGCTCTCTCTCTCTGTCTCTCTCTCTATCTTCCTTTACCTCCCCCTCGGAGCTCACTCTGTCTCTATTTCTCACTAAGGTAGACTTTCGTTCAGTTTTAAACTCGTTTTTATTAAGACTCGGCTCGCGCTGTAACGGGCGTCTAATGAGTCGAAGTGCCCACCTACTGGTAATTAATAACTCCGTGGAAAGATCTGTCGGTCTGACTTGGATGCCACGCACATATGCGGACAGAGAGAGGGAGGTAGAGAGAGACACACACAGAGAGAGAGAGAGAGAGAGAGAGAGAGAGAGAGAGAGAGAGAGAGAGAGAGAGAGAGAGAGAGAAGTAGATAGACAGCGAACGAGACAGAAAAGTCGTGAGTGCAGGCAACACGCGCGTTAACCCCGGCGTGCCTGTGGATGCAACCAGGGACTAGACAAGTTCCTCTACGTAGGCAAACGTGAGAGAGAAACGAGAGAACGAATAAGATGGCTCATCTGCTAGTTCTGGACCGGTAAAAGGGACGAAGCCGATTCTAGAGTGGAAGGACGGTGCTCGGGACCTTCCGAGAAATATCAACTTATTTTTTCTGTTTTCCTTTTTCCAATTTTTTTTATCGAACCTAATCGCTGTCCTGTGGGACGCGAGCGCAGACCAGGAATATCGGAGTGTTCGGGTCGTCTTCGGTGCGACCGATTCATACTCGCACCTTGATAATGATACAATGCTATTCCATTTTATTATCGTCATTATTTATTGTTAACACGCATAACAAATACGCTCGTTTTTTGTAATAAATATGAACGAGACTTTTTTTTTTCTTGTACGGACATTTTTATTCAATTTATTATGAAATGTTTATTTAATTTATTATGAAATATTTATTTAATTTATTATGAAATGTTTATTTAATTTATTATGAAATGTTTAAATCGATTTTACCAAATGTGCAATAATTATTTTATTAATTCATCGATCTTCGTATTCGCAGCCGGAATGTAACGAATATCGTGAAACAATTCCAAAGAAATTCGAATAATTTTATTCCCCTCGCGTTTCATCCGACGAAAAAGTAAACGACAATTTTCACGATTTTAACGTGCGACGTGAGGCACGCGACTCATTGTCGCGATTTAGTACACGAGTAAAGGTTCCGCGTGAGTATCATTCGGAATTGATAGGGACAATGAAAGGGCTATAATGTAACCATTTAGCGTCGTAGCACTCGGCGCACTTCGAGGAATCAACGCGGGTGTATATTCGGGCTTGTATATTGCAACTAGATAGATATCTTGAATCTTTCTCCCTCTGATTCCCTAGCTGAAAGGTAAGCAGAAAGAGAGAGAGAGAGAGAGAGAGAAAAAGAAACTGGTCTCCGTTAGCTAGAACAGGGAACCCGATGGGTGCGCGCGCGCTGAATGTCCAATCAACGAGTGTGCCGAGGTTCTCGTCCCGGAGTTTCTTCTTCAATTCTCTGTCCCCCGCCCGCACAAGCGTGCGCGTCCCGTAGTAAGGCCCAAGAGGGAGATGCGACGAGGAGAGAGCTCCTCGTGCGCGCCGGTAATGACTATGAGAAAAGTGCCGAGCGAGCTCCGTGCGCGCTCACGGTGCACGCTGGAATTACATCCTCACGTGTCATGGAATGATACCGCGCGAGAAAGAAGAATACCGATATATGTATACAAATATATATATATATATATATATATATATATGTCTATAACAACATTTATTCATCTATATATATAGAGAGGGAGAGCGAGAGAGAGAGAGAGAGAGAGAGAGAGAAAGAGGGAGAGAGCGAGGGATAAATAAATGTTGCGAAGTTCTCGGGATAGAAGAGAATTCAAACTAAAAGTCGCGACCGCGAGCGAGCGAGGGAATGCAGCGAAAAGAGAGAGGGCGAGGGTAGTGGAGAAGCAGTTGGGGAGGGAGAGGGAGAGATCAACACGACTTAATTGATATACGCGCGTATGCAATTAATTTATCGATATGTGCAACCGTCGACTCCCGTTCCCACATGTACAGTGACTATAAATGCAAACGAGACACCCGGTTCGTCGCGAATGTAGAGAGTAAATAATTAACGCGATTGTCGCCATGAAATTCACAACGTCATTCGAAATTCCACCGTCACTTTCGTCGGTCGGATAATTTTTCGCTGTAATACATCGATCGTACGTTTACGATCGGTCGTTAGGAGTGGACGAGGAGGTTTGTTAATTGTAATGATTTATAGAGGAGTACGTTCTTTCAGAGTGAAAGAGAGATAGAAAAACAATTATGGAAGGTCACGCGTTCGTTTTTTTTCAAAGATATAATTAACGATTGATTATTATTGCGTAATGATTAGGGAATAATAATCGTGTGTTCGATTATATTGATTATCTACGAAACGTGGTTTCTCTACGATTTTCGAGTTCGATTGGTAATGAGATGAAATGATGGGAGATGCGAGAGTCGCGAGTTATGCGAGTACGTTTCTACGTCGGAGATAATTTTCTCAAGCCAACTGATGTCTCGAGAGATTCTCGAGTGAAATGTGGAAAGAGGCGTGTACGTGTGCGCTTCTATAACTCGATATAAGATGCAGCAACTGCAGCAGCAACAGCAGCAACGGCAGCAAGAGAATCAGTGGTAATAACAACAAAGTCTAGCCGCCGCACGTCTCTCTCTCTCTCTCTCTCACTCTCTCTCTCTTGGGGCGTCGGCGATGACGCCCCGAGCCTTCGGGGGTCTCGACGAGCTTTCTTCGTTGCATAGCACGCGAGCCTTCGTCTTTCTCACTTATTTTTCTCTCCCCTCGTACTATTCGGTTCTTCTTTTTTATTCTTTCTTCCTTTTGCTTCTACAGGAATCTCCATTATGCTGTACGTGCATCATTACTCAATGACTAATGCCGCGGCCTCGCTGTGCTACGCCCGAGCGCCAGGACTAAAATCATTAGGGACACTCATTTATTCTCTCATGGAACCGAGATCTTCGATGTTGTAACTTCGTTTTGGTAAGTACAATTTTCCTTTTTTTTTCTTCATTTTTACAGTCCCTCGATTTCCGGTCACTTCGCCAGCGTCCAGATTTATGGGATTTCAGGATAATAGATTGTTTTTATTTCCTCCTTTTGAAATTTTTTCGTATTTTTTAAATCGAGCTTCGCAGTTGAAATCCAATTGAAAAAATAATATTCTGATTTCTCTACAAGAAAAATTGTTTTTTTTTATAAAATACAGAATAATTTACACTTTTGCTACTCGTCCAATTATAAATCTACCAGCGTTCGAAAGCTTTTAATTACAAATTAATTAAAAAATTTACAATTTCATTCAAATTTGTTATCGAACAGCTTATTATTTGACTATCATCGATATTTTTAATTCGACGATTAAATTGTACGCAAATGATTATAAAATTGTATTAAGCGACCGATCATCGACTCGACGTAACGAATACGTCTAAAAATATTTTCGATCATTCGTGTCCCCGCCCCTTGGCCAACCCCTAAGAAGATATATAATTTTTCTTCTCCGAATCTTACGGTAACTTAAATTTTAAATAATTTACATTAATAAAATCGCAATTAAATTTATTGCAATTTATTCTCTCATGGAACCGAGATCTTCGATACTGTAACTCCGTTTTGGTAAGTACAATTTTCCTTTTTTTTTCTTCATTTTTACAGTCCCTCGATTTCCGGTCACTTCGCCAGCGTCCAGTTTTATGGGATTTCAGGATAATAGATTGTTTTTATTCCCTCCTGTTGACATTTTTTCGTATTTTTTAAATCGAGCTTCGCAGTTGAAACTCAGTTGAAAAAATTGTATTCTGATTTCTCTACAAGAAAAATTGTTTTTTTATAAAATACATAATAATTTATACTTTTGCTACTCGTCCAATTATAAATCTATCAGCGTTCGAAAGATTTTAATTACAAATTAATTAAAAAATTTACAATTTCATTCAAATTTGTTATCGAACAGCTTATTATTTGACTATCATCGATATTTTTAATTCGACGATTAAATTGTACGCAAATGATTATAAAATTGTATTAAGCGACCGATCATCGACTCGACGTAACGAATACGTCTAAAAATATTTTCGATCATTCGTGTCCCCGCCCCTTGGCCAACCCCTAAGAAGATATATAATTTTTCTTCTCCGAATCTTACGGTAACTTAAATTTTAAATAATTTACATTAATAAAATCGCAATTAAATTTATTGCAATTTATTCTCTCATGGAACCGAGATCTTCGATACTGTAACTCCGTTTTGGTAAGTACAATTTTCCTTTTTTTTTCTTCATTTTTACAGTCCCTCGATTTCCGGTCACTTCGCCAGCGTCCAGTTTTATGGGATTTCAGGATAATAGATTGTTTTTATTCCCTCCTGTTGACATTTTTTCGTATTTTTTAAATCGAGCTTCGCAGTTGAAACTCAGTTGAAAAAATTGTATTCTGATTTCTCTACAAGAAAAATTGTTTTTTTATAAAATACATAATAATTTATACTTTTGCTACTCGTCCAATTATAAATCTATCAGCGTTCGAAAGATTTTAATTACAAATTAATTAAAAAATTTACAATTTCATTCAAATTTGTTATCGAACAGCTTATTATTTGACTATCATCGATATTTTTAATTCGACGATTAAATTGTACGCAAATGATTATAAAATTATATTAAGCGAACGATCATCGACACGACGTAACGAATACGTCTAAAAATATTTTCGATCATTCGTGTCCCCGCCCCTTGGCCAACCCCTAAGAAGATATATAATTTTTCTTCTCCGAATCTTACGGTAACTTCAATTTTAAATAATTTACATTAATAAAATTGCAATTAGTTATCATTCGGACAAAACAGGCGATGACAAGCTCGCCGATTTATTTCGTACCCACTGTATAGTGCGAACAGGATACGAGAGAAGACTAAGCGCGTTGGCGAATCGCTATCGTCACATAAATATACAAACATACACATATATATACACACACACGACGTGGGATTTAATGAGCCGGATCAGATAGTAAAGGGTGATGGGCTTTTATACACTAAGAGAATCGAGAGACTCCGAGTTCTTTCTCTTTCTCTCCCTCTTCCTCTCTCGCGCGCTCGCTCTTAGTCCCAGTCTCATACTCTCCCGGGAGAATATATACTCTCGGGCGCATACCACTCAGCGCAAAGTCCGCGGAATTTTCACAAAAATTAATCAACCAAGAAAACGGCGAGGATGCGCGTCTTTTAAGAACGCGCGAATGCGTACCGCGGAGAATGCGTTTGGAGTTCCGTCTTCTCTCTCTCGTTCTCGTACGATATACGCGCGAGAGCATACCTTTTTCACCAAATCGTTCGTACGTTTTTCTTTTTTTCCTTATCCCGTAACGAGACCTCGGCTGACGTTCCGCCATAATGACGAAGAAAATACATTTGCGAAACGAACGTCGAAAGAGAAAAAAAAAGGAAGATTAAACGAAAAAAAGTAACAAAAATAAACCAATCAAACGATAATAAAAATAAAAATTGCGAATGGGAGAAAATAAGATAAAACATTTCGCGTCGAATTCTTGTAAGCGACATCGAAGAGCTTATAATGCCAGAAGCTTTTGAGAGTGTGAATACGCGAGAACGAGAGAGACTTTACGCGTCGTGAGACAAGTGTCATCACTCGCGAATTCGATAATCGGCTTTGAAACGCCACTCTCAGCTGCCTCTCGCACATAACCTCATCCCCCTCTCCCCTGCCCGGTTGCACTCCCTCTCTCACTCTCTCCCATTCCCATCATCCTCATCTCCGATATCGCTAAATGCAAATGATTCTCGTAACGAGAATATCACCACTCGGCGATGCAACGAGACCGAAACAACAACAAAAAAAAAGGAAAATTCTCCCGTAAAATAAACTCACCTCTTCTCTCGCACTTATCCGCGGGCTCGAGAAAACCAAAAAAAGAAGAAAAAAAACGAAAACAAATCGCAACAAAAACAAGAACGTTTAAAATCGCCGAATTAAACGGATATATTCACGGCTGTCGGATGGACATTTTGCCAAGGGAATTCAAGCGTACGCGGGCGCGGGCGTTTTGCTCGCGCGCGAGTTGATTTGCAACGACAGCAGGTTCTTACCCAGGGGCTCCCGGGCACAATCCACGCACCCTCTCGCTCTTATTTTCTCTCTATCTCCCTCGTTTCTCCTCGTTCCCGAATGAAACTCTACATATCGGGGTAACCCGACTGCGAGTGACATTCGCTCGCCGCAGCGTTCTTTCACCATTTTTCTTTTTCTACTCGTTGAAAAAGAAAACAAAAAACGATACGAAAAGAAAGAAAAAATTCGGTTTTTTTAAATCCTTCACACAGACTTTATCCCCCTGTCCGTACCTTTCGCTCTTTTGCTCGCACAGCGGTGTGTTACTACGTCTCTCCGCGGATCCATTTACACGCGTTTCTTTCCTTGTTCCTCTTCGCTATACATATATATATATATATACAGCGAGACACCCTGTAGCATACGCAACGCATATAACTCCTTCTTTTCGCTCCAACCACGACGAGGATCGTTCTGTCGTACTTATATACATATATAGGTGTATATAGTACATAGGTCCTTACCCCGTTCATTCCGAACGTCGAGATGTCCGCGAGAGCGCAACGCCCGGCCTCTGTGGCGGCTCTTTATACGTTCGAAGAGACCTCTCGCGGATGTATGGCTTAGCCGTGAGAGTAACCAAGAGCAAATACACGACTATATATATATATTTGTATATGTATATATAGTGGCGTCCCACACGAGAAAAAGGATAGAATCTCTCCGGATGAGAGAGTAGAGGGCGTGTTACGACGACAACGAAGAAGAAGAAGAAGAAGAAAGATACAGAGAGAGGGAGAAGGAAAGTGCACACACTCAGAGATCGCTATCTCGGAGCTTGTTGAGCTCACCGAATGAAGAAATGTAAACGCCAATTAAACATTTTATTGATATGCTTATGTCGTGTTGGGACGTCCGAGCGGTCAAGTGGCGAGAGCTCTCCTTTCTCACTGCGCCCACCAGTTCGCCGTCGTTTCTCGCTGTCGTATGTCCCTGTATAGCGTTGCATGCGTGTATAAAAACCTTTGTACACGTTCAGCTTTGTACGTGCGAATAGCTTTGCTCGGAAAATCGCTGCGAAACCTCGATTTTGGCAACTGTTGGATTCACGCGTCGACAAATGATGGAATTGAACATCGAGCGATAAATATACTGGTGAAATAGTTGTTTTTTTTAATTTTCTTTTTATTCCGCGTTTAAAAAACTACGGGGCATGCGTGATCTTTTAATTTTCACTCGCGTCTAATCTTGCACCGTCTATCTTAATCTTTCTAGTCCTCTTCTCTGCTTCTCTCTCTTTTGATTTTTTTCAATTCCGCTTTGTGCATTTAAGGGTTTCTTTGTTCGTTAATTCTCGAGGAATACCAATGTTGTCGAATCGATTTTTAAACGGGATTTGTTGTCGCTTCACTCTAACAACAATTATTCTTACACGTACACCTACGACAATTATTCTATCCAACCAACGTGATCCACACGGAAAGAATTTTTTATTAATTTGTACGGTGAAATCTCGGTAAAAATTACATTAAAAACGTGAATCCGGTTATAAATGTGCAAACGGTTAAAAATTGACACTAATTTCAAATATTTTACTTTCAGGCATGTACACATTTTAGTACGTAGCATAATTTTTACTCGCGCTACACAGAGCTCACGGATTACGGTCAGGCGACCTAGTCCTAACTGATTTTACTGTGAAGAACGTAAAAATTCTGGTGAACGGACGAAAAATTTCGGCTTTTCCTTTTTTCAATTTTTAAGACAAAAACGCAAATTTCTCAATGTGCACCGTACATTTTCAATTCTATCAGCCCTTTTTTTAACTTATTGTAATAATGTTTACGTTTCACGAAAGTTTACTGTTAATTTCAGTAAAAATTCTTAAAAATATTTTTAATTTCTGTCACGCAACAGTAAATTGTTACTCATTTCCATTAAAATGTATAATTTATTTCCCATAAACCTGAAGAATTGCACACTTGTCACTCAGTTACTGTGATTGCACAGTAAAAATTGCTTAAAAATTTTTTCCGTGCAGTTTCTAAGCCTTTCTTCCGCCAGTTGGCGAATCGTTGTATTTTTAAACCGCGAGGTCGATAATTCGTGATTTGACTGAGTGTTCCGAAAATCGACAAAATGTCATGACCACTTCCGTGTTTCTCGAGGTGATTAGCGCGCCCCACTGTCGCAGTCTTCCATTTCGCCTCACACAATGACGTATAACCTGAAAACTTCTGTATACGATAATAAAATCGTGCGTCGAGACAAAATTCTTTTTTTTTTCTTATAGACGCAGTATATAAATATTCAAGAATGGAATCTCGCGGTGCACAGCGGTGTTGCGAGAAAAACGTATGCCGGTACGGGCTTCTGAAGCCGGGCTTGAAACTTCGCGAAACGCGCGTTAAGTGAGCGATAAGTCGTTGCGGGAAGGGTAGTAACCATATATATGTGTTTATATACAGCGTCGAGGATGATAAGATCTTGCGCTGTATATGCGAGAGTTCTGATGCGATAGTAGCGACGTTTTTTTTCACGCGATGCACATATATACGCTGAAGATGCGTATACTCATATACGCATGTGATCATATATCGAAGAATGTTTCGGATAGGAATGCGCGGCGCGCGTTCGTCTATATATGGTTCTCTCTTTCAGCGTCTCTCTCCCTCTTGCAGACTCTCTCGCTTGGTCAAGCGGTATTCAAACAAATACATAAAATAACATGATTTTACTGAATTCTTGAATTCGCGTATATTTGCATTGTATTAGCGTATAGGTACAACTCGGAATTTGATAAATTGCTGTCAAACAGGTTTTCCAAGTTTTTGTTTAGTTTTATCGACATTTTTTCTTAGAGTTTTTGAGATATCGGTAAAAATGACACGACAATCTTCATCAGCGAAAAATTTCTGATTCCGTAACGACACAAAGTTTTTTTGAACGAAAAAAGATTTTGACCCTCGGCAGGTGGTGATAATCGACATTCGTGATTTACTTTCGGGCCTTTGGGATAGTTCGGATGGGTCAAAATTTTGTTTCATTCAAGAAGAGTTTGTAGATGGATTACAAAACCAGAAATTTTCGCTATATTTACGTGATGAAAAATCGGATGAAAAATTCCGCTTCTTAATCTCACAATCAGTGAGAGACGATCGCAATAATTGCTATTTTTTATACGATAAAAATTACAGAAGTAACTCGTCGAAATTTGGGTGATCGTGGGTCACGGTACACCGTTTCATCGACAGAGACATGTGTTTGATATTCTCGGTACAACGAGGGAACGTTTGCTCGCTTTAATAACGGGAAGGGAAAACGCTGGGAGAGAGCGAGAATGAAAGACGAAGGAAGTGAAGAGAGAAAGAGAGAGAGAGAGAGAGAGAGAGAGAGAGAACGCATCATGAGAGTGACGAGCGACGTCGGCGTGACTCGACGTAATTGGAGGATGAACTTTACGCGAGATAATTAGACGTTGTGCGCGTCGTTCTCTCGCCGAACGGCAAGCCAGGCGTGCGCGCTTCCACGACTACTATAACGTGTCGCCGCCTTCTTTCTCTTTCGCTGCTCCTGCTGTGCCTTCTCTCATCTCTCAGATCCCGCGCGCGGAATACTAATACTGTATAGCAAGTACTTGTTATGTATATAGAGGCATATATACATTGAAATTTCACACATATATATGTATATATATACGACAGTAGTACATTTTATAAGGCATACGAAGAACCGTGGTTTTGCCGTTTGTGCCACACGATGAGCAGTTATATAGCACCTCATTTCCATTCCTTTTCTTATACGCGAATATCGCAAACGTGGAAAGAACTATACGTACACGCGTATGCTCGTACAAGAGCGTCACGATCCGCGTGGCAACTTTAACGCGATACGTGAGAATTCAACTGTGATTTAAAAAATAATCATAATAATAATAATAATAAATAAATAACTTCTCGGATAAAATATCAAGGAAGTTAACAACGTAACTGCAATTTGCGCGATAGAAATTTCTCAACGGCTATTATCGTGCATTATCATTAAAATAAAATTTGAAATATAAATTAAATATTTCAATAGTAATTCCCTGATGAATGTCGACGAGTCTCGACCAATTTTCGAGTGAAACGTTTCAATAAACATATTTCGTGTTTCGTACTATTCGAGTGTCGCAAACGCACCAGACGTCAGTAACGCATATATATTGTGCTAACCACGCGTCAGATTGCTACGAAGACGATTTAACGTGTCACAGTGAGCATTAATGGTACGCTTGCGGTTTTCCTCTCATCTTCTATGCCTCGCTGTCGCGAGTCACCGAAGAGACGTGTGTATTTGAGGTTGGAAACTATCGTCGTTGAGGTTATACACCGGAAGTACGCAGGGACTTCTGACTCATACGAGGAATAAAGCTTTCATACGTACGCGTCGCTTTATTCATCCGCGTCTATCTATTCGTTTATATTCTTAAGCTTGCGGTTTTATCGAGCCATTCCATTGTGCTCTCTTAACACGAAAGACCGAGATGGGATATTCGACGTTATAAGCCTATACGTCTGATAAATATCCATTCAATGTATATATATATATATATATATGTATGTACTAGATGTGTGTGTGTGTGTGTGTATCGTACATTATACAGAAAATACGGTACAGTTATCCCGTACATGTATATGGACGTCAATGAACGATTGGAAGGGCGTCATCGCCGAGGCAAAACGGAACAATCGATGATAGCTCGGCAGCATTATTATGGGGACCACTCTCGCGTATGGATAACAGAGAAGGAGAATGAGGGAGAGAGACGAATACCGTCGTTTGTGCGCGCACTCGCCGTGTCGTTGCGCGTTCTCCAGCGCACGGGACTTTCAGAATATCCCGTCTTATTTCTTTCTTCTTATTCTTTTCTTCTCTTTGCGGTTGTCTCCGTGCTGCGTTGCAATGGACGGACTGATGGCACGTGACCCGCTCGACCGCACTACAGCGTTCGATGTATGTGTGTATATATATATATATTGTACCCGGAAATAAAGACTGAAACGTTTCACGCCATCTTGTATATCGATAGGGACATCACAATGATCGTACTCTTGCGGTTATCGTATTGTAACAAATATGTTCGACAAAAAATTCTCTTGATCGAAAAACCAATTTTGTATTACATTGTATTATGTTGTGAATTGCGTTGAAAAAAAATGAATCTTCTTACAAAAAATCGAGGGTACAGGGTTCGCGAAGATATTTTTCCTTAAGGGCAGTGGGCAGTTAAGGTGGGAGATTATATTGAATTTCGAGTATTTCGAGATCAAGAAATGTCTTCCGTCAGTTGTCGGGTTTTTTTCTTCGACCTAACTTCAATTAAATATAACATTAAAAATATAATTCCTTCAATTCCGTTGTTAACAATTTAGGTACAAAAAGTATGTAAAAAACTCAAAATTCTCACGTTTTTCCAACTTTCGACTCGAGAACGACCATAAACCAGAAGTAAGGAAATAATCGTAAATATTTTCGATTCCGTAATTGGCAAACGTACAGTTACATCGTACGAAACAAAATTTGATTTTCATTACAAAACGGGTTCGATACATTTTTTTTCTTACTCGAACTATATATCTGGTGTATTATCAAGCTTTTGGATCATGAGAATGAAGGTCCTCGTGGTTATTTCGCGAAATTTATAATTCTCGAGGTTGTCTCGTACGAGCGAAAACCGTCGCGAAGAAAATACGAGCTAAATGCGTTGTAACACCTGCGTTCGGCTTTTATACTGGCTAAGGTCGCGAATGCTCACGCACTCTAGGCCCATTTTACTCGATATATCGTGAATATAGATAAATGTATGCATACATACATACATACACATAGCCATGAATATATATATATAGTACATCAATGTAGTCAAGATGCGACAAGATCTTACCCAAAGCAAGATCAAGCGACCGCGAAAAACCCTCCGCGCCTCGGAGAAACTTAGTGCGAGGGAGATAGAGAAAGGGAGAGAAAGAGAGAGAGAGAGAGAGAGAGGGAGGTCGCCATAAGAAAACGAAGTATGTACACGCGCAGTATGTATCCGCTCTCTGCCATACCAGCCACGAGTTATACACGCGGCCACGTCTCAGTTAGCAGTGCGCAAGAGAGCTTTGGTTTATGGCTGCGAGTCCGATGACAATGTCCACGCGGCTTTAAATCTCTATCTCTCTCTTTCTCTTTTTCTCTCCTTCTCCTTCTTTCCCTCTCCCTTCGTTCTATAGTGACGCGAATTGCGAGCTGCGTTTATTCCCTCGGTGTGTCCGTATCCACGACTCCACAGCGTACATCCGCGAGCTTTTTCTTCTCCCGCGTTCTGTTTTCTCATCTCTCTCTCTCTCCTTTCTACACCTCGTTCTACTTATCCACCATCTCTTTGATCTATTATCGCTTTTCCTATAATGCTCGCTCTTTTGCGCTGTATCATATTCCCCGTTCCTTCCGTCGTTCGTGTTTTGCTACTTTTTTTCACGTTCTTTCCTTCTTATTTCACTCTCCTCCTCCTCTCCTCCCTTCTGCCACGAGAGATGCATTTCTTGCTTTATGCGTGGCGGTGTCCTCGCGCACCCTCGCGATTCAACGCAATTCCTGGTTATACGCGAATCGACGCGAACTCGCACGTTTATGTATATATGTACACATACCTATATATATATGTACGAATATACATATATAGCGAGGTATAATTCTCGTGTCTTCGAGTCCTCACGTTCCTCGTCCTCGCGTAAAGGTCTCCAAGGATACGCGGCGTTCCTCGCCGCGGGACGAGCCGAACGCTGAGAGAGCAAGCCCCGCTGGAGAAACGAATGTTTATGCACTGATAAGTGACAGTGGAGGGACAGGGAGAGACCAGTGGTGCGGGCACATATATAGACATATACATATATAAATATATACGCTTCATGTAAATATATATGTGCGTGTGTGTGTGTCTGTGCGTGAATAAGCGAGTGACCGTACCGATCCTCGGATTCCACAGTTCTCTTCTTTCCTTTTCCCTCGTACTTATATCTATGTATATATATATATATATATATATATATTGTACCAAAATGCATACAATGATGTGCAGGTATAGGTAACCTGCGTCACACGCTTTTTGGTGCAGCGAGCAAGCTCTTCTTCCTTCGAGATTGTGCAAACTCTCTCCGCCAGGTGGAATATGAGCTGAGAAGCTCTTATTTTCTCGCTCCGGTACCCTCACGGGCGCAAGAAAGAACCGCGTTTCTTTTTTCTCTCGCTCTTCTCGCGTCGATTTCATCCGGCGATAAAAACGAGCGTGCGAGGAAAATATGCGCGTAGTTTTGATAAGACGGCAAATAAAAAAAAGGCGACGTGCTCTCCTTTCGGCCGTGAGCGCGTGTGTACTTTACGCACGGTCATACACTCTCGCCCGGATGAAAAATCCGACCGAGATTATTTTATATATTTTCTTGCCTTGCTACGCCCGAGGCCCTTTCGCCCTTATAATTATTTTACGCGTTTCATTATTTACACCCGTGGATCCTTTAATTAGTTACAGTTTCGAACGAGCTCGCGGCGAAACTCATCGTCCGCGTGAAAAAAAGAAACGTACGAAGGGAAACAAGATGTTGAATCTCGCATGAATTCCAACTGGAGAGAAAAATATCTCGGGTTCGGGTCAAGAACGAAATGAATTTGTTTTTTATTCCTTCGTTCGCGATTCGGCAAGAGTTCGCGTCTTCCCTCTCTCTCTCTCTCTCTCTCTTTACTCTCGCACCTTCTGTCTCTTTTACGATGTTCACGCCACGTTTTCACATCCGTCGATATGCGCTCCACTACGAAAACGAGGCATAGAGCAAACGACGCGATGAGAGAAAGGGGGAGGGGGGAGAGAGAGAAAGAGAGAGAGGGAGACAGAGAGCACACGTATATCTGCGAGAGAGTTTAGCCCGCTCGCTGACTACAGAAGAAGCGAGGGCGGGCGACGGAGGGAGGGAGGGTGAGTCTGCACGGATCGCTCGACGAAGATTTACTACGGCCCTTC
The DNA here is from genome assembly GCA_946811545.1 of Netelia fuscicornis. Classification (NCBI taxonomy): domain Eukaryota; kingdom Metazoa; phylum Arthropoda; class Insecta; order Hymenoptera; family Ichneumonidae; genus Netelia; species Netelia fuscicornis. Next base: position 45,015,234 of record OX328011.1, on the reverse strand, counting down.
GCGTGCGCATCACGTTCCGCCCTCTCTTCGCTGCGGCGCTCACATGCGCTTTACTCTCATATTATTTCTACGGGTTCGCAGCAGACGGAAAGAGAAGAACGAACGAGAGAGTGAGTGAGTGAGAGAGAGAGAGAGAGAGAGAGAGAGAGAGAGAGCTAGTGTAGCTAGTATCCACGAAAAAAGCGAATATGCCGAAGAGAACGATGTGGCCAAGGCCTCCCGAGCTCATCGAAGAGAGGGCCTTGCGATGGGAAAAAGGAGTCCTCGAGCTATTCGTATACACACCAGTACGATGTCCTTACGATTGGATAGAACTAAGAATGAGAGAGAGGGAGAGAGAAAGACAGTAAGAGCTTCGACAAACTCGGTTTGTGCGCCTCGCTCATTCCATCTGGGCCCCCGCAAATCCTCCTCAAACGTATATGTCTTTATATATATATATAGGAATATATGTATATATATGTATATGACAAACGTTTTCCCGACAGTAAACGTCACTAGTTTAGGTGCGATGATTCACGACAGACGAACGCAAAGCGAAGTCTGTCTCTTTCTCTCTCTCTCCCTCTCTCTCGTTTTCTCTGGAGCAAGAGAAACGAACTTTAGGAGAGACACCGAGAACTCGTGAATATGGCGGTGCTGCGCGCGTAGCACTTCATTTTATTTGCGGCTTAATTTTATGTCCTCTCTCTTTCGTCCTGGGCTTTCTTACGGGAAGGAAACAAATCTCGCTCGGACGAGAACGCGCGCACGGCGTCGTTCCTCTCGACGGTTTCTCTCTACCGAACACCACAGGAACGATCGCCTCGGTAAGTATGCTTTATTTCGTATACCGGGGGTTGAAGTTACGGTGCAGAGGGAGAAGGAGAAGAGGGCTACGAGTGTGGGCCGACATCGGCTCACTTCCATACGGGCAGTTACTTTGCGCTTATCTTTTTCTCTCTTTCTCTCGTCATCCGCGTTCGTAAAAAATCTCGACGTATATCTCGGATTTGAGAAGTTTACGCGAAAAAAAAACGCATCGTTTCAGGTTTTTATTTATCATTCCCCACGCAACGGCTCTTATTTTCATTATTAACAACTATTTGTCACTCGTAACGATTTTTATATCATTGACTTTTTGGACTCACAGTTCGCTCGTACGTCCGTTACTTCTCGTGTAAGAGAAAGCTAGAAGTGGCAAGCTCAGCGAGTCTGACAAGTGAAATTTTCCTACGGGTCAAGGGGCAACGGGGGTTTACATCTCTAGAAGCGGGACTTGAGCGAGGGAGTAAGAAGGTAGGACGATAGGGGGAAAGGAAGAAGGTCTCGTCTCTATCGGATCGTTAGATTCGAACGGACAGCCGGAGATGATCTCGCGACCAGCGCATCCCGATGTGAACGGACACGATCGATTGTATTTCGTATTCTCATAACGAGTCGGCCAGATCCACGAAAAGCGTCGGTTAGATATTGACGAGGAAACATTGAGAAATCATTCGGACGACCAGCTTTCTTACCTCGCGGGACATTTACCAGGGTCAAGCGATGCTGCTCCGTCTCCGTCGGTTTCGGATCGTACAAAATGTTCGTGTCAGTCGACGTCAGACTCCCCTCGGTGCAGCACTGAGATAGCGGGAGATCGTACACACAATACATATATGTATATATATATATATACATATATATACATGTAGCTATGTCTAAGCACCTATAGTGGTATAACGTATTATTCGGAATGGCGTGTAGCGGTAAGGGAAGTGACAAGGTCCGGCGTTAACAAAATTATCGTCACTTAATTGACATCTATCACACCGAATTATCGCGACGAGGCTCGCATTCATCCCTTCCCGACATCGTGGATGAGAGAACCGTTGTCGCGCGGTTTAACGAGATTACGCGAAGTATCGATCCCGACGTCGATAAGGCCGAGACGCCGAATGACGAATGGAAGTTTCGAAAGGTCACGAATGAAAAATTACATTTGGATCGATATTTGGGTCAGGACAATAGTTGGACGCAGGTGGTCGAGCATTCGTCACGTGCGTATTCGTATAGGAGGGACCTCCGTGGTCGAACTCGTTCGACTCGTTCGTTCTGCCGAAAGACGCTCTTTCGTACGTCTCGCGTGCAACTTAAGCGACTGTCACGAAAAAGTACTTTGCGGTCTCGTGGGTTTTGCGGCGATGGGCGAAGAGTCGAGAAGGCAGGACCGTCGGAAGAGAAAGATCGAGAGCGCGATGGCAGATTTCGCACGCGCATCCTCGACGACTCAATCGACTCGGTACGACACGCACGCAACTTTTTGTTTCTTTGTTTTCTTCTTAAGCTCCAATTTCGTGAAAAAAACACGCTCTCGTCATTAGTCGCATGTAAGTCAGTAGAATTTTTTCGTCGAAAGGGCTTGGCTCGTGGAACGGAAGAGCGTGGAAAGACACCGTGTGCCCAGAGCGTAAGATAATAATATTTGGAAGAAAAAGAAGAGAGAAAACAAACAAAATGGAAGACGAAATAAAAAAAAGAGTAGAACGTAAAGTATGGGAGAAGACTGCGAGAGTCTCGGTGATGCCAAGGGGTACACACGAGATGCAACGAGAGCGAACCCGTAGCAGCGAGTGCACCGGAGTCTCTCGTTGCATCGGAGAAACGGAGAGGTAGACAAGAAGAGACGAAGAAGACGAAGAAGAAGAGGAGGAGGAGGAGGACGAAGAGAGGAGTGTACATTCGTTATCTGATCAGAACTTTAAGGCTACCTTGAATGAGATGAATGCCTTTACGTGTCTCTTGCACTTGCCTAGGCATATCCATTCGCCCTTTCGTTTCAAGTGTGCTTCTTATGCTCGCTGCCCTTTTGTGGGTGACTGGCCGGCCTTTCCTCTCGGTGCACTCTGTCTGTCTCTTTCTTCCTCTCTCTCTCTCTCTCTCTCTATCTTTCGCTTTTCCCTCCCCCGCTCACGCCGTCAACGGTCATCCACAGTTGCACCAAGAGGCGCATCGTCGCTCTCCCAAGTTTATACGAGACGATATCCCCCATCGCTCTTTGTGCTTTTGCACTCTCTCTCTCTCTCGCTCTCTGTCTTCTCTCGGTCTATCTCTCTATCTCACCGGGACTATACGGCTCGGTTGTGATAATTTATTACGTTCGCGAAAATTTGCGTACCCCATCTATTAGCCGTGAAGATCTCCGAGTCTTATCTTATTTCTTGTCGGTGCATCCCCGGTCCCCGCGCGCGCGCTCTCTGTGTGTCGACCTGAACTCACTGCGAGACTGGATATGCTGAATGGCTGGTTATGCTGGCTTGTATACGCGATTCCCTTCTCTCCCTCTCTCTATCTTTCTTTCTCTCGATTGCTTCGGGCAGTTCTGGTCCTCGCGAAGAAATCTCGACCTTGCGGCCTTGACTCGCGAGAAATGCCGTACAACACTCTCGTAGTTCTCTTCCTCTCGTTCCTTCGATTATTTACTTCCTTCTTTTCCATTTTCGTTTTATTTACCTTTCTCGACGCTTCCTCGTGCATCTTTGCGTTCGTACACACGATCCCTTTGCAGCTGCTCGCATCAGGGAAAATGGAGTTGCCTACAATATTTAGTAATAATAATAACAATAATAATTATAATAATAATAATCCTTATTATTACTATAAGACACGATATATTATTATCATTATTATTATTAAAACAACAGTGACATTTCACAAAGACCATCCAAAAAATAAATTTAAATCAATTAAATTTTTATGAAATTCTTGTCCCGTTGTATAAACGAAATATCTAATAATAGGTTCTTGAGAACGAGCCGAAGATTACAAAATAATGTGGACATTGCAGCAAGCAGCATTATACACGTTGGTCGCGGCGGGTGTGTCGTCACGTCGTCGGACTAGTTCCCGCGGCCCGCGGGGTTCTCTCATGCTGAAGCGGTACGCCGAGACTGCAGGGAAGAGAGACTATCTCTCTCTCCTTGTCTCTGGTCGGGTTGCTCGTCGGGCGTGCACGCGAGTAGATCGATGATGGGCGCTAATTTAACGAGGTATAAATAAAGTCGCGGCGGAGGCTACGGGAGAAATAAGAGAACGTAGAAGAAAGGAGGAAGATGAAGAAGCGGCGAGAAAGAGGACGAGAGAAATAGAGGACGGGTGGTACGGGTTGGCCCCGAAGCCGAGGAAGCGGCTCGAGTCGACTCGCGGACTTCTCTTCCCGGCGTCTTTTCATTTTGCGCTCCGTCTCGCGGTTAAGCACACGCGGAATTTCGTTTATGCTCAGCTGCCAAAGTTCCTGTTACCAAAGCTCCCTTCGTCGTTGACGGCTTGGTATGACGCACGCTAGTTTAATCATGAAACAAATTCTTCCATAAACCCAAACTCAAACCCTTAGGACCAAAATTATTTATCAACGCTATGTAACTAATTAATTACGATAAAATGACGATGAAAGAGACGATTTTTTTTTATCGAGCTATCTTATCAAGGGATAACAGGGTTTAAGCCTCGATTATAAATAAACTTTGGTACGATGAAAAAATGAATTAGCATTAATGATGACTTACTAGAAATAGCTATGAATCTGTGAGATATATTTCAGGTCATAAATCGAGAATCGAGAGAGCTCCAATTCGTTGGCATTTACGCTTTCAGAAGAGAAAAAGCCCCAAATGTGCGAAACGCGAATATATAGGCAAAGTATACTTATACAAGACGGCATGTGGAGTGTGAACGGATATGTCGCCTCTTCTTTGATGTCTTCGTCTTCCTTCTTCGCTCCGTCTGCTCTCGCCTTCACGATCGTTCTCTGCCTTCCTGCCTCTCTCCCCTGTCACCGATAGAGCAAGCTCTCTTCGTCTTTCGCACGAAGCAACCCTGCAGCGCTCGAGTTTTCGTCTTCTTCCTTTTTCCCTGGTCTTTGCAAAGCTGCACGCAAAAGACCGCTGCGACAAACGCACAAGAGAAAGAGAGAAAGAGTGAGAAGGGGGTGAGGAGAGATAGGTCCTTTATTTTTCGTTCTCGCGACGGTTCGCTCGCTTCGGTATTCATTCGTTTCTATCTTTATCCTGTCTTTTCCGCTCAACCCAAACGACACTTTCATCACACTGATTGCATCTCGACGATATTCGTTCGTTGACATTTTCAACCCTCTATTTTTTTCGGTGACGTCACATAGGATATAAAATTCACCACGGTGGAAAGTTGTTCGGTGTTCGCGGCTCTCTAAGTCACGACGCATAATTCTAGTTTCACCACCAACTATATCAGCATTCCTCCACAGAAGGGTCTCTCTTCTCATCCTTTCCGGCTTTCTCAACGTCCTCGCATTCTCTCCTTTCGCTGTCTACCTTCGCGCGCATATATCTGATCGAATCACACGAACGCGAGGAGAGGCGCCCTTTCCCGTGCGCAACCCACGGTTGGTCCCTTATACCCCGCGGGGTCCACTTCGCGGGTGTATGACCGATGCGCGACGGGATCCCCATATAGCTCGGTCTTGGTCTTCGTCTCTCACTGTGGGAATACCATCCTGCGGCAGAAAAATAGAAAGAGAGAGAGAGAGAGAGAGAGAGAGAGAGAGAACGAGCGCGAGCGCGTCTCGGTGAATCGAGAGAGCGAGAGAGTCCAGCCTGAGTAAAAGACCTATCCAACAGCCCGTGCGCGCTTCGGTCCACCGTATCACGAAGGACTTTGTATAGAAGTCCCGGACCGAAGTATACGAGAGGACTCTCTTCCTCGGACCGCTCTCGCGCGAACCCCAGGACGGATGAATAATAATCAAGGTAGATCGGATCCAGGCGCGCGAGGGCGCGCGTGTGGTGGCTTCATTAGCGAGTGGAAAGGATCGAGCGAGAGCGCGAAGAGATGGTGGAAGAGGATGGGGGAGGGGGGAGCGGTAACAGCAGGGCCGCGGAGAGGGGGGAGGAGATTCTTCAGAAAGAGACGGACCTTCGCCGGCGCGGTGTCGCCCGTTTCTTGGCTCTCCTCGCGTCCGACCCGACCAAACTCTCCCTCTCTCTCTCTCTCTCTCTCTCTCTCGATCTCTTCATCGACTGGAATTAAATCGTCGACCGAGGCTCGAATTTTTCGTTAACCCTTTAACCCGCGTGTACTTTAAATATCGAAACGTCCACTGTGCCGAGTTGTCTCCAAATGAGATCGAGAAACGAAAATGGAGATCGAAGGCGTGCTCGTGGACGAGGATAAAAAAAAGAGCGAAAACAGATCGTTTCGAACAAAGGTTCTTTCATTTCACGATGTACGAGAGAGTCAACGAGTTCTCGTTTGTTTCTGTACCAAGCACGACATATACATATATACATACATAGGTATATGGGCGATCTCGTATATAGTATATACTGTATATCGACTCGAGAACTTCCTTAACGACTTTGCAACGAGGGAAAGAGAGGATGAGGAGGTGATCGCGCACACCGCAAGGCGCGAGAGAGCTATACAGCGAAGTTTTTCTTTCGCACAATTTTCCCTGGACGACCGTGAAATCAACGACGCTTCTATCGCACACGTTAAAACCGGTTTACTATATATCCGACGGTGCTTATGCGAGACGGGCGTATACGTTCCGTACTCGGCACACGCTTTCCATAGTCCCGTCAAAGGCCTATAGACAGGAGGACGTATGTTCGTTTTCTTTGACCTTTGAAAAATACGCCTCTATGACTCTCAGCTTTCAATATATAGTTGGATACTGTTTTGCTTCTACGGCCTCCCGCTCACTTACCCAGAACTATGCGCGGTTCTGCGAGGGAGACGTTTACGTACGTCTTTCGACGAGAAAATTCCGTTCGCCGACGTGCTCTCTCTTTCTCGCTGTCACACAAACACACACATACACACACAGGCATGTTAACTCTGTGCTATTTCCGCGGATGATTCTTTCACGCATCGTTGTTCTCCGGTGAAGTGCGTGAAGCGCGGCATTGTGCGTGTACACAACGACGCAATGCGTTATCTGCGCACACACCGGGTGCGCCTGTATGCGGATATGTGAGTGTGTGTGTGTGCGAACCAAGCGAGTGGAGTGTGCATTGTGCAGGTGTGGGCGTGATCACCTGCTCGCGCGAGATGGGCGAAGGGTCACCATGCTTCCCTCTTTACCCGGGCTGCTCGTCTTCCACTCCGTCGGAAACTCGCGAAACATTCCATCGTAGATTGTTAGGTACGCACGAGAATATTCGTTCGATCCTTAGGAAAATTAATGATGAGACTAGATCGTCTAAATATCAAGATGGATTATGAGATAAGAATTATCGATGAACGAACAACGATCACTCGTTGTTCATTATTGACGATCGGTAATGCAAGCCGTTCATGCTGATACGCGATGTTTCAACATCTGTGATGCAGCGGTTCAACGATATTCCAGTCATTCGGTAAAATTGAATAATCGAAACTCGAAAAATGTTGCTACGTCACTTTGACATTCCTTCGTACGAATGTTTCGACACAGGCGCACATACACATCGACTGTTCATTAGGTAAGCGTATGTATAGCGGTAAATCGAAACGTGCGTGCATCGCGAGAAAGAAAGAGAGAGAGAGATGGAAAGAGGGAGTCTGTTAGTCGTGTACCTGTAATACATAGGTCTCGGACTCATTGCCGATATATCCTTCGCATGGTGGAAAATCTCTCATCGATGGATCAACGACCTCGACCATGCCAAGTATTTCCGTCTCTCAGCGTCTGACCATGAGATTATACTCACGAGAAGCGTGAGGATTATACCGAAGAGAGGAGAGACGGAGAGAAAAAAGGCGGAGAGAAAGAGGGAGAGAGAGGGAGCTCTCCTCGGTGTATTGCGCGCATCGAGAGTTTGTCGATTCCGTGTAATGATTCGCGTATATATAAAACCGTGCGTGAGCGTGCGAGGCTGCTTGCTAAAAGGTAAGATACATACCGTATATACGTACGTATATACGTATTTGATCGTCGTGATGCAAGAAAACCTCAGGATTCCTCGTGTATAACCTCTCTCGCTCTCGCATTGTCGAGATTCATGTGAAATCCACTCATCGCCTCGATAACTATAATACGATGTGAGGTACGCAAGGCCGCACCGTGGCATTAGTCATGACGATAGAATTTCCATGAGACGAGACTGGTACGTAGAGGAAACCAAGAGGGAGAGAGAGAGAGAATGATGCTTGAAGCATTTTAGCATTGAATCGAATTATAGATCGAGGGGTTATCGCGTTCGAGGGGGTCAACGAACAAAAGTTTACGTCGTGAACCGGCGCAAGTAGGTACCTCGAGGATGGGATATCCATTCGCGCTGCTCATCCCTTGAATGTAATAATGGCGGGCTCATCTCGTCATTCACCATTCTCGGTATCTCTCGTATACATACAGCTGCTAATAATGGTAACATTGCAACATGGTGTCAATGCTTCTACGACGATCCTCCTATCGTGTCCGTTGGTGCGTGGTACCTATGACCATCGGCGGTACATCGAATTAGTCGGTTATGGCATATGGATTGAGTTGCGTGTATATATATATACATATATATAGACACACATACTTGCACGCACAGACACACACCCACACACACATGTGCGCGGTTCGATAGCTGATGATCAGAGGGCAGGTGCATCGAGGGGTGTGCGATAATAATGCGTGGGAATGCGGATTGGGTTAGAAGCATTTGGGCAAGATCATATACATATATGCATGTGTATATACTACAATCTATGTATGTATGCACACGCACACACATATTTGTATAATTCAGAATGCGTATGTGTCTGTTGTGGTACAGATCGTACGGCTAAAGCGAGAAGCACCGGAATGGAGAGTTCCTAGCCTCGGTCTAGTCAGGCGGAGTCCGTCATATGCGTATGTATACATATACACGTATGTATATATATGTATATAGATGTATATATATAGCCGTGCCATTACACGAGAGCGCTGAGGGTCCCCGGGTTTGGACTTTGATGTACTGTCAGGCGGACATCGTAAACGCATTAGTTCGTGCTATATGCCTTGTGCCGTTGATGCTTGGTGCCGGTGTGTAGTTCGCTCGTCGGACGATGTGCATACGCGCATGCGCGGTGTGTGTCGGGGCTCCACGAGTTCTGCCAGGACTTGATGCTGTTTCACTCGCGCACTCGTCTCATTCCCAAGTATGCGTGTATATGTATACGCCCCCATACACACATACACACATTGAGCGCGTTGCTCGGATCCCGTTATAGCACAGGCCTAGCACACGCACACGGAGGATAGAGACAGTGTGCTGGACTACTCAACTATTCTCGGTCCGAGAGTCCGAGCACTGTGTATAGGATGATGTCTTTACACACGTATATAATCCCATGCCAGCACGGCAACGAAAACCAAATGACTGTGCATCCTGGACATGCTCAAATGTACAACGGGGTATTTACCAGCACTTACACGGCTATGAGCAAGTCCAACGAGTTTATCTACGGGATAAGAAGATGCTCCGGCTGTGCCGGTGCTTGATCGATTGTTCTTCTACGGTTGGGACTCGTCGTATCGAGAATCGACGATTGACCATCTCGAACCACGTGGAACGCGTCGAGACAAGGTGATGGAAATATAATGGTCCGGTGATGTATTATACGACGTTGTGGACCAACTACTTAACGAACCTGACAACGTGAACGACATCGAGAAACGGGGGATTATCCGGTTTGTTCGTGTTTCGAAATAACGACGTACTTGCGCATGCGCATTGGAACATTCGTTGATGCGCGACCGTCGAAGCGCGCTCGCGCATGGACACTGAGATGTTTGACGATCCGCGACTGGTGAAGCACCCTCGCGCATGTGCACTTGGAATATTCGCCGTTGCGAGACAGTCGAAGCACCGATGACACCGCCAAACGAATTTCCCACGAATTCGGTGCAAGCGCACCTGAGCGAAGAACCAGAAAGACGGAAAGAAGGGAAAAAGAAGAAAAAGGGGTGGTAGAAAAAAGAACAAGAATGAAACATCCCTGCTCCACAGGTGGTCGGCGGCGTCGCTCCCTCATCTTCGCGGGGCTCTTTTCGGCTCTGTCGAGACTCACAGACGCTCGCGCACACACACTCTCCACATCTAGAGTTTCCTCGCTTTTCCTCTTTCCACCTCGTGTCCCACTGAATTTCACCGTTTTACCCGAGGAAACATAATGTACCCGCGAAGAGCGCTTCATCGTCCATCCCTCCTCGGGTTCTCTCAACCGGCTTTCTCGCTTTTCCTCCATTCGCTTTTGCTTTCCTACTTCAGCGTTGTCGAGAGCTCACGATGCCAGAGATTTTCCATCTCACTTGCAACATTACTCTCTCCCTTTCTGTCTCTCTCTCTCTCTCTCTCTCCCTCTCGTTCTCTGTGTCTCTTGTGCAAGAAGTGCATCCCCAACCCATCGTCCATCTTGCCACTGCCTGTAGCTTACTCAGCTTTGGTTCGGTAGTCGAGCATCTAATATGGCAGCCCACGGAGACACTGACGGATCTTTGCAATTAATAAAACGTTTCCCCGCTTATTGTCGTGGGCTACTTGGTTATGCTTCGTGGGCTACCCTTTTCACTCCGTGTGTCTGAAGACCGTGCGCTCTTGTACCTTCGCAACAGCACCGAGGCGGATGCCAACGGGGACTTCTCCGCAAGTCCGAGAGCTTGCCCCAGGCCAGGACTCGCTGCTTTACCTTTACCTATTCTGCCTTTTGCTATAATACACTATGTACCACCATGTATATATATATATATACATATTTCCATAGCTATGCGGCGTTGCTCTCTGCAGTACGCGGTGTGTTGTTACCGCTTTCCCTCTGTGAACTCCCTCATTCCCAACCCAGACCTCCGTTACACACGGAGGCTTATACGCTCGCGTTTTGAATGGACACGTATTAATTGGGCCTGGTCCGAGCGTTGGCACTGGTGAATGTCTTCGTGTCGAGTTTCCACTCCGGCGATTGTTCCTTCTGCCCTCTCGCTACCGAGAGGAGAACCTCGTCCTCGTCCTTCTCCCTCTCTATCTGTCCCCTCTCCCTCTCTTTCTCTCTCTCTCTCTCTCTCTCTCTCTCTCTCTCTCTCTCTCTCTGGAATCTTTTACTTCGTGGCTTCTGGTAGTCCTGCTCGATGTCCGAGGCAGAAGACCGAGACGAGATAACGAGAGAAAGAACTAGATTTCTTCTGGGGCGATCTTCTCGTAGCTTCCAGACTCGAGGTACGTGCCATGGAACGAGTACCCCGTCACGGTTTTCATGATGGATCGACACAAATTCTGGCAGCTCGTGACTTCTCGCTGACTCAAGTACCTACCACGAGGATTACAAATGTCTCTCCGCGAATCCTCTGTGACTCGAATCTTTCGAAAGATAGAGATCGATCGTTGAATATACGTTTTTCATTATTTGTATACCTTGTGGGAGAACCGTGAGCTAAGAGCAGGAGAGGAATGGAGAGATCTACAATATCAAAGCAATGAAGAATAAATACAACGTGTATACTTGGTTCGGCATGTGGGTGACTCCGTCTCCTGGCCAGTGAAAGTCCCTCTCGTGATCTTATATACCCGCGGTGTCTATTCTGCAAAAGCAAGGAGCAACGCCGTAGCAGGATATACAAAAGCCGAGACCTGATGAAATCGAGCCTCCGGAGGCGGAATGGAGTAGCTACGAGATCGAGAGACTCGAACACAGGCACGGGAGCATGTGCGAGAGTCGAGCAGGGCGTGCTGCTGCAACGATGTTGGTGGCATCGCTGGGGTATATGAGCATGGCACGAGAGAGGAGTGAAACTTTCGACAAAGACTCTCTCTCTTTCTCTCTTTCTCTCTCTCTGTCTCTCTGGTCGCTCTCTCGTTTCGTTCAGCACGAGAGAACTATGTGGCTGCGCTTTGGCATTAGAGAAAACCGGTGAAGAGAATGAATCGTCGAGAGATGTGGCTCACGTCCGGGAACGCCCAGCTTCCACGGTAACTATGGGCGTTATGGACAACAACGCGCGACGTATTAGACGGAATATATATGCCTTACGAGCCAGCCTCAAGGTTCGCAGATGCTTCATGAGAGTTTCGAGCGAGTTTCAGTCTTCACTCTTGTTCGTACATAGATTGATTTCCACGTTCTTTAATATTTTGAATATTTCGTAATGTACTACCGTACGTCCGAATTTTATTATAGGGTCGAGAGAAATTATGCGCAATCACGGTTCCTCATTGACACATATATATATATATATATATATATATATGTAAGATATACGCTGTCAAATATTGAAACAAGTATGTACGTTAGTATTACGCTACTTTCGTTTCTCGAGGATCGTTCCTCAAGTGCCCGGATGATTTCTCGAAATTCTGTGGACTCGAGACAAGTCTGGACGTAAATCAGTGACACCGGACGGTCGTGAAGCTCGGAAATACTAATCAAGCCCACGTGTACCTTCGGCGAAGCTCTTCTAGCTCGCGATGTTGACCTTCGACTCTGAGTATTCTCGGTTTCGCGAAACCGACGAGTGAATTCTACCAACGGTACGAAAACAGAATTTCGCACGAATATAGATCAAAGATGTGATTTATTTTACGATTTTGCTCGGGTCTTTCGTCCCGTCGGCCGTTTACTCCGTGAATCTCTGAAAATCGTTCTCGCTCCCTTCTCTCTGTCAACGTTGGAGGTACGGTAGAAAAGCGAAAGAGACGTGACGCGCGGATGAAAAGCTATTAGCTATTAGGAGCTTTGCGAGTTTCTGCTCCGCGTGCGTTCTTGCTCGTGTCTCGATGTGCGCTCTCGCTATCTCGCGGTTGCTCTTCCTCGCCGTTCGCGTCCCGGTCCGTTCTCGTCTCGTTTTCTCTGGGAGGGCTTTCGAAATTTATTCACTCTTGAGAGAGAGAGAGAGAGAGAAAGGGATATTCTCCTCGGCAATGGAACAACGCGTACGTGCCCGATTATTTCCGTATACAGGAAATACGAGTCGGACCTCGTACTAACGGTTCTCACGTATACATCACGAGATATCGATATATGTATGTATCTCCGACTGTATCGTAACTGTGACCGATCGAAAGAGAAGAACGAAATGAAGAAGAAGAAACGAAATAAGAAAAAAAAGAAACAAAAAACACATATATACGCTCGACCGACAGAAAAGTGGGCGTAACGAACAATCGTAAGGGCGATCGTGAGTGTGAGAGAGATCAACAGAGAGGAAGAGAGAGAGAGAGAGAGAGAGAGAGAGAGACAGGAAGACGGAGCGAGAGTACAAACGAGGATGCTGGAAAGAGGAAGAGAGGTACACGAAGATCGCATATGTAGCCGGGAACCGGCGCGAGGCCGGTGTGTGCTTCATTTCGAGTTTGGGATTCGGGAATTGGTTATGAATAATGCAGACGCGGTGTGTATGTGTGCGCTCGCGCGCTGCTTCTGCTTCCCCGAGGCTTGCATCGGGAGACGACCGCTGGCTATGCCCCGACTAATATCGAATCCCGGCTGCTGTTCTCAATGCCGTTCGACCGAAAGCTCGCGACGAGGTTCCGGGTACCCAAGCAAAGAGCAAGAGACAGAGAGAGGGGGGGGGGGGGGAGAGGAATCTCCCGATGTGCATGCATATGTTGAATGCAACGAGATCTCTGCCCTCTCTTCGTTCTCGGTATACTTTATCACGCCTGATCCGATCTCACGGAGATGTCAATTATTTCTATGTTTCAGAAGCTGGGTGTTGAAAATCGGATTATGAGATTGTGCCTTTTCTATATTATACATGATATATATATATTTATATATCGTGAAAACAATCGGCATTGTGAGACCTCGCAACATCGCTACTGTGTAAAGGGCCGTAACATTGTCGAGCAAACATTAAAGTTTTGTTTTTATATTATCACGTTCAGTCTTGGTACGATGAACGAGCGGAATTTTACCTTTACTTATCTTTTTTTTTACATGGAACTATCTTCATAAATAAACGGTACAAGACGTACAACGATCGATTTAACGACGCACTGTGTCAGTGTGGCGCGTATTACGACGCGGTAGAAAAAAGGCCAAGAAAGATAGAGAGAGAGAGAGAGAAAGAAAAGAACAGAAAAAGCAACGTAGCATTAATGCAATTAGCTGGGTGTGAAAGTTATCCGACGAGCTTCGTGCATCCCATGTGTCTTCCAGTGTACACACACAGACACACAGACACACACACACATAAATAAAATGTATATGTGTGTATTCACATTACGCATATATAAAGTTCCACATCGCGTGCAAACATCACTAACGGCGTCGTCTTCGTCGTCGTCGTCGTCGTTGGAGCCACGAAACGTCTAAACCAAGCGTGACTCACGTCCACGCGACGGCAAGGGAACCTCTCGACGAGACAGCCGAGTTAGTTGACTAGCTTGGCTTACCAACTAGCTGACTGGGCTAGTGAACGAGCTACCGCCATAGAGAAAGAAAAAAAGATGAACGAGGTAGAGAGAGAGAGAGAGAGAGAGAGAGAGAGAGAGAGAGAGAGAACGAAGCTATACGATCGTCTATAAAAAGAGAAGCTCATCCCCGCATTTGATAAACAGTCGAGAGCGGGGCGCGAGTCTCTCTTTCTCTCGCCCGTGGCACGAGACACAGCGAGGGATCGCGTATTATGATTTAGTGTCGACGTGCTAGTTCGCTATAACATACGTATACATATACATACGTATATGCATAACACACACATACACACATATATATCTATATGTATGAACATGCAACCCGTATTACGAAGAAAGCTCGATCGTGGAAGCTGAGGAAAGCAAAGATAGAAGGAAGAAGAAAGAGGGAGCGACATCAGGCGGTCCGGCGTTCTCTATCCGGGCCGCTGCTTTCTGAGACCCACAGATGTTTTCCTTCACAGCGTACGAGACACACTCACGAAATGACGTATAAACGGGCATATATATATATATATATATAGTTATTCAAGGGTAGATATACGGTTTTGGTGCAGAGAATATATCCGAGACAAGAGAGGCTGGCACATACGCCGTGGTAACGCGGTGGTGGTTTACGTTTCGTGCGACGTCATGCATTTTGCTTTATTTCCACCGCGCCTGTCTCTACTCTCGCGTTCAACCGCAGGATCGTTGGTATAGATGCCACTGCTCTCTCTCTCTCTCTCTCTCTCTCTCTCTCTCTCTCTCTCTCTCTGTTTCTTCACTTTTCTCCCTCTCTTTCTGCCTCGTGTTTCGAGTTCCGACTTCGCAAATTAAATGACCGAGGTCCGATGAAACGCGGGTATAACGTAGTTTCCACCAAGTGGAACGCGGTTTGTCCATCTCTCTTCCTCGATTTCACGTTCCGTAGTCGATATATCGGAACGATTTACGTATATTATACTCTCATAGTGTATATACGCGATACAGGAAGAAGAAGAAGAAGAAGATCGCGTTGTATACGAGCGGTAAGATCGTTCGAGACAACCAGGAAAAGTCTAAAGGACGAAGCCGACACGGACGTGGGACGAGGTGAGGAGAGATGGGAGGGAAGGGATTCCTCCACTAAGAGAGGGAGAGAGGAGGGAGAGAAAAAAATAGTGTCCTCGAATGCAAACATTCACGAATGCCAAAGGTTCTCTGACCGAATCCTTCTCTCGGTTTACGGAGAGCCACAAATCTACCGATAATAGGGAAACGGTCGCGGCACGCGTATACTTAACGATTGCGTTTTCTCGCGATCGCGGACGTACAAGGACTAAGGAAAAATATACGAGAGGCGAAACTGCCAGCCGAGAGGGAGGGTGTCTTTCAATCGCATCGAGATCCGACGACACGGTAATAGCTCTCGATTTTCTCGCCGATTTACACGGATAACACGAACGTCGTTTCTACGCGTTTCGTTCCCGTTCCATCCTCCTCTTCATTCAATTCAAAGCCCATTTTGCCTCGTGTCCACCGTCGATTTACGTGAGAATCTTTGCGCTCTTTGTCGCGTACGATGTAGCGGTAGAGAGACGTATATATTTTTCTTTGCGTTGTTTTTTCTGCTCTCTTGCAATAGTGCGTGGGCACACTCGTCGATACGACGGGATAGCGAGAGACGAGTTCGAGAAATCGTACGATGTAAAAGAATAATCGTGTAAGAAATGAATGAGAGAAACGGTTTCGATACCGCACGATTTCGGCTCGTACGAAACATCCTTTCCTTCCCGTGAGTATTGTTCCATTCCTCCTAGCTAGTCGCCCCTTGTCTCTCCCACGCCACTCGTAACGTACAAATATGCATATAATAATAATAATAATAATAACATCAATAATAATAAATAATAATAATTAATAATAACAATAATAATATATGTCTGTGTGTGATTTTTTACACACACGAATATTGTATCCACGATACAAGCAAGTCGTTGTCAAACACGAATATCGACGTGAGAGATACGCCGTGATGATGTACCCGCCAAGGCGAGAGACATCGATCAAAACGATTCGAGACTGTGAGATGACGCTCGATCGCCTCTGCGAACGGTCGCGGCCGAACGATCTTTTCTGCCTTTACTACATAGTTACTTTATCTCGTCTACATATAAATGTATATATATATATATATATATATATATATGTATATATATAGATGGGTCTTGCTAATTTTGAATAGGCCCTCGTTTGCGATCGCGAACGCAGGGCAATGATGAGGGGGTTCAAGCGTTCCCGGTGCGAGGTCGTCTCACGAATCGATTATCGACTGTATACAAGTCTCGACTTCTCGCGTCTCACACTGTCCGCCCGCTCATCATCGAAAAGCTCGGAGCTCTCGGTGATCGAAGTTCTCACTCTCTCTCTCTCTCTCTCTCTCTCTCTCTCTCATTCTCTTGGTCTCCGAGTTTCTTTGACGCAAAAGAGACCCCGTTGAGGTGGCTGGCCTTGTAACCGTCGCCTCCGAGATTTTTAACATTATTTTTATATCTTTTTTCTCTTTATTCACCGCGACGATGATGTGTGCCTTCTCGCGCATAAATTCGAAACGATCAAAGATCTTAATGGGAAATGCGATACTCTTGATAACGCGGTGGCCGCCGTGAAGCCGACGCTGATGAGGATACGCGGTAGCGGTTTATTCAAATTATAGTATGTTTGTTTTATAACGCGTGAGAAAACTCAACCTGTTCGAGGAAATAAAAAGAAAAAAAAACACGAGAAAAAACGGAAACTTGATACAAAATTTATACGCGAAGACAAATTACGGATTTTTGTTCCCGTTCGTCCGTCAGCGCTTTATAGAAGTGAGATCGTTCGACGATAGCTCGTTAGTTTGCCGCCTTCGTTTGCACGTCGTCAACATTTTTTTCTCTCCAAATTAATCGAAAATCATTGAAGTCGTGTATTTTTTTTAAATCGACATTTTATCGAAATTCGGAAATACGACCACTCTCGTTCTAAAACCTTCGGTTTCGTTGGATGGGATTCGAGTGTCGAGAACCATTTTGAAAGAAAGAGCCCACGAGCAGTAGAGAAACTATAAGCGTTCGCGTCCACTCGCTTCCGACTCTTTCGCGCTCTGGCGCTCCTGTTCCTCGGTCCTTTCCATTCTCGTACACCCTTTTCCTCCCTGGGCACCATCTTTACTCTCTCGCTCACTCATCCTTCTACAGATTTTACTTCCGCTGCTGTTCTCCTGCCACCGGATGATCTCACGTGACTGTCAGAGGTCAAATCGATTTCGGTCAAAATTGGAGATAAGGTTTTATACGTTTTTGGGGCCTGGCATGGAGGTTCGCTAACGTTGGTACGCTCCAACACTTTCATCGTAACTTTGCGTACGTCTGTTCGAGGACGTAACAGACCAAGCGAGAGTGACAAATAAATAGAGAGAGAGACGTATGTAGACACACTTTCAAAACCCAAGCTCAGGGCATCGGACCATGATCTCGTCTGGCTTCACGGGAGACTTTACGCGAAGGCTCGATAATACCGCGGACGTTCGACCGAAACCTCCTGTTTCGTTCGCAATGTTCCAATATCCGAGCAGGTCAATTCTACCTCAGCCTGCCAGATTGAGCAATCTTTCTCCCGTAGACATTTTTTACCCGTCAGATTTGCGCTCTGATATTTCGAGGTCCGGCTAGAACGGAAAACATTTTTAAAATCGGAGACAACGTAACAATGAAGATGACGACTGGACCGAGTAAACATCGTTGCTTCGGGCTTCACGAGACCGAGTACAGTAAGATGAAAGGAGAGGGAGCTTTGATCAGTTATCAAAACCACACGTAGCGAAGGATAATCTTGGAAGAGGGGAAGATGTAGGAGTGGTAAGTTAGAAAAACCTCGTCGTAGCTTACAACCCTTTAATCTTGAACGATTTCAGATCTCTGGGTTTCCTGTCCTTTTGCTTCTCTCCCTCTCTCTTTCTCCTCCTCTCTCTCGGTCTCGTTGATTTTTTTTCTCAGGTCGGACTCGCGTATATACGTTAAAGCAAAGGCCCCTTGCCAAAGAAAGGGTGACAGGGAAGGTAGCTAGCTGGCGCATTTCACACGTGTCAATCGACGCAAGATTTACCGTCGTTCCGTTCTCCATGCTGGTATATATGCCCAAGCACCGCGTGCTCGCTGCACTCTCGCCTCTCTCCGTTTTCGCCATCTCTTTATATATGTATATACATACCGTATAGTAGCTGTACCGTAGGTACGAGGGAGTGCTCTCTCGCGGTAACTCTCGTTCGTCTCACTTTTTTTTTCCTTCGTAAATCAATCGCGCGCCTCCGCCAATCCAGGCTGCGTGGCAACCGGGCGGCCCGTTCTCGTTGTGACTCAGGGTCGGTTATACATATATACATACATATATAATGACAAGCAACGAGCTGTGTATCGTATTGTTGAACGGCGGCGAAATCGATTGAAGCAGATCGAGTTGACCCTTCGGTCGCGTCCTCGGACCTCCACGAACGATCTCGTTTTTTCGTTTGGAAACAAATTTTTTATTTTTATTTTTTATGATACTTTGTTTATCGCTATACCGACGTCTGGCACAGTTTTTATTCAGGCAAAATGAATCGATAAGATAAAGGATACGCACGATATGGTCGTCAATGGAATTGAGAATTTATCTCTCGTCGTGGGGGAATCGCGGAAGAATAGATGCGCGTAAGCAAAAGAGGATCTCTGCTCGGTGTATACAGTACGTGAGTTCGTGTATAATATGTGCTATACAAGGAAAACCTTGAATGGAAGGCGGAACCTGCGTACCATGTAAGAGAGCAAGCCCCGAGTACCTTCGCGATGATGTGTCTTCGCCGGAACGTATGATGAGACTCGGGCCTCTATGTTTAACGATATAGCCTCGAGCATCCGCGATGATTCGTACCCTTTCGCCGTGTGGCGGCGTGACGCACACACGGGCCGATGCGCGCATGCGCGTCTGCGCGCGGCCACTCAATGAGCATGCGCGAACGCGCGCGTGCGCATGGCCACTCCGGGTTTCCATGTGAAATAATGCCTGGAATCTTCGACGAGACGTTCTATCATTTACCCGCGCACGCGCGTACGTACGCGGGTGATGTCGACATTAAACTCTCGATCGATTATTTATCGCGTTATAATGGAGAGAAGGGGGAGGTAGCGAACGTGAATAATAAGAAAATAAAAAAGAAACAAGATTCGGTGATAAATCGATTCGATTTTTCGGACCGAGAGATCGATCTTTCTTATTTCGTGGCTCGAAGAAATCTTCGAGGAAGACCAAGTCTCCTGGCTTTTGTTATATTTTCCAATAATAATTATTCTCGTACTTAACAACGTTTTAGTTGGGGCAGTCCTCCTATTAGAGGGACACGCGGTTTGTTTCGCGAGTCGTGAAGACACTCGAAAGCGACGATTCCGTTAGGAATTTTCTCGGCAACGTTCCCACAATGAGTATGAGCACACGGAAAGAAAGAGAGATAGAGACAGAGCTGTGTTCCGGCTACACAGAGCTGCGTTTTGTTGTCGTGGCTGGAAACTGGCTATACGAAGGTTTCGTATATCGATATACTGCGAGACTGTGATATCCACGGAGCGTAACTACGACTCCAAGGCGGAAGTTTAGCGGACGTCTTTGGCCCATAGTTACGGAAGACGATGTCCATTGGAGGGGGAAGAGGGGGGGGGGGATGAAGGATAAAAGCCAGCAGCCAGTCACAGCAATGTTCGATGGACATAGCTTTCGTATATTATATATATATCGGGAGAGAGAGAGAGAGAGGTAAAATAAACGTATATATATTTATATATATATAGGTAAAAACATAGCACAGCAAGAACGCGGCTCGTCGGCGGCTTGTGTAACATTACCCAGTACGGCACAGAAATTCCATGAGAAGAGAGCGCAGGCGTGACGCTTCAAAATCAGCTCGAGGCCTCTTTTTTCGAATCGTCATCGATTCTCAGCCATCGAGCAATCTATACGATCGACGAACATAACGTATAGATATATCATATACGTACTGTATTATAATACATCTAGTACGAGAAGTTCATTCGATGACCCCACGCACACGATCCAGCCCGCGTCCATACGCACGGTACATCGATCGGTTTGTTAGACGGATCACTAAAGCGAGCATACCGGAGGTCCTCGCGTCGAAAAGTCATTGAAGATAGATCGTTACGATGATTGGCACCTCGAGGCATTATGACCTGGCATTAAACTGGAATGCGCGAATGAAAGAAATTAAAAAAAAAAAAACGAAACGAAATCATGCGTTTAAATGTTGATGAGAAACATTTTTTAACGATTTATTCTTTCGGCTAAAGCGAGATTTTTCATACTGTTATTATACGAGATTACGAGAAATATTGTTTAGCTATGAAAAATCAAGAAATGTAAGGAAATGATGTTTTTCGCATTTTTATTCGAAATTATGGGAAATATTATTTTATTAAAAAAACAAATTTCCAATTAATAGTTGTTTTCGCAATAATGAACAATATTATTGTTCCAGGAAAAAATGAAAATAAAGAAATGTATATATTTTTTATATTTTCCTTTCGAAATTAGAAAAAAATGTTTGTTTTTTTAAATCTTTTTAGCATTTTCGTGGTCGAATCTTCATACTTGCAGCGATAACTCTCGTTGAGCTTTGCACGAGAGGCGCATAGAGGGAGACGCGAACTGGGGGATGTTTCATTGACAACGTCAAGATGAAAGATTTTCATCGTTGCGAGAGAACGACGCGGCTCACTTCGAGAGAAGCGATGGTATGATTTAACGGAGTTTAGATGACAGATTACACCGTTCTTCCGTAACACGAGTTTATTTTTAACCCCGAAAGTAAGCCTCGTTGACACCGTGGCGTAGATGAGATAGGCGGGATATTTGACAAATTTTGCTTTTTCTCTATCCTCGATCTTCGTTTACCGTTTTTCATTTTTCTTATTTTTTTTCTCTTCTTCTTCTTTTTCGTGTAAAGAGTGTCGCAACTAGGCGTATGCTAGCACAAGGTATACGAAGATAGGCAAGCAGCGCTATCACGATGATATAACACGGAAGCGTGTCTTAAACTCTTGACCGGCGCGCTTCCACATCCACGAGAGAGGGAGAGAGAGAGAGATAGAGAGCGAGAGAGAGAGAGAGAGAGACAGAGAGAGAGGAAGAGAGAGGGAGGGACAGAGAGAGAGAAAAAAAAGCTCTGTTACTGCCCTCGTTGACGAGAGAGATCGCCACGAAGCACGGGAAAGCAGCTGTCTATCTTTCTCTGTTCGTTCAACGAGCTACATACTCGCCCCCGGGTTTACCTATTCATGCGGGGCTTTACAGAGTGTTAATGAAAAATACGACAGGGACCAGCTGGTTTGCGTACACACAAGCCTCGTTATACACGGGTTGGCCCAACAACCTAAGATCGAAAAAAGTACCAAAGAAGACGCGAAACACGTTTCAGTATTGAGAACGTATGATCAAAAGTGCTGTCCTCTGCTTATTACATAAACAAAAATCGTGATTTTACGATTAGTATCGCGATTTAATTCCATCTCTGTAATCATCAATTTTTAAATTAAGTGTACAAAGTAAAATTTTATCAGCCGCACTCTTACTGAAGGGATCAGTAAGCTCCTTCGGGCATTAAAAAATTTATTTGCTTTTTTTTTCATTCTATACGTGCTATTGATCTTCGATAAAGTAACGATGAAATCTGTGCGACCCGGATCGCCCATAATATTCACCTATGGGTACATATGAAAAGATATATGTATATATATATAGACATATGTGAAGTCGAGTGAAATGTATGCAAGGCCTGGCATAAAGCTGCATAAGAGATGGCTATCCTACATCGAGGATAGGTACATCACAGCCTCTTGGCGCATTTTATCGAAGCTTTTCATATGGCTCTCGTGTCGTAGGTGCTACGATATCAGAGCTCTTAAAGGGGTCAGTATCGTCCGTCCGCTCTTTGAATGAGGTCGCCATTTTTCATTCCTCGTATAAGTATTAGATAGAAAAAAGTGCAAGTTGATAAAAAAAAAAAAACATCACGGGCATGATTCATAATATCGCGAGAATGAAGAATGATTATGCAATTAAATCGAGCGAGAGATCTGCAAGACGGAGAAAGGTATAGTTGTGGATGGGAGTTGGAGGGGGGAGGAAGGGGAGGGGGCGAGAAAGATGATGCTCGAGGCGGATGAACTCACGTTTTCACGGGTTAACGAGGCCGGCGTTTACATCGATAATTAATAGCTAGATAAATCGAGAGATAAAACGCGTTCTTGTGCGAGAGACGCTTTGCGCGAGCTCGCGCGATCCACGCGCGTGCTAGCGGGAAAATAGCGTCTACCGCTATTTTCCACCTAGTGAATTTGCTGGAGAAGAAGCGAGATCGCGATATAGTCACGATCTTTCAACGTATCCTTATATTTCGTTCCTATTGTCGCTTAACAGTTAAGTTCGTTAGATCTTTTTTTGTCCATTTTAAAATTGCCGTATTTTCGCTGAAAATTTAAAGTGTTTTTTTTTTTGACATATTACAATTTTCAATGTTACAAAAGTCTAGATTATTCAACGTACGTTTTCATTATGCAAAATACACATGTTTAATTTTATCGTAGCAATGAATGTACACTAAGAGTGTAAACTCGGTGTTTTTGGCACGGTTGCACAGTACAGGTGTGACGTAATTCTCACTTTCGAGCAATGTGTCTTCATCACACATGCGTAATTCACTCGCGGGCGTTTGGTGTTTTTCTTTTCGTTCTTTTTGTTCGTTCGAGGATCTCGTCACACATAGAGAGAAAGAGAGAGAGAGAGAGAGAGAGAGAAACATAGAGAGAGGGTAGACCGCTCCGGGCGTTTACGAGAGTCAAATACATCGGGCCGCGAGGGCTCGTTGGACAATGAACGCGCGGCATTTTGCTTTGATCACTTTTGACATTCGGCATTTTCATAATTTATTCGACACTCCAGCCTCTCTCGACTGTACACATCGACGCTATTTTACGTAGATCCGTAGATCTGTGTAGACTCGTCCTTTTCCTTCACAGTTTGTGTTTGAGTCGCACACACATATATAAGTGGAGGCTTGCGACGCGTTAACGGTTGATTAGAAGGATCTATGCGGTAACTGCAGTGCGCCAAGTATTTTTGGTCCTCGTTCTTTTCATACGCAGATCAACGAGCTCTTTGAAACGAACAAAAGCGTGCCAGTCCAGGAAGTGTACTTATACCTACTACGACTATTTAATTCAATATACAAACGGAGAAAAGAATATTAATAAAGTGTTAAATTATTGTTCAAATATTAACACGTTAAACAAATCTTACGTAATTACAGAAGCCTCGAATTATTAATCAAACACAACATCGTTAATACAATAGCGAATTATTATAAAAAACATGAAAAAAAGAAACGAATAAAAAAAAAAATTAAATTCTCATTGCGATATAAAATAAATTATCAAACGTTAGATCGTCATCGGAATTTCGTCGATTGTGTACGACGATTAATTCATCCGACCGCTCAAACATGATCGAACGGAATCGTCTAAATTGCTTTATACCCGCAACGTGTAGCGTGGATTCATTCAAGAATAGAATTAGCTGGAAACCCGCTCTGTCGGGTTTCGAGAGAAGCGAATCGAATGGTAAATTATTACGCGATACGATTAATCTTACGGCATTTCGTAAATACTCGATTAATATACGGAATTTGATATAACGAGTTTTAACGCAAGTACGTGTATCAAGGGCGGAAAGAAAAAAAAAGAAGATTGTTCGACGGTATTAAGATATTTTCTCTCGTTGGCGAGTGTCGCCTGGAAAAATTCTCGACGAAGCGCCGTTAATGTGGACGTTCGCGAAGCGAGCGTACGATTACGGTATCGCGTATACACGCTATACTATACGCGCGCGTGTACATAGTACAGTGTGTAATATACACGGCGTGTATATAAAGTGGGATAACTAATTGGGTGACATGTTGGGATCGCGCGAATCCAACGTTCACTCGGTAAAAGTCCCACACACACACACACACCCATAAACACACACAAACACACACACACACATACACACGTGTATATACATATATATTTGTATTTGCGCTTATATTTTCACAGAGCGTTATAAATAACGCGAGAGCTGCGATCTCGCTTCTACGTATTTGCATATTAATTTCTTGTAATGAGGGTGATTAGGCTAATGAGCGTCGAATGTGATCTCCCGTAGGCATTACCAGGTAACTTAGTGTGGTAAGAAATATACACACACGCGCGTGTATTTGCTCTACGAATGGCACGGGTAACACACGCGCGGTGGTAACTTTATATCGTCGGCCTACTTGCGCATGACTTGCGACAAGCTTCTCTCTCTCTCTCTCTTTCTCTCTATCTCTTTCTTTTCCTTGCAAGCATTATTATCGATCGATTGATCGATAAACGAGTTTTCAATTAAGCGTCACGAGAAAATATCTCGTCTCGAGTCTTCTCGAGGGTTCGTAGGATACGCGTGTAACACAGCTTTTAAATTAAACACTTTCACCGAAATAAGATCGACAATTATCCGAATTTTTCTTCAATAATTTCGATAATATTGAAAATATGTTTATATTTTGTAAAAATTATTGATTTTAATGAATTTAGAATTTTTATTTCGAGGTATTTAACGATCGAAGAAGTTGTTTGGGTATTTAAATTTTTACGGAAATGAAAAAAAAAGGAAAGTTTACTTGTCACGTGATAAATCGGACGTTTCATTAACGAATCGCGAATGTTCGAATATTTTGAATTAAGGATTGGGTTATTGACGAGAATATTTTCATAATTAGGGAATAAATAACGGTCACGTGTCTTTGTTTAATATGCGGCCGCGTTTGGTGCGATTGGACTGATCCAAATATCAGGGGCTATAGATGTGTCGAACAAGCTTGTAGGCATTAACATATACGACATACGTGGTGCTTGAGTACAGGGAGTATTAGCTGTGTAAATCACCCGAGGCCGCCCGTAGGGCAGCGTCGATCGGGCTATTCGTAGGGAAATTAGACACGCGCTCGTTCGTCCGTCGTCGCTGAATTTCTGTTCCCCGTAACCGTTCATCCTCCGCGAGCCTCGCGCACGAACCACTAATTTATGTAATTATGCAATCTCCTACCGGATACCAGCGTAAAAGTTTCCGCGCTCCAATGAGAACAAACCAAATGCTTACGACGTGGAAACAGCGATTGGACAATTTTTGCAACTATTTTCTCATTGATTATTAACATTTTTGTAATAAAGAAATAAAAAAAACTTCCTAAAATTTCATTTGAGTATTCGAGAATTTCTTCGTATCGAACATTGTTACATTTATAGTGAAACAACGGTGTTAAAACACGGTTGTCTTCCATCGAGCAAGAAATAACTAATTGTCGATACGAATATTGAAATAAGATTTAAAAATAATTTGTCATTTCTATCCTGGATTTTTTTCGTTCTTTAATAAGTAAACGAGGATAGTAAGAATTCTCAATTATTCAATGTAATATTCGCGTGCTACATTATGCATCGCCTTGAAGCATATTTTATCGCATGAATGAGACAGAGAAGTCGGTAACCGTGAGCGTGCGATACATATAAGTACCTACTCGCGCACGCGCAGTGGCAGGTCTCTTCGTCTCGTGACCAAAATTGGTCATTTAAGAAAAACCTTCGGCCGAAAGCGTTTCGACGAAAAAATAAATCCAGCCGTCGCGGCCTTGAAGCCAGTTCCAGGGAAAGCAGCCCAAACGAAAGATATTTCGATCTAGATCGGGCGAACCATAATTCGCATATACATCGTCATTATTATCACCTTGTATACATAATAAAACGTGTATTAGATATAAAACGTCAAATCTCGACCGTGCGTGTCGAAAACAATAAATTAAAAAAAAATGCTCCATGGTAAGAATTCATTCGATCGTAACGCGAAGAGAGAAGATCTCGTCTCGAGATCTTCCGGTCCCGTAGATTTTTAGCCGAATCGTTTGAGCCCGCCCGGTAGCAAACGAAATTCCATCGCACCAGGAGAAACGCTGGTCCACGGTTAAGAAGAAGAAAGAAAGAAAGAAAAAAACATGTTTCACGGTGAACTAGTTCAAACGGGCTTGCGCGTATCGCCAACAAGGAGAAGCGATCCACCTGTGGCAGCGAAAGTTCATCCTTTTTCCACGTTATTCTCGACATAGCGGACGATCCCTGAAATCGTCGCAAAAGTTTTATTCTCCCTCTCTCCATCCACCACCCCCCGTTCCTACCTCACCACTTTTTCTCACGTAAACCCTGAAAATCGTCCAACGTGTAACAAGAGCGGAGTTGTGCGCTATCGGTTAACCGACACTTTCCGCCGGCTCGAAAGTTCAGGCCTGCACATGCACCCAAAGTATTTCGCCCTCCGGCTGACTGCAACGACTCGCACGGTAACGACGACGTCCTCTCCTCGTGCGCCCTGTAAATTCCTGACGCGTAACGCGCTCATGGTTTTACCGGCCCTGATACTTACTATCTATATATTCATGTAAGCTATATACATATGTGTATGTACATAGATGGGAATCGATCGAGTTTTATGGTTTGCCCGAGGCAGGTCGAGGGTAGTCCGTGTGTCTCACGCAATTATCATGACGCCGGACACACGATGTCTCGGATGAAACAGGAACACGCTATATATATATTATGTCGTGGTAACAATGTCCGAAGGTATCGCGTGTTCCGCCCGTATATATTTTCGCGTCGCCGGATTCTTGCAAAAATGAAACATTCGGCACTTACGACCGTTCGCCGAGTCAATATTTCGTTCCTTTCTTCCATCCGCCTCACACGTTTTCCATACTATACCGTCCCGTTTTCTCCGTTCGTTTTCTTCTCTTTGGTAAACACGATTTTGTGACCTGATATTTCATCCGGAAGATGAGCCATCGCGAAACTGTTATTTTCGTCGATGGATAAAAGTTGCCCGCTCAGCCCTTTCCGGCTACGAAGACACCGGATTTCCATCAAGCTGTGCCGTTATATACATATATGTATATATTGAATAAAGCTTCTCAGGATATCGTTATGTATCAACGATCACTCACGACCTTCCCTTTCGAACATATACCACGTGTCGTTGCTCGACATTGTGTGCGTACGGCACACAGAAGCGATGCAGCGAGCGAAGTAGAATGATGATGAAAGTGTCGACCATAGAGAGGGAAAAGGTGGGTGGGAGCGTAGAGGGGTGGAGGGAGAGGTAGAGCCAAGGAGCGCAATGACGCGTTCTTCCTTTCACTTTAACGCGGAAGCCGGTAGGGGCGTGAGCATCGCAGCGAGAGTCTCCTAGTCCCGCCACTAGGTGACAGCATGAAAGAATGGAGGCCTCCCCTTTTTTGTTGGACTAATGTCTCGTGAAATCGAGCCCGGCTTCCATCCCGCTTGCTCGGCCCCCGGTTACGTATTACAATGTTGGTCTGTAAAGCGCGGTGGGGGAAGGGGCAGGGGGCGCAAAGAGAGAGAGACAAAAGAATGGAAAACGAGGAGTAACCAGAACGACCGAGGAATACGGAGGAAGAGCGCGATGGTCGTCTACCGACCCAACCGGGTAGAGGGCGACTCATCGCTATCATAAGTCACGGTGACGACGACGTAGGAAAAGCACTAGTATCGCTCTTACCTCGAAAAGACTGAATCCCTTCTCGCTGCGAATCGTCGAACCAGAATCTGGAACTTCGAACGTTTTGTCAGCGTCCCGTTTTGTTAACCGTTCACTCGACGGTGACGCATTTCAGGGGTTGGGGAGAGGTCATTCGCGGGAAACCTTGAGCGAACATCGTTAATGCAACGAGAACGTACGGCTACGGGTCGATTTATTCACCGGACGTGGCTTTTAACGAGCCACCTTGTTTTCCCCCTCAAGGACAATCCTCGTGATTGGCTCGTGTTTCAAAATGTCTCCGGCAGAGACATCTTCAACCCCTCGTTTACCGAGCTTAATTAACCTTCATCCCCTTGACATTTTTAGGCGTTACCCGCGGTTGTCTTACCAACCACGTGTTCGGCATCGAGTAACCTTCTTCGTCACAGACCGAAATTTCCTTTTCACACGTCGACGACGTTTCACTTACGAATCAGGAGGAAAGACGATCGGCTTGGAGGCCGACGTGGCGCCAAGAACGAACGTTCGACGCATCTCGAACTTCATCGACGCCCACACGAATGATCCTCGAAGACGTTCGATACAGTTTGGATGATACGGCAAGGCGACTCTAGTGCTCGACCTCGTCGATACGTATAACGTTTTGTCATCGACCCACTTCATTAACGATGTGAATACTTGACAACAGTCGGTACGTCTGTCTTTGCTAGATCAATCTCTTGATTTATACCTTGTCCCTGAAAGAAAGGCTCTCGTTGTTCGCGATGGGAACGTGTGTATAATCCTCGTTGTCTATATATCTTATAAACATATACATATACACATATCTCCACATATATACGTATATAATACACGTTATACAATATATAACGAAGAACGAAGCGGTTGGGGCACGGATATAGGAGGCCGCGATAGGGATCCGAGAAGCCTTGAAATTATTCCCGTAGCGTATATCTCATCGTGGCAATTAGTCGAGCGGGAAAGACGCCCACGGCTTCCGCGCGCTGTGTCGGACAATTAATAGATTCTATAGTGCACACAAATACACACACACACACACATATATATATATATACAGAACAAAACGTACAAAGGTATATATGAAAGAAGGACTCTGGTTGGTACGTTATATGCAATACAGCGTGTCTTCCAAGGAGTGCACGCGATCCAATGTACACCGATCTGTAAGACAGCTCTGGGAGATCGTGCCGTTGAGATCGCGCGAGAGTGCGGCGGCAGGGGCAAACCCGAAGAATCAAGAGATGGGGCAAGGGGTGTAAGAGAGAGAGAGAGAGAGAGAGAGAGAGAGAGAGAGAGAGAGAGCGAGAAAAGCTAAAAGATGTGTGCCGGATGGTTGTAGGTACAGAGAACGTGTGTATACTCACGGTACTCGGAGTACTATGGAATACACACAATCTGTGTATGGTACTAGCGAATAATATGACCATCGTCGATGAGGAATGGTGGTCTCTATACCCGCAGGAAGAATCGGCTCGGGATCTCAAAGTGTTTATATATACATATATATGTATGTATGTGTGTGTGTGTAGACCGAATGTAACGTACGTAGGATATACTTGTACGTCCGGAGGATATCGAGGCATTGAAGAATGGTCTTGGAGAATATTCTTAGGGGATATATATACAAGCGGTATTATAGTACCAACTTGGTTCGCGGATAGAGAATCGAGAAAGAAGATCGGTAGCTTTGCCCGGCGCTCGGCGCGGGCACACTGTCGGCGGACAGGAGAGCGCGCGAACCCCTCTCGATAATACAATTTCCACCGCCGAGGAGCCAATTACTGTGGGGGGTTCTAATTTTTTTTCTTCCTCGCCTTTTGCCTTGGACGCTTTGTATCCGGTTAATCAAACGAATTTGAGGCCGTCGGATATTAACGACGAAATGATGAAAAAAAAGACAGCAGCAATATGTTGAATATCGCGCGAGAAGAGAACGGAATTTAATTCTTGATACCGATAGCTGAAGAGTATTATCGTTTACCCGTTAGATGGCGCAAGAGGGATTTTTTTTCTCTCTAAAGAATCTTAACACCGCAATTAATTTTTTCTCAATCACTTGTAACACTTTGGATTCCTTTATCGATCGAAACGCCTTAATGAAGTAGGATCGATCTTGCGTGGGTATAGAAAGACCGTTAGTCTTTTATCACTTCGGTGTATCATTGTATCGATGAGATACGTTATAGCTTTGTGAAACGAAATTGAACGTGAGGAAGTTATCGATCGAAATCTATCGAGAACGCGTGTGTGGTCTCGTGTCAGCACGTACCGTTTCACAATCAGATCAAATGAGAGGATCTAGTTTTGATGTCGAGGCGATAAAAATCTTTGAATTTGCCTTCGGTCGATCATCCCTCCATATTCGAAGAATAAACTGCAGCCTGAAACGTAATACCGTCGGGATCGTGGACGTCCATTCGAGCCGAAGATTTTTCACGTTTGCACCTCCTCTCGTGTTTCCTGTGGCATCCATTTTTTCTTTTATTTTCAATCAAACTACTTGCTCTTCGTTTCAATGAAAACAAAAATGAATCGGAACAAAAACGTATTGCTATAGAGCTTGAACAAAAAGCTGCTGAGTGCATGGCAATAGGAAAGAGACTCGCGAGAGGAAAACAGAAGATCCCCATTTTTGTCCCTCGGGCATGAGAAGCATCGAGAGTGTTGTACAAACCCATATATATACGTACGTCGTCCAGTCGGGCGCGCGAGAAAGTGAGAGAGAGAAAGAGGTTCGGGGGTTGAAGGAATATTACGCATACGCGGGTCATTCGGGCAGTGGGAGGGGGCTGGAGGGGTTCGGGGATTTAGCTCGAGCTCGCGCGGGCGAGAGTGATCCATTGTCGCACCGGGGACAATGGTAAATATACGTGCGTACCGTGTATGGTTGGTGCATGCCACGTCTTGTGGAGCGTGAGCGAGGTCCTCTCTTCAATGGTCCCTGGGGACCATAACGCGTGGAGGTGTTATGTTGTGCGTTGGCTCTCTGTGTGTCTCTCTCCGTCTTTCTCTCTGTTATTCGGATCTTTGGGGCATTAAAGGGAGGGCAAAAGGAGAGAGCCATTGAATGGACGCTGGAGCTCGCGGCAACGAGGCCTGCCACAATCGTCTCAACGGCAGCACCGCCGCCATCCACCAACGTAGAACAAGCACGAGGAAATGAGGCAACCGAGACGCGTTCCTTCGAGCGCGAACGTGTACGAATCTCCTTCGAGGTATTCCGAGAGCTACCAGCTCTTGTGCACATAAATTCTCAGTATAAGCGTGCATATATTTCTCTCTCTCTCTCTCTCTTTACATATATGTAGTTGCACGCTTTACATACGAGCAAAAACGAATGGATTTGAAGAGTATTTCAGCGGATATCTCGGATTTTGTTAAAGTTTGTCAATGTTACAGCGTGGGATAATAAAGTTTCAAAGCCACTTTAAGATCCCGCTAGATTTTGTATGCAAATATGATGACAGCTCAAAGTTTTGGTCCAAAAAATTATCAAATCAATGGAAACAGTCAATTGGTCGTGTTTTTCTCGTTTCGATCGACAAATATTTAGAATTCTAGAATAAAAATATGATATTAGCGTTGTACGAGAAATTTCAGATTTCGTAAATCCCTACAAGTCTTTTTGGACAGAACATAAATTTCGCTCCCTCCTTCCCCAGTCTGGAAATTAAATTACGAATTTGGACCATCGACACTCGACGATATTCGAAATATTTATCAGCTCAACAAAAATTTGTCGGTGATTGTCGGAATATAAAATTTCTCGAGAGAAATACATTTTTTCTAGCTCTTGATCACCAAATACATATGAAAGGGAGAGAATAAGAGGGAGGCAGGCGAGTTCGTAGGTGTATTTCGCTACAGAAGGTTATATGTAACACTGGAATAACTCTTGACAGTTACGCACTGATTTCTGAGATACGAATATGCGTAGGCACTCGCACCTCATCGAAAATCCTAATATACATAGACCGATTTCGTACGGTAGAGCTATGCGACCGGCTTCTTACGAATTTAACTACTCGGTCGATCATATAATACTTAGGACGATATATAACATTTTCACATTCGACAATTCTCCTCGGACGATAACCGGCTATAGTTATAATTCTCCAATGGAGAAATGTTCAGTACGCTTTCATCACAGGCGGAAGCGAGTTAAACGGGTGGTGCGTTGTATTATTAGATACAGTTTACCCTATATGTACGTATAAAAGTTCCAGTTGGTCTCTCTTACCACTCGTAGAAAGCGTGCGATATTCCGAAAGGGAATTTCTTTGCGCGAGTTTAACGACAGCGACAGCGGTATGTCGAGATTCTTTGAGGTTTGCGCCATTCTTGTTTGACACTCCACTCTCTCGATGCTTATGTCAGCGTCGGCCACACTAAACACGTAGTCTTGACTTCGTTATGCGCACTCGCTATTACGAGTTCTTTTTTATACAAATGCCCGATTTGTCATGCTCGGTAATGGAAAATATCGTAACGTAGCAGAACGAAATTGGAACGCAAAGGTTTTCGTTCGTTTTTACGTCTATCTGCAAAGATAAGAAGAAGAACGAATTCGAGAAGTTCGTATGGTTTCTTTTTTCATTAATTTTTTAAGCCAATATTATAGCGAATTTTCACGACTCGCTGACAACAACGTGTATCAGATTCAAATTTATCGGAAAAACGGTGAGTACAAGATTTGTTCTTTCTTTCTACAGTACCGAGGGGGTTGCGTGTTCGCGAGAAGCGAGCATCTCCTCATGCTCTCTTCTCTTGCTTCTTCTTCTTCTTCTTATTTCTTTTTTTTATTCCTCTTCACCGGTTAGTCGTTTGCCACATTGCCTCTTCCCCCTTCACTCCACAACTTTGCCCATACCTTTTTCGCTTCGTCCAACGCGGCCCCCGTCTGACCTCAAAGATTCCCCTCTTATTTCCTCCTGGACCTCGTTTTTTCCCTTCGTTTCACTCCGTTCTTTCCACCTTCGGGCACCTCACCTCGGCTCTCTCTCTCTCTCCCTTGTTTGAAGGAAAGAGAGAGAGAGCGAGAGAAAGAGAAAGAACACTCGCGCGCGAGAAGCGAGGCGCACAAGTCTCGCGTTTGGTTCTTCGCTACTTCTAGACGCCCTGGGATAGAACGAGCCGAGGTGAAAGAAGGAAAGAAAGAGAGAGAGAGAGAGAGAGAGAGAGAGAGAGAGAGTGAGAGAACGAGAGAAGGAAAGAAGGTACGAGTGAGTTCATGACTTCCATCGACATTGAAACCCGTTGTAAACTTCACACACAGTCCCGGGGCAAAAATCTCGTCTGAGGATTCTTCCGATTCACTGTGAAGAGTTCACGGAAGAGCGAGAAATAAGAAGTCTCGCAGCTCGTCCCGGGTGAACGGTGCGAAAGAGTACGGTGCGATTTCGTCTTTTAAATTTCATGAATCGCCATAATTTTTTATTTACATTTATTTTTTACGTTTTTTCGTATCACCTTGAAATTATACAAGATATATATATATATATATATAGAAAAATAAGTATACGTCTTTCAGATGCGATGATCGAGGGACGAGAAAACTTCTGTACGCGGGATCATAATTATCGGTCGACTGGCCGTGGTCAAAGATCGCGAGAAGCGATGAGCGCGTACCAAATGCGAGTGACCATTCATTCTTTTGGTTCACTTTTTTCGACCGACGTCTCATTCGAATGGAATGCGTCGAAGCCTAGCGGTTTTCTCGCGACTTAGCGGTTAAAAGCAACGTTGCTCGAACCATCGAGACTTCTGTTCGCTAAACTAATGGGACGGTTTTCAAAAGCACGCGAGGCTCCAGACTCTCTTTCGGACGAGGGAATTTTTTGTTTATTTTTGCTTTAAATTCTTTCACCCCCGCCTGGCGTCCGGCTCGACTCCTCGCCAGTCCTCGAATTTCGTTCGTCTCGAACATAAAGTTTTATTATTTTTTTCTTTTTCAACGAATAATGAAAACACCTTCGCGTCTACGATTTTCCCCGTCTGGACAATCGCGCATTTGTGCGTCGAAACGTAATATCGGGCCTGGCGGTCGTTCTTCGTGAATACAACGTTTATTGGACAACGGAGGAGCGAACGCTACCAACGTTCACCATCGTGTCGTTCTCGCTCATTCTCGTTATTCTTCGCGTTGTCGGCAAAGTAGGAAGACGAGAGACAGTGAGGCGGAAGAGTGAGAGAGGAAGGTAGAGAAGCAACGCCGTGCGGTCGCGGTTCTTGGACCCGAGCACATATGAAAGGCACGCAAAGTCTCGATGAATTTTATTTTCTCTTCGTTTTTGCGTTTTTTTTGCGTGTGGGCCGTGAGGACAACGAACGCCCGAGAGATGCACGAGAGAGAAATTCTCTCTCTCTCTCTTTCTGTATCTCTCAATGCTCTTGGAGAACGTTGTATGCGAACGACAAGAAAGAGAGAGACAGAGAGAGCGAGAAACGTGCGAGTGTTGCTTTCTAGCGAATACAACGAGTAACAGTTTTCTGAGCGAGGGGGACATCGTACGTAGGTACACGTTTCATACGTACGTCGTACAACTGTCCCGACTTCAAATATACATGTATATGTGTGTTTGTTGTATGTGTGTTGTACAGTAATACGCGATATAGCGAAAGGGGCCTCGAGCCCACAGCGCGGACAAGTACAAAGTGCACAGATGTCGCGACGATAAATAAACGAATATTATTCCTCCGTCTTGTGAATAATCGTTATCGAATATAGCCCGAGCTGATCGAATGTGGCTTGTAAGATGAAAAAAGAAAAGGAAACGATACAAAGAATACATATCGAGAAAAAAAAATCACGACCATCTCGTTTCTGTGTGTAACGGTGTCTCTCTCCGTCTTTCTCATTCTCTCTCTACGTGCTCGAATACGCACAGAATTCGAATATTATACTACTGTGGCAATCGTTCGCTTATAAAACGACGAACGGCCGATACAAGCGGACAGATCGAAAGAGCACAGCGTGCGGTGCTCGCTCGGACGCAAAACCTGCGAAACGAATGCTACACGATTCTTAAGAATGCGATACGTGAATCGTCCTATCGAACGGATGAACGAGAAAACACTAGGATAAAACGCATTTAAAATCAATTTAATCTTATCGGGGTGAGGGTCGTTTGAAAATTTATTAAACGTTTACATTTTCAATATTGAACATAGCTTGAAGTGATTTTTTCTTTTTATTGGAGTATTCAAAATTTGTTGTTTAAACAAATATTAATTAACGAGGCGTCGTACGTTACCACGTGTAAATCGTTGGATAAGCAGTAATGAGATCGTTCGAAGAAACGTCCTTTGACTTACCTGAAACAGCAAACAGAAAAAAAGATAATTAGACAGGGGGAAAAAAGAGAACAAAGCCACGATGGAAATTGCTTTTATCAGAGATTCAGGGGGAGATCAGCGACTCTCGACAAAAGATGAAATGTCCAGAGTTGGTCCTGCGACATCTGAGCGGTCAAAGGGTCAAATAAGTTTTACCAATGTTAAGTTGGATGCGAGTTATCGTAGTCATATGTATGGCGAAGGATAATATGGGGCGGTTCGTGTATGCCGATCGAGCATTTTCGCGACTGATTGTGAGGCCGTGCAATGATGACATATATCTATATTTGAAGCTCATATATGTTATTAGAATGTTCCGAGATTCGAGCGAATGATATGTAAAGATCCGCATATATGTTATATTAGAACATACTTTTCAGGTAACATGAATGCAAATAATTATTATTTCGTAGGTACGATTATTTAAATATAGCGAAAAAAATCGAAAAAACCACGAATTTATAGGTTTTTCCGAGAAGATTTCCCTATAGATAGCAAATATTAACGTTGACGCAATATCATTTCAATTTTTTCAATTCATTTTAGTTTTTGCCACGAATCCAGATTCGCTATTATTCTCAGTAAAAGTTGATAAATTTAGCTGTAAGATGGCATTTGGATCATCCGGTCACGATAATTTGTCGATTTTTCATGGGTTTTTAAAAATTGTAATGTACATTTTGTCACGCGAGTTTATCTATATATACGGATACCAATGTTTATAGATATATAAACAATGTTGAATTGTCTCAACACGTAGTTGTATATCTATATAGGCCGTCGATCTTCCACCGTAGGCCTACCTCAATGTATAGGTGGACGGTCGAGTGGCAAAACGGTGGGGACGAGAGAGAGAGAGAGCGCGACCGGCTACCACTACGCTCGAGTGTAGTAGCTAAGCGTGGTGGGGATACCAACTTGGCTCTCTCATTCATTGTACTTGTTCATTCATTCGCGATAACAGTTCGAACCTAGCCTGATTTGTGCACGAAATAGGCGTGTTAATCATCGATATTAAGCTACACATGAAATATTTAATTCGTATTAGCGTTTTAAAATTCATCGTTCTCACGTTCCATCGGTGATATTAGGTGAGTATAATATTATATACAGGGTGAATCACATAAAGTGTCGCACAGCGAATTCTGAGGTAGATGAGGCCATTACAAACAAAAGTTGCAAATATACATTAGGGATATTGTCAATAGTTTACGAGATATAAATATTTAAAGTTGGTCCAATCAGAGCGCGCCGAGAAGCGTTGAAGCCGCCCACCTCCACCCTAGCTGTAGATATAGCATAGATTAGCGCGTTACATTTAGATTTGCAAAATTCAGAGCAGTCAATTTTATTGATTGTATTGGGATCTGACATGGAGGCGTGGTCAAATTCAATATGGCGCAGTCGCCTGTCAAAACCGCGCAATAGTAGACTTATCGTGCCAACGTGCGGAGAAACAGTTATGATCATAAAACGAGACTGTGATATGAAAAAATATATGCTTTATTGTAATAAATCATTAAAATAAATTTAAATTTCCATAAATTTGTCGTCTTTAATAATAGGTGAAGGTAAGTTCACAGTGGCACATATAACTGTAAAAATGTCTCGTAATCGGGGGATAAGGTTACCTGGCATTCTATCACCTACGATTTTAAACATTTTTATGCGTTGATTCGATCGTTCTATGTGCACATGAGAATTTATTTCACAAGTAATCCTTAAAGTGTTCTCCTATGCTTGGAGTTGCTCCACTTTTTCCATTTCATCGAACAAATTTTTTTGGTATACGCACCGGGCATTTTTTTTGGGGAAACTATGGAATGTCAGTTCACGGTTTTTTTGAAAAGAACTCTCGCATCCATATACGGAACATGCAATTCTTTTTTTGGATGGGTTGCGAGATGTAAAGACACCTACTGCTGCCATTTTTTGTTCAATTTCTCAAAATTACTGATATTAGGTAATGATTACGTTGTAACTTGAGCAATGCCCCTCGGTTTTAGTTTCAACGTGTACCACCAGATGTCTCGCGAATTTTGTCAGATCCCAATTAGTACGCAGTCATTTTTTGTTCGCGGTCATTGGTTGCTCTGAATTTTGCCCAGCGTGCCAATAAGCGTTGAAGCTGCCATAGATATAGCATAGATTAGGGCGTTACATTTGGGTTTGCAAAATTAGGAGCAGTCAATTAGATTGCTTGTATTTTTCCACAGACATTTTTTTTCTCGGGCATTGGGTGCTCTGAATTTAGGCGGGGAGTGGGTGTCTTCAACGCTTGTCGGCACGTTCGGCAAATACGCTCTTCTCCGATTGATTTTTCTATAATTTGCAATTATCGATAGATGGAAATTCAAAGTTATTCAAAAATTAATAGTAGAACAGAAAGGACGTTGATCGAGTAGCGTGGTTATCGGGTTCAGCTTCGTTGCTTTTTCGACGATCCGATCAGGCACACAGTAATGGCGAGGTCCCTGGCCAGTTTCTCGTCATTCTTTGTGATTCTTATCAATAAAGTCTTGCATAATGGCGACATCGAGACGAGATGCCGGCACCATCAGACTTTTTTTTTGCACTAATTAAATTTTACTTTATCGCTTGATACAAGGCAAACTGAAGCACAATCAGTCCATAAATAAAGCTTGAAAAATGTCTGGCAGCTTTAGAAATCATTGTTTTTAATAATTGCATCAGTCTCTCTCGTACGCATTACAATTTGTGATCACCTTGTGCTTTTCCAATTTTTTAATAACATCTTGAAAACTGGACAGCTTTATTTAAATTTCGTGTGACGTTTTGGAATTTCTTATAAGCATGTGATTGTTTTTCTTTTCTCTTTCTATGATTATTTTTATTAATTTATGCTTTTATTTACTTATGATTCGTGCCTTTTTGAGAAAAAAAGGCGGAGTAGATATGCAGCGTGGAAGCTCTCAGTGTTGTAGATTGCAGCGACCTCCACGTGGTGAGACTTGGATAACCGATACTACGAGAATCACAATGAAAGGCTAAAAAGTGTTGTACTATTTCATGTGTATTCGCGTAATGTTCGTTAACTAACAGATGCTCTATTTTGTACCCGTTAAACGATCATTTTATATTTTATATTATAGATTGACTTTTTTAATTTGACAGTTGGTATCACAATCAGGTTTAACAAGTCACAGGATTCGAGGGCTGCGAACACTCTTCCACGCTTGACTAATTTTTGAAGTTGGTAAGAGATAACTATTTTTTGCTACTTTAAAACCTATGGCTACGTTAAAACCTCTAATGGTGATTTGACTCCCAAAATTTGCCCAAATTTTTTTTCCTATCAAATTAATTTTCTTAGGCACTCATAAGATCGTAAATTTTCCACTGTTAATGAGTATGGTGGGTGTTTTCTGTGGTATATAAATTGACAGGTGAAACGTCGAAATGCCGTGTAACTTCACGCTTTTTTTTTAGGATTTTGCCCATTAATTGTATTTTAAACTTGCATAATTTGTATTTGCTCACTAAATGTAAGAAAATGATGATTTCGTTTTAAAATTTTCAGATTTTATCGACCTTAAGTGGGTAAATCCTTATTTCGGGTTTTTTGCGTTTTTCTCCTAGAGTTTTTGAGATATCGGGTAAAATAACGCTATATTCTTCATCAGCGACAAATTTCCGATTCCGCAACCCCCAACAAAGTGTTTTTGGACGAAAAGAAATTTTGACCTCCGACGGGTGCCGATAGTCGATTTTCGGATTTCACTTTCCGGACTTTGGGGGGTCCAGGGGGTCAAAATTTGTTTTCGTCCAAAAAGACTTTGTTGGGTCATTTCGAAATCGGAATTTTCCTGCGTAATACGAATATGATGAAATAAAGGGATTTTGGAGCAAAACAAATTTTAGCCTCATCGCCGAGGTGTTTTTTTGCAGGTGCCCTCCTATGGGTCCCAAAAATCGCGATTTTCGAAGGATCGCTACGGTCACGAAAATGGAGCTATCCGGATAATTCTTAGCTGGTTCTCGAGTGCTCGGCGAGTTCTTCAAAAAGGTATTCATGAAATTATCTGTCCGACCAACGTGAATGGAGATACAGCTTCGTGACAAGTCGATTTTTCGAGGGTTCGCGAATCCATCAATATTTCGATGTACTGTATTCCCGAGAATTTTAATCTTTTCTCAGGCTCTAAGAACCTATGTCGATCGCAAATTTCCCGTACAACAAGAAAACCGTGGTTTCGTTTCAGAATCTGCGGATTTTATCGACCTTAAGTAGGTAAATCCTTATTTCAGGTTTTTTTTTACGTTTTTTTCCTAGAGTTTTTGAGATATCGGACAAAATAATATTATAATCTTTTTCAACGAGCAATTTCCTATCGACTATGTTCAATCGTTTTTCATTCTCTGATCACTAATACAATGCCGTGTCGTTTGTATCCCCACGGCATTCGCCAAATATATGACTACGCTAGCTTGCTGCTAACTTAACGTGTGTGCAAAAACGTTGATCCTTTGGCCGCTCAGATGTCGCACAATCAACTCTCGAGGTTTCAACTTTTGTCAAGCGTCGCTGATCTCCCCCTAATCTCTGCTTTTATCATAAAAATTTGTTAAGCCAATGTAAAAACGAGATTCGAAGGAATCGTGACTTCGGGATCTCATCTCGCGGCTTCGATAATTCGCTAAATCAATTCATAAATTCTTGGCCAATCTTGCGGGATGAATAAATTAAGTGAGTCAACGATAAGGCGAAATATATACATATATATACACGGATAAATCTGTATACACAGCATGTACTAAGTAATACAGGCAATCTTTCCGTCGCAAGAGCTACGAAAGGATAACAAGTCAGGAACAAAAAAAAAGGAAGAGAAGTCAAACATGCTTTTCGCTATATATATGGACAGTTCGGTTTAAAGACTGGACGAAAAAAGTATCGCTGAAACTGGAAAACGAGTTCCTCGCCACACGTAGTCGAAGAATCTTTCCGTTCCTCTCTCTCCCTCGCTCCGCTCGCCTCGTATAAAGTTCCTTCTTGGCTTTATCTTATGGCAAGGTCGCGAGGCCGTTTCGTACGTAAGTAGGGAAAGAATAACGAGTCGTGGCTACTTTTGCTCTT
Source organism: Netelia fuscicornis (assembly GCA_946811545.1). Classification (NCBI taxonomy): domain Eukaryota; kingdom Metazoa; phylum Arthropoda; class Insecta; order Hymenoptera; family Ichneumonidae; genus Netelia; species Netelia fuscicornis. The sequence continues at coordinate 44,974,752 of OX328011.1, read as the reverse complement.
CTCGTTTCTCTCGTTCCTTGCAAAAATGCTACTATATTCTTTCTCTCTCCATCGCGTGTCTCTCGGCTAGAAAGCTTTTGCCAGGATACCGGTAAATATCATTCGGTTTTTGTGCACCTCGGATTTTAGCGAATACACACGCATTTGACTACATCCTTTAGCCACCACGGGCGTACAGACGCCGCTACGAGGTTGGACCGAGAGAGGATGTGGATCCTCGAAGAGGGAGGAGAGGACAACGTGTGAGGTTTTTCACGCGACCATCTCACCTGAAACTGGTGAAGCACTCTCTCTCCTTCTCTCTCTCTCTTCAGCTCAGAGGTTTAAGTGGGTGTTCGAGAGATAAGCGAGCGACTGGCATAACAGCTCGATAAACTCGCGTGTTTATTGGATCGCCGTCTGCTTGCTAGAGCCTTATAGTCATATGTGCGTATATGTGTGTATGTGTGCGCGCGCGTATGTGCGAGTATGTGTGCGTTCACTCACTTTTTTTCTAGAGAAAGGAGTCCCGAGAGTTGGTCGGGTCCTTCCACACAGAGAAGAAAGGTCCTTGTCGTCCCTCTCGCTGCTCTACAATCCTGCTTCTTCCTCTTGCTCCCTTTTTCTCACCTTACATTCGTTCCGTCGTGTGTTTTTTATTTGGGTTTCTCGTTTTTTTTCCTCGACGTTTTTAACCGACTCAGGGCCTCGTGACCCTAGACTCTAACCGACGTACCTTATTTCGGTTGTTAACCCCTTGAGCAACAACGAGCAGCATGTGAAAACAAAAAGAAAAACAAAAATTGCAACCTCTCTCGAGAACTCCCCGGGAGAATCCGGAACGGGGATTATCGCGTGCTCGCCACTATGACGTTTCTCTTCTTTTACTTTAATACCTCGAGAGCAAGAGAGACATCTTCACCGCTCTTATCGCGAGGCTCTCTCGTTACGCGAACAAACAAAAAAAAAAGGAACGAGAAGCGATGCGGGCTTCTCGTGACAAATACCGGATTTTAAATTGACTCGTTACTCGCTGTGAATTAAAGGAGAGACATGCGCACAAAGACTTCGCGCGCTGCAGGTGAAATTTTGCTGAATTTTCACAAAAACCTTCAAGCTTGACATATTTACGTTTGTTCACACGGAAATAAAATATAAACACAAAAAAGCAGAAATCACATTAAAAAGCGTGAAAATTTATTTCAACCGTCATTTGTGTTCGACGTATGAGAGTTTATACTGTAGGCACGCCGTCGATTATCGCGATAAAGTGTAAGAATAAGCTTCGGGTAGGGGAGTACAAAGAGGAAAGTCGGTCTCGGTACCTCAGAGGGAAGATAGACGATCGAGAAAACGAAGTCTCATTCAGACAAGAAAGTGGGATGGGAACAAGTGATATGCCGCTCTCGCGACAGAGGGTACGGAAAGGAAAACGGCATCGGACGATGAACAACACAAAGTACAAAGTATATTATACATACATACATATATATATATATGTTTGTGTATGGATGCCAAGTAGGTGTATACGAATGTAACGGAGAGCCAACAACAGACTCGGTGCACGCACATAGTAGAGCTTTGATTGAATTTGCCACGGCGGCGAGGAGAGAGAGAGAGAGAGAGAGAGAGAGAGAGAGACCAGCCTCGTATGTGCCGAACGCCTACGCTCTTGAGTCGTGCATTTTAGCATGCAGTGCACCCCTTCTCCCACCCATTCCTCGATGTCCCGGTCTTTGGCGTCTTTGGTCGCGTCTTTTCTCTCGTAGGGCCCTCTGACAGCCGTAGCGGTCTATAGTGCGCAAGCGCGAACTTCAACGCGCCTCGGGCCTATGCAGCCGCTATCGTATATATAAATCTTACTTTTCTTATTGTTTTTCCGGCGTTTCTTGCTTTTCTCCCTCGTAAGATAGCGTAATAGTACTTTACATCATGAACACTATGCACGATCGCGACATTTGCGATTGTTTTTTCTTTCTTTTTTACCGATTTTTATTTCTTATCGATAGATTTTCCAGACGAATAATCGTTATAAATTGTTAGGTAAGAGTTTTAATACGTCATGATACTGTGATTTAGCAAAGGAGAATGTAAGAATTTATCGGATCGGCTCGAATCTACACCGGGTCGAGTGAAAAAAATTGTCCGTCATCGTTCATGTAGAGTTGGCGCGACGTCCGAAAAAAACGCGTATTGCCACATCGTGAAATGATTCGTGAAGCTGCGTGGGGCCCTTCGCGATCGGAGAGTACGGGAATATCAAGATAGAGAATCGCCAGGTAGCACGTGTGCAGTAGCATGAAGAAGCTATTGGTTGAACCTCTTCGTGATGAGAGAGAGAGAGAGGGGGGGTGGGGCGACTTGATTAATCTCCCGCTGACCATGCAGCCCCCGATATAACGGATGAAACAGCGGCGGCGCGAGCGTGAAGCAACCTCGGGGTCGCTTTTATGAAAAGAAAATTGTGAAGATTGTGATATCTCCCGCTCTCTCTTGCTCACGGTCGTTGTATAACTCGAACAACGGTCGTACCTTCTTGAGACTCTCGATACTTTTTCGTTTTATTTCAAAAATAATTTGTTTGCGCGTTCTTTTTTTTTATTTGTTTTGAATGTTCGGTGTTCGCTGCAACCGCCATCAGCGGAGCTCTTTATTTTCGCCACTTTTCGATTCTCCGACTGCGTGCCGAATCACGCGTCGGATTGGCGCGTGAGTCTTCGAGGTTCGCCGACCTTACACACGGTATTTTCGTCGAAATCATCAAAATTATCCATCTCCCTCGTCGGTTTATTTCCTGGTTTCTATCGGACGGAAAATCACGATTTTACGTTTTCGCATTGACGACCGAATGATACGGAGCGACCATGACAGTTCGAAAGTCACCAATTTTTATCATAAATTGATCCTGGAGTCGTTTCATTTATCTCGGAGAAACGTGAAAGAGCGGCGAGTGCGATGTCAAAGGGGGAATCGTTTCTTTCGCTGATACAGAGTCGAATCACGGTGAGAAATATATGTATGGTTGGAAGGTCGAAGAAAAAATGCTGGAAGAGCGAACAGAAAATGGGAATGAGAGAAAAAGCAGTTCGTCCTGAACGTCGACGGATTAGAAGAGGTCCGGGGGTCCCCGAAGTGGTCGTAAATTCTTATCGTCACTCGTTTTCAACCGGCGAACGAATGACGTTTTCAACGTTGCACTCGCGGTCGTATGAGCAACTATCTATATACATACATATATATATGTAGTCGAAGTCGAAGCGCGAGCAGCCGAGAGACTGAAAGAGAGTGTGAGCCAGGCGTCTCGTTATACGAGTCTCACGTATTGTTATCTTTACTTCTCCTCGGCCCTAGGTATGCGGGACGTAACCACTCTCTGTTCGCTTTCGTCTTTCCTCTCTCTGATCATCTCCCTTTCTCGCTCTTGCCACGACAACGAATGGTCCAACCCTTTCAACGAGGGGCGAGATTAAAGCACGTTCGGACACCTCCTCGAAGATATCGAGAGATTATTCGCTCCATGAGTAATATATGGTGTACCATAAGTCTTTGGTCCACACGTTGTCTGCTCACGGTGGTCTCGCGTGTCTCCTTCATCTTCTTTCTCTCTCCATTTCTCTCTCTCTCTCTCGATTTCTACTAGCTCGTACCATTTTCCATCTCCAGGTCTTTCTATTGATACTTTTTTATTCCAATTAAATAATATCGACGATGTAAAAATCATTAATAAAAATGGTGCACACTTATAATCGTCACGTGCTCTAGGAAACGTATTGAAACGTTTTGATTTTTGTTATTTTGGTGATAAGAGAAAAGCTTGAATAACACACAGATACACGCGTAAGAGAGATATTACCCTTCGCTACGGATGCGCGTGATTGGTTTCCGCGATATTCGATCTCCTAGCTGAGTCGAGGGGTCTCTCGAACGAAGAGGTCCGAGGCAAATTCGACGGTAACGTTATATTCGATGATTGAAGCGAGAGGTCCATCATCCGATTGGGATCGAAGAAGACCGTGCGGTGTGGGTGAATCGATCAGATCGCCGTATCGATTCAGCGGGTCTCGGTTGTTTCGTCCGGTAAAGACGAACGATGCTCTCTCGCATATGTCGGAGTCCATACGCGGTAAAATGCATGCCCGCGTACTTTTGTCCGGTCCTCTAGGTATAATATGTATCTTGCTAGATTGGTACCGGGGCAGCCGGGTACGAAAGATTACTGTATCGATAGCTTCGCTCGACTTCAATACGCTTGATTATATATAGGTATATACATGAATGAAGCTTGTACACGAGGTAGATATAAGTTTGTTTCCCTCGATCGAGAGACTGCTTTCTACCGATTAATATGCGGTACGGCAAGTTGGCCGATCTATAAGAGAGAGAACGGCGAGTTCACGTCGAGTCTTGTCTCGGACAGCTCCGACGACGACGACATGACCAACGGCCGAGAGCCGAGGTCCAAGCAGCGCTATCGGACGACGTGGTGTCGTCGCGGTTCTCGAGAGAGCATCGACATCTCTCCGCCGGCTTCGCGATCACCACACACCATTGATACTTGATAATTGCTTCGACAGACGCGATTTCTCGATCGCTCGCGCACGCGCTCCTTTACTCGAGAGCCTTATCGATATCTCCGCTCGGCGTGTGTGCAAACGCGTTACTCTCGTTTCACGACCTCCCTGAGGCTCTCTCGGTTTCTCTCTCTTTCTCGACTCGACTCGACGCGACTCGAGGTATCGCGATTTTTATCGATGTTTTTCAGTTTTTCTTTCCCCTTTTTTTTGTATAGTCGGAGATCCAATACACGTGTCTCCGGGTCGACGCAATCATGCTGAACGTGCGCGACGTAATCCTTAAGATTGCTCGTATATCGCATCATTGCAGAAATTGCGTATTGCGATCGGTGATGGAAAAGAGTAGTCGTTTAATTTTCGTTTCTTGGTCGAGTGGCGACGTAAACATACCGACAACTTTGTACGGTATTTTACTCACGAATGGGATCATTGAAAAAGTAAAAAAGATCTTGATAACAGCGATAATGACATTCATAATAATAGGATCGTAAACATTTTAAGGCCGAAAGCGTCCATCCTCCTTTCAAATTTTACAAAAATGACCCAGTAAACTTCAACGAAAAGACAGGAGCGAGTTTGCACCCCGTGCAGGAATTCACCCTGAGGAAAGATTCTCTCGCAGGGTCGTACGTATTACAGTGATCGAGAAGAAGAGAGCATCGAGACTAGGCATCGGTCACGTCCAGGCCACGCTCTCACGTAGGTAGATAGGATATACCTGCTCGCCTCAACCTACAGAGGAAGAGAGCAAGAGAGAGAGAGAGAGAGAGAGAGAGAGAGAGAGAGAGAGAGAGAGAGAGAGAGAGAGAGAGAGAGAGAGAGAGAGAGAGAGAGGGCGAGGGAGGAAGGGAGAGAGAGAGAGGGAGGGCACAAGTACCACATTACGACGATCTATGTATTTCATGTATTCTCCCACCTACATATACAACAGGCCCGCACATGGATTCAGAGGTATAACTTATGTACAAACTGTACATGGTAAGTTACATACGTATCGGATGGGACGTCGTCGTCGTCGTCGTCGACAACGACGATGACTGCAACGGCGGGCGGTGGTGGCGGTTGCACTCTAGCGGGCACGATCCGGATCATGGTTAACGGAACGTTCGCCTAAGATTTCTCGAGCTGTTATCCACCGTTCGCGGACCGGAGCTATATCCCTCTTTCGTTCTCTGCCCGGTTGTTACCCGGCTAGAGGTTACCTATCTATCTTTTTCCTTTCTTCTTTTTTTTTGTCTTCTCGTAGCTTCTCGGTGTTCGGTTTCCTCGACGACCGTACGGAAGAACTTGCCTCGGCACACGAAGCTCTCTATACGTCTATGTACGTCTCTCTTGTTCTCTCTGCCTCTCTCCATTTCGAAACCATTCTTTCCCACTCTAACCACTTGAAATAGAACTGTAATACACCTAACTCATCACACAGAGATATATATATAGAATTGAAAGAAAAGTGTTTCTATATATACCTATAGGCATAAATAAATTTCTAGACCAATCTTGGTACGGCTGTGTGCATGTATTCCCGGTATTCCGATCAATAAAGAGTAGACCGACGAGGATCGGGAGAGAAAGAGATGAAAAGAGAAGGGCTCGATGCTAGTGGGATGAGGGGGATCCTGAAGTTTACCGGGAGGTGGAAAGGACGAGGTGAGTATAGACGCGGCAAGTTGCGGTGGCCGACCGCAGAACGGTAGCTCATTCACACGGTCTCTCCTGGCTATGGGCCGTGCGCCGCGAGAAGAGTGAAGCCCCCGCGGGACTTCGAAGAGGGCATCGTCGAGTTGCCCCGATCAGCGTACCAACGTCGAACATACACGTATACATAGATTCCCGGGCACAGATACCTACAAATAACAAACTGTACATACATGCACGAACGGCCTCGTCCTTTGAACATTTTACCTTCGTATGCGCACTTTCGATCAACTTCCCCCAAACTACGCTTACTTATTACCGCACGGCTGTGTGGTATGTGTGTGTGTGTGTGTGTATACCGTGTAGATTTGCTTGACGTTAACGTCATCAAGACGTCTCTCGCCGGAAACCAGAGATTGAAGGAATTATCCTGTTGACGCGAGGATTCGTCTTCCAACCTAATATTACAAACGCATGACTATTAAATTCGTACACGCGTATATATAGCGTGGTATAATCGATTAAAATTTGCAGATGGATTAACGAGCATCGTTTTTCGAGAGAATTATGGGGTGGTCACGACGCGCCATAGGACGGGAACTTTTTGAGTAATAGATTCCACTTCGCGCCAATGTATTTTGTATCATACGTCTATGTGTGTATGTGTATATATGTGTGTGTGTGTGTATAAGATACGTTCGCGTGCCTTCACGTATGTATTGCGGTGGAAAATCAAGAGAGACGATCGAGCCAAGGGAGAGAGAGAGGAATGTTTTTGAGCGTTACGAGACTCCACCTTGTGCATAGATGTTCTTTCTTCTTCAAGAGAGAGAGAGAGAGAGAGAGAGAGAGAGAGAGAGAGAGAGAGAGAGAGAGAGAGAGAGAGAGAGAGAGAGAGAGAGAGAGAGCGAGAGAGCGAGACACACTGACACTTACGAGCGGATCATCGTCTCTTCCCTCTTGCTTTACTCGCGGGCTTTAATTAAGAAACGATCTTGGCGAGCGCAGACTGCAACTTTGGTTCTTGTTATTCCTCTTCTGCCTCCTACTTCTCTCTCCCGATGGATGTATACGTTCGGTGGATAGAGAAGAGCGGAAAAAAGAAACGAACGCATGCGCAGGATGGATATCAGAGAATTTTTGCAACGATCCCCGGCGCGCACGATGACTGACGATGATCGATGAGATATTACTCCGCTTCTTGAACTGGGAAGAATCCATTTCTTCTGGTTTCTTTTTTGAATTTTTTTTCCGTTTAAATTCTCGTTCTTTTCACGCGAGAGAGAAAGAGAGAGAGAGAGAGAGAGAGAGAGAGAGATTCGAGAAACTCGAGTATCGTGACGTTCCGAGTAGAGCATCCTGCACGACGAGCATTTCGGTTCCGTGAGTCCTTAAGAGGGCATGCGATTATTGCAGAACAATTCCCGGAGAGATGGAGAGAACAAGACAGAGAGACAAAGACAGGATATAATATTATGTCATTGCGGTTTCATCAGTCAAGAGGCGCCTCTCTCGGCGTATCGCATAAACATGGAGGATATGGAGAGAAGATACGACTAAGATGAAATCAGCGAAAAAGGAGCACTATGTACGCATTTGTGTGTATGTGTATGTGTGTATGTGGAAGAGGAAGCGAGAGATAAAGACTCTCTCTCAGACTCCTTTGGTACAGAGCCATGGCTCTGTGATCGCGCAGACCATGCGCGCTCCTGACTCCCGAGGCAGTTTTCTGTGAGTCTCCATTCTCGGTCGTGATGCCGAAGCTGATGCCACGCGCGCTACATCACACTGCCCATTGCTCAACGCGCGCTCTTTTCGTTCTCAACGACGGGCGCGCGAGGCAACCACGGCCTCAACAACGCCGTATTCTCGCATTCTAGCCACGAGAAGAGAGATCCTTAATAACACGTTCTGTCCTGAACTCTGTACCCCGGTGAGCCGAACAAGGAGTCGCCTTACGGTCAGTCACTGTGCCGTAAATCCCACAGCACGGTATCGTCATGTTCATCGACGTGCCGATGAACGCCGAAAGAGACGAAATAAATTTTGTATTCTCGAGGCAAAAAATTGATCATTAGAGACGAAAATTGATCGCTCGTTATTTTTTTTTGTTCTTCTTTAACAAAATCGCAAAAATCTCGTTCTATCGTTTTTTCGGATTTAGTCGCAGTGTCTCGTTAGCTACGTCGTGACGATGTACGCGGGCAAGACGAGCCAATGCCACCGTCGAATTCCGCCACCTCGTCGAGTTTTATTCGAGTATCCGCGGAATTTCTCTCTCCTGCATTCCTTATATATGCGGGGCCAATGCCCAGTTAACCCGGGCGCGACTCTCCTTCGGCACGCCGCCTAGCGGCGAATACGGTGAACTTGGAGAAGCGCGTGCGCGTGCGCACTCGCCTCGTCGCGTCCTTGCGTCGTCGCCGTTGCGGCGCGTCTCTCGTTCGCTTTGGTTCAAGACGAAGACGACGACGAAACGAGAAGAGTTGCAGGCTCGAAAACGAGCACGGCTTGGAAGAAACGAAAAGCCAGAAACTCACGCGGGTGAAAGAGGACCGATTGTCCACAGTGAGAAAGTGGAGAGACAGAGAGAACTGAGAATGAGCACGATGAGGAAAGGGTCGAAAAGGAGGCGGGCAGGCACGAGAGAGCTCCGGAGACGAAAGGCGACATACAAATTGCGCGAGCTCTCGGGTATCCCCCTCGTCACTTCCATTCTCGGGTGGACCAGGAAGCGAGAAGTAGAAACTATATATATATGTGCTGTTCACTTCGCAACAGAAAATCCAAGAGAGAGGATCTCTTTCCCCGTCCTCTCGTCCTCACCGTCCCTCGTGCCGATCTCCGCGTCTTCGGGGAACACATCGTGCGGTTCGTTCACGGCCCCGGGCATACGTATTTCGTACCGAGGTATACCGGAGATACGGGAACGCGTGCAGATACGCATGACAATCGAAATTACCTTTATCGTCTCACCTCGCGCACTGCGCACGCGCACGCCCCCTCTTCCTTCCAACAACTTTCGGTCGACGGCCTTATACGCTTTATAGCAATATTTTCAAAGCTTGACGCAATTTATATTAATAAAAAAAAGGAATACAAATAACAAAGTAAAATTGTTTATTCATAAAACAATTTCAGATCGTCTCACCTCGCGCACTGCGCACGCGCACACCCCCCTCTTCCTTCCAACAACTTTCGGTCGACGGCCTTATACGCTTTATAGCAATATTTTCAAAGCTTGACGCAATTTATATTAATAAAAAAAAAGAATACAAATAACAAAGTAAAATTGTTTATTCATAAAACAATTTCAGATCGTCTCACATCGCGCACGCGCACGCTCCCCTCCTCCCTTCCAAAGACTAACAATCACCGGCCTTATACGCTTTATAGCAATGTTTACAAACCGTGAAGCAATTTTTATTAAAAAAAAACAGAGAAAACAAACAACAAAGTAAAATTGTTTATTTACAAAACAATTGCACATTGTCTCACCTCGCGCACGCGCACGCTCCCCTCCTTCCTTCCAAAGACTAACAGTCACCGGTCTTATACACTTTATAGCAATGTTTACAAACCGTAAAGCAATTTTTATTTTAAAAAAACAGAGAAAACAAATAACAAAGTAAAATTGTTTATTTACAAAACAACAATTTCAGATCTTGATTTTTATATCAGAGCTGTTGGTCATTTCATCGCGGGTATCTCTCGATGGCAGAACGAGAGTGTTGTAGCGTTACCGGTATAACGTACGTAGAAACGTTACCACAAAGACGAATATACGCGTGAGAGTGTGCGGAGATACACAACTGTCTATATACACGCATAGATATATGTATAGCGTGTATAACACGCGCAGAAATCTCGCTTGGTCTTCGGGCGGACATAAAGGTAATTGCATAATTTAGTGCAAGGCATTAAACATTCGCGTATCTCTCGTTCCTCGCCTCGCGCAGTTCTATATAGCCTGCGCATACCCGGCTCACGATGAGATTCGTTTATTACGAGCTATATCTAATATAGTAGCATCGTAAGTTTATGTACTTCTCATGCGTGTACACGTAGCGGTTACGCCGCGATCCGGCCCACTTACTACATACTATCGCGAGAACTAGAACGGATCGTAAAAATTCTTGTCGATGATTAATGCGATTTCAAATCTGCACGATCCACTTCGTATTATTTTATTGATACTTCTCAATCGACAAAAACAAATCGGCAACTTTCATTTCCAACCGTTAAACACATTTCTCACTAAAACCATCTTAAACTGTGCGATTAATTCCCACTTACAGCATTTCATCAATTTTTTGTTTTCAATCGATTAAAAGATCCAGGAATTTTTCATGTTTTATGTAACACGGTTTTTTTTTCTCACTTTTATTTCACGTTGTCGTAAGATTGCGGAAATGTTACGATGATTTGAGCAAATTTAAAGAAATAAGATGGACGAAACGATGAAATGGAAGGGAGTGAGGAAAAAAAGGTACGAGGGAAGGGTTCAGGGTTATACTGTATTATAACCAGTCGACTGCCACCGTCGCCTCGAGTACTATACCATATAATATAAATATATATATATCTATATACGTGCATAATACGCATTATGTGTTAGTATATATACATATATATATATGCATGCAAGTACTAAGTGAGTTATGGCTCACGGGCAGATATATCAACTCCTTCATTTCCGCCGCAGACTCGGCGGGTCCACACACACTCTCCTTCTCTCCCTGAGATCGGCCAGCTTTTGCGAGAGACCGTCTGTTCGTATGCGCTACTATCCCGACCATCTCTCTGCCTCTCGCTCTTTTTCTCTCACTGTATCTCGCTTTGCGTCGGCGAGCTCGAGCTAACACGCACTCCGCAGTTGGAAAGAACTCGAAGAGGATACGACCGTATTCAATTCACAATCGTATAGATATGCCAGACTTATATCTGTCTTATGAGTATTTTCAGACGGAAAGGGATACCTACAGAAGCAATTTCGAGCTTTTGAATTTTTTACGACACTCTCGATCTCAAGAAGTGCGACGATAGGTAAGACGCGAATGGAGAACAACAAATTTCTCGAGAGGAAATGATTGATGCGAGGCAACGAGGAATTTGGTAATTTCCTATATTTGTCATGTTTTTTTTTGTTATATATATTGTATATACGTATATTTATTCTCAAGTTGGGTCGAGACGACTAGATCGAGACATTGATCGATGTTCGTTGCTAAAAAGGATGTTTGATAAATCGATTATATTCTTGCGAGACTACGTTTCTGTGTATTACGATATTTCTCAAAGTCTTCGCTATCGCGCTCATTTTTCTATCGCGACTTCCAAGAGATCCGAAATTTAAGATTCGCCTTTGAGGTAAGTATTATGTAGAAGGTATCAAAATGCTCATGATTCACGTATGAATTATTTCTACGCTTCCGGTTTGTCCGGCAGTTGACGATATACGATGTGGTCATAGAACATTCCGCGAATGTGTCTCGTGCGCGCCTCTATCATTGATAATTAATCGGGAACCTCCACAGAGACATAGAAAGTTTTGAGCGTCTAGGCTGCGGTGCGACAGGAAGAGGGGAGTCGAGTCTTCCAATTTCCTTGGAAAGCCGCAGACGCTTTTGACGTTCCGGAAGGACAAGGAATACCTGAATTTATGGTCGTCGCATCTCGTGTGGGAATAATTTAATACCTGGAAACGACATAAATATAAGAATTTCCGTTTACTAATGCTTCGTTTTTCGCTCGAAAAACATCTGCGGTTGAAAGATTTTTAGATCGATAGAGAAATAAGCGAATGATTCAACGTCTAGAAAAACAAAAAAAATATTGTAAAAATTCAATAAATTTTTCGGCAATTTTTCTTATTCAATGTACGGGCATAATCGCGAATTCGTCGCCGGGATAAGACGCGAGATACCTGAAAATATATCGTAATGCGTCATACGGATCAGCTCGAAAAAATCTCTCTCTGCACATACCTATGTATATATATATATATATATATATACATGTTTCTCTCCGAGTGAGAATATAATACGAGAAGCTTTGTCGCTCGATCGAGCTTAAGCCGAAAAAAACATCAGTGGCGCGGCGCGCAATGCTAATTTTATTTTTCACACCCCGGCGACGACGAACTCGCACTCGTGGCTTCTCTCTCTCTTCCTGTGAGATCGCAAGGGGATTCTCATCTCCGTCCCTTCCTCTCTCTCTCTCTCTCTCTCTTTCGGTCCAGAGGATATATGGTACCCTTCGTATTTAAAGAATTTACATAATGGCCACTTGACATGTTTATGTACACACACACGACGTGTGGCGAAGTAAAGAAGACAAAAAAAAACATGCAACGCGGGTATATAATGCGCGCGCACCGGTATATAAGAGATCTCCTTGCCTACCTACGTACGAGCGCACACGCATGCGCGCATTACGCGAGCATGCGAGCACACACGCATGCGCGCATTACGCGACCGTGCGACGCGCGTTCGCACGGGCGCAGCGTTCTCGCCGTAGCGTTTCCTCTTCTTCTCTCGCATCGTCGCGCGTACACGCGCGGGCAGAACGAGATATGAAGGAAGAAGGAACGTGCCATACGCGGAGAAATATAACGCGATATCGTATCGGAGAGTTAGCTATATATATATATATTTATAAAAGGACGAAAGTCCAAGCGACTCGGCAAGTCCGCGCCCCCTCGAGGGATTAAAACTCTTCTCGCTATTGTGCCCGAAAGGTCATAAATACGCGATTTGTCCGAGGGGACAGACCACACCGTTGTCCGGCAGCTGTACGCGGGGTTAATATCGTTGCGGGATGAGACTCTGAGAGAGCACTGGCAAATAATGAAAAAAATAAAGAGTCCACTCTTGTGCTCTATACCACCTTCTTTCTCTCTCATCCCCCCCCCCTCCCCTTCTCATCCCCATTCGCGTTCTCCCAGACTTTTTCGCGTGTGCTTTAGAAACGGTGCGATCTCTCTTTCCACGTGGCTGGGTGAACAACGTATCGGGGCGATGCAAAGCGAAGACCCCGTGGTACTCTTGTAAGCCGAGAGCTTAAATCTCGAAACGGGCTTCACCTTTTAAGCGCTTAATCGTGCCCGAATAGGTTTTTTTTTTTCGTCGACTCCGGAGAGAGTCAAACGCGTGCAAGAGCTGGTCACCGTTCGTCTCTCGGGTACAATATGCACCATCGTAATAATATATTCGTATATATATATGTATAAAAATATATAGAGAGACGTCCGTTTGGCTTTTTCGATTTCTTCAATGTTATTTGCTCCGGACGAACTTACCGCTGTATATTCCACGGTATTATCCATATATATATAGGCATTTCGAGGTAAGTACTCTCTCACTCCCTCTCTCTGACTCTCGTTGATGCACAAATCCTTGCTTAACATATACCACTCTCATGAGACGTCGAGAAACACGAGGTAAAACCGATCGAGAGCCACGCGAGATCCGAAATAACGATTTTGTCTTTTTCTACCGTCAGTTTTCGTCCGATCTTATTTATAAGAATGCGTTATAATAGTAAATATCGGAATTGAGTCGTTTTTATTATACCAACGCTTAATCTGACACGGATAAGTCGTGGATTTTCGTGAGATTTATGTAAACGTGGGAGAGAAATAAAAAGATTGGAGATATCTATGTCATGATATCGCATTAATCTGAATATAAAAGCGTATGTATATAGATATATACACAATGTATGCAATGCACGAATCGATATTTCTGTAGCATGGGAGTATTTCATATGATTATTTCATTTTGTTGCACACGTATCTACATATGCGCTTTCGTGAGAGACGAGACAGAAAGAGAGAGAGAGAGAGAGAGAGAGAGAGAGAGAGAGAAAGAGAGGGAGAGTAAAACTCATTTGATATTCACACGCAACGGTGAATTAATAATGGATAGAGAACTTGAAAAATATCACGACTACCGAGAGTCCTTCACTCCCTCTCTTTCACTCTGTTTCGTGATACGAACACGCTGTATAACCGCGGATACACGAGTTCTCCGATATCACCTCTTACCTTACAATTTACAGACATCAGAAGTATGCGAAGTATCGGAAGATCGCTATCGTGGCGAAGCGAAATATATGTATATATATATATACTACCGTCTCTTATTCTCGGAGACTCGCGAGCGTATATATTTTCTCACTCTCGAGAGACACAGACCGCGAGCGGCGGTACAGATCACTAATTCACCCCGTATCGTACGCCGGATCTGTTCATTCACCGAGGAGACCCCGTTCCATGCAGAAACCATCGATCATTCTGAGTTTTGCTCACAGATATCCCGCGAAACGCAACGTAGATCGGCGGTATATTGTGAATTTGCCACATTAACACGCGGGAAAAAAATTGACAATTAATCAAGCAGCATCGAGAATTTTGTTCTGAGAATTTTTCATATACGCGGAATTCAATAAGCACCATCCATTCGAGGTTTTCAAAGCCAGCCAAAATTTCATTTTATCTAAAAGAAAATTCTCAATATCATCTAGTAACGATGTAAATACAAATTTTTTTTTGGATAAAAATTGCAATAAATGAAAATAAAAAGTTCATTTTGAGTTTTGCTCATAGATATTGCGCGAAACGCAACATAGAACTTTGGTATATTCTGAATTTGCCATATTAACACAGTAAAAAAAAATTGACAATTAATCAAGCAACATCGGTAATTTTTCAAAATCGTCCATTCGAGGGTTTTAAAATTGTCCAAAATTTAAGCTTGACGAAAAAAAAAATTCTTAAAGCTGTCTACGAGGTAACGATGCAAATACAAAAATGGATTCGAATGAAAATTGCAAGAAATGACAATAAAAAGTTGTCGATTTAGTTGAAGCACGCCATTTTTGTTTATACATACGCATCCTATGACATTTGCCGTGTTCATTACGAGAGAGAGAGCGCATGTTTCAAGCTCGTGACAAGTATATAATAAACTCTAACGTACAACGCGTTATCTTCCCGCGTGTGTGATAGTCGGGGAAAGGTGTTGGTACGCGCTACATAATAATACGTCGCGGTTGTGAGTTGCGAGCCTCGAACTTCACAGCCGTGACATTGGCCTCGAATGATTTGCGTAATGGAAACGATACATATATACATATACATTCGCAAAAGAGGTTTCAATAGATTACAGTATACGCGCAGGTTATATATATCTTCGCGGTTGGAAACGCGCCATTTTGCCCGATTGAAAAAAAAAAACATTTAAAAAAAGGACAGAAAACTTACCGCGCACCTTTTCTCTCTCACTCCCTCTTTGCCGCTCTCGTTCATCCGCTCTCTTTCTCTCGCGATGTGAATTTCTTCGGAGTCACACATCGCGCGAAGATGATAGAGGGCAGAGAATAAAAAAGTAGTGAGAAAAGGGACGCGTGGCCCACGCGCATAATGATCTCTCGGTGGAATGAATGATGACTGCATGAGCCATACGATGTAATTTCACGCATATAGTACCATATACGCATCATATGTGTATACAGAGATATATGTTTGTATGTACATATATACATATGTACAGAGAGACAGAGATAGAGACAGAGACAGAGAGAGAGACAGAGAGAGAGAGAGAGAGAGAGAGAGAGAGACAGGGAGAGACAGAGAGAGAGAGGGAGAGAGAGAGAGAGAGAGAGAGAGAGAGAGAGAGAGAGAGAGAGAGAGAGAGAGAGAGAGAGAGAGAGAGAGAGATAGAGAAAGAGCGAGAGGGAGAGATATGTATGTATATAGACATATCGAGTACGCGGCACGTCGAAAAGGTTCGCTATTGGTGGTGTCTCTCGAGCCCGCCGGGTGGCATCCGGATCTACGATCGTTCGAACGCCCGTCCGCGTACGTTCGTATTACTCACCTTTGATTATTCCATTCTTTATCGACGGAACAAAACCTGCACATGTGCCTGAACGATATATACACGCCATGTATGACATACCCGTGTATGTATTTATACATAGTGCAATATATATATATATGTTGATATTCCGAGTAGACATTGAGTAGGTGGAGATATCGAACTTGTTCGAGCGGCGGATATAAACGTACCGTGTTTGTAATATAGTGATGACGAGAGTCCCTCGTGCCCGCGGGTGGTAATTCGTCGATTAGACAAATGGTAAGAATAAAAGTGTCGGATTTCTCATTTCTCACGCTTACGACTACGGTAAAATTCTTTCCTCTCGTCGAGAAAATTGAGATTTTTTTTCTGTCATGCCAGAACGACAACTATTTGTACGTAGGTACTTAAAAGAAAAGCTGGATCGTGCACCATCGTGACTCCGACGGTATGTCGGAGGTCTTCGATCCTTTCAAGCTTCAGCGAGTGTTCGATAATTGATTGATTATTCGCGAACGTGACACGATCCCACATATTTGTTGCTCGCGCGTGGGAAGTACGAGTATTTTATCTTGAGTAAAAGAAAAAATTCGTATCTTTCACTGGACATTTTACTCTTTTGCACTGTTTAGCTCAAGAGTCTTTGGGTTTGATCGCTTCTTGTAAGTACGATGGGAGTAGGGGGTTTGTAAAGCTTTTGTGAAATTTCATGTATTGTTGGTGAATGCAAGCAAGAGTCGAGTTTCCTGTAGATATATATCGGTGTGAGGGAGAGATTTGGCCAACCCTGATCAACGCTCGGGGCCCTCACCACGCCTCCATATCCCCATATACCTCCTATATATATATTTACAAACACAGACACACACACGCACGCGGGCGCGCACACACACACACACACACACACACACACACACACACACGCGCGCGCGCGCGCACACACACACACACAGGCCTTTTCGCACGTACAACATACGGGTCCGAGCGCATACGAGCCGTATACCTACTTATACTCATAACGCGGGCGCAAAGCGTGTACATAATGTGAGCACATATAGGTGTCGGGGCATGAGAGGATATCTCGCATATACGTGATGGTGCATCAAGCGAGCGATCCATAAGCCAGCTCGCCGATCTCAACCGCTCGCGCAAAACTGAGAGAGCTTCGCGCCTGGGCAACTCCCCCGCGTTCTCTCATTCTCTCATTCTCTCTCTCGCTCTCTCTTCCTCGCTCGCTCGCTCGTGCTTCTCGGACACGGAGTCTGTGTTCGATTCCGCGCACATATAATTAAGAGCCCTAAATCGCGCGAGATCGCGCGCTTCTCTCTTTCGAGAGGGAGAGTCAGAGGGAGGATGAGGGAGGAAAGGAGCGAGGGAGAGAAGGCGAGTAGAGAGCAGTGAGGGTGCGCATGGTGTGTATTTTCTCAGCGGTATAGCACTTTCGCTTGCCTCACGGCGCATGTACGCGATCTTGAACACACTTGTAATATCACAGAATGGAGGGATACCCGTTCGGACGTAATATCGGATCGGAGAACGGAAATTCCGGACGAGTTGTTCTCGCTGTTGGTCGAGCTGAAGGCAATTTTCGTGAAATTCTGCGGTCTCGGCTTTGCGCTATGGAGAAAACAAAGATTTGTCAGGACGAGACAGAAATAATATATATAAAGTAAATATATATATAAGGCGGTCTAGCACCCAGAAATATTATTTATGTTTGATACAATTGTTAAAAATTTTATAAAATTGTAATATCTGATTGTTCGTAAGAGTGTTCGCAGCGATGCAGGTACGAGAATATTCTTCTATCGACTTTTTCTTCCCCTTTCATCCTCCATCCGTTTTACCTTTTTGGATTCTCCTTTGTCTTGTATTCGGCGTCTTTCGACCTGCCCCCCTGTCTTGTTCTTCTCATATCCATCCTCCCTCCCTCTCTTGTTACCCTCGTCTTTCGACTTTTTCTTCTCGCCTCACGTGTCTTATAAGACTCCTTCTTCGGCGCCACAGCAGAGACTCACCGCTCTTAGTTATCGTATACATACGTATATAGCTATACGCGAGAAGTGCCGCCTACTCCATATGCGTTCTCAAATTTCCCTCCTAAATTATGCATTAGCTACCGAGAGCATATCCGGAGAACCGCGACTATAACGTATAGGCATGGGCCCCGAACGCTCGTTCTCTTTCTCTCTCTCGTTTGGAACGCTGGCGCGTCCAGACCCTAGTTAAATTTTCGTCCGCCTTTATTAAACCTCCCTGCAACTAACTAATCCGTCTCTTGCTCGCCCTCTCTCTCTCTCTCTCTCTCTCTCTCTCTCTCTCTCTCTCTCTCTCTCTCTCTCTCTCTCTCTCTCTCTCTCTCTCTCTATCTGTCTGTTTGTCTATCTCTCTCTCTCTTTCTCTCTCTTTTTTTCTTACGGGTTCAGTGCGACCGAAAGGCGAAGAGTAGGCGTGAGGAACATCAAGCAGCATCGGTTTGAAAAAAAATCGAAGAAAACGTCAAGTCCCAAAGAGCCAAAAATAGGAGTCGGTTCGAGCACATTGGCTTGCTCGGATACGTGTGCGTTAATGTCTACGTGATGTACGAAGAGAGAGAGAGAGAGAGAGAGAGGGCGAAAGAAAGAGACAGAAAGAGAGAGGGCTACCACGTTGGGTACGATGAAGCGGGTTCAGTCTCTCTCTCTCTCTCTCTCTCTCTCTCTCTCTCTCTCTTCGGTTCATCGGGGTCGTGTCGTAGTCGGCGAGTTTCTCGTGTACAGTTCGTAATTACGTGTTACAGGGGAGGGGGCGTGAACCCCCGGGACGCTAATGTCACGCGTATATACTTTCGCCGGAAATGGGATTTCGCTTGGGGGATATATATGGCTCGTTCGGTTGGTCGAGCTCTGATGTGTATAGAGGTACATGCATGTACACGCGTTATACGTATGCATATGTATCGCCTATGTAGGATGGGCTTTTGGTATTACGAACGTGCTCGCGCCCTCATCATCGTTCGAGACTTTTGGGGTCGAGCGTATGCACGTATCGAGAGTGATTCGGGTGATACGAGCGAGAGATAAGCGCGATCTAACCATGTTTTTTCAATAATTTTTTCGCTACACAAAATTACAAATTCGTATGCTAGTTTTAAAAAAGAAGGTCATTATTTCTTTTTTTTATCGTTTTTCCTAAATATTCTGTCATACTTATAGAACAAATCTCGTTTTTTATTAATGTTTGCGTATGGTTGATTAACGTGATTAAAAAACGATCAGATATTGTCATTTAATAAATTAATTACCAATTTTGGTCAAAGAATTAAAAAGGATACAATTTTTTAAATTTAATTCATTATTATTATTATTATTCTGTAATACTAATTGTATAATAATAACTTTTGTTGCGTTTGAAATATTTCTATAAGTGTGACGAACTAATTATTTGAAACGATTTTTCATTAAAATAATTACGAATTTTGTTAAAGATTTGATAAAAAAAAACTGCATGATTTTTGATTCGATCATTTTTCATAATTATTATATAATCATTGGGTCGACTTTCATTTTTATTTTTATATTTTAATATTATTCCTATTCGATAGATCATTTATGTATATAATATACGGCGAAGACGAGAAATACTTGTTAAAAAACCTGTATGCTTTCGACCTACTCGATCACACACACACCCGCACATACATATACATAGGTATATATGACGACCCACGTCACAAAACGAATGCACGAGTCATTAATTAATTAACACCTAATAAAACGGATTGGCTCTCGCCCCTTCACTCTTAGTCACCTTGTTGCCTGGTTGCCGATCCTATTGCTCCTCCTCCGCTGTATGAAAAATATCATCAATGCGTAAACGCGCTCGTATTATACGAACGTGTTTGAATAAATGAGAATTTATGAGTTTCGGCATATTCGCAATACCTTATACAGGGTGTCCTATTTCAGAAAAACTGGCTGGATACCTTCGAAAAATTGATTTTTTTTTCAAATTGTAGGTATAAAAGCGTCATGGTATTTAAGAGAGACTCGATATGGCAAGTTTGCTCGTGAGATTACGATTGTCAACGTTGTTTCTACTTTAACTTTTATTTAAAAAATGGAAACTAGTATATATTTTGCAGACTTGTATTTTATAAAAAAAAATTTCATTATTTAAGATAATTACAAAATATTCAGCGCTACTAGGATTTTTGTAAATTTTTGATACTCGAAATTTAAAGCTCTAGATAACCGTAAATATTATATTAATTTTCACGAAATCAATATTCTTTGGTAATAGAGAGCATGGATAATTAAATTTTATGTTAAATCTCATTAAAATTGATATTTTGTCGTTGCGACTGCTGTATTTAATATGAAATTCAAAGTGAAATTCAGTAATGGCACAGAGATAAATCCGAGTATTATTGAAATATTAATGATATCCGGTGGAATAAATTTTAACTATTGTAATGAGATTCGTTATTGATTCTACATTTAACAAATTTTATAAATTTTTCTCACTTTGCATCGCGATTGAATAATTTATATTTATACACTGATTTTATCAGTGACATAATTTATAAATCAAATTACTCATGAATCAATTGTAGAAATAATGTGTAGAAAATGATTTAAAAAATTTATTTTTTCATTGTTTCGAACAATTTCGACCCCTGGGGCAAAAAAGATTACGGTTGATCTCGCAGCTTCCGGCTGTATCTTCTTGTTTGCATTGGCTGAGTAGAAATGACAGAATGATCGAGGCAAGAGAGCTACGCGAGGGACGATGCCTGGACCACGTGAAACAACATTCAGGTGCATAACTTAATATATCCCTCATTCCGTGCTAGCAACGCCGCTAACTCCCCGAGCATACGGAGCGTATCTAATTATATCCAATAATCCATGCGAACGAAGCTTCACGCTACTAATCCTCCACCGACGAACTGTACGTTACCGGAATGTTGCTAGAATCCCTCGTATTACTACCATCGTCGCGATTCTTCTCGTACACTAACAAAATTAAAAATTAATTTCACTTATCACTTTTCATATCGAATATTATTTCAACTATTATTTTCTATTATTTGATATTTATTTTCTGGAGCAAACAGTAATTTCGAAAAAGGTATAAATATTTTTCGTCGGTTGTAAGAAAGAAGAAACATCGGTCGGGGAATTTCAGAGAGTTCGCGAGACCCGTGGATTCCTCTCGTATCGTTCGATCGTATTCCAGATGTACGCTGCGTGCGGGTACACGCTGTGCTATACATACTTTTACAATACGGGCGTACGCGAACGGATATTTATCGAGAAAGAGCTTGTGGAAAAGTTGAAAAAAAGATATCTCTTAACCTTGTGCGCGTCTCGTTATTTATCGTTGTTTAAAACGAAAGATTATTTTTACACTTATTTAGAAATTCGCACAAAATTCAATAAACTGTTTCTTTTTTTTTTATCAAAGTTTAATAAGCGATTAAATATATCAATTCGAAAGAAAAATAAACTTTCTATATGTATATATGAAATTTATTCTAAAACGAGATAAAAAGAAGGCGTATAATTAAATTCGGTCGTAACAACGAAATTAGATTCTAGTGTCTGGGTCTCGTACGGTTCGTAAGTCACGACTGTGTACCGGCGGCATTTCGAGAAATATATCGCACAAAAAGGATATATTTCAAGTTATATTTAGCGAATCTGGCATCGAATGTTCACTGTCACGAAGACAGCGATAGGATTAAAAAAAATCGATTCTCTCGACTGGTTATAATAATGATGTCGAGATTTAGAAAATATCTAGTTGTACATCAAGCGACTCCTCGGAGTACATTCCACGTGTATAATTCAGTCGCGAGAGGGGAAAGTGTGGTGTATTATACGCGGTCGGTATAAATTTCGATCGTCTTAGCCACGACGACGACGACGAGGACGCGAATAACGGATTTACATGGACGAAATAGATTTTCGACGTGGCACGATTCTTCAAGACGAGAATAGTCGCTTTGCTCGGCATAATATCGTTTTATCGTGACGTAATGGACCTGTGTTGCGGAACTCTGACTATTATAGAGATCTGTCGACGATTTTCCGACGGTAAGAGAAACAACAAACAAACTAAAAAAAAATTGACAAAGCTTCTTACGTGTACACGTAGTTGCACGATTTTGCACTGTGACGGTGAAATCTTGGTAGTTATATATATATATATATATACATTTATATAATTTATAGAATCGAGTCGAGATCCGTTCGGTGTGTCGAGGGAGTTTGATTTCTCATGGCGCGATCTCGCGGGGTGTGCGATTGTTAAATTAGCATGAGCCGCGTTCTTCCCTTTCTCCTTGTTTCAGGGCACGTATGAACAAATTTTGCACCAAGTCACGATAAAATTAAAAACAAAATTATCATCGTGAAAAAATTCATTTTATACTAAACCAAAGAAAAAGGAATTTTTTTTATAAAATACATTGTCGTGGTGTCGAGATAACGATCCTAACTTTAATCACGGGGAGATCAAGAGAGAATATAACTTCGCGAGGTACAACATGGGAAAGTAGTCGATCGTTCGTAAGATATATTGGTGCCTCGAGAATTGTGTGCAATCTCGGTATAAGGGTGTAACATAATCACTCGTTATTTCTCTAGTTATCGCCTTAACCCTTTACCGTCTCCTTTCACTCTCTCTCTCTCTCTCTCTTTCTCTTTTTGCTATCTACCATTACCATAGACGCTTCGTTTCATATTTCGATCTCCAGGGATTATTCGAAAAGTGATAGAGTAGCAGAAAAATGGCGGATCGAAAATCTCTGTAAAAGGAGCTAAGATGAAAATTTCCGATCTTATCGCTAGACGCCTCTCTCTTTCTCTATTTCTCCTTCTTTGTCTTAAACTTACTTATCAGACGCATAGAAACAAAAAAATATATATATTTATTCTCGTATTATTTCCCATCAACAGGTAGTAATCGCGTAACTCTCCCACGCGCTCTTCTATACATATATCCGACATATATATTCCTGCGAAGTAAATCGCTCCTCGTCCTCGTGTATTCCCCTGGTGCCTGGTCGAAGGATCGACTCTCTCTCTCACTCGTTTGCATGCCATGCGAACGTTACGTGCAAATTAAAGTCGAATGTCACGATAAATTTCGCGAGATGCTTTAACCCCTTACACACACAGACACACATAGACACCGGGGCATATATATGTGTGTATAGATGTGTTTCGTTGCTTTTTTTCCATTCGTACATTCGTATATTTATATATAAACAAACATGGATATAATACACGCGTAAACGCGACACGCCGTGGTAACTAGAGCTGCCGCCCAACAATTCTTTCTCCGCGACACGACGTGTTTGCGTGTTTCTTCTTGTATTATATACCTTGTCGAGGTTCATGCGCTTAAACGTCGTTCATTCTCGTGTCCCTTTTAAAAAACTCAAAGCTTACGTACGCGTACGTTAGTGAAATGAATTAAAAACAAGTCTCGCGCTAAGGCAAATGTCGCGTGCCACAGTTAATAAATCGAGATTATTGCGAAGGTATACGAGGGATAAAAATAGAGAGAGATAATGTTTAAAATCTCAACTGCGACTTTTAAATTTGTAATTTTTATATAAATGATTGTAAGTTTGATTTTTATATTAATCGCTGAATTATTTCGATTCGATACTTCATCGGATTTCAATTTCGTTATTCTACGTAACATCGTACATTTGCCTGAATCGGATGTTGCGAAGCTCGATGGAAAATTGATTTTGTGGAGATTTCGACGAGCTTTTACGATCGACTTGTTTGGTAAGACGCTATTATAACCAGGACCTCGTTGTTCGACTGAATTTTCGTGGCATAAGCTGATTTTGGTACTGGGAGTGACGAAGGAGACGAGAGAGCGAGAGAGAGCGAGAGAGAGAAAGAGAGAGAACAGGATGATATATCTGGGGTTAGAGCGAGAGACGTACACAATCGCGGTTTCTCCCTCTCGGAATCGAGTCGAGGCTATGAATAATTCATAGACATTCAAAGGAGCGAGACACGCAGGAGAGGAAGTAAGATAGGGCGAATTGTGCCTGGTGCGCCCGTGTAAAGGGCTTCAAGACGAAAGACCCTGGCGGTTTAATGCGATACACCGTCGAGTTCAGTTGAAGCCGCGTGAGGCGCGGCCCGCGGGGGTTTACTGAATAAAATCACTGATTGACCGGTGGCACAAGGGTGGGTGCCTTATATCGCTGATATACGTTTCTACATACCTATATGCCGTGATCTGGTTAGCAATGCTGCAAAAAAGCGTCGAGTCACACACGCGGTGACGAGACCAAACGAACGTCCCGCTATCTCTCTTTCCCTTTCTTACACGATACATCGTCGATTTTCCTATCGCCTCATCGTTTCTCAAAAACATTTCAAGAAATACCCAAAAATTAATAACGCGATTCCATTTCTTATCGATCGAGGCTAACGATCGATTTTCTTGTCACAAATTTCCGATCCTCAAAAACATAATTTCTTCATAACTGTCTTAAATAAATAATTTATTATAATTTTCATTATTTTCCTTCCCACAAATCGAGATAAACATTCGCTATTAATTCTCATTGGAAATTTCAATTTGCCTCGTTTTTAAAGCATACGAAGCGGTATAGGTATATCCATTTTGTCCCGGAGACATTCTTACGATATTATTCGTACGATTTCTCTGTTGTTCCTTACGGGCTCTTTTTCTCTATTAATATTTCTCTCTTTCTTCCGTGCTAGTTGACGCGTGATTGACTATGCTCAAGGGCCCGCAGATGCTTGTACCAAGCGTATGACGTATATCTATAGAGCGCGGGTAGCTTGCGATATCATACGCATCGTACGGAAAGGAGCCGTCACTTCTGGCAATGGGCGAGGCTATATACATATGATTTTACACTAGAGAATAGGTTTTATGTACACTAACTATATACATATATATATATATATATATATATATATACATGTACAGGATATTACATAGCCAAGACCCTACGTGTGCTCTGTGCGTTGATGGCGATGATCGTGCTGGTCGGACGATCTTATATGCGCCCGAGCGTACATCGAGCATATACCTCTCTCTCCCATTACTATATAGGATATCCCGTATACGCGCTCTTCTCGCCATGCGAAGATAGGCCCGTGTGTTAAAAAGCATCCGCGGAGCATTGTGGGAACCCCGTAATCGAATACACAAACGGAAACCCCTGAGGGAAGCACACAAACCGAAGCCTCGCGCAACAACGAGTAAGGTTATGGCTCGAACGTTCTACGCGCGCTAACGTCAGTTTCTTCTCCTTATCTACTCTCGACTATCTCCCGTTATTATACTTTTCTTACCGTCTCTTCCTCCTTGAAATTCTTACTCGCGCTGTCCGCACAATCTCGGACCTACGTGTCGATACGACGTCTCGATGATTCGAGGATTGAGCTTTTTCATCCAAGGTCACCTTGAAAATAATCGTATCAAGGTGATTCTTCAGACGGGTGAATTTAGTGTATGCGTTAATCTTAACGAAGATTTTACGAAAGTTTGAGAGAGCTAGTATGAGACTGGGGAATATATAAAACGACGAAAAGAACGATCGATTATTAAAGAACAGAATTTAAGGATCATCGTTCACCATGAAACGCGTGAATTCGATTACGAAAGTTTAATTTTTACGTCGTAAAAAAAAGAGATACGAAGTGGAAACGGACAGGGAAGAAGATAAAGTTTGACGCAAAAGGGAGGAAGAATTCATTATAACGTAAATAGAAGCGATGGATCGTAAATATTTTTACGACGATGCAACTCCTTTCCTTCGTCTTTTTACTCATCCTCGCTCCCCGTTTTCTGGAGAGAAATAGTGCTCTCTCCATTATGTTACGTAAGAGTCCGGCGTATTCATTCCAAGTTGGAAGTAGATGTATCGGCCACGATACCGACCCTACATTTTTATTATCATCGTCCTATAAAAGTCGAAGAATGGAAGATGCAACGCACACGCCTGACCTAGTTCTTGGGCATCAACGATGAGAGGATCGAGAGAGCTCGCGCCCTCTTCCAGTAACGTGCACTCGACGCAATATAATATATTAAGACGATCGACGTCGATGACGACGACGCGAACGACGATAGGCGAGTGTCCGCGTCTTTGTCATTTAAGCTCATGCTCGAACGAACGATCAATTGGCCGGACGGAAGTTCGAACGATTAAGTGGGTCAACTATGCACGAGAGCGAGAGTTACCGCGGCTCTCTCACCATCGCTCTTTCTCCTTCATTGATCTCGCTCACACGTGGAACGTATAACGAGATCGTTTGCGCGAAAACTCGACGGTACCGATCGTTAACGCAAAGAGGTCGATGTGATTGTACAATTAATTTTTCACAATAACAAAAAAAATAATTTCTTTATTTTAAATTTGGATTCCAGATTTATTGACAATGTATTTCATAACGTTGCAATTAAACGATAGGACGACAGTTTGAAAAAAATAGTTCGATCGTATTAGAAAATTTTCTGACTATTCGTGAAAAAAAAACAAATTGAACTAAATCAGAAAATTGAGGATGTTATTGAATTTCGGTAATGAAGATAAAACGAATATTTGGTCATTCTTAAATCCGGCGTTCATTCATAAACATGGCGCTAAGTATCGTGAAAGAGGCGAGGAATACGAGAGCAAGGAGTCAGCAGCGCGTGAAGGTGAACGACGAGAAGACACTCGTTCCTTAATGTTCTGCTCTCTGTTTCAAAATGAAAGAGGAGAGGGAATGAGAGCGAGCGAGAGAGAGAAAGAGAGAGAGAGAGAGAGAGAGAGAGAGAGAGAGAGAGAGAGAGAAATGAAAAAAAGAATACAAAACTGAGAGAACGAAATAGAGGTCCAACAGCGAGCATATGGAACAATTAGCTCGTGAGCGATTACCATATCGTGACACGTGAGTACCCCCGGACAATTACCGTGTCATGTACGAGTAGGTGCGTGATCTCTCTGGTTCTCATATATACATACATACCTACCTACATATATATACAGGGTGAATTTTATAAGGTGTCGTAGGCTTTATTCTAAGGTAGATTGGATCATTACAAACAAAAGTTGCAAATATACATTAGGGATATTTTTAATAGTTTACGAGATATAAATTTTATAAGTTGATCCAATCAGAGCGCGCCGAGAAACGTTGGAGCCGCCCACTCCCGCCCTAGTCGTAGAGATAGCCTGGTATAGGTCGTTACATTTGGGGTTGCAAAGTTCAGAGCAGTCAATTTTATTTATTATATTATTCAGTCATTTTTATTTCTCGGGCATTAGCTGCTAGGGCGGGGAGTGGGCGGCTCCTACGTTTCTCGGCGCGCTCGGAAATATTCAGAGCAGTCAATGCCCGGGAAATAAAAATGTCTGCGTAATAATATAATAAATAAAATTGACTGTGCTGAATTTTGCAATCTCAAATGTAATGGCTTACACTGTGCTATCTCTACGGCTAGGGCGGGAGTGGGCGGTTCCACTGCTTCTCGACGCGTTCTAATTGGACCAACTTTACAAATTTATATCTCGTAAACTATTAAAAATATACCTAATGTATATTTGCAACTTTTGTTTGTAATGTTCCCATCTACCTTGGAATAAAGCCTGTTACAACTTACGCAATTCACCCTGTACATAACATACGTACTGTTCTGTCTTGGAGCGCTCGACGATGCATCACCGAACTCCATATGTGATGCGTTACACAAGCTCGTGCGCTCATAGGTGTGCATTTCTGAGAGTTATCGGTGAGCATATACGCGGAACGAGAAACAGATGAAAGAGAGAGAAAGGCAGTGAGACGAACCGAGAGACAAGGAAGAAAAAAAAAATTTTAAGAGCAAAGAAGGACCGCGAACTCGCCACAGGCGAGAGCGTGAAGAATGAAATCCTCGCCGAGTATAATCACCGCGGATTGCGAACGACCGACGAGGAGGAGAACCCACCGAATAATATCGCCGAGTCTCTCGTCTCGCCGTTTAACCCACTTGTTACCTCATTAATTATGTTGCTCTTTTTTTTCGTTGGCTTGTTTTGGTTTTCTCTCAAAGAGGGAATCCCTACTTTCGATGCAAAACTCACGATTGCCACGCAATTATATATCCCGGTGCACTCTACTCGAAATTAGCGTGTCGATTAACCCCGTTTCGGCAGGTATATCCAAGATGCGAAGTGCGCTCGAAAGAAAAAATTTAATCTATAGGTATATTTTCTTTCCTTGCCACGAACTCTTTTTTCTTCGCCTTACGTACTTCGCGATCTTTTTTTATTCGCGCGATTCTTCATCGCGAGAAGCGGTAGGGCAGAGTTCGGACGGGCTGTCGGTACGTTTCGAAAGAGATGCGACCGTTGAAAGCAACATAGGTATATATATGTATATTCGTAAAGATGGAAAAGGATACGCGATGGTAGAATGGAATTTGGCCTGGTGTGGTTTCTGTCGTGACGGCGAAACACGATCGCCCAACTCGATTCGTTCTAGCCTGTGTATTTATATATATATATACATGTATATTTCTAGCGGCAGGACATTATTAGGATCAAAAGCGTTAAACCAGAGAGTGAGTGATGCCAATGGAGAGGAAAGGTGTGGCCTGAGTGTCTCTCGTTCACGTGTTCTCTGTTAATATGCCATCGAGGATACGCGAATATAATACATATCTACATATATAGCAATACATATAAACAAACGTATATATATATGTGTGTTTGTGTATGTGTAACCTTCTTTTTCTCTCTCAACCATTTGCCGCAAGGCCCTAATACATAAAAATCTCATAAATAACGATCCGGCGAGGTCTTCACGGTTTTCGAACGGTTCGCGCGAGCGAGAAAAGGCCTTAAGGCCAATTTATGCCAACTATATGCTTTCTCGCTCGTCATGTAAAACTCTGCCGAACCCGTCATGTTTTCCGCACCTCGGGCTTTTGTCACATTCGATTAGCGAGGGAACACCCTCGAAACGAAATTGCCAAAATGCCAATTACGAATTGTTCGAGAAGTTTCACGAGCGAATTATGTTACCAGATGCGAAGTGATTAATAATTAAGGAACTGTTGGATTATTTTCAAATCGATCGTGCGTAAATCATAACATATAAATAAGAAAACGATTATTTTGAAAATGATGATATAAATTGAGAAATTGTATTCCAGTCGAATAAATTAACTTTTCTCGGTGTAAGCGTGTCACCATTGGAATTAAATCGCGACCAAGGTAGGCATTTGCTATATAGCATTTATATAAATATATATATACAGACAGAGAGAGAGAAAGAGAGGGAGAGAGAGAGAGGTTGTGCTGTACCGTACGCGAGTAAAAAGGATCTGGATCGCTTACGTTAATTAAGGTCGTGCGCGACGTTTCGACCGGTAAGTTACCCCTCTTGCGATTCTTTATCGGTATGCTAATCGATCATGAAATTCTGTTCCGAGAGATTAACCGTGTCTTAATTAGTTTCTCTTGCCGGCCGACGACGACGACGACGACGACGCCGACGACGACAACGTCGACGACGACGACGACGACTTCTATCTTACCCGAGAGACACATACCGTAAGATGGCGAGAAGGAGACGAAGAGGAGAAGAAGAGAGGGACAGAGAGAGAGAGGAGTCAGGAAAAGAAGACGACAGAAGCGTAAGAGGCTAAAACTCCCTGCGAGCAAAACCTTGGCTGAATATCGCCTGCGTGACCTTTTCTTTCCCTCTTCGTTCCTTTCCTTTCTCCCATTCCGTCTCACTCTTCGTTCCGATTTCCATCCGTAAGGACTGTTCCCCACGATTCTCGGTAGGAACGAAATTTGCATTCGCAGGACACGAACACACTCCTCCAGGCCGTCTCGAGCCGAACACATTCGTCGATCTCGGTCGAACTTTCTTTAGGGCGATGGTGTAATTTCGACGATTGGTGAGAACGCCGAGTCGAGTGCGTTTGAGAATGATTTTACCGATGGGAAACTATACGAATTGATTTTATATTGACACGAGATATTTCAAACACGGAGCGAAATCAATTATTAAAATGGAACGAAAGATATTCGGAAGAAATGAAGCTTTTGGCGATATCGAATCGTACATTGTAATTTTTTTTTTAAACTATATAAAACAATTTAATTAATAATTCGATGTTCGTCATTCAAGAGTTCAGCTTCGAACATTATTAATGAATATTACAATAATAATCACTTCTGATACTCGTGAACTCTCGAACGAAATTTCGAACAACTATTTTTGTTCCTTCTCATTGATATAGAATGAATCTTTCAAATTATTAAATATCGTCGTTTCGCGTCACCTTAGCTGGCTTCGATTCGTACGAGGTCTGTTCGCGAACACCCTCATTATTTTTGTTCATCGGGGTCGCACCGGTGTGGTCAGAGCGAGAGGGAAAGATCGGAATACGAAAGGACTCCTTTTGGCGGCAAACGAGAGAAGAGAAAGAAAGAGGAAGAAAGAGAGCGAGAGAGAGAAAGAGAGAGAGAGATCGATCAGTGAAACTCGAGGAGCTCAGTGAGAGAGCGCACACGGAGAATCCAAACAAGATACACATTCTTAATCTCCCCTGGAACTCCAGGGCGGCGTCGTTGCCTGAGAATGCGGAACTTCGATGACATTAATTCGTGCTGTACCGTGTACGGTGCGATCTTTTTGCTACAACGGTAGAGAGAGAAAGAAACAGACACGGCCATAACTTCGTTCACGTCCTCGTAGCTCGCGATTTATTATTTCGATTTCCCGTTTTCATAGCGTTCGTTTACCACGGTATCGAACCGAGATCGTTTAACATCTCTGATTTTTATTTGAAAAATTCTCAAACCGATTTCATGCTGATTGGACAGTTTGGCCTGGATCGGTCAACTCGAGATTTTCTCTCATGCGGAGAACTCCCGCGGAGATAAATGTACGTAGTGACTAGACTAGCATACTAGACGGTGTAAGACTTCTTTGAAGATATACCGAGTCATAGAGAGAGAGAGAGAGAGAGAGAGAGAGAGAGAGGGAGAGAGAGAGAGAGACAGACAGAATCACCTGCATGAGATCGGCAGTCGGTCAGAGATCCGCAGAATGTGTATCCTGGTGGTGAAGCCATCAACGCCAGAGCGAAGCTGAAGCGGTAGGAGTCAACGATCGTGAACGATACGATTCATAGTCGATTGTTCTTGCATTAAGGATTAAATGCTAAAGGGGAGGATAGAGCACGCGATTCTATGGTATTAAGAGAGAACGTGAGAGAAAGAAAAAGAGATGGAGGAACAGGTTTCTTAATAGATCTTCGCGATATTCTATTCTCACTGTCGATCTATTTCTCAGGTGAGTTTAGTTTCCGTGGGAGGGCAAACGTTGCCCTCTCGTCCCATCTTGCCCCTTTCTTTTATTTCATTCCCTTTTCTTTCGTTCTTCCGTTGTCCGTTACCGTTCGTCCTTCTTCTCTTGTCACGTCCGACGTATCCTGAATCGATCGAGATTTTTTCACCTTCGTTTCTATACCAGTAATACGAATACGTTACGTATGTACATATATATATATATACATATGCGAAGCTCGGAACCCTCGAAGAGTCTTAGAAAAGAATAGCTGACAATGAGTGAGATCTCGAAGGCAGATTCAATCGCACGCTTGGATAAGATCGACCGAAGATTCTAACGCTTTATTCTCTCGCACTCCGTCGCTCCCACTTCGTCTTGGGTACTTCGCTTTTACCTCGTTCGCCATCGATTGTATACACAAGTGCCGGTGGATAAGAACACACGGTATCGAAAGCCACGAAGCATGAAGCGAACCTTCTCCATCCACTTGGAACGAGGATTAGCCGAATACCCAAAGCATCATTCCCGGAACGTTCCTTTTTATCCTTCGTTGCTCTATTTGTTTCCCTACGTCGATTTCCGACTTGTTGGAAAAACGCTCGAATTTACTCGATGCGAAATGCTTTTAACGAGACGTATACAAACTTGACGCTTTGCATCGACGTTTGGGAAGAAAAAAAAATTATTTCAATCGAGTGTTACCAACGTTTTTTTATCTTTCTCTGTTTCTTTTCTTCGTTTTTTTTTTCTAGAAATAAATTACGAAGGTTTTTAATTCTCATGACGGAGGGAACCTTGCGCGGAGAACTTTGAATATCTAGCAACGCCATCTACTAGCGTGACTCGTGATCTCCGTTGATAAACAAAAAAAAACAATAAAGATTTCGCGATATATAATAACCGTGGATGTTGCATCGTCACGCGTTGCGAGTAGCGTTTTATTTCAAATTCACGAGTGGACACGAAGCCTCATCCTCGCGAGGTATCAAGACGTTTTACAATTACGAGTCGCGAATATAGGAGGGCAGCGGGCAAAAGCGTCACACGTGTTTGCAATTACCGAGGGAAGAGTTGATCCTAACACCTCGCGCAGTCTCTCACTTTACTTTATTTCTGGTTTATCGTACTTTCGTAACGCTCGCTGACGGGTGTCGAAAGGACTCTCTCTCCTTCTCCCTCGTGATGACTGTTAAGACGGTTCTCTCTCTATCTCGTGTTTCGTTTCGTTGCTTTGTTTTTTTGCTTCTTTTGCTTTCGGCACGTAAGGCGACGTTACATCCTTGGCGCCAAGAGTTTGAAGAAGAAATAAAAGAAGACGAGAGCGCGCGCGCGCGCTCGCTCATACACACACATACGGAAGAGTGAAAAGAAAACAAAAAGCAGCAAAAAAAAATCGAGAAGACGATGAGAAGAAGAGAAGCGCGCACACGGAGAAGGAAGAAGAAGCTGCCACCCCTCGGTTTGCGAGGCGTGAATGGCACACGAGGAGCCGTGTAATTGGACATGTCGGAGTCTTGTCGGATTCGGTGTGAGCTCCGGCAGCAACAACCCAGCGTCTCTCTCTCTCTCTCGCTCTCGCTTGTCGTGCTAGTATTATTTCGTCTCGTTTCTTTCACTTCTCCGTCTCTCTCTATCTCTCTCGCGTCTAGCTCGTTCCGCTTTTTTATCCGTAACGCGCGAAAAACATTTTGCCCTAGTCTATCCAGTCGTTGGTGCTGTTGCCATAGTTTACTCTCGATGCGAGTAAAAATCCTGCGCGCGCGCGTTATTTTGACAAAGCATTAACGTTCTCGGGAACAAAAACGCTTTTTTATTATTTCAGTTTTCGTCGTTCGTTAAAATCTTTTCATCCCGGTGATGAAAAAAAGGGGCTTGCTCGAACGGAAACGTCTTCGGAAAATATTTTCCCTAATCTTTCCACGATTAAATTCTCTCCGCTCTTTGCGATTCTCGAAATTGCTTCGTCGATTTTCAAAATTGCGAAATGTGTTAATTCCCTTTGTTGAAATCTTAACTACGACGAGAAGATTACAAAAAATTACAGAGAAAACGCACGAGTATAAGTTGTTACATTAAAGCTAGTTTAATACGCTTATCTTTTCTCATATTTTCCTGAAAAGAAAGAAAAATAAATATATACAGGGTGAGTTTCATATGGTGTCTCAAACTTTATTTGAGGGTAGATGGGATTATTACAAACGAAAGTTGCAAATATACATTAGGGATACTTTGAATAGTTTACGAGATATAAATGTTTAAAGTTGGTCCACTCACAGCGCGCCGAGAAGCGTTGGAGCCGCCCACTCCCCGTCCTAGCAACAAATGCCCAAGAAATAAAAATGACTGAGTAATAATATAATAAATAAAATTGACTGCTCTGAATTTTGCAACCCCAAATGTAACGCCCTACACTGTGCTATTTCTACGGCTAGGGCGGGTGTGGGCGGCTCCAACGCTTCTCAGCGCGCTCTGATTGGCCCAACTTAAAAAATGTATATCTCGTAAACCATTCAAAATATCCCCAATGTATATTTGCAACTATTGTTTGTAATGATCCCATCTATCTTAAAATAAAGACTCTTACACCTTATAAAATTCACCCTGTATATAAGATTTATACCAAGAGGCAAATGAGATTGAACTCGACGAATTCAAGAGTGAGTTTATATAAATTTCTTCGGTGGATGAGGGCCCTATGGCAATTACGTTTCCTTCCGTTCGTTGGATTTGTACTTTCCTAAGAACTGCAAGCTCCTACGCGGCAAAGACGGGCATATGTACACATCAGAGAACGACTCGTCTTTCCTGTATACGAGATGAGAATATGTCTAAGATATCGTATGGACATTACACATACTCGCACAAATCCATGACTACGCACGTACATGAAATATGTATATGCAAAAAGCGTTATGGGATCTACAAAATACACCGGTAAATCGCGTACCTGTACGTTGCAATTCTTGATTCTCTCATACGCTTATGAGAATGCACATACGAGTATATATTTCATACGTGATAAGTCCCGTCGAGTCTCTCTCTGCCATGTTTTTTCCTCTCGTGTATTAGCGTATACACGTTACGTTTTAGCGAGCATATATTTGTTGAGATGAGTGTGCAGGTATACACTACATATAATTCACTCGTTTGTATATATATACACACGTGGATCTATATATGTGTGAAAGTATAGGTGTAGCAGCAGCGGCACCATCAAACATCTCAGCGCTCGCACGAGGCGAAGCGATGATGGATAACCTTTGATGAAATCATTCATACATCAACTCTGCCTCGCTCTCTCATCGTTTCTATCTCTCGAATGCGCACAAGGCATCCACGTATACAAGCTATGTGTACACATATGTGTAAACATATATATATACATATATATGCATGTATGTAGATACGTGTGATGACTATGCGGCCATAGGGAACAACATTTGGTACGTGCGATCACATACGAGTTTTCAAACTTACCGTTAATCTTTAATTACCCATTGATTTATTATCGGCTCGATGCGTTACGCATGTTCCTTATTTGTACGTATCAACGTTACGAGATGTAACGTTGCTTTATTACAGGGCTATGCGCGTGTATGGGAGAGAAGACGGACAGTTCTATTGGCCCCAACGATCTTTGCCTAAGGTTCATCAAGGAAGGGCCCTGAGAGAGAGAGAGCCCTTGGGATTAAAGTTGAGATTTTTGTTAGAGCGCTTTGTCGATCGCGATCTTCGGGTCAGACAAGGTCACGAGGAAGAATCTTGCGAGGCGTGTGACGAGAAATTGATCTTGTTAACGGATAAAGTAGGAAAAGAAGATACGAAAACAATTTCCGGAAGTCGTAAAACGGAGTTTGACGAGGTTCGTGATGGTGGGTGTTGGGCTCATCGGGAAATATCTTTCAGCCGCTTAAGTAGACGTTTCACAAATGGCAGTCAACTTCCGCTCGATATCGTTTCGTGAAATAAATCACGACGGTGTAGAGCTAACATCATGAAAAAAGAGCGAGAGAAAAAGAGGGATGAAGAGAACGACGTGTATGAAGGAGGAGGATCTCTCTCCCGCCAATAAATGCCTATCGATGCCTCTGTTATACACGTCGGCTTTTCTTCACCCCCCAATTTTCCATTTCACCAACCCTCGACGATGTCAGCGAGCTCTTCCTCGTACGAAATAACGTATCTAGCTATATAGTGTGCTGGAAAAACGATTTCGAATTTTTCGGACTGATAGAGCAAAAGGAAGAAAGAGAGAGAGAGAGAGGGAGAGAGAGAGAGAGAGAGAGAGAGAGAGAGAGAGGAGAGAACAAGAGAATGAGAGAAAGGTCCCGTCGTTCCATCTCTCCTTCCCTCTTGCTTTTTCGTTGTTTCAATGCCAGTTGACGGGCGTTTCGCCCGGAGTCACTGCTGCGGAGTGACAATGTCAATAATAGATTAGACGCCACGGCTAAGTGCACCACCCGCACCGCGAGAGTTTCACTGTCACTGATTTATTGATAGCGGCACGTGCGAGTATCGAGATTTCCACTTTTCGGACTCTGTCGTTGCACATAGCTGTATTGCCCCTTTTCCCACTCTCTCTCTCTCTGTCTCTCTCTCTTTCTCTTCCAGCAAACGAGGGGAGTTCGACGGTGGAGGCTTGTTCGCTCTCCCGGTGTGGCTATGCGGCCTTATGGCTTTTGTGAGCTCTCGGCTTATCGATCCAAGCAATTATCGCCAGCTTTACGCTGCAGGCATACCGCAGAAAGCGAACGAGAGCCAGCGAGAGAGAGAGAGAGACCAGGTCGCGTGTTCGTCGCTCGTTAACGTCGAATTAGCGAGGGGCGGACGGGAGGCAAATGCAGAGTGAAAACAACGACGCCCGCCATGCCCGAATTGTACACGTAGTACGAGAAACATAGGTGGAAAATTTTCACTCCGAATGGGAATAGAGAAATGTGCATAACGAGGGAATGGATTCAATACCCAAAGCTCGAGGAATAAACCGTCACCGAAATTTCCTCTACTTTTTTTTACCACTACAAACAAAAATAATGATATCAATATTATTATTGTATAGTTTGTATTTCACACAAAGTACAAGGGTCGGTATTCTTAACTTTTATCCAATTATACCAGACTCGAGATGGAATCTTTGTTTTCGCATTTTTACAAAAATCTTTCTCTAATCGTTAAACGATGACGTTAATCGACATGCACGAAGAACCGATAATCACGAGGGCCTCTTTCCTCGTTTTTTCCTTCTTTGTTTTTTGCATATGAACATAATCGCGAACCAGGCTTTGCGGGGCTTTATAGTGAAGTCATCACTGTCTACGTGACATAATCTTTTCGTCGACCGCGCGTACTGTCGTCCCTTTTTTTCAGGATCATCGGATTAAAGAGAGATTAAGCCCGTGTACCGGAGCGCTCTCACTGCACGCTGACCCTGGAAGCTGCGAGACGGTTCTGTAGAATCTCTCTTAATGTTGTATACGCACTACCGATATATTCTGTTTTGACAGATCGTCTCGTTTAATGTCTCGTGCGCGTGTCGTTCGAACGTCCCGAGAGATCATACGAAAATCTCGCTGTTCACCGACGAGTTGTGAAGTTCGCTTTTACCTAATGGCGACGACCCGCGTTCGTACACGAGAAAACCCTTTAGGGACGCGCGGCTGTCTTCCGGTCGCGCGACCGACGTTTCGGTACAACGATTATACAGTCGTGCGTTATAGACGGATAAATTTAGTCGATTCGTATCGTACACGAGGCACTCGCGAGATCCGTTTTTAACGCACGTGAAAAATCATGCTCGCGCGTAGGTCCTTAAATCAAAGGCGTTAAAGGGTGGAGATGTTACTGTATAGGGTTCATATCCCTATGTTTTTTTCTTAGCCACGTTTATTTTCTATATATAAATATTCATACGCGTTAGTTGGCTTGCAGGCGCTCGTGATAAATAAAACAGCAAATTCTCGGTTTAATGTGATTGAGAAATTCGTGTAAACCTCTTTGGGAATTTTTTAATTAAATAAATGAATTTGAGATTTGAAAAGTAATTGAAATTAATTGTGTACTAATTATGGATATAAATAATTAATTCCAATTCCTTTTTAAATCTTAATAAATTAAATTATGTTCATTTTAATTAATTAAAATGAAATTTATTAATTTTATTTTGATAATTTCTCGTTAATGAAGGAGGGATGTTTTTTAAATTTATTACAAGACTTTTAGCGTTGCGTCGATGGAAACATCTGTAGAATCGTGGTGCAGGCTCTGCTCGAGTGGAAGAATTGCGCGTTGAAACGTGCGAATGAGAAAGTTGGAGGATGAAGCGAGGCGGAGAAGCCCCGAAACGAGAAAGAGAATACGCGCGTCTTGACTGTTACGCGTTCTCGAAGGATACAAATGTCAGTTTGCTTGCGAGAGGAATCGGGCAAAGAGTGAGAGTTTAGGCCCTATGGGAAACACCGCACGATCTTCACGTCCTTTTGAGCGTTTTTTTTTCTCGCTCTTTTCGTCGATTTGCTTTCTCACCCTTTTTTAAAACTTTTGCCACGGCGACTATTACTCCCTTATGGCTTTAACGCATTTCTGTACCAAGTCACGTGTCTTTATTCGACTTGAGTCTTCTTTCTTTTCTCCCTCTCTCTCTCTCTCTCTTTCTCTTTCTCTCTGTCTCTTCTCGTTTTCTTGTATACGTAATATTTGGGGATAAAAGCCCTGTAGAAGATAAAGGGAAGAAGGTAGGGCGGAGAACCACGTCTCTCTTGTTTGCCGCCAAAGGAACAGCGGGTGTTAGGATGCTCAACAGAGTGGCCGCAACACCCGTAGGGCTTTGAAATTTTCGAGAAACCTTCTTCTCGACGATCCGCGTACCAGAAAATCTTGACAACTCGTTTCTCTCGTGCGCCGTTTAGCGTTTAAGCTAAAAAATAAGGCAAACAAAAAACTGAACACGACGACACTCCATTTAAATCAAAACGTACGTATGAGAATCAACTGTACGTTTATGAGAGTTTCAGATTTATTTATGTAGGTTGTTCAATGAGACGCGAACAAGAAAAAAACAGATTTAAAAACGATTTATGTCCATTAGAATTTCATTTTTTATCCGTTTTATCGACAAAAAACGACTTTTTCGTGCGTTTTAAAGTCATCGTAAATCGCCGTCTATACTTTTGTGTCTACAACGAAGAATTCATTCTATTTTTACTGATAAAGGCCAGGTTGGCAGAAATGTTGAATAAAGATCCCGAATTTCTGGAAAGTGTTCTTTTATTTACGGAAAATTGATCGAACGGATATTCAAATTTGAGACCAGAATCGCGGCGCATCGAGACATAGCACGTTCGATATATACGAAGCATAACGTAAAAAGAAAGAGACAGACAGAAAGAGAGAGAGCGTGAAATTCTAAGAGACTCGTGAGAGCATGTAGGCGTTATTTTGTCGTTTTTTTCGCAGTTTCTCACGCATTCTCTCGCAGACTTCTCTCTTTCGTTGCTGCGCTACGAGGTCCTTGAAGCGCGGATCTCTTTCTCCATATCTTTTTCGCTGCCTGCGGATTCTATTTTTGATTCCTTTTTTTCTCTCTTTCCTTGCGTTTTTCTCTTTTCTTCATTTTTGCTCCTCTTTGTTCCATCCACGTTATTCGAGCCTGTTTCTCCGTCTGTTTCAGGCGCCTCGGTAACTCTCGCTCGTCTACCTGAGCTCACTGGCCCAAGAGGAACGGCGCAGCATCCACGGAAAGGGAGAAAGAAAGAGAAAGAGAGATAGAGAGATCGGTTCACGCGCGGTTTCACGGCCAACGAGCAGAAGCAGGTTCGCATCATATATATATACATATCTGAATTCGCATTTAGTTTTCTCGTGCTGCTGGCTGGGGGAGCGAGAGAAACACATCGACGAAATTCGTGTGTGCAAAAATCGGCGAGGGATCGCTCTCGCGTATCCTAGACCCGACACGAAGATTAACGAGCGGGTAACACCGGACGAAGGTGAGCTCGAGAGAGAATCCGCAACGACGACGACGACGACGACGACGTGAAAGAGAGACCAGGACGAGAAATATACGCGAAACGTTCGAGAGAGTACGTGAAATCGCGAGACCGTAGGAAAAAATAAGGAAAGAAAAAAGACAAAAATAAAACAACACGGAGCAAGAAAAGAAGAAGGCGAAACGCGTGCGAAAGCAGGATGAGGAGACAAGGGATCCTGCTAGGGCCTTCTCGCCCCGTCGCGTTACCATCAGTAGGTATGGCTATACGGAGCACAGATCTTGAGATCTCTCGGGCGTCTTCTTGGAACTGGCCGGAGCCCACAAAAGCTATTTCGTTTTCTCTCCTTCTCTCTTTCCCTTTCGTTTTACTCGGACATCTCTCGTCGTTTCGATATTCCGACGTTTTACAAAAGCTCTCGTATATCTATACACATAATACAGACACATACATACGCATATTTATATACAGATATGTTTCAAGATGATTTTTTTTTACGTTCGCATCATCGGCGCTCGCTCACGCGTCTTTCGCGAACTCCCCCGATCTCCTCTCTTCCTCTCCCTCCGAGCTTCGCGCGATTAAAGGATTCTTTATTTCGACGCATCCGCGCGATAAGATATAGACTTAGAGTATTCTCTTCGCGCGCCGTGAGGCCGACCCGGGGAGACTGTAAAGTACGAGCTTATCGCGAACGATGGTCAAGCTCGCTCCCCGCATCTTCTACATAAACATACATATATATACACGTTTATATGTATATATTCTTCAAGAACTTATGTATATTGCCGTATTTGATAAGGGAAAGTGATAGCACTCGTTGTCTTGATCATCATCGATAACGATTTACAATGAATAATAAATTCACCGATAGCGAATCAGCGGTATTTTAACGATTTAATTCGCATCTTCTCGTCTCTTTTCTTTTTATTCATTCTTTTTCCTACGATCACGCGACTTCTCTACTCTCTCGTACGTTTCATATATACTTCCCCGTCGACGTCGACGTTGCAAATTCTCCGGAGTTTTCTATGCAACCTTGAGGTTATAGTCAAGTTCGAAAGATTCGCAAAATTTCTTCTCTCTGTACCATCCGCGATCTTTTGCTCTGCGTTCTTCGTATAGCGATGTCTACCTCCCGCCCTCTCCCATCCTGCCATCGTCAGCATTCAGTCGTACCAAGCGCGATCGCGTAGCGCGAGCTTCGAGCTTCTTTCGCTCTCGAATATACGAGGGTGGGAGGAGAAACGACCGCGCAAGCACACATAAGGGGCGCCGCTCGACAAAGGACTAATTGCGTACCGCTCGCGCTCTTCTCGTCGCGGTGCACACGCCCGATTCGTATCCTCCCTTTTGCCACTTCTTTCGTTCCGCCTGCACGCCCCGCGCACATGTTATATACCATTATACACGCGCGTGTGTCTACGTGTATTCGAGTTTGCAAACGGAGAACAGAGTCCGTTGCCTCTTTCCCAACTCGCGTTGCTAAAGCGCTAGCGAGCGATCGTTGAAACAAAGAGAGGGGTGCGAGCGAAGAATAGGATTCAAATTATCCTCTTCACGTATAGCTCTCTTCCTCATTTCTCGCCCGTCCTTTCCTCCCTTTCACGACTAACGTAGGATCTAGGAAAATGGTTCTCGCCTCTCGGTCTACGCGCGATTCGATGCATTCTCGCTGAAACGATACACTTGGACACTTTCACTCGCGCTGTAAATCCTACGGGCTCGTTTCAAGCCGTTCGAGCTCGTTACTTTTTTTCGATATTGCTATATCGATTTTTTGTTTTAGAGTAGAATATTTGATAATTATGAAGGATTTATTGGAAATAACTCGTTCTGATAACTTTTTATCGCGAGCGTTTGATACGAATATTGAATTTCTTAATTATTTTCAGTTATTTAAAATTCGCACTCGATCGGTAATTTATCTCGATGGAGTGTGATCGCGCTTTGAAAGTGGCGAGCGATAATTTTTTTATGGATACGAGTCATTGAGCCTTAATGTCTCAGATCGTCGTTGTGGTCAATGCGCGTTTGTCGGTGAACGCACCACTTCTGTCGTTGGGGCGATACGATAGATCGTTTCCGGTTAACTTGGAATCGTCCTCTCTCGCGTTGCGAGGGCGAGACGTGGAATTCCGGATAGCCGATATAGGACTATTAGTTCGGGATCTCTTTCGAGAGAGAGAGAGAGAGAGGGAGAGTCCTCAGGATATCCGGGACGTTCGGTGCGTGTTTCGAAGGAGCCGCGCTACGAGGCGTCGGTGCATGAATTTATCTATCTCTCCACGTTGCAAGAGAACGTA
This sequence comes from Netelia fuscicornis, assembly GCA_946811545.1. Classification (NCBI taxonomy): domain Eukaryota; kingdom Metazoa; phylum Arthropoda; class Insecta; order Hymenoptera; family Ichneumonidae; genus Netelia; species Netelia fuscicornis. The sequence continues at coordinate 44,933,081 of OX328011.1, read as the reverse complement.
GTCGGAGTTTCTTGGAGCGTGTCTGTCCGCTTTCGCACGACTGGACGTAACAGTCAATGTCTATCACGTTGAGCGGTTAGTTTCGATTTAAAAAATCGATTAGCACGAGACAGGTCTGGATCGATTTGCGTCTATTTATCGCTCGCAGGCGATTATAAACCACTTTGGGCGATACGTTATTGACGCGGGTGACTCGTTGTCGAGAAACTCAAGTTGTAAATTTCATTCGAAAGTAATGTTGAAATGTTATCAAATTTTGTAAGAAAGTGCGTAGAGCAATACGAAAACCAGCAAATTCGATATATAAATAAATAGACGTTTCTTCCCACGCAAAAGAGGAAAAGAGTTCGTTGGGGTGAGTTCAAGCCGAACCGGAAGTCCTGGAAAATCCCAGCAATCTTGAGGTATTCACGTTGCTCGTTGGAAAATGATGTACGGTAATCTTGTCGACTTGCACCTGACACATACGCGCACCCGGTTCTACCGTTTTACTCCGGACGAAGGAGTAAAACGTGGCGAATGGAAGGGAGAAACACGAATGATCGGATTCTTGAGAGGAAAAAAATTCTCTCGGCAAAGTGGTGAGTGGAGAGAGGAAGAGAGGGAAAGAACTGAATGAAAAACAAAACCCCACTAGAGTTTGGAGTAGAGACGATTTATGAGCGACTTCTATAGGCGAGGAGAGTACTAGGCTAGAGAACCATGAAGAACCAAGAAGCAAAATTGTATATCGAGTAAAAAGGATGAGCTAAAAGAAAACGAAACAGAGATAGCGAGAGAGGGGCTGATGGGGAAAAAAGTGATAAAGTTCGAGGTCTAAGAATAGCGATGAGGATCGAGAGTGGCTCGGAGTAGAAAAATGAATATAAGATCGAAAAATAGAAAAATAAATAATAAAACAGTGAATATACGAAAAAAATATTTAAAAAAAAACATATAAAAATTATGGCAGGGTATTAGCAAACGTTAAACGTTACTCTCGCTCTGACGCTAATCCGATGTGTTTTCGCTGCGTCGTTTCGCAGCTACGAGAATTCGTGATCGCGAATAAAAAGAAAACGTAGAAAAACCGAAAGAAAACGTCTAGAGCCTCGCATTATCGTATATCACCGAATATCGTTTAATTTACTACCTGTCTATTAATATACGCGATGGAGCCAATCGTGAAACTCGTTGCAAAATCCTCTCGTCGACTTTTATATACGCCCACGCCTTTGCTCGAAATAAGTAAAAAAAAATATATATATTATATCGAGGAGGGGTGACACGCTGGCCGGTGAAATTTTTCGTGTAATGACACTAATCCCGGTCAGGAGGAATCATCGAAGACACGCGCAGCAGGTAATTCCGTTGCATCGCGGTTTAAAGCGTATATTTGTATTCGAGAGTTTATATAGCCGGGAGAATGTAACCAAATGATGCATAAGCAGAGGCGTCTTGAGTGTCAATCGAAATCTCGCGTTGACATCGCAATGTCGACGACTGTCCGTGCTACAGATCGAAGATAAGACCTTAATATTCAAGTTTCTTCGTTTTTTTCTTCTTATTTTATGCCTTCCGTTTAGTGCCTCGCGATCGTGAATAACCGTCAAAGGATGTAGCAACGTAGATATTTATACGGGCGTGAATCATGCGGGCAAAAAATAAACAAAAGTTTTGAAAAACACTTTTTTAAGGGTCTTTCGATCGAATTTTTTTAATTCTGGATCGTACACCTGGCGAAAGTAAAAGTTACAAAATTGTTAGTTGAAAAATCGTTTTTATTCCCATGTTCCTCCACGAGTTCGTCATCATTGTATTTTTAATATTTGCGAACATTATTAGGCCATTAGCATCGAAGCGAGAACATCCTGTTAACTGCCGAATTCGAAGGTCGCAATTCTTCGCGAACGTGAAATAGGCGCGTCGTCGCTTCGTGTCATACGAAACAGGTTCGAGAATCGAGTAGAGATAAAGAAATCCGAGACGAGGTAGGAACGGGCACGCGCCTGCGCTCCCGTGAGCGACAGACAAAGCTCGACTGAATCGCATAATTTTTAACATTTTTTCATTTGTATTCATTCGAGAGATCAATGCAATGACAATCGGCGGACATAGCTTACGAATCGACAACGAGAGAACAGTAATCGAGCCATACTCGTTGCAGACTTTCGTAGAAACCCGTCGAGGACTTTTTGGTGACGAAGGAAAAGTGTACGAAGCTGGAATATTTAAATACATTTTAGTGTCAACCGCGTATATTAAACGGCACTCGGGATTTACCGCACAACGCGAGTTATAACGTAAGACCACACTCTGACAAAACGATGATCGCGATGATTCACGCGCGTAAACAGAGACATTAACCAGTTTCTCAACAGCGTAAATGACAAGACCGCAAAGATTTTATTTCACGCGTCATTCACATTCGTAAGGTGATTATTCATCTTTCTTATAGAATAAGCATATCGAAAGAGAGATTTATCGTGAAATATAAAATACAATTCATGGTATTTTGATTTCTATCATACGGGCGGAAGATTCGATGAATTGATGATTGAAGTTCGCGACGCGAGGATCGTTACGCAAGATGGCGCCGTGCGAGAACGCGCCCACCTGAGTTGTATCGTTTAGCCGCTAGAGGGCAAACTAGCTCAGTTCCCGTAAGGCATATACGATTCGAACGTTACCGGGAACGATAGAGTTTATTTCTTTTTTCGAGTTCGAACGACGGCAGAACGGGCAAGACGACCGATGCGTGTTCGATATCCTTTCTTCCTCGTTTCTTTTCTCTCCCCTCCGTTTCAACGCTCTCTATTTCATTCCAGTGTTTTCTAGTGTAGGCACGCGAGACCTCGACTCCTAGTTCTCGACTTAAAATAATGTCTCTACATCGGTGGGCTCGCCGATCGGACGTTCGAGACACCGCAAGAATGTGTCCTACGCGTTTCTCTCTCTTTCTCTCCTTTCCATCGTGATACACGCGCGCGCAGACACAACAGGTCCGTCTGGGGATTTCTACTCGGACTCTATTCAACGCTGTTGAGATTTGTAATGCGATTGAAAAAAAACGCATGAAGAAAAAACGAGTGAGAGTTGATACAACATCATTCGATGTCATTCGATTCATTAGCCCTAATTTCCAAACGGACGTTTATTCCCGTACGCGGTTTCAAGAATTTCGCTGCTTTCACGGAATATCCACAAAAATCCCCCTTTCGAGAGTTTCTCTCCTCTCGTTTCCTCATTCAGCATCGCTGCAAACCGCAGTCACTTATTTATTATCGTGTGTACATAAACTAACGAACTTTATTGCACGATTGCAGGCTTCTCGGAAACTTTTCACACTCGAAAGACGACGATAGTAAGGAAACGTGGTATGGCCATTGGGACAAGGATGTGCAGCAAGGGTAAATTTTCTATACACGCCTTTTTTGAGAATCATTTTTTCGTCGTTTCGTGGTGTGTATGTGCGTTGGCTAAATAAATCATGAGGGAATTTTAACAGTACGGCAGAGCTCTTTTTCTCCTTCCCGGCATTTTTCCCTCTCTCTCCGCATCTCTTTTATACTCAACAGCAGTCGAGTCTCTCGTGTAACGCACCGTGATAGCGGAGCATATGTCGAAGAGAACTTCCAAAATTAGAAAAGAGAGCGGGATCGGCGAAACGAGAGACCTATATGTATATTTATACGTTCGAGTCACTTTCTCGAGGTCTCGGTGCACGAGGAAACACTGGCTGCGCGAACGAGTTCAAAGAAATTTTTCATGTTTCCGGCAACAGCTTTTTCTTTATTACTTATTAAATATAAATATATTTTATCAAATTCAAATCTTTTCAACTTGATTTATTTTAATCTCGTTCCGTCGATCGAATCAACCTGTTTTATTGTTTCAAGGTCGGAATTCCTCTCGCGTAAGAGAAAAAAGAAAATGAAAAAAAGACATTTGAGCTATCGGACGAATTACACGTTGCTAGTATTATAATCACCGGACACGCGAATTATACCGGCCAACGTCGTGTAGCGCGGAGATTGTCTAACGGCTCAAGAGACTAGAACGGACATTCGAGACCAAAAGACGGACGGACGGATGCACTCTTCGCAAACCGTCGAGTCACGAAGAGTGATTGGACATTCTATAATGAATTAGTAGCTGATTAACGACAGTGCTGGCGCACTGATACCTACATATATTTATATATATATCTGTATAGGAAGCTCGCACGCTTCGGTGACCGGGAACGATTTCCCGTGTGCTTCTCGCTGTTTCTGTCTGCCCCACCCAATTCTGTTCCACTAGATCACTGCGAGCGAGGCAAAAGAAACTAACAAATGACGTTACATATATATAAAGAGAACGAAAGAGAGAGAGAGAGAGAGGGAGGGAGAGATACAGTAGAACGAGCGATCGGAGATCGTTGGTCGTTCGTTTGCGCGACTCGAACGAGACGAACAAGTCTCTTGGCTGTTTAACCACAGACATCGAGCACTCTATTACAAAATGTGGTACGTACAAGAAGGGATTATAAGGCTAGGATTTAGAGAGAGTGAGGAAGAAGGGGGGGAGGGGAGGAACAGAAATAAAAAAAGAAATCTGAGAAAATAATTCCAGTGAGGAGACCAGTAGCCCGGCGCATTATGACCATTATTCACGACTCCCCAGCCAGAATATTTCATTCATTCCATACATATATATAAGATTATACGTATGTCTGTATACATATATATATATTTTTTAGTACGTGCATATATGTATAGCTCCGAGTACGATTCACAAATGAGGCAGATTTATGCTTAATCTTGGAAATCTACATGTATAAATATTTGATCAAGGTTGTAAATATCGCGCACGAGTCTTTTCGTGCGTACCAAATGCTCATAGTCTCACATTTGTCATTTAATTCGCGAGAAATACACATACGCACACACACACACACACACACACACACACAAACACATATACACATGCAGACAATCGAGCAAGAGACGGGGAGAGTTTTAAGTACGAATCGTGGAATGGAGTGGTCAAGAGTCTCGTCACCGCCCGACAGACTCGAGGGATTAAGCAACTTTTATATATGTGTTTATAATTCTTTATAAATATATATATATATAGATAGAAACTTATTCATTCTTGTGGTAAATGTGGCGTGGCTTTTGCTCGTAGGATAGAGCAACAAATCTTACATGCGAAAGGTCTATGCAAACTCCAATCTCTGCTTGACCGGTCGTAATAAATATATGTATATATATATATTTATGTACGTGTGTGTGTGTGTGTGCATGTATCAATATATATGTATGTATATGGTTGGTATAATAGCTGTCGGAAAATGTCGATCAAACGTGCTTTTCCCATGTTAAAAGTCATTGGCTTCGACATTGGCGTCTACACACGTTCACTCAATGGCAAATGCGACTATCGGAGATCAGTACTGAGAATACGTTATTGCGAAAGCGTTAACCGTTCGCCAATGTGTTTCTTCTAATCGTATATATCGAACGGATAATTCATTGGACAAGGCAATATTTTATCCGGCGAATATATATGACGGTAAACCGTAACGTCAAAAGTTTCCATTTAATTATTTGACTTGCAAATTAAAAGTCGAAAATCAATTATCGTCAATCACGACATGCGAAAAATCAAGAATTATTAATGAAAAATTAATTGTTTTGCCAAGTATAGCAATTTTGTTTCACCCGATAAAGTCGTTCGAATAAACGTATTACTTTTTTAAATCGTGTAGAAATTGTACAAACCGTCGCACGTGACATCCGGGCGAGAATTTATCGAAGCCGAAACAACAAATGTTAACGCGACGCAAACGTTTACGTTATAACATTATTATTTTTCTTTCTCTTAGCTTCGACGGTTTTTTTTCCATCACGTTCGGGATTTCTCACTTCGACAGTACGACAACGAAGATAAAGAGAAGAAAAAAAACGATCCCGCGTTATACTCCACGTGTACCGCATACAAGTTTGCCCCTCCCCTGCCGCACTAAAAAGCCGTGCTGTACACATAAAGTTGATAAGTATGCGTTTCCTAAGTCGCGGTCTCTATAACAGCGTGTGCGTTTGACTGTCTTTTACGGGAGAACCGCGCTCGACGATCTCGCGGGGACCCTCACAAAATAAACTAATAAACCCGGCTTCTCTCTTGCCTCCCCCTCCCGTTTTTCTTGCTATTGCAGTGTTCACACGCGTTATACCAAGAAAACAAGAAGGGAAACGTGACCGAGAGTTCCGCGTAACGATATTCTCTGGTTAAGATAAAACTTCGAAAAAAAACGAAAAAAAAAAATAACAAATTCCGTTGCTCGTTACAAAATATGGTTTGAATATCGTACGCGATGACGAGAGAGCGTTGTAAAAACGTCGAGTCTATCCTGAGAATGATCGACGCATTGTTTTTTAGTTTTGTTTTTTTCCATTTTTTTTCCTCGAAATTACGAGATTGATCAATTTTCTCGACTAATCGTGCGAATTTTTATGATCTTCGCGAGTAGACGATATAAACGTATAAGTTTATGCGGGCGTAAAGCAAAACTCGAAGTTTTTGTTTTATTACCTCGTTTTCAGAGGTCTTGTAAAAAAAAATGCGAGCGGCGAACGAAGAGCGCGGGATTTGACAGCGCGGGCGGAGAAGCGTGATAATGTCGAAGTCGAGGTTGTAAAAGATATAATAAAAACAGAAAGCGAACGAATACTCGAGAAAAAAATTGTTCAATCGTTCCGATCTCCGACAAAAATGGGAATTGTGAACGTTGCGCGAGACAATGAAGGAAGGAAACGCCACGTGCGTCGTGTGACGCAAAAGTCAGTTTATTAAATATAAATACACGTATCATCGTACAAATAATACTCGAAAGAGCTCGAACCACACTCTAAACGCACAAATTCTCGGAAAATCATGCGACGACGAATATTTCGTATGTGTTGTCGAAACAAACGGATGTCGAAACGAGAAGGAAATTTGACACTCGTCGTTTCAACGTTTAACAGAACGAGGACATTTTTTTTATTGCATTGCGTATCGAATAAAAGAAAGTGTCGAGTCGCGTGGGAACAAGATCGGGAAAAGAAAAATATACGTACGCAGTTTTGATAGTTCTTGTGAAAAAAAAAATAAAATAAAAATAAGTCGCGTCGAAAAAAATGCACTCGCGATATTAGAACCAAGAATTTGGTTTGCGCGCGATATTTGTATGCGAGTTGCGTAGCTTGCGCGTTTAAAATGGCCGCGGCGAAAAAAAAATGAAACAAAACAAGAATTTCGACCCAGGTCATCGGACAACGTGTGGTCCCACTCTCGCGCAGAATTATCGGTGTAAGCCGTAGCAATGAGAGTGTCGAATCACTGGTTTCAAACGTCGTAAATTCGTCTGCTATAACATTTTCATACATAACGTGTATACATGTATATGTAGGTATGTGTGTAAATCTTATGTACGTTCGTTATATGTGCTAAACTATATAGTACGTGGACCTGACGGCGTTGCTGTACTGCCACGAAGTTTATGGAGCATGAGATTACTTTTCAGAAGGTCGGAGTAGAAGAAAGAGCTTCGGAAAGAGAGCGAGAGAAGGAGAGAAAGAGACGGCGACATTTCGATCCAAAAAAGAACGAATGTTTGCAACCCCGTGTATTCAGTCGCGTCATTTTTATATTCTAACTGAACATTCCAGTAATATCGCGATAAAACACAAAGAATTTATTTAGAATAATAAATTTCTGTGATTTAACGAAATTTCCATTGTTTTCAACGAGAAATTGGTTTAAGATGAGAAACAAAAAACATAATTTAACAGTTATTTATTAAATAGAATTTTATCAACGATAAATCCCTTCAGCGAGAATTTATTTAAATGAAATATAAATTAATTTCATTTTGATAAAGCAAAGAGGTTTTTTTTTTATTAACGTATGGAACAAAAGAAATCTAAAATCACCTATGTCGTTACGAAATGAAGGTAGCATGGGGCTGTTAGCTTTCTCCGTGTCCGTTACTACTTATTGTTTGTTATACAAGTTACCATATGTACGACAGTATGCAAGTTTGTGCACGCAATGTACGACGCGGGCAACGATTATCTTTTTAATATACCGTCGGTGCGTGCGAATTCCAGCGTGTGGTCAAACCGAAGAAACGGATTTTCGAGGATATGCGAGCCCACGCGATTCGCGTTTCTGCTGACATGTCGCGATACAGGTAGAAATATTCATACTTGCATACGCGTGCGAGTATTCGCGACGCAGTCGCGGTATGTAAAAGAAAAAAAAACGCAAAGTACGCTCGAAGAAAGCACGAGCGTAGTCGGAGAGCAAAAAACGAGAGAGAGAGGGAGAGAGAGAGAGAGAGAGACAGAGAAAGAGGTGAAAAGAATCGTGAAAAGCGAGAAGGTAGGTGAAATGCGAGGGGGGAGAGGAGGAGCTGAGATGAAAAGACGACGGGAGTCGGATGCGACGGAGGAATAAGGAATGAGGAAAGAACGTGAAGTTTCGAGCGAGAAGGTGGGAATAAGAACGAAAGGATGGAAAAAATGCTGTTGGCTGGAGTGGGGAAATAAAGAAGGACGCGGGTGGGGGGATGTACCCAAGAGTTCGTTCCACGTATCAATTAGAGACTCGGTCATTAATTTCTTCGAGGTGCAACAGGCATGTTAATCGAGAATACCATTTTTCTCGAGCTCTTCTCTCACTCTCGCTCGATAGACATTCTTTTTATTCGACTTACTTTTCCCTTTCTCGCACCTCGAGGCTCGATCGTACTTTGGCTACTCGAGTAAACCTCGAAACGACCTTGAGTTTTTATACAAGTTTTTTTTGTTCTTTTTTTATTGAAGAAATATGTTTTACTTGTTACTTGAGACGCTCCGTCGTTTATCGTTAAAAGTCAGAAAGTGATAATCTCGCGCTTGGAAGATGCTGCGGTTGCTGCGTTTCTGGGATTGTCGGGGTTCGAATCTTGTTTTACCTAATCATGGGAATCAATTTTCTCAACCTCTCCTCCCCAGATCGAGGGTGATCTTAGTTAGGTTTTTAAGACGCTCGATTCCGAGATTAACGCTCTCTGTCTCGTTATCTCTGCCCCCCCCCCTCTCTCTCTCTCTCACTCTCTCTCTCTCTTTCTCTCTCTCTCTCTCTCTCTCTCTCTCTCTCTCTCTCTCTCTCTCTCTCTCTCTCTCTCTCTCTCTCTCTCTCTCTTCACCCTCCCTCTCTTTCTCTCCATCTCTCCTGTGACGATTCTCACCGCGGTCGATTAATAGATACGTCACTGGAGCCTGCCAATTAAGCCGGTATCGGTGCCACTATTAATCCTCCCGTCTCTCACACTGGTTCACACATGCGGGACCTGAATATATATATATATATATACTTGAAATGCTACGGGCTACCCAACGACGAGATGTCCACTTTCAGATGCAGTCTAAGAGATGTTTGCCTTGGAGCGAAACTTTCCCATGTCGTCGATAGACTTTTTGCGCAAGAACGATTTGATCGACGTGGACGAATTACAGATCGCAAACTGGTCGACTAAAAATAATCAGGGCGAATCGATTATCGCATCATTTCTCGCAATACTAATTAAAAAAATAACATTATTTAATTCGATATAAATAATCCTTATTAGGAATTAAATTTAATTATACGATATTAAAACCCGTTTCGTCGTGTTTCGAAACGAGCAATCCGCAAGGCAATTAGTAAATTTCATTTATCGTTCAAATTTCATTCATCTTGAGTGCAAAATTGGTGGTTTAAATTTAAGAAAATCTACGAGTGAAGATTGCAGCAAAAAGAATACGATACAAAAAATATATTAAAAAATTTTTTTTTAAAGTTTGGGCAAGTATGCGTATGCGAGTGTGTGTGTGTGTTATGCAGATTAACGAGATTGGTTGAACGCCCGAATGCCCCGCGCTGACACAAAGAGTCACCCGTGAAACGCGCGTTCCGACGAGGCGAGATAGATCGCACGTCGCTAACGATTCGGCCACGATACATCGAAACCGGTAATGAGATCGATGTTCTCTTTTTCTCGTCCGGTCGGTGGAAAGAATATCCCGCGGACGATGTGTTGGGACCCTTCGCGTCAGCAAACATACGCTCTATAATCCCTCGGCTGTCTGGAGACTTCTCTCCCTCTCTCGCGCGTTAAATTTGATCAAACTTGTCTCGAGAGTAAGAAAAAAAAAACAAAAACAACAACAAAACAAGAAAACAAGAAAAATGTGCCAAAAGATATTCATAAGTTCGACAAATTACTGGCCAACAGCCGTTCGGCTTTATCATGTTTCTCGAGTGTGCGAATTTTTCTAAGTTTTTTTTCCTCCGCCCGAACACGTTCGAGATTTTTATTAATACTTTTTTTGTATCTTACAGAGACGAGTGAGACAGGTAGGACAAGCACGAGGAACGAGAAGGGGGACATTAACTGGAGACAGCGCGGAGTTTGATAGAACCTCGCCACACCTCGAACGCCATGTTGCGTTTCACGCATCCCTGAAGTTCGGTTAACGAGTACGAGTCAAAACACTGTAACTCTTGACAAAGACAATGTGACGATGTTAATCGCGAGATTATACGTTTTTAAATCAATAAAATCCACAAATTGGGGAGTATCTTTTTCTTGACGAAAACAAAATCAATAAATCAAAATCAAGATGAAACATTGGTCGAGGACATTTTTGAGTTGCGTTAAAAATGTCGGAGCGCGGATGATACACGACGGGACGTAAAGGACTCGAGGCCGGGGTGCATAATGCTCGTTCGGTAAATTCCGGGGGTTTAGGAGAAACGAAAGTGCCGAGAGCTTTTGCCGTTTGACCCCCGAGAATGTAAAAACCAAAGCGTCGGAGTTTATTGCCAGCGCTATGCGCTGTCCCACAGCCGATACAAGTAACGTCATATCTTTGATTTGTGGTCAAAAGGGGGTAAGGCGAACTCACCGGTTGCGAGACGAGCCGGCGAGAAAGACGAGAGGAACGAAAGTCTCTCGTACAGGCATCAAAACGGTTTATAACGATCGGTGGAATGCGCTTTTCACGCCCTTCAATCCGGATACGTGTGCGCTTCGCGCGGCAAAAACCGTTCTCATGAGCTATTAAAACACGGTACGAGGAAGAAGAATTTCACGTAGGCTGCGTGTACAATTTGAGAATCTCAAACATTTGTATTATCGCGTCTGTAGATATATATACATATGTATTCGTGGAATATTGTCTTTCTCATTATTTCCTTTCGTCTTAGCGACTGTATCAAATCGAAGTAAAGTTTATATCTCGTGTGTTACGGATTTACGTCGCGAAACAATTATTCTCGCTGGGAATATATTCCTCTTGAGGATTTTCTCGCTTTACTGATGAGACTCTCTCGGATGAGTTCTAGGAAAAGGGTTAAACGATTCGGTCACCCCGACGGCGTCTCTGCCGATTTTCAATCGCGGGTGCAAATAACAGTTACATTTAATTATCATTACGGGCTTTTGTTTTTTTTTCGATTCTGTGCCGAGTCACCTTCCAAGGGGATACTAAAATTTTTCATCTTTATAAAGATGTTTAGAAAAAGTATCTAAGAATGAAAATAATTCATTTTTGGTATTTTTTAGTATTTCGATTACAAAAAGGGAAAAGGGATTTTTGTTTCTCTAAATTAACTTTTTGTTTTTGGATTAAAAGGAAGTAAAGCCTGAAAAAGGGAGTTTTTCTATTTCTTTGTCAGGAAAAATTTGAAAACCGGCAATGGGAATGGGACATTCGTGTTGTTCGATTCCAAGATATGTCAAGCTCCTTAAAGTGTTTTTAATCGGGGGTGGTGATCCAGTGCCAAGACTAAGGGTACGTCGAAGAGCGATTTTTTTCATCCAAAACGATTTCAATGGGTCGTTACGGTATTGAAAAATTCTCATATAACACGAAAATCATAATCCCATTCCTGGATTTTGAGATTTTGCTCATCGAATGACGGAAAAACATAAAAAATTAATTTTTTTTATCTTTGACTAGCCATACTGTTGAAATATGAGTAAAAATTCGTATCGTAGGAAAATTCTGGTTTCACAATCTACCCATTACATCTAGTTCGAACAAAATAAAATTTCTCCATTCCTCATGTTGGACTGAAAATGTCAAAAACCGGTCAAGAATAGTTGATTAAAATAAACAAAATTATTTGAAAATCGCCACGAAGACGACACAATTTTTGACAAGTGTGCACGCAGTAGACATATGCATTAGAAAAAAGAAAATGACGTCTTAAATCGTTCCAGACCGAAGTTAACCGAATAAAACATCAACTCGCTGGCCTCGAAAAACACACACACACACACACACGCACACAGTAGTCAAATCGAAATAAAAGAAACCAGAAATTTCCGTAATAAAAACCGGTGTTATTAATTATCTCGCCATTGTACGCGTTTACCGGTGACGGTGATTGACAAAAAGCCAAATGGAACGTCGTTACCGAACGCTTCTCCTTTTCTTTCCTTTTTTAAAGTGTGTACGAGACTTGCGCAGTCGGCAAAGCCTACTTGGGCGGAGATCGTATTGCACGCTGTTGCACTCGAGGCACGCGAACACCTACAGTGGCATGGCTGTAAAATTTGTTTCCTTTTACATACGTGTACACACACACACACACACACACACACACACACATAAATATACGTAAGAGCGAACAAATTATACATATATACGACTCTCGCTTAACTAATTCGGTTATTAAAACGAATGTGTCCGTATACCCATTCGCCGTGTGCTTACCGTGGCACGCGAGCCAAGAACTCCACGAGAAACGATAAGTCGAGAGCGTACCAAGTATTAAAAGAGAGAAAAAAGAAACAAACGAGGAAGGTTACCTGTTGTACACGTACGTATAAAGGCGTTCCACCATTCGAAGGCGAGAGCGTGCTGATAGCTTTTCGGTCATTCTAATGCGCTACCGAGCGTACGAGAATATAAGAGGGCCAAAAATCATTTTTCGTGTGCCTCGTGTCGGTTCTGGACAGTCCAGGCTACTAACGAGGATTTCCTATTTAAACGTATACGTACACGCGAGCACTAACAATACGTAGAGGATCGAGCAGCAAGATCGCAGGCACGGTGAAAAAAATGTCTAGCATGAAATTTGTCGACCCAACGCATTAGGAAACGCACGTTCGTCGCGCATCTTACTTACTATTGTCTATTCGTTCTTTTCTCCTTCGTCCCTTTTATTCTACTGTCTGCATTCATACGCGATGCCGACACCGGAAAATCTGACCCTTCAATCCGGACACGTATTCTAAGGAACGTTGAAGAAGAGTCGTAGCTTTTCAGGTTCGTCGACCCCGAACGAACGACGTGGACGGAAAGCGGCTGTTTAATTTCAATCTTTTTCTTTTTTTTTTTACAAAGCACACGTGCTATCGCGTTATTCTTTATTACGATATAACTGATTATTTTATCACGGTCGAATATCAGAAGTAATGAATTTCACAATTTTATTCGTTACACCTGTCACGTGCAGGAATTTGACAGTACTAATTAATTTTCTTCACTCGTATATCGTTTGATTTTATTTACGTCCTTCAAATTCTCGTGCTTTCCCGCCATTTCGCCAATCGAATGAGACTCAATCGCTGATATTTCGTTGGAAGTTTGATAAATTTAGCTCTGTTCGGAATTTATTTGAAAACTCGCGTGATTATAATGTACCTATATCTGGATATAGCTAGTGAGAAAACGTTGAGGGAGCGAGAGATAAACGAGAGGGTTGGCTAAGAGATGGTCGGAGCAAAAGCTACAAGCATTCGAGAGGTATGCGCGCTATACTCGATGTTATATACACATATATACGGGTCGTTTCATCATTAACCATCACGGTCTTTTACACAAAATTTAATATTCGTCGTTTCGGCATTTTATTTCTGAAATTCATAATCGAATTTTATTCGTAGATAATAAAATCGAGGTTTCTCCGTTGATTTTAAACTTCGTTATCTATAACCGTTATTTTGAGAATAAAAATACATATTTCCCTATTCGTAAATGTTTCCCGTGTAAAAAAAAAGTTCAGTTTATTGGATAAAGTTGTATTTGGATTAAGTGTAGGTATCGTTCTGTATCGGAATGGGAGAGGAATTAAAAATTCGGTGTTGAACGCAACTCGATAGTTAATGGTGGATAGACCTATACATAAATATATACGTAGCGCGTACACCCGCGGAAGTACGCGGTTACCCGCGCCTGTAATGCGCCTGGTACTAGCGCGGTTTTGTTCCGATACCTCGTTAACCGAGAGAGGAACGTTCGATATATCGTTCATGCATAACATAGTAGCAACTCTGCGGACAGCTCAGAGTGAAGCACCGCGATTCCCGAGTAGCATTACCTCTCGCTACAGTTGTACGCACACCGATGTCTATATATATATGTAATTTATCCATAGTAAATAGAGAACTGTAGAAGTGCAAACCGTGCGTATAGAATCGAACACGTGAATAGAAAGTCGATTTCTCGACGACACGTAAATAATTTAATGGGATGTAATGGGCCAGTTGAAAAAATGCAGTCGTATGCCAATCGATGCTCGATAATGCATTTTTGTTCATTCCATCCAGCAATGATGGTCGATGCAGTAAGCATAGTTAAATTGAAATAACACCGGACAAATGAAAGAAACAAATATTTTCTTTCAAATGTCATCGTTTCTACGATTCTTCGAAGAATAATTTAATTATTTTGTTCAATATTCGTAATCGAAATAATTGATTTATTATTAATTTTTGTTTTTATGGAATATTCGATCTTCGATTTTGTCTATTTTAATTTTTCCACTCGACTGCCAACGATAATTTGGCTACGCCACTGATTGTTAGAGGGAATTCATTTTTATTTATCCCATCCAGCAATGATTGTCGATACAGGAAATATGGTAAAATTGAAATAACACTTGATCAATGAAAGAAACAAATATTTTCTTTCAAATGTCATCGTTTCTAGGATTCTTCGAAGAATAATTTAATTATTTTGTTCAATATTCATAATCGGAATTATTGATTTATTATCAATTTTTATTTTTATGGAATATTCGATCTTCGATTTGTCTATTTTAATTTTTCTACTCGAGTGCCAACGATAGTTTGGCTACGGCACTAATTGTTAGATGGAATTCATTTTTGTTTATTCCATCCAGCAATGATAGTCGAGACTGGAAACATGGTAAAGTTGAAATAACACTTGATAAATGAAAGAAAATATATTTTCTTTCAAATATCATCGTTTCTACGATTCTTCGAGCAATAATTTAATTATTTTGTTCAATATTCGTAATCGGAATTATTGATTTATTATTAATTTTTATTTTTATGGAATATTCGATCTTTGTTTTGTCTATTTTTATTTTTCCACTCGAGTGCCAACGATAGTTTGGCTACGGCACTAATTGTTAGATGGAATTAATTTTTGTTTATTCCATCCAGCAATGATTGTCGATACAGGAAACATGGTAAAATTGAAATAACACTTGATCAATGAAAGAAACAAATATTTTCTTTCAAATGTCATCGTTTCTAAGATTCTTCGAAGAATAATTTAATTATTTTGTTCAATATTCGTAATCGAAATTATTGATTTATTATTAATTTTTATTTTTATGGAATATTCGATCTTCGATTTGTCTATTTTTATTTTTCTACTCGAATGCTAACGATAGTTTGGCTACGCTACTAATTATTAGATGGAATTAATTTTTGTTTATTCCATCCAACAATGATGGTCGATACAGGAAATATGGTAAAATTGAAATAACACTTGATAAATGAAAGAAAATACATTTTCTTTCAAATGTCATCGTTTCTACGTTTCTTCGAAGACTAATTTAATTATCCCATTTAATATACGTAATTGAAATTATTTATTTATTGTTAATTTTAATTTGAATTAAATATTCGATCTTCGATTTGTCTATTTTAATTTTTCCACTCGACTGCCAACGATAGTTTGACCACACCACTAATTGTTAGAGGGACGAAGAGAGTCTCGATTCTCGTTTCAACTCATCCACAACGATGTTCATTCATCGTTGGCGCGAGAAGCTTTCAACCGGCAAGAAAATGAAGACCACGCGCGCGCGCTCCTTTGGCTCGCGCGCGGAGATACGATAATAAAAAGATCGGTAAATTGGAGAAAAAGAGGAATAAGGACAAGAGAGAGAGAGAGAGGGAGAGAGAAAAAAAGAATAAGCGACAGTGGGCGCTGATCGAAAGAACAGGGTGCGAGCGAGTGAGCGAGTGAGAAAAAGCGTGGAGGCGTTACAAATGCGAGAGATTTAAGAGTTAGTGATCACGATCGTTAGGAACGTTCGCGAAGGGCCCATGTCCGATGTCCACCGTATCTATAACGTTAATGCGTTACATTCCACACGATGAGTGGTTCGAAATATATATATATATATATATATATATATATATATGTAGTCTACCGATGCCGAGTTACGGTGTGCATAAAGTACCGGAACGTCGAGAAGATGCAACGGGGAACCAGCCAGCGTCTATATTATATATTCTACACGTAACATATACATATATAACATCATATACAGAGAGACATTATCGCTCACGTATACAGGTTGGGATGCTTGTAAAGCGGCAAAACGAAATATTCACGTCCTGGCGACGAACGAAACCAACGGGAGCGAGTGAGAGAGTGAGAGATAGAGAGAGGATGGCGGTGCAAAAGTGCAGCAGCCAACGTATTTTGCTCAGCACCAAGCGAGAACTCTTTATACTTTTCTCCACCCCATCGCGCTGTCTTGCTCAAGCACGTGCGATCTTCCTTTGGCGCGAATACGTACGGTATCGTCGACGAGACATGTTATACGGATGGTCGTTAACGAAACTCTCGTGCCAGGTCGCTCGTCGGTTTGTCAAAAGAGCGTATCCACGCTTGGATTACGTCGTCGAACGTCTCGATTCAATTCAAGGCTGACGTGTATATTCGTCCAACGGTTACAGTTCGCCAAAATTCAGGGGTGGTTTATTATATTATCGATGGGTTTGAATTAAAATTACTCGAATGGATCATCAATTACGGGGAATTACAAAGCTGAGAACAATATTATACTGGATTTTGTTTCAATTATTTTTTTTCCTATTGATTATCGATTTTTAGAGTTCGATTTCCGAGCTGTTTCTCCAAAAGTTGTTTAGAAAAATCCTCGCAATTGACATAAATCGAACGATTTACTTTACGACGCCGTTGCTATAAACATTAATTTTTATGACGATGACGCGTACTATGTTGCAGCCGTTCGGTAATTACCGTTCATTGATTCATTGAGCTGTCTTAACGATGATTGTATTTTATAATAAATGTTTTTTTTTGCTTGATATTTTTTAATGTAGATACTTTCATCTATTTTTTATTACTTTTCATTTAAACATCAATTTCATCTTTTGGCATTTACAGTATGGTTGGGGTGTGCGGAACCCCTTTTCCGAGAATGTAAACTTTCGTGGGTCCCGTCGGACGATCAAAGAAGAGAGACGGTTCTCTCCCGAAATCGTTTCTCGCAATAACCAGCAGATGGAGTTTTTCATATGGTTTTTTTTTATAGTTTCATAAAACACCGTCGATCAGCGGAACCGCGGGTACGCGGAGAGAGGAAAACAGTCTCGAAAGAATCGTAACGTGCTCCTTCTCCGTCCCTCTGTTCCTTTCAAACGGCATACACGTGTAAATATTTCTTTCTCTCTCTTTCTTTCTACCTATATATATATATATATATATATATATATATATATATAGCTCACGCAGATATTTCAAGCTGATTGGAATATCTTCGATTTTAATGACCGTCCCGCTGCGACGCTCGTAAAAGAATAAAAATTGGTCGAGAGAGACGAAAGGTGCCAGGTATTCCGATTCGGGGATGAAAACGAGACTTACGTCTTTCCTTTCTTCATCGCTTTCTCTCTCTCTATCTCTCTCTCTCTCCGTCTCTCTCGTTTCTTGGAATCTTTATGAAAATTTTGTTTAACGAACGTAACAAAAAGTAAACTATAATTTTCGAGGCGACGAAGCCGAGATCGCGGTTGCACTGAAAGTTCTTAATCGTTGATAAATCAATAATCAAAAATAAGATATAAAATATAATAATAATTAGCGAAGATCGGAGTCGCGAAATAAAAGCGAGGAGATTCGAAAATTGTCAAAGTGACAAATCGTACGGTCGTCGAACCGATAAATTCTCCACGATCCGGATAAATTAATTTCGACAAAAATTAAATTAATTTAAATCGAATAGATTCGTTTCTTTTGTCGGTGAGGATGGCGAATCTGGTCGTTTCTTCTCACGACGTTCGGACCGCGGAGATGAAATTAATCGGCGACGAGTCGTAACGTATATCTCTCGCGTTTGGACTGGTTGTAAATATATTCACGCTCTCTCATGCGCAAAAATCAAAATATATATTCACTTTTGCAAGCGCATCCATTGGTTTCTCGATCTTTAATCGTGGGAGCTCTCTCTTTCTCCCTTGGCTATGTCCTAAGAGAAAAACTCACGACGACAACGACGACGAAATGGCTTAACGCAATGTGCATTTCTCTGGGACCATTTGATGTGTTACGACCGTTTATATATAATTACGAACTCCTATATTTCTCGCCCCCAAGAAGAAGGAAAAAAGATAAATAGAAAGAGAGAGAGAGAGACAGAGAGAGAGAGAGAGAGAGAGAGAGAGATCGTGTACATGGGCGAGAAATGTCCGCCGTAAGTGTATATATCTCTTCTCTCGGAGGCTGCGAGAGTTGAGTCCATATATTCCCCGATAGGCTATTTCCACGGGTCTCGGTGGTCGTTAAGAGAGGCCGACATCATGCGAGCCGAGATTCTATATACGGATTGCAGGAATTAAGCGAGAGACGGCAATAAAATGCTTACAATGAAACGAGAAGCAACATCACCCTCTGTCATCGATATATTATCATTATTAATCATTAAAAAACCAAAAATTATTAATCGTTAAGATTTGATAATAATATAAGAATAAAAGGAAGTAACCGAGGATCGACAAACTTGGTTTTTAATATTCGCCCGAACCAAGCGAACTCTCTCTTCCTTTCCGAGCGACCGAACAACTAACGAAATAAGTGCGTTAACGATCGAGAAAAATATTATTATTACAGAGCGGTTGTTGGGTCGTTCAGCACTCGGAGTGGAATGTGAACGCTTTCACTCTCGGAGTAATACAGACTACGCAGCTCAAATAATACCGCATCCATATACGATTGGTTACGTTTAATCTCGTAATTTAATGGGCAGTTAGGAGGAGTACTCGTGGGGTAATAGGCACGAGCGTAAAAACCGTGAGAAGTCTTTGAAAATTGTCGAAATTTGCGACGATCGTTCGACGCACTTTAAACTTGTATACAAAATAAACTCTCGCAATGAAAATTTGAACGATTACTTCCTGGATTCTCAGTTTATGAAAAAGTCGACTGCATAACTGTACGAATTAGCCTTCGAAATTGCTTTATCCAAACATTGGCGAATTTAATGATCGCTTGGTCGTTCGTGCACGAAAAATCCGGTCAAGATAACAAAATTTCAATCATTAATTGGAAACCAAAATCCAAGTAGAGCCGCCTTTATGTTAAAATACAAAATTATAGTTGTCTCCAGCGAACACACTTTGTTTTTTTTCTTTCGAGCGATTAAAGAAAAGATAATTACCGTTTCACGTTTAACGTATTTTTTCGGTTAATTACCAATCGAGTCGAAAAACAAAATTACACCGAGTTTTACGACGGTCGATGAAGAATCCACAAGAATGCGTGTTGCTTTTCATCCGTGGCAAATGACAAAGATTTTGTCACTCGTAGATGAGAGAATTAACCGCACGCGTGCGTCCTTGCGATATGAACAGGAGGAACGCGCGGTGTTGTAGCGGAGCCCGTCGCGTCGACTCGTCACGAGAAATCGGCAGTAAAGCCAGTGGACGTCTTCATCCACCGACATATTCAACGTGAAACCACTGCGGGAGGTTCTCGAAGCCCATATAGTACGGCAGCACGCCGAGAAGAAAACAAACAAAAAGAAATCAAGAAACAAAAAACCAGCGACGACGACATTGCGTATTCAGTTTTAAATATCACTATAAATAATGCATTATATGGCGGCCGTTAAATGTTTTAATGAGCTTATCGCTGTGCTCTGAGTAAACATAAACCATTGTCCAACAACATCTGGCAACAGATAGAAATGCGTTCCAAAATCATACAACGGAAGTAATTAGCACTTTTTGTCGAATTTAGAATTTTGGAAGTGATTTTGGCTAGCACGCGCTGCTGATAAGACAATTCCCAACGCAGACACGTGGAGGATATGGCTCCAATTAATCAATCTCCTAGTAACATTGAGAATAATAAGTCATCGGTCTAGAACCAAAAACGGGACGCCGCAAGGCATCAACTTTAATTGATTGTAGCCTGAATCTTGGCCTTATTTTAATTAGCTTATCAGTGGAGTATCGTTATTCGGAATTGGAGCTTTACTCATTTTTGACAATTCCAAAAAAACCCGTCTTCGACACTCTCGTTTCCACCTAAGGATATTTGAGGGCACGCTATTATATATCCGCAACTCGCGATACGCGAGACACCCCAGCAGTAGGATCGAGTCCGCGTTTTTACGGCGACTGGCCCAAGAGGTACGGCGCGACGATTCTCAATCCTAAAAATCTCTTTATTGTCCCAGCGCTTTCTTTTTCTTTCAATTCTTTTTAACTTTTATACCTCGTGTGGTACGGACCGAGATAAATATTGCAAATGAGACGATTATCATAAATACCATGTAATAACAAGTTTATTAAAGTCCGAAGGGTAATTTCTTTTAAATTCAACCAACCAAATTCATAAAACCAACAAGCGAACAAAAAATCATAATATAAAAAAAATTAAAGACAAAGATACATAAAACCAACGAGTAAACAAAAAATCATAACATAACAAAATTAAAGAATCGAAGAATTTTTCACCCATGACGATGGTACGTGAAAAATGATGAATAAGTGTCTCGTTAGATCGTAGGGATGCTCGTATAGCCGAGTATTCGTATCTCGAAGCCGATCTGCCACTGCTATACTTTTCAAAATGACTCATCTCTCGGTCTCTCGCCCACGCGCTTGGGGGGATGACCGAGGCGGGTAGAAAATTTGAGAAAACTCATGGTATCAGATCATGGATGCGCGAGGGTTGCGATACACATGCCCGAAGAATGCAGCCGTGAAATTTCAGTCTCCGGCACACAAGGGCCCATGCCTGTTGTCTCTCTCTATCTCTTGCTCGTTGACCGCATCGAGCCCTTGGATCCTTCGAACAAGATCAGATATAACGCTTGTATTTATACCTACATGTGCATGTCTCCGTTTATCTATATATATGTATAAAGTTTGTCCGGATCAGAAGCGCGGTTGGTTTCGGTGGAATTTTATTGTGGCTATAGGCATCTCATTTGAGGCATTACGGTAGGTTGAACGATGTGATCGAACAACACATCACGGGGGTATAACATCGCGGTCTATGCTTACCGGAGAATGTCGAGATCTGTTTTTACGATATACGATAACGCGCTACTGCATCGGCATGTAACGTTGAAATAGTCGACTTAAAGATGTCTCGATGATAATTAGATTGTATAATTAAAAATAGGAACTGAAGCAATAAACGCTTGACATTAAAGTAACGTAATGTTCAATTTACAACGAATTAAGAGTCGTTTTTAAAACGCTCGTAAAATCGCAGTTTTACGGAAAATATTATCACGTCGTGTACGACTTTTTTTTTAAATAACCCGTATTTTATTCATCTGGAACGAATCGAGCAGTGAATATCTTTCCATCGACGAAAATGTACGTTTCATTCGTGAAAAAGCGAGATAAACTTAATCTTTAAAAAAATGAAGAAAAAATAGCAACCTCGATGAATGCAATCGTCTTTCGGTACGTTTATCGCGCTTTAATTTACGCTCTTCAATGGAGTCGTCAGCCCCTGTTTTCCGGTGGTACTTTCGGGCCACCCTAAAATCTCTCTGATTTGTGGGAGGAGAACAGGAAATAGGTATATACGTATAGAAGTACGTGAGTGCATTCATTCTCGCGGTATCTGTCTTCCTCATTCTTCGCGGAGAAGCCGGCAAACGGCGCGCGTTTCACAGAAAAGTGAGATTTTATCTCACGCTCTCTCCTCGATCCTATGGAGAGTTTCGCTTCCTCCTCCTCCTCCTCCTCCACCTCCTTCGGTTCCATCCACGCAACGTTGTACGGGACACGCCGCGGTGTCGATTTCCGAATGGCGTGCTTCCATTTTTCGAGCCGACAGCTCGACTCTTTCACGCCAGGGGGAATATATAACCAGGACGATATTATTTTACACGCTGCGGGGCGCAGGCGCGTCGACCGACTCACACGCGCGCACGTACGTATACGCGCGAAGGAGCAAGGGAGATAAAAGCTGCGCGACATTTCCTCTCTCACTTTCTCTCTCTTTTTCCTCCCTTGTTCCTATTCTATTTAACGTGTCACTGAGCCCACACCGGTGCGCTGCTGGTTTCTTTTTCCGATATACGTAACGCACGAGGGGGCGACGGTTCGCACGAAACGAGAAAAGAAAAAAGTCAAACAGTGCGAAAATACTGTTTAAGACGAAATTCGCACGCGAGACGTTCGATATTTCTTAGGATAGCTTGGAAGATACAATTTTTTCGAACTAAGCCCATTAAAGTTTTACTACAAAAAGTAAATTTCGTTTGATCAATAATTTATTATTAAAAGAAAATGAAAATATTCTTTTTTATCCGAGCAAAATTGATTAAAACTTAAAACGTGCGTCGGTTCTGAACCTCGAGTATAATAAATCAATAATCTTAAGATACAGGTGCGGTAAAATCAATGTTATCGTTAAAAAAATATCAAGTCGCGCAATGATTAATGAACAAAAAATGTGAAATTCTCTCTCTCTTTCTCGTCTTGATCCAAAACTCTTTTCGTCATCCCGATGATCGTGTGGGGTCTGATAGGCTCTCGAGCTCGCTATAGACAGGGGGGGGGGGAGTCTCGAAAGATAACTATCACGAGAGGAATGAGTGGACGTAACCAAGATATCCAGGCTGATGCGCTGGTGCACACACTACGCTCTCTGCTCTCGCTTTATCC
The DNA here is from genome assembly GCA_946811545.1 of Netelia fuscicornis. NCBI lineage: Eukaryota > Metazoa > Arthropoda > Insecta > Hymenoptera > Ichneumonidae > Netelia > Netelia fuscicornis. The sequence goes on along the minus strand of OX328011.1, from coordinate 44,909,896 downwards.
AATATGCACGGTAAGCCCGTTATATACTACTTGAAATATATTTTATCGTCGGGCATTAAGATTCTCATCCAGCAGAGATGTTCCCTCCCTCAAGGGTTCAGGGAGAGCACGTTTGGCCCTAGCTATGGGCGAGGACAAACTTACATGGATAACGGGAGGGCGAAAGAGAAAAAGCGAGAAGATCCACCAGAGAGCCCACATAGAATGAAGAAGGCTGCCGTCCGGATCGTTTACGTCGTACGATCGTCAAACAGAGCCCCGAGAGAGCCCATTTGCTCGCACCATCCCCCATGTAATGGCGGAGAACTGTAAAAGAGTACCAGTTTTTTCTCCACTTTCATTTTATTCTTCTTTCTTCTTCTTCCCTTTCCCTCCTACACTCAAGGACCGCTGTGTCTCGCACTTTGCTCGTGCTCGAAGAGACACCCACATATATGTATATACATGCTGGGGCAAAGACCAGCGACGGCCCGATAACCCTAAAAGGCTAGTTTGTTCCTGAAAAAATGTTAGACAAAAGTTGCTCGATGTAGAGATTGACATTCCTCCCCGCCCACAGAGGGTGGGTTTTACTTTGAAATTTTAAACGACCACCCTCACTTTTTTACATGGATTATGATTTCCGAATCAATGTGCGTTTTTTTTTAATTTTAGGGCCGTTGTCAGACTTTTGCTCCACCCTGTATAATATATTATGCGAAACGCCAATACGTGTTCTCCACAGCCTCGAGAATATATTTACATACATATATATATACGTATGTGGACACGCATACGTCGATATTGCGGTAGCATGACAAAAAATGAAATGGCGCGCACTTAAGTGCGGTTAATTAGTCGTTAAGTATAATTTATACAACGCGTAAATATGAGCTGCAATACGATTCGTCTTGGGCGAAATGCTTGGTGTGCCGACTGCGCACGAGTCACGGCAACTGGACAAAGAGATAAAGATGATTTTTAATGAAATTACATAAACAATAATGTCGAATGATCGTTTTAAATTACTCTCAAGCTTGTAGCAATATTGAATGTCAAAGAACCACCGACATCGTTCATTAACAAATTAATCAATTTATTATATATTTATGTAAACATAATTTTATTTATTAATCGTACTACAGTTGTTCGTTTACAATGCGGCAATGATATAGCGCAAAGTTAGGAAAAATATTGGACCATGGGAGATGAGAAATTCGGTCCGAAAACAGAAGTCGTCAAAATAGAGCTTATCGTACCGAAATTTTAGCCCGTGCAACGATATTTGGTAGCTTGACGCGATGCCTCTAATCGCTGGAGGATTTTTTTTCTTCGGCTACCGTGCGAAAAGGTATACCAGGGCCTGCACGATATAATACGTGAGATTCGAAGATCGAGAGAGGGAGAGAGAAAGAGAGAGAGAAGCAAAGACGAAGGAGGGAGATGAGAGAGAAAAGGTTCGCGCATGCTATATGCCACTTCGTGTTGGCTGCATCCCACATTGGACCCTCTAGGATCGGGAGGAGTTCTCCGCTGACCGCGATATTGAATTACCATATGGCACCTGGGTCTTTTTCATCATCCTCTTTTTTCATTCTCTTTCCTTTTGCTGCTTTAGCCCAGCTCAAAATATCAACGGTACAGTGCTGTACTTTCATTCCCACATCGGGCATTTATGAGAATATAAAAATTTCGTACGGCCGACGTTTGAACGACGCTTGGTAACGTGGACCCTCATTATCACCGTTACATCGCGTAAATCACCGGATTACGAAAAAAAAGAAGATTGGAACGAACGTAACGCTCGCGAGGCGCATAATGTTCGAATAAAATTTTCCCTAATACGCGGAATCCGATTAACGGAAGGGGTCACACATACACCAGTTGGATTATCCTCGATGTGCTACGAGGAATCTGTGAACTCGCGGTGAAGTGTAGGACGAACTCTCTCGTGCCCTCTCGGGACAATAAAATACGAGGTAGGAGCGACTGCCTTGAAGCGATGAGAATCTCATCGAATGGCAAGAGGAGAGGGAGGTGGGAGGGGGGCTACGGGTGGTAGGAAAATATGGAAGGCTGTAGTTGCACACGTGTTTCGAATCGTCACCGCTCGTGCTCTTTCCCATACGTTTACCTTGCACGCGTACGAAACAACGGATATTTAAGTGTAATCGCCGAGACCCCATAGCGAAGATCGGGAGAGCCTCCAACTGCCCATTTGTCGGTGCCGTGAAATCGGCGAACCGAGAAAAGTAAATACCGACTCGGTCGAATAGCAAATCGAATCCAGCGGTGAAAGTGGTCGAGTCCATTCGCCACTGGAACACTGTCCAATGGCGTGGGAATCGATCCAGTCAAGGTCGAACCTCGTTCCCAAAAGAAGAAAAAAATGTTCTCGAGGTAAATTTTCCGCGCGTGTCCCACGTCGTGGAGATATTTCGATGGAAGTGCATTGTACATTTTTATTGGTCCTTGGTACGACGTCTGACAACTGGAAGAGGCACGATAAGTGTTGTACGTAGACGTAACTGCGATTATAAGTAACAAACTCCGTGCCCCATTGTCCGACCGTATGCGGCGAGGATAGTCATTGTCCCGCACGCGCACCCACACGCAGGAACTGGAACCTTATTGCACGTATTAGAAAGCCAAAGCTCAGATTCGAGCGTCGCTGCGACGGGGCGTTATATCTACCGTGGATTCCATCCGTGCTGTTGCGAGGATTCAGAATCCCTTTTCGCACGAAGCACTCGGCGAATATTCCAACGTATACACGCAAGCCGTGCATTATATTATCGTTGCATACTCGGCGATATATGGTTAGAGATGGTGTCGGTGCATGAAAAGAGGCAGCGAGTGAGAGAGGCAGAAATAGGGAGAGGCTGGCAACGAGAGAAGGAAGAATAAACAGTCCGCGTGGTAAAGACCGCGGGCGCGAAAGGTCTACGGGCAATGCCGATGTGCCGCTGTTGGTCTCTCAAACAACCGCAGCAGCGGCAGCATTTTGCTACTGGCTCGAGAGCTCCATTGTTTCCAGCTTCGGTGCTGGCCCGGTTTGCGATTATACACTGGGAAACCCCATTGGTACAACCAAACTGTACGAAAGAGAGAGAAAGCTCGAGAGATTCACGGAGTAAAAAAGGAACAAATTCGTACGTACAAATGCGTACCTAACCACCTACGAGAAATGGGCACGGCATAAACCTAGGGTGCATCTCCTGTTGCCGTTTGAACAAAGGGTCAGACACTACGAGGGGAATAGAAGCTAGGAGATAAGCTCTAAATTTTTACTCGAGATTGGAAGAGCGCTTGCTTTTTTTTCGCGACTACGCTCGTATTCTCCGGTATTGTTTCAATCGGTCCATTAGTTTTGTTCGCGGGAGATTAAGACGGAGCCAATCAGTGGTTATTGCCGTTTCTTGAGTACCATTTCGTTCATCCTGGCCGATACGCACGTTGTAGGAAACGAGAATTTACGGTTCGGCCTGGAATCAAGGGTGTCGCTTAAACCTCTCGTACACAATGCCCGCAGCTTCCTGCTCGGATCGCCGGTAGCTAACTGTGAAAATTCACGACCGCGATACAACGTGTTGAGATCTATTCTCGCATTTGCGGTTTATCGTAATCGGAGAGGGCTCTTTGCTGGCGACGTACGATCGTGTCCCTTTTTTTTCGTGATCCGGACTTCTCGGGACTCGACGGTGAGACGATATGCGGTGAGGGTCTATTCGGTTATGTTCCAACAGGAGCTGTGGCGGATTAGCGCCGGACGCGATTTAACGATCTCAATGGTGTGCGCGCCCTCTTTTACCTCGGCAGGCTCGAGAGAAGCGTAGGAAGTGGTTTATCGAGGCGCACTTTTCGATCTAGTTCACTCTCGTAGACGTAATGGCGTGTATATAAAAGGGGAATCGCGGGCCTCTCGTAATCGCGAACGGGTCGAGTTATGCGGTCGATTTCTGTCTGGGTGTTCAGAAAACAATTCTTACTATACGATGACCATAAGTACGTACCTACATTTCTGTGGACGATCCAGCTTCCAGGATTTACGTGAGAAAATGGATCGTTTGAATGAATTTACGATTTTTCTTTATTTATTTTTCTTGGTGATTAATTTTTATCGATCTTCGATCGAAACATCATCGGTTTATGAAACAAACTGTATACTTTGGCCTCGTTTCCAGCCCGTTGGTCAATTCAAACTCGCGAACGTGTACGATTGCTGCCGAATTCCGTGCAGCTTAATTATCCGTATAACAGCGCCACGCGGACTGTACGGTTCAAGGGGGCGAACTCGAGAACTTCGCCGATCAACTATCTAATTACGCTCTCCAATTGCGCATAACTTCGTTAATCCGTGTGTTCGATGCTCGAAGTTAGCAAATACGGTGGGTTTATTAATCGGTCGCACGGATCGAATGATCGTACGGCAATAATCAATGATTGTGAAATGACACGATTATGGCCAACGAACGAGTCGTGAGAGCTCGAACGTGTGTTGCAAATAACCATAACTTTCCATCGATTTCTATACTTGTTGCGATAATTTTCGATACTAATGAGACGAAAACTGTCATGTCGTTAACTACACACTTGCAGGACGATTAAATTTCTCCCTTAGACAATAATAATCTGATCACAATTATCAATACGAATACAATAAAATTCGACGGAACATAGTAAACAATAGCTAGTTCGACAATTTTTTTCAAATCCTCTGGAATAGCAGCTTCGAGCATTTCGTTAAAAAAAAACAAAAAAAAAGTTCTATATCGCATTAAATTCTCAACGAGCTTACGGCGGCTGCAATGTATAAATCTTTCATTCAATTCCGCTGGATCACCAATTTTTTTATCAGCGGAGTACACCCCGTCAGGCTGGAGCATCGCCATCGGCTAACAGAGAGAGAGAGAGAGAGAGAGAGAGAGAGAGAGAGAGAGAGAGAGAGAGAGAGAGAGAGAGAAAGAGAGACAGGCTGAGAGCACATCCCATTCAACCATCATAAAAGGATCATCGGCGTGTACGGGCGAAACAGGAATTGGCGAGTGTCGATAGGAGACTGTCGCGATTTTATTTGACGTAACAAGATTCAATAAATTTCAACGAAACACGTATCAACTCGTCTATAGCTACATACATATATGCATATATATATTTGTATAGATATGAAGCCGATGGTGAAGTATTTCGAGCGTGGCGTACGACCTGGTTAAAAATCTGCTAAGGCGCTGCATGTCCTTATCGGCTGGAAACTTCAACAGGGTACCGACGTAAAGCTGGATATTCTCCACTAAGGGTGATAAACGAGAGGGAGAGAGAGAGCGAGAAACGTTGAAGCGGAGTCTAGAAGGAACGTGGAAGGAGAAACGAGAGTAAGAGACCTTCGGGATCGGGGTCGACGATACAGTGTGACGGGGGTCCTGGGGGTTTGAACGACAAGATGTTAACACGTGTGTTTCGTGGCTCGGGCTGGTGTGGTGTGCGGTGTCGGGCTCTACGTCTATATATGTATCTTTATATACATATATATATATATATCGATTATGCCTATATATATATATATATACATATATATTCGTGTTGGTTACACGGAGAGTCTGACCGCCGAAGGACCAAGCCGTATAGTAGTGTTAACAGGACGCGGGCCAGCCGAGGTGACACGATGTAATCTGACACAGCGAGAGAGCCCAGGACTTGGTTCGAGGACTATATGCTCCTTCGGTTGGCGTATAATCAACGATGGTAGGTACTTCCTTCATCCTGTTGATGTTTCATCAACTAGAGGAGAGGATTGGAAAATTACGTTCGTCAAAGAGGAGAGTCGAGATTGAAACTTTCAGTAATATGTAATCACAATGATCGAATCGAGTAATCTTTGTCGATGATACAATTAGCTTATCGATGTACTTTTTATTTTCCTACGGTACATTTGTTCATTCGTCAAAATAGTAAAATCTTGTTAAGAGCCTTTTTTTTATACAAACATCGTATCGAATACTATTTAAATCTTATCGATTCCTAACATAATGAAAACGAAGACATGGAAACGGAACTACGATGAACCTTATTTCCAATCGACTTGATCGAGAGTCCAATGAACGAGAGGGAATCGGACTGCCTACATCGAGCTGATATTTTTCAAATACACTTTCGCTAATTAAAGGGCTATGTGAGTGCCTGCATCTATAGGTCCAGAGGAGCATATAGTAAATCGAATGTAGAAAGAAAGAGAAATAGAGAGCGAGAGAGAGGCGGAGAGGGAGAGAGGGAGGTAGATCGGTTGCCTCTGTACTGTAGTTTAACAACGACGCCAGAAAGATCGATGGCCAGATAGAAGAGAGTGAACGCGAGTTCGCAAACAGTATATCGCTATACAGTAGCGAATCGGGCTCGATAATAGTAGCAGTAGTGGTCGTAGTGGTAGTAATAGTTGGTATTATACAGAGAAAAGAGAAGTAGTCCTTTTAAGAGGACTAATACGGCGTACCCATTACGCGGTAAATCGTCCGAAGGAGTGGAAAGATTTCGATTGGGAAGCCTCCCTCTTCCACCCCCACCCTCTTTTTCACTCTCTCTCTCTCTCCCTCTCCATAGCCCCACCGTTCCTCTGTCCACTCTGCCCCTTCGTTCCACTCGCTGAGCGTCATTATACGTACCTACCGATCACTACTCGTTACCCGTACGTGCATCCTACCGGCTCGTTACTAGCGAGACTCTCACTCGCGCATGTACCTGTCACGTGACCGTCCGGAACATCTGCATAAACGACATCACGCCGGCGGTACATACGTACGTATACGAGAGGAGAGAAGAGCCCGCGTGCATCTTGAATATGTGTGTGTCGGTATACGCTACATACATATAGATGGCTGGATTTGCTACAGGGGGCGCGGATCGCGCGCACGTCCCGACGGCGATGCCGAAGAGACCAAGACGACGACGAGGACGACGAGAAACGCGTGTAGTGTGTATCCGTCTACTTGGATACTAAATCCGTAATGTCTATTATACTACGGTTACTGTTGAGTTTCTCGTGAGTCGAAACTCTCTCCCTCTTTCCCTCTGTCACTTTTTTTTATCCATCGCCAAATGAAATAATTGAGCGATAATAAAAGAAACAAAAACTAACGTTCGTAATGGAGAATTAATATCAACGCAGAGGAAAATTACTTCGAGAATCTTTGGAAAGATCGCGAGTCAAGGGTCAACTCGAGGACAAACGAGCCGATTATGTTTATCGTTGTCATAAACAATAAAAAAAAACACATCCAATGTCAAAAAATGAGAATTAATTTCGACGTAGAAAAAGATTACCGGGAGAATCTTTGGGACGATCGCGGGTCAAGGGTCGATTCGCGGGGACAAACGAGTCGATGCGACGGTAGAGATCGAAAGGGTACGGGAGAAAGTGCAATGGTTGAATAGTGGACTCTTGGTTCAACTGAAGATATACGTATACTTTATACGAGAGACTCACGAGTGACGAGAAGCGAGTGCGCGATCGAGTATTAATGCTGTTTGTTTAATACACGGTTTCAGGCCAAATCCGAAGAGACAAACGAGCCGGTAGAGGAGACGCGAGGATACAAAGAGCCGAGGCGGAGACGACTGAGCAAACATTCAGTCTTCTGTCTCGCTCTTTCTATCTCTCTCCCTCGCTCTCTTTCTTCCTCGTTTTGTGCATAAAACGCTCGGACGTCGGGGTCTCTTATAAGAGAAAGACCTAGCGAGACAGAAACAGACAGAGAGAGAGAGAGATATGAGATAAAGAGCCAGGCCGCGAGAGAGCACTCGACGCAATTCGTAGTGCGCCCGAGAATTCTGTTCAACTGTCCTCCTGTACTTACTTCCCTGTATGTGCCACTACTGCAGGCGCAGCAAGAAGTAGAAGCGGTGAGCTTTCGAGCGAGCCATGCATGCATTCTCCAGCTACCTTGCATCTCTACATCGGCCATTTTCCTTGACTCCGTGTACTGCACATGGATTCCTAAATTTAGTCTGCATTTTGAAGTGAGTCATGAATTGGTCGTATGTAAAGGGATTGCGCGTTCGGAGAGACCGGAGTTGAATGAAACACCGCTTACTGTAAATATTAAGATTTAATCTTTATTTCGCGATCTTTATCGTTGTCTTAAATATTGATAATAGATTAAATACCGACCTACCGTAGAATTTTCACATCACGAATTTGAACTTTTTAATCCAACGTTCCATTCAACCTCGATCTCGACCGAATGTATTGTTTTATTTTTCATATTTCCCTGAACATCGTTCATTTTTTCTATTAACGAGTAATCGTATATACATCGTCGTACGAATTTTTATTACGTTATCTCGCGTATAAATGCATTTGGAGCGAACATTCGCGTAAATTTCGATTATATACATTTCCTTTTTTTTCATGGAAGAGAGCGAATCGAGAGACGGTATCGAGTATATATATAGGGAAAAAAATATGTTCTATACTAGAAGTACGTGACTGCAGTGCAAGCGAACATGCGGACGCGATATGCCGCGGAGTACTTTCCTTTGAAATGTGCTGTTACCCGGGAGCTGAGCTTTTTCTCTCTTCTTTTACCTTCGTCGCGCTTCCTCTCTTATGGCTCGTGTCTTTCGCCCTCTCTCTATACATCCACCGCCAACGTCCATTATGTTGCGGGAGGGCTGTTTCAAACGCACGGAATTTTTCGTACCGTGTGCAACCCTTTAGTCCACGACCCCGTCTCACTCGCTCTCGTGCACGACGCGTATTTTCACCGATGTTACGAGCCCTCCCGCTCGGTGTGAAGTTGCACCGAGTCGTTCTTGTCGCACACTCACCCAATGACCCATATCGTACACGTACGTGTATACCCGAGTCGAAGATATATATCTACCCTCGTATACGACGCGCTCGACATCCCCGAACGTCCGTCATTCAGGGAAAAACGAATTTGCTCAGGGAAAAATTGTTCGGGAATATCGAAGAGTGTATCTTATTTTTCTATTTTTTTATTATTTGATATTCTTATCATTCCTGCCGGTCTGGCAATGTCGCGAAAAATATACAATTGCTTACACGACCCTGGCGATTGTATTTCGTCGCTCGTACGAATACAAATATTCCCATTATACGTAATAATGCCCCATGTCTCGCATTTTAATGGAGAAGCAATTACGATAAACATATACGTCTTCGAAAAATTGTCCTCCTCCTTCTTCTTTTTATTTTTTTTGGCAAATATTTTAATCTTCCAGCGTCAAAACTCACGGCCACACGCGGACTCGTCTTTCTTTTTTTTTGTGACCCGTACCGTAACCAAACGCTTGAGGTAGATACGACTTTGTCATGCGACATAATTAAATTATTATTCTCGCGCCTCGTTATTTACACACGCGTGAGAGCGTGCCGATATTATAACGTGCCACACGCGGCAAAACCAACGCAGCGGATAAAGACAGAGAGAACGAGATGGAAATAAGTACAGTGGTAGTGTTTTCACCGGTTATTTTCGGGGCGTAATGATGAGTGACCAAAACCATACAGCGCTATTATGTATATACATATATAGAGTGCGAGAATAGAGAGCGAGAGAAAGAGAGGGACAGGCAAACAGACAGACAGACGGAGACAGAGATACATTAAATGTATTATATTGAGCATACGTTTGCGTCAGGGGGGTAATACAGGTGTGAGAAATGAAAAAGTCAACGGTGTGGGAGCTCGAGAAACGACACATTCGACTTTTTCATGCCACTTCCCTCCTCCCCCTCCCCCTTTCGTCCTTCTTGACGCGCAAGGCCCTCTCGCGACGTTTGCGTACCCTATAATTTTCCCGTTCGTGGCTCTCTCCTTCTCTCGTCACGAAGGTCGCATTAAATAGTTAGTCGCGGCCCACCTCTCGCGCGCTCGTTTCATCGTAATCGGTGCCTTTAATTTTAAAGGGTTACCAAAACATTCGACGGTGGTTACGTCGAACCGGACAATTTTTCGAATTACCGTGCCCCGTACAAATGTACGTACATTATAAAGCAATGTTAAAGCGCCCGTATGGACGAGAGAGCGAGCGACCAATTTGCATCCAAGGCAACGAAGCGTCCCAAAACGAGTCTCGCGGTTGGCGATGATCCGGGATAATATCGGGGGAGAGTGGGAGAGAGAGAGAGTGAGTTAGGTGTCGAAATCGAAATAATGGGGGAACATAAATAACGTGTATCGATGTGTGATGAAAGAAGGAAAGCGTACCGGAGCGTGTGATGTAATTTTGATTATTGAAGTTTCGGCGTTAATGATCGTCGATTTTACAAGTCACCTTCGCAGATGGCATCTTTCTGTTTTTTTTTTTACTAACGGACTGAATTTAATTGAAGTTAAATAGCTCGATCCGACAGCTGTTCTCTTATGTACCTACAGTATTATTTCCGTTAAAAAAAAGTGGCTAAGGTAAAAATAATAGTACGACGTTGTTCGACTTATTTTTTTTTTTGTTACTTTGAGAATCTCTCGCCATGTTCGATCATTCGTCAGTTTTTCGATCGATCTACACAGATTACGGAATCAAAGCAGGCTTCTCTCAGTCAGTACACTTGTACGGCTCGAACCTGGATCGTTCCAGAACAAACAGGATCCGAGAAATCTCCGTTGGAGATTCTCTATTACGAGAAATAGATCGACTTACATAGAGGTAGAGGGACTTATAGAATTTCTCGAACTAGGTGGGAGAAGGATGGATATGGAAGACGGTGCGAGGAGAGAATAGAAAAAGGGGTTAAGGAATTCTATACTCCAAAGGGGCGGAGAGATCGGGGACGAGGTTCGTATGCGCGAAGTGTACGGGACCTGTAAGAAGGCCCGAAGTCTGGAACACGTCACAACACCGTGTCACTTCCCTGTCAAACCGGATTAAGAAAATAGGCTCGAGTCGCAACGGCAGCCGCCCGCTCACCGTGTGCCACGCGTTCTCCGACAAAGGCCTGACACCGTTTTCTTTTTTTTTTCATTATTATTTATTTCGATCGTTTATTTTTTCTTTCTAGCCCGTTATAATTTCATCGGTCTAGAAATCATCACGTCGCGATACGAATAGATCGAACTTTGAATTTTAACAGATTCGTTTCGGAAGATTCGAAAGATACGTTCGAGTAATTTAGATGTTGACGAAACTGTTTACCTAAGTCTATAATTGTAAAGATATTTTTATATAATAATAGCGAAATGTATTTTTAAATCCAACGATAACGAAGAGATTTTGTGAAAATCTATATAAGGAAATCCAGTCCATTAAAATTACTGAAAAATTAATTAATCTAAAAATATATTTAACAATCGTGCGTTTTTATGACCAGCGGGCAAACGGGAATGACAAAATTAGATGCGCTCAAATTATGTCCTGGTGCAATTTTAGAATCCTTGCAATCTCAATTGCCTGGAGGACACAACGACGAAACTAATGTATTTCACCGCAGTTACGTGGTTTTGTCTATATTCGTTCCGTTGGATTGGTTGTCGTCGACAATGACGTGGACGACACGGAACGAAAGCTTTCAATTTCAGTCTCATTTCGAAATTATTATAATTATGCTCGTTGGCCGAGAAAACCGATATTTTTTTTTATCTTTATCGGCGTATATTCTTACTCCCTCGCGCTAGACAACTCCACGATATATCGTATGTTCAATGCCCTCGGGTGAAACGTACTTACACAAATATAACGTGGAACGTAAGTTCTATCATGTGAGCCGAGAATATGGGAGCGCGCGCGAAATTGGCAACGAGGGACTCGCGAGGATGTTTATTGCTACCGTTAATTACTTTACAGCGGATAATTACTGTCGTGGATAAAGAGTCATTGGCGAGAGAACGCAAAGAGATAATGTATTATAGCGGGAGATAAAAGACCACGAGTTATATCGACTCGCGAAGGATCTTGCCGCGGTCGCGCGCTATATGTGGAGACGCCAGTTGTTCATTCTCTCTCTCCGCGCGGATGCGCCGATGTATCAGTGACGCGTGGGCGAGACGATCGTATACACGCGCAATTGACTCTATGCGAAGTGCATACGCTGCATTATTGCACATCTTTGAGAGCCGCGTATGCCGTATCGTAAATCCACGAACATTGGCCCCCAAGGACTTTTAGCTAGATATCGATTATCGAAGTATTGCAGATCGTACTCTTCTACCTTTCTCAATTAACGCTGAAACAGGAAGTCGTGTTTTTTTGTAAGCCTAACAGCTTTTTTTATCTTCCAATGTGCCAATGAAACTTCCTAGACGCGAATAGGTGTATCGAATTATCAACATAGTCCAATTAAGCTCATGAAATTGTGAAGTATGAGCGAAAAAATGGAAGAATATTATTAAAGAATTATAAACGAATATAGACAATTATCGTAGGCTTGTGAGCAAATGTAAAAAATTATTATCTTAATTATTGAACATTATTAACGAAATTATAATTGATATTTCATAACAAGAACTCGATTAAATATTATCGATATTCACAATGAGCCAATACGAATATTCGATGTGTCGCGCTAATAAAATTGAGCAATTAATTATCCAAGATCGAATGCCTTTTTTGCGAACGATGCGTGGAATTCTTGTTCCGTTTCAGCTTTCGTTATTGAACAATTGATCAATTAGGTCGAGAATTTTCATAGTGTTTGTATCTTCGGTCGTTTCTCGCTGGCTCGTATTAGAACGATGACAAAAATAAATTTAAAAAAATAAAAAAAAAAAACAAAAAATAAGATAATCTAGAATCGTTTGACTCGCGAATGGCGAAGTGCGAGAGACTGAAGAATTATATACATATATATATATATATACACAGAACCAATCCGAATCGTCTAGATACCGATCTCGTAATGGATTCTTCGTTTTTTGCTGGTTCTCTCGTCCCCGTTTCGAATAACTTTGTTTCTGGCGGTTCTTCTCCCATTCTCTCCCTCCCTCTTGCGATCAACCATGCCATAGTAAAAGTCCTCGCGACGGATCTCGGCTCGAAACTTGTCTCTGATTAATTAACGAGGCGAAACCCTCACGGCGCGGGACGAAACAAAAGTCACGATACTCGACACTACAACGTTCCTTCGTTCGAGAACGAAATCCCCCTTTCTCCCAGGAGCTTGATTTGCTCCACCCTTCGCTCTTTCAACATCGTTGTCGTCGACGTCGTTGTCGTCATGCATTGTCGGTAATTCGGTTAAACGGTTAATTGCTTAATTTCATTTAATACGAAACTCCGATCCAGTTTTCGGAAAGTCTTTCCGTGCTTCTTTCCATCCCTTAACTATCCACCCTCTACAACCTTTCCGTATTTATCACATATTCATTGATAACAATTTTTAATTTACAGCGTTTTTACGATGCTCGCCAAAAAATTTGTTGTTCCTTCGTATTTTGACGAATAGTGAAATAAACTAACTCCTCGCGCATGCGCGTCAGTACTCAATCGTGGAAGTGAAGATTTTATGAATTTTCGTAAGCGAGCAATGCAATGATAATCGAACAGCTCTAAGTGAAACGTGTAATTTCCTTTTTTTTTCAGTCGGTGAATTAAAAAGACGGTTGGAATTAATTCTCGAAGAAACAGTCGCAAAGAGATTGAAAAAAGTGAATCATCGTTGGAGGAGCCCTTTCAGCCTGTGGCAACGAGTCACCTCAGCTTCATTGCTGTCCGATCCTCCGCTTCTTCGTTCGGCGCTTGTCTTTCGTCACAAGTCTCGATGAGATCGTGAAAAGAAAAGCACAGAGCTCGAATTCGTCGCGTTGTCTCGTTCCTCAAAGTCGTTTTCGCAGTCGCAGGACGACGAGGACGCGAAGGAACGACGACACAACGAGTGGGCAGCATCGGAGGAAGCCACCGAGCTCTGGTCTCTGCGATTTTCGTTCGCATGCACGAAGGAACACCGAACACATACACGCGCGAGGATCTTTCTATACATATATCTATATAATCGGGTCATCGGCCGAGCGATTCGTCGAGCGAGCCGCGACCACGATCACCGAAAGAAAGAAATCGCGCAGGCATAATTAGCAGAATGATTGATCGATGCGTGTCGCTCCGAGAGAGAAGGGAGGGAGTAAGAGAGAGAGAGAGGAGGATCCTGAAACTATGCTGCTGCACCGAAACTTTTCTCCCTCTCTTTCTCTCTCGCGTCCACCTCATGCTCTTCGATCGTTCCGCGAGAGACGTTCATCTCTCGCGCTCTCGCCCACGTCTCGCTTTTGCGAATCGCTTCGCGATGCAGTGTGCGCGCTTTGCAGCAAGGCCAGTGATGGGCCGCTCGTCGTTTTCTCCTTTTTTTTTGCCTTAATTTAGGGCCCTCTGGGAGGACGCCATATGCGTATATATATATAGAGAGAGGAGAGAGAAAGAGAGAAAAAGAAATACGAAATATACGTATAAACCGTGCATATAAGTACTGCATATTTTGGCTGTAACCAAAGATACGTATATGCGCAATGTGCCGGTTTTTTTCTTCACATGGGGTAGAAGAGAAGATATTCTCTCTCTCTCTCTCTCTCTCTCTCTCTCTCTCTCTCTCTTTCTCTCTCTCTCTGTTTCTCTCTCTTTCTCTCTCTCAGCCTTCTGCTTCTCTTATATCGAGATGTTGGCGATCACTCTGTCCCGTTTCGCGAGCCAAATACTTCCCGGTTGATGTATATATATATATACATAGAGAGAGAGAGAGAGAGAGAGAGAGAGAGAGAGAGAGAGAGAGAGAGAGAGAGAGAGAGAGAGAGAGAGAGAGAGAGCGTTTTCGCCTCCGCCAACCCCGATCGATAAATCCGAACGTCTCATCACGTTTCCCCCACTATATAATGTCACATAGTAAAATACAAGATGCCTGCATGGTCGTCGGAAAAAATCGGATATCTCGGATTTTGTCTTGATCAGCACACTTTGCATTGCAGTTATAACGGTGAAAGAAAACCAGAGCTTTCATTTCTACGTTCTTACTGTATCGGTTTCAATCGCTTTTCTTATGTTTATTTGCATTCTTTTTATATTTTCTTCCGGTGAGATGTCTCTACCCAAGGGGACTCGTGTTTCTCATGGTTCTTGTTTTCTGTACGATCTCGTTCGCTCCATTTCTTTAGAGGCGAGAGCAGAGGTTGTACAAAAGGACAGGTGTTACGATACTTTTCGCGCCGTTTTCCTTTTTTGTTTGTTTTTTTCCGGACCATGGACAAAGAGCTACTAGTTATATCCCTGTGGAACTGACTGCGGTTTTTGAAAATCGTCGTGCATCATATAATGGAACAGTGTCCCGCACGTGTTCATGTGTATGAATTTATTTATGTCAGTGTAAATAGATTCGAGTAGCCTGGCGGGAACGTGTACGATAGTATTCCCGAGTCGAAATTTTAGCTCCAAATGTAAACTTTCTGTCACTCTGGAGGTTGAACGGAGGCTACTGGAGGGTAAAAATTTCGACTTGAGTTTACCAATAGATTGTTCATTTATATAGACACTTTCGTATTAACGAGAGCAACGTGCATTCGCGACGATCTCAAATCTGACTAATAATTATTGTTTCGACTTTTTTGACAATTTAAGTCTGCTAATTTCATGCAATTTTGGCAAATTGACATTAGAAGTTGTTTGGCGCTCGATGCGACCGTAAAAAGTTGGAAAAGATGTTCTACATCAACAAAATTGTATAATATTTGAAATTCCGATAGCTTTGGAATATTTAGCACTAAGGGCGAAAGAAGTAGAGATTAGAATCTTCAATACTGGTGTCTCGTTATTGCACTTTGGATATTTAAATGAAATTTCGAGTGACGGTGTAGAATATTCTGTGCGTGCGTGTTGTATATCTTTGTCTATCAGTTCATGCACAATGCTGCGAGGGATAATAAAAGGTAATGGCTGGAAGATAGGGATAATCTCTAAAAAAAAATGGATACTGCGAGAAACCGAGAGAGGTCGGTCCGCGAGGATATGATTATTAGGTATAAAAGTCGATAAATACGCGGATCATCAGCATACTCTCCTGGACCGTAAAATCCCGAGCCATATCTCGCGACTACTCTCGGTCTCTCGGTTATATCAATTCTCCATACGTTAGTACGGGTGTAAGGCGACGAAACTCGCGAATGAATGGCGCATATCCCAGTGAGAACACCTTCTCCTCCCTTTTTATCTCATACACGCGACGTTTTACGATTCTTTCGAATGTTTTTTTCCATTTTCAGGTGACCGCGGCCAGGCGAACATTGCATTACATGATTTCGATATTACAAACGGAGAATTAGCACGAATCGATGAATTTCGTGCCGGAGTTTTTGACATTTTTTTAGCTTACCGAAACTGGTCATGGGATTATGGAAAGCATTGACGCTTTTTTTTTATCACTCACCTGGAACATAAGACAAAATTGTGATTAGCTCCATGTGATTTTTTGCGTTTTATTCTTGTTATTCAATTACTTATTGCCCAATGTTCTTTTTTAACTAGTTTAAACACCTATTATTGATCGCATTAATTTAATTTAAGGTAATATTATTTTGAGTTAACCGTGTTGAGCAAATACTAATTCGTTCAATACAGTCAAATTAATTCTTATGCCACTATTTAATTTTTCTACAGATTACGTGGAAGAAAAGATTCCTTTTGCAGTATCTTGTTTGGCGAACGCGTGGATGAATATTTTGCGGCATGGGTATGAAACTGAAGGGATTTAATAAGGATGGATATTTAGAGCGAGGGAGAGGAACGGAGAAATCGGGAGTGGGCCCGAGAGAGACTTCAGATGGGCGCGACGCCGAGGCAAGGAGACGTGCAACTGTATGTTAATCGAATGCCCAACTGAATACGAAATAATGACAGGGCAAGTAAGTCCTGTAGTAAGTCGAGCTTTCGTCTCGTCCATCGCGAATCTTTCTCATTGTGGTTGTCGTCTTCCGAATCTCCCCTTCCTCGCTCACGTCATCATTGTCGTCATTCGCAGGCAGATTTTTTCGTCCTGTCGACGCTATGCTGCATGAGAAATAAATTTAATCGTCTTACTTTATCAATGTATAGGGCGTACGAATATCCATGAGAAATTTTTCAGCATTTTCATAAGATGCATGAAATGTCTCGCAGTAAATCAAAACGAAAAAAACGAGAACTTATTCGCACATTGAGTGAAAGAATTTGCAATAAAATAATTTGGAGTTTTATATTTAAAAAAATGGAATCTTAAATACTCAGCTCTATAAATTTCATCAACTGATTATAAAAGGAAAAAATTTGAAATTTCCATTTTTCGAGATTTCGAGCGACAAATTGAAACAAAACGGCATTATAATCCTGATATTCGTGTTGAGCGGGAAATTGGCGTTTCCAGAACCTCCGATTGTAGTCTTTTTGGGCGAAAAGAAATTTCGCCCAAGCAGATGCCGATAGTCGACATTCCCGATTTACTTTCCTGACTTTGAGGTCCGGCGAGGTTCAAAATTTTGATTCGTCCAAACAAGCTTTGTAGCATCATTTCGGAATCGGAAATTTCCCGTGCAATATGAATATGATAAAATACAGGGGTTTTGGAGCAACACAAAATTTGGGTTCATTGTCTGGGCGTTTTTACGGGTCCTATGGGTCCCAAAAATCACGCTTTTCGAATTGCCGTCACCGCCACAAATATTCAGCTATTCGAATGATTCTCGGTGAGTTCTCGAGTGGTCGGTGAGTTATTCAAAAAGTTATTCATGAAATTTTCTGTCGGACGAACGAGAGCAGAGATACAGCTTCGCGAAAAGTCGGTTTTTCCAGGTTTCGTGAATCCTTCAATATTGCGATATACTGTTTTCCGGTGAATTTCAATCCTTTCTTAAATTCTAAGAGCCTATGTCAACTGGAAATTTCCCGTACAATAAGAAAATCACGGTTTCGTTTTGGAATTTTCAGATTCTATTGGCCTTAAGTGGGTAAATCCTTATTTCGGGTTTTTTGCATTCTTCTCCTAGAGTTTTTGAGATATCGGGCACAATAAGGTTATATTCGTCGTCAGCGACAAATTTCCTATTCCGTAATCACCATGCAAAGACTTTTTGGACAAAAAAAAATTTCGATCCGGGTTCGAAACGGGTGTCCGGCGAGGGCATTTTTTTCATCCGGAATTACTTTGTACGCTGGTTACGGAATCGAAAATTTGTCGCTCATGAAGATTATGAGGTTATTTTGGCCGACATCTGAACAATTTTGAGAGAATGTGGTCTGCTTTCTGATTATTTACGATTATTTATTTACCAAATATTTCAATTCAGTTTTCAAACAGTCTCAAAAGTCATCAAAGGATTAGTCAATCTTGTGTTTTTATACGTTAACTTCTGTCGACCATGCTTGTAGTGCTGTTCCTATAATCGTGACTTGGCAACACGACAAATCTCGTCATGTAGCAACGTTGTTAAAAAGAAATCTAGACCATACAACGACCCTTTTTCTGAGTTGCGTATATGCTATAGGAAGGGATAAAAATACACACCCACTTATGCACACCCATACGTGTATGTATATATATATAATATATACATGTGTGTGTGTGTGTGTGCGAGGCACCAACCCCTTTGGGTGGTGGCCTAAGGTACTCAACAGAACGTCGCACTATGCGCGATGTTCCACCTACCTACTACCCCCCAGGTTTTCTCGGGGATATATGAAGACGATGAAAAAGAAGCGGAAGTAACGTAACGTAGGAAGAGGGAGGGAGTGGGAGTAGACAGAGAGACGAAAGTGCGCGAGGTCGACGTCTTGTCGAAGGGTGCGGGTGTTGGTAGCAGCTATTCGGATGAGCCTTGAGGGAATGACGTTTCTCCTCCTCTTCGTCGAGCTTATGTACTAAAACGCACCTGCGTACGTATATAAGTACGTACATAGAAACGTTGATTTAAAATGCTTACCATTTTCAATCTGTTACTAAAGGATCTCTTGATTATCATTCTGTGAGTTCATTCTAAGTTCTTTCGTCCATTGTCGAATAAAACATTTAACGGATCAATTGCAATACCCAATATTTTCACACTGATTTCATTTTTTGCGAGCATATTTACTACGTAAATGTTTACAATGTTTATTTCTTTGAGAAATTGAAAGATCGATGAGGGGTTCGCTCATCGACTGTATCAACATCCGCGATTTCATTGGCTCTATTTTTCTGATAAATTCTCATCGATAAAATAACCGGTCAAACTTCAGCTTCGCGTCACTAGGGCGCGCGTGTATATACACATATACATTTCACCACCTATATACCACGAATCCATAGTACATAAAAATCGTCGCGATAGCACAGTGGGGTTATTCTTAGGGTAGGGTAGGGTTGGCCAAGCGCAAAAGTGCGAAAAAGAGGGGAGCGGAGTACATGCGAATGCACAAGGGCTGCACAGAGGGGTGACTAGCAGTACAAGGGGATGTATAAAGGTGGGGTGGCTGGTGTTGCTCAGCGCCGCGGTGTTCTACGTACGAGCTGCTCGTAACACGAAAGGGGTAGAAAGCATAACGGTACTGATGAAAAGAGAAAACCTCTGATGGCTAGGAAAAAAATCGCGTGTAGGCACAGCGATGAGCAAGGGCTAAAGCCAGAGCGTGTCGTATATAGGTATACGTGTATATATAAGGATGGAATAGAAGAACATGGCGAGGAAAGAGAATGACACGGTATAGGGGGAGTGTTGGCCGAGAAAGAGCCGAGAGATGGCGCAAGAGGGAGAGTCAGAGGGAAGGGAGGCGGGTCGGAGGAAAATACTCGTCGTGTATAGTTGATGAAAGGGGTTGGTTTCGCATGCGAAGATGCGTAGACGATGGTGACGTGTGTGACGGAGGGAGCAAAAATGCAGCGAGAGCAAGGGAGGGAGAGGTGAACACGCTCACGGAGCACTCGCCAGGGCGCTGCACTCTCTGGCGCATTGATCCTACCGGGAGAAGTGCGAGAGAGCAGCGCCTCCGAGAGGTGCGTGTACCACACATCACCCCTATGTACCCTCAATTTTTCTCCCTTGCTTCGCTCTTCGAGCGTTCGTTCCCTTTTTTTCCTCTCCGTTCTTCTCGCTTGCGTTTCTTTCCATCGCTGCCATTATTTCCACGTAGAATCTTGGAAAACTGCTACGCACTTGGTCTGATGAATGTGAGCGCGCGCAATACTGTCGTTTGTTTTCAGATATTCAAGCTAAAAACTATATCGTTAATACAAAATACGATGTTACGTAGTGAAAACTCATCACTGAAACGAGGGTCGATTCTAAGTGTGCCATTGGAGGAAACGAAACAAATGCAATGGCGATGATCGATTTGAGGACAAATTTTAACTCGAACGATAAACTAAAAACCCAGCGAGTCGTTTGAAAGAGACGCGTGAATTTTCAAGCATCGCTAAGCGTATGGAAGTTTCCCTAAGAAGCATACAAATGCTCTTGGAGAAGTCCGCCGACGTGCCGCATTTTTTCATCATTTCTCTTACTGTCGCCATGCCGACACGCATTTCATCATAATGGACATAAAAGATGAAAGAACCGGGCTTACCCGTAAAATGTAGCACAGTCTCTCGTCCAATATACACTCGTACATATATACATATATATAGGTACATATATGCATATGTATATATATATACGACTAAGTGTTTTTCCTAGCCCATCCTCATCAGTATCTCTTGTCTACCGGCGTTTCCGTCCACATTTTTGTTCTCCTCCCTCGCTCGGCGTCCCTCTCACGTTTACACTTTATTTTCCAGATTTTTTTTCTTTTTCGAAATACCTCTACCTCGGTTCTGAAAAGCGTTGCGCGATTCCTACGCACGGATACAATAATGGCTCTCATATATAAAAAAAACGCACCCCCACATACGCGTACAACTTGAGAACCCGGTGCGTCTATTCGTAACGACCGGTACTTACGTGTGCGTCTCACTCTGGGAGAGGAGAGGGGAGTATGGAAAACGAAAGAAAAAAAAATGAAGTCGAGAGAAGAAGAAAAAAGGAGGTAGTTAAAACGTCCCTCCTCGCTGGGGGTGCCTACGAGTGGGTGGAAGAAGAGGGTTGTATTGAGAGAGAAAAGGAAGGAAAAAAAAGAGTCGAGAATTTCCATCTCGCGTCGACGAGGAAGAGGCAGTCGAGAACGACGACTTAGGTCGACGCATTGCGTTTTTTTTACCGTACGCATGACGCCGCAAAGCGCTGTCACGTAGTTGCGCGAAGGGAAGGCTCGAGCTTAGAACGGGGACTCGAGTTGTACGCGATACGGAGTGCTACAAGCAGGGAGGGAAAGAAAGTGCGTGAGCCACGAGGGGATGAAAATTGCATATATGTATATGCGCGACGAAAGAATCCTGTGAGAGGATCACGCGTCGACGACGCGAACGTCAGAAACTCATTAAAATAAATAAGCAGAGTATACTCGCGTGTGTATATGCCCTCGTGTATTAACGCACAGGGGGTTGTTGCGCGGTTTCAATACACGCATGCATATATACATTTATATAACGTATGGGAGACATACGTGCATATTTTACGTACCTCGCCCTCACCGAGAGCAGATCTTTGCGTTCGCAGTTCGCGTCGTTGCCGTGCTCGGTTATTACCGAAATTCAAAATAATATAATGTCAGAGGCGAGGGAGTGAGATTTTATGCGTGGATGGATCCGATTAGCGGTAAGCTCACTCTCGAATTTAAGAATACTTTGATGGACAATGGGTGAATACGCAGAGGTAAACACGCAGCTAGAATTTCAGTAATTTTGAAACGAGGCGCACCCTCCGACGTGAAAGCAGGGATTATGAAACGTAGTCATTTTTTAATAGGCAAAGACATTGAACAATAATATAAAAGTTCGAAGGTAAAACAAAATCGACTCATTTTTCTTTTTTTTTCGTTTGGTTTTTTGTTTTTTTCAAAAATGGCCCATCTCCGGTAGGTAGGCGACCAAGAAATATTTCAAACCACGGAGGGAAATAAATCAGTAATAAAGCGTATGGACCAAGAGGCGCCTCGGCGCCCGCAGCGAGAGCTGCTCCAGCTCCAGTCATTTTTTTTATATTCAACCTGCCCTCTCGTTCGCTCCTCTCCTTTTGCTACTTATTTCCTGCCATATTTAATCCGCTCCAGCAAATCCCAGCTCGACGGGACGTAGGTACACGACGAGGGCTCATTTTTTTCACCATTTCGACTCTCTTTCTCTCGCTGTGCACAAAACGCACGTTCGCGCGATCGAGAGACGCAGTGGTGGCTTAGGGAGGATAAGGGAGTGGGTGCGAGAGGTGTAAAGCATTGTGAACCCGGGAGAACCTGGACCGGCAAATTATTCGAGTCAGAAAACATCGACGAGTTTTCACCCTAAAATCGACTGTAAGGAGCTAATTATTTTTTTTAAATAAATCGGTAAATGCTTTCGATATTCAAGGAAGCAAATAATATTCGTTTTCTTTATCGATCTTTACAATATTTTTCAGCTGCTTCGATAATTCGTGAGAAAAAAGGAAGAATATAATTCTCATAGAATGAATTCTTCGTAAACGAGGGGCGCTTGAGAGAGTTCAGGAAATGGGATGTATCCACGAGGTCGGATAGAATATCAGATAAGAAAATGAAGAGCCGATAATTATTTTAGAGAGTGGCGTGTGTGCACGCCCTCTCGGATACTCGAACGGAAAAGGAGGGGGGATAGGCAGAGCTGAAGGTGTGCTTGCAGAGCACACGCTCAGGAGGATCTTCCTCGTCAACAGATATGCCGGAACGTTAAAGGGACTTCCCTTTGTGTATGTGTGTCTGTATGTGTGTGTGTGTGTATTAGTGGTACATCTCGTGGGCGTGCGGTCTCCGTCTCTCTCTCTCTCTCTCTCTCTCTCCCTCTCTCTTCCTTGCACTCTTGGACACGAACCTATCGTATATACGTATATACAGTGGCCATGTGGTGGCCCTTGGCCGAGCAGAGCATACGAAGAGCAGAAGCATCGTCGAGGCGCGTTGTAGACCGATCCCGGTGGTCCAATGTATTTAGAACGCCAAGCCCGCGCACGAGTGGCTGGTAGGAACGTCGGAAGGCTTCGTGCACTTCTCGACTGACCCATACCAACCACAGTGCCCACACCATACGGAAAGACGTATATATCACGATAAAGGGCCCTGGGAATCGTAAACTCGAGGAGGGAAGTGTAATATCCTATATATTACTGTCCACTTCCGGTTTTCTCTCTCGGTCTCTCGATCAGTCCTACTCTCCATCTCTCTCGTTCTCTCTTTATCTCTCGTTCTTCCTTCTAAGCTCTCCAAGCTCTCATCCTGTCTTGAACACGAGACTAATTGAAAGTTTAGACGATTCGATACGCCGCTTCGTGAACGACGAGTTTACCGAAAGCGGTTATCGAGAGATCTTAGTCGTACGGGATGAAAGTGCTCCATGCACTTTTTTTTTCTCAGCACGATTTTCTCGTTTCTCGCTTTTTTGTTTTTCAAAACTTCGGCGGGCGCTACGGAAAAAGTGCATTAGCTCGTCGAGCCAGTGCGAGAGAACCGATACGAGAGTGAGTTCACGAGTTGAAAAGCCAAGCATCGAGTTGTACGGGAGTTTCAAGAGAAGCGTAGAACTCAGTTGACGAAATACGAGAGACGCACGAGGAAAGTAAAATCGAACGATAGAATTTCTCTTTCTCTTCTCTGCGAAACGTTGGCAATAATTGACAGCGATAAAATCTGATCTCCTTCGCATATTTATAAACAATTTCGTTATTCGATTTCCTTTTATTCAAATAGAATGTACCGATTTCTTAAATCGAAAGAACGCGACTCATTTTTATTTGTAAATAGAAAACAAACTTCCGATTAGAATTTGTCGTTGATTATCGAGAGGGTTGCATGACTGCTCGCAACGAGGCGGAAGTAGAACCGTACGCTTTTCATTAAACGGGTTCAGATAAATCTCGCATGTGTACCGCCGCATTCCACGACCGTTGAGCTCTTCCTACGCGTTTGCATGGTCGGAACAAGGAAAATAACACGATTGAAAATAAAACTCTTTTCTAGATAATGGTTCGCCACGCCGGGCTCCGCGGATGAACGCTACGTACGAGATATGTTTTACATGCAGCGCGTGTTGGCTCTTCGAGAAATGCATAATTATCCAAGCATTCGCAAGTTCTGGTTCCACCTACCTCTCTCATTTCTCTCAGTAATCTCAGTTCTCTCGCGACACATTCGCGCATTCTCTTGTTTTCTCACTCTCTTTCTCTCTCTCTCTTTCTTTCTCATTCCTGAGCCCGCCATTTTAATTAATATTAATTGAATGCCGCTTTATACTCGGTTATTTCAGTTGCCCGGGATATGTCGTGACGCAGAGCGTAGTGCAGCGCGAGAGGCCAGGTGAAAATCCACACGCGCGACTGTGCAGAGCAATTACGCTTCAAAAGCATTAACGAGTGCATCACAGAGACACGTGTATGCAATGTGATTGCATCTATATATTTTATGGATGTACGTATATATGTACGTTGGTAGTTTCTCGTGTCGAAACAAAACGCATACGCGGCATTCCTTGAAAACTCGGATAAATTTGCGAAGCAAAGGGTAACAAAACAAAACACGCGTATAATTACGTGAGCAATTTCTCGTACACAATTGAAACTCGACGCGAATCGAGAACGAATTTTCCATCGTGTTTGAGCTACCGTTACGGTAATATCGCGCATGTACATTTGTGTTCTTTTTGATATGAGAAATTAAGAAAGATAAAGAGAAAGACGATACGTGAAAAATTAACGACACATTGTTCTATTTTAGATTCGTTAATCGTGAAAAGTAAAATTCACATTGAAATCCTCGGTGAGACTCGAAATTCTTTTTCATCCACTCCTGTGACTCGTTGATCGTACGATTGTCACGTCAAGTCCGAAAAATCCTGTCCCGAACCGAGCGGATAAAATTTTAAGCAACTCGGAGTGCAAATTTCGCCGTGACGAGAATAAAAAAATGCGAACATCGAGACTGCCCGTCGCGCCCACCCTCTACCCCCAACACCCACCCTCCACATCCCAAAATCGAATGTTTCGCGAAACGGAATAAAACAGGGAAAAGGAAGAAAAAAACGGATCTGAAGGAAGAGGTGAAAAGAGATCGAAGCGAGAGACGTGATCCAGACGTGGAAGCGAGGCGAAAAGAGATAGAACGATTGGGGCATACGGAGAGAAAACCGGACGACAGGGTGGACAGCTTCGAAGCGTTCGTCCTGTCAGCGCTCGTGGTTCTCTCCAACGCCAGCTTACACTTTCGCTTCGAAAGGTGTGCACTCTCTCTCTATCTCTTTCTCTACTTCTCCCTCTCTCTCTCTCTCTCTCTCTCTCTCTCTCTCTTTCGCTCTCTCTACTTCTCTCTCTCTCTCTCTGCTCGCACGTTCGAAAAGCGAGACAGACCCTAAGGTGTATATACGTACATACACACGCGCTCGAACTCACGATTCTCTTCTCGTGGACAGTTTAATCTAATCCAAACATTAAGGGTTACAAATCGTTAATTGTCACGCGAGGAATTCCGTGTCGGTTGGGCCTCAACGCGGTGCGCACGAATACATAAAACGTCAGGCAGCACGATATATACGTATATATATACGTATGGAAAGACAGCGGGGAAGACCGGCGTGCCTTCGTAATTAGGTGGTCCGTCCTGAGAGATCGATGTATAAATAAACACTTATATACCTTTGTGCATACCTATAGGTTTATACATACGTATATATCGTATGTATGTAAACACCTTTTATATAAGATCGAGAAAAGTGGGGATTCCTTCTTTTGGTTCCCCACCTCTTCCATAACCATTTATGGCCGTTCGCGTGTGTTCCGATCAACCCGCCATCTCGCTATATATTTACAACCGGGGTACCAAAGCGCGCTTTTCTAGGAGCTAAATTTTCGATGCGGTTTGTTGTTATTGGTATTATTATGATTATTATTTGCCTCCCGTCTGACGTAAAATTCTAAGCTGCATGTCGTATCGGTTAATTAAAAAACAGAACTTGCATTCATTAATATTTTTAATGAATTGGGAATGAATGAAAATGAATGAGGACTCTCTCTCTCTCTCTCTCTCTCTTCCTCTCTCTCTCTCTCCCTCTCTCTCTCTCTCTCTCTCTCTCTCTCTCTCCCTCCCTCTCTCCCTCTCTCTCTCTCCCTCTCTTTTAGTTTTCAGTTGTTAGTGTAGCTTAGTTGTAAGTGAATCTCAGTTGTAGCTGAATTTTAGTTGTAAGCGGATTCTAGTCGTAAGGATCACTTTGGTGTAATTATTCTGTATTTACCTTGGGCATAAACCATTAAATCAAATCAAATCAAATCAAATCTCTCTCTCGCGCTTGAGTCAGATGTGATAGGATATGAAGGAAGAGGAAATTATTTTCGTCTTGATGGACCGAATGTGTTAACCATAGATATTTTCATACAATTGTTAATAAATTTTTTTAATAATTCATTAACTCACTGTCATTTACATGAGAACAAATTAAAAAGGTTGATCGTACTATTGCACGAAGAAAAGTTTGAAATAACACTGATTATAATAAAATTAAACAATGATAACAAACTTACCCAAAAAAGTACAAAAATAAGATGAAATCACGAGGCATGAAAAAGAACGAAGGGTGCGATTGTGTCGGGTTGTTAAATAAGGTGCACTGATGCTAATAAGTCATTAAGGGATGAACCTTTTTATCTGTTCGAGGCGAATGCCGTCATCGCAGTAAAGATGTACAGAGAGTCGCGATTCTTCGCATGCCGTTGCGTACACGCATCGTTGCTAACGGGAATGATCCTTCCAACCTCCGCACAAGACTGGGTGCATGTAACTATATGTACAAAAATGTATATACATGTATATGTATAACGTCGCTGTGCGAGCGTGCGTGAATAAGGCCCCCTTAATACGGGGAGGGTTGCTTGTTAGTGACACCCCCGGCGTCGGACGAGAGTCCTCTTTCTGTATAGTGAGTACCGGCAGATATATTTGTATGTATATATATATATATATATAGTCTATAGCTAACACAGGCATCAGATACGTATGTACGTTATCTGCATCAGTAACGCCCTCGCACCCTCTGCGTTTTCGACTTACGGTGAAGCTGACTGTTTCATTACAATTTTATTATACGTGAAAATAATTAACGAAAGTGTTTTACCCGGGTTTAATTTATTGCGAAAGTAATTACCTATTGGCGAACGTTCCGTTATTATTATTACTTTCCAAATTAATGTATAAAATTAAGAAAACTACGAATGTTTCCGGAAATAACGAAGAATTCTTTTTATTTCTCATCAGCAATATTGAAACCGCGAGGTTTTCGTCTAGCTTGTAATTAACGTTTTAATTGCAATCGTGTTAAGCGAGGACACAATTAACGTCGGTCGTTATTTTCCCTATAAATTATTTCAGTTTTGTACCATTGATTATACATTTTTTAAATTAAAGTCAAAATTATGGAAAAATTGTGGAGTCGTTTCGTTTTTTAATTGACGTATATCGATTCTGCGATTTGTTTTTCTCGTTGCTCAATTATATTTATATTAAAAGGATTCTGATTTTTTCGTGAGCCATCAAGTCGGTCAGTTTCATCGTGCGAAACGCAGCAAAACCCATATTTCCGATAATACGACGATAGATTCACGCTCGAAGGGAGTCGTCTCCATAGGTAAATATCACGTACGGGCGTATGGCTCTTTCCTTGACGATGCCTACACACAGGGGAGAAATATAGGGACGTTATGCGACAAACCCCCTTACGAGCCGCGCTATTGCGCGATGATGCGTGAATTTTTACTGCTAACACACCCCCGTGGCGTATGACGCCCGAGTGCGAACCTTATATTGCGAGCGAGAGTGTCGAGTCTCGTTATACGCCTATATACGCATATCTATGTGTATGTTCGCATAACGACAAGAGCGTAGGATAGAAAGAGACGGGAAACCATCATCGACGAAGCGGAGAGGTTTCTCTCGTCGTGTGTACGCCACCGCGTGTAATACTCTCGCTGGAAAAAAACCAGCCTATACCTATATCGTGAATTTCCGAGTGAGGTAGGTTAGTTAGGCATTCTTCCGAAGCTCAGAAGTGCATTTACACACACACACACATATATATATATATATATATATATATATATATATATATATATATATATACACGTATATGTAAAAGTACATAGACCACCAGGCGCGGATATGGTGAACATAAATAATCGCTTTTGAGTACCGCGACGAGAGAGCAAGAGAGAGAGAGAGAGAGAGGGAAAGAGCAGTCTAAAAGATATAAAACGACCGCAGCGCTCATGGCGGAGACGCGCGTAAGGATTGTCACATGGCCGGCACGACGAGAGCGCGCTCCTGCGGTTACTTGCGGTAGTCTTGCGTAACGCCCGAGCAACGACGCGAGAGCGCTCTCCGGTCGCAACGACAACTAACAACCTCGACTCTAGAAGACGACGACTGTAGCGAGGAGCACAAAGATTGCCCCTTTTACCGTTTGTATGCACGGCGGCATTTCTATTTACTATATGGCGATATATCGTTTGGTATATATCGAGAAAGCGTGATTTACCGTACTCGTTGAATCCTCGTTCGGTACCGTGCGCAGTTCGACGAAAGGATATACACTTATATGTGTGTGTACGAGTATATGTGTTCAGGTTTATTTAAAAGTATACACTCCAATACAGATACATACTTATGCTTTACTACTACGTGAGTACGGAAGCCCACGATACTATGCGCGAGAAGCCGCGGACTACCCACGCGGCTTACTCTGCATAATTTTCTTTATTTGGATTTATATACCGATAAATAATAACAAATGACAATTTCTATCCAGTACGAGGAACGTCAATGGCGAGGAAAATAGTATCGATAAATATACGAGGGAATATAGCGATTCGAAAACCATTCGCTCCTCTTGCCGATGACTGAGACGTAATTGTCGTTTATTTAGCACTAACTCTATATTTGTGAGGTGATCGTTGACAAACGCGTCCAAGGAGTGGAGAATTATTAAGGAAATTGAAACATAAATATTATAGTTATATTTCGAGGAAAAATTTCATTTTAAATACAGATATACACTTAATGTTATTTCGAGCGAAATCATTATTCGAATTGTTTTAATGTCCGGACATCTTTGACCGGATGGATAGGGGGTTCGACATTTTGTTTTATTCAAAATAATCTCAAATGGTTCTTATGAAATCGACATTTGTCTGTAGACCACGAATATAATATTTTTATTTGTGATTTTTATCTATTTACGAGTTAATAATTGAAAAAACTGACGATTGTCAGGATTTAATATTTCGATCACGTCGTTCCTAAAAACTAGGAATTGAACAATTATATTCGTGCTGAACGTGAAATTGGCATTGTATGTATGTACCTCTTAAGGTAGTCCTATCGTTACAGCGTTTCCGTTAGATTTCACTGAAAATTTGCAGGAACGTTCTTTGATGTCATATGTATATGTGTGTAAAATTTCAGGGGCCTTTATCGACTCAAAAATCACGATATTTATTCTTGAAAATCGTCACTTTTCGCAATCTCCCATAAGAGCCCGTGTTAAATATCGCAACATTATACAACGGGTATCTCGATCATTTGGTCGATGAAGCCTGTTGAAATTTTGCACAGATTTTTATATGACATCAAAGAAGCTTCGATTAGTTTTTATAACAAATCTTATGGAAACAAAATTCACGATTTTGTTTATTATATAACAAATAAACTTTCCGTAGGATCAATTTGAATTTTGAGTATGTTGTTCTTTAGTCGATTTGCAACGACTTTTCTTAATGAACTTGAACATTCGATTCACTTGAAATGTGAGAAAAAAACGAGAATAAAATTTTAATCCCCCACCCAACGATACGACGTCACTTTGTACATAAACAAATTTGTATCCGTCACAAAATTTCGATATATTTTGATACTTTGATAAGATTCCATCCTTGCAGAAGTGAGCTAGGACTGGATTGTCCACTTTTATCTAGTTGAAAAATGCGTAATGACGATGGGAGGTGTAATCTGATGATAATTCTAGCCTTTTTCACTGGTGAATATTGTCATCATCGGTAGAAGCCTTCATAATGAACCCTATGACCTCACCTAATCATTCATCTGGCCTGTGTGAGACCAATTATTCGAGAGGATCATATAGCGAGTGCCTGTGAAGGCTTAACGACCTCGACTGATTGCCAAGCAGCAGGTACAGAATCGAAGTAGCGTTCGGCACACATTGACGTGAAAACGGAAAAGTTCAAAGCTGCTAACCCCCCTCACCTCGAGTACACCGACTCTTGCTTCCACCGACTCTTGTGTTTTCCCGTTCTGAAGTTGTTGTATGTGTGTGTGTGTGTATGTGTGTGTGACGCTTGCCAGTCTCTGCAGGCAGTAGTAACGGTAAGAGAACCTCCGAAGCAAACGAAGACCATAGTGCCAGGCTAGCTAAACTCTCACTATGCGTCTGTTGGAGTGGACAGCAGCTCCACATACAAACCCAGAGAGGCTTTGACTACCAGCAGTCGGACCTGCTTGGCTGGTACAAGTATTTGCTGGATTCCCTATCCTCCTATACACTCTCGCTCCTTCAGCATCCTGTCCATCTTGGCTTTGTCCGTTGATCTCTCGCCATATGTCTTTGTTGTTAAAGAATAGTTGCATTCTTCACCATTTGTTTCGACGGTCCTCTTTATCCGCTAATGTGCCATAATTACAAGAATCCACATGAAAATATCGAAAAAAAATAACGTGAAATTCCGTATCCGCGACTTCCTAGAGAAATTTTCTAAGCGATGGATCAATGGTCCAAGGTCGTGGAATGTCGGAAGAGAACGGACATTTCCTGGAAACAGCGATGCCGTTAACCGAACAAAATTGATTTATAACTAAATAGACGTTGAAGACAGAATTCGTTACGTCGCGATAGGAATTTGCGATAAGGTTTTACCTCAAACCACAAAAGGTTCTCTCCGAAGGGAAAATGTTCGAAAGATGACCGACGTGTATTGGACGACACGTCGACTTGAGTCCCGGCGTACCGAGAGAGGAAGGAGCATAAGGTTCACGATATTCTCACGTCCTTAGCGCCGCCTTTCGTGTGCACAGAGTTCCGCGCTTCTGGCTGTTGTTTCTCCATGTTCAGTTGGGCTCCTTATATAACGATATATATATATGTATATATATGTATATTCGTTTGTATCAGGTCTAGGCAATATATATATACATAGAGCGTGTATATGTTACACCGCCGCGAATGGGCAATTGTTTTTATATTCTCGCCAGCTTTTCTCTCTTTCGAAGCGGGTAGTCTTCCCCGCAAGGTAGCCTTCCGAGCGCGGCACGATGATTGTTCCGCCATATCGCCCGCGGTACAAAAACTTCCGTTTGCTTCTGGTTGAGAGTACCGCCGATAGGAGGTGCCGGTGCTAACACGAGCAACACCAGGAACAGCAGCCGCAGCCACCGCACGGAGCGTCGATTAAGCCCTTCGGGCGAATAGCTAAGCGGGCATTTCTTTCGACGATCAAATAGAGGTATTTTCGAGACGTTTAACCACCGCGTAAGAATGATAATGAAAATTCCGAAGTTGCGGTTAATCACTTTTTATCACGTCGTTCGTTCGATAAATCAGCGTTGGCCGATTTATCGCTCGATGTTTACGCGCGTACCACGTCCACCGTATTCTATCAAACTTATTATGTATCCGAATTATATATCGACTAAGCTATAAACGCATCTCTATCGCGTCGAGACTTTTGAACACGTTGAGCCATATCCTTCTCAGACACGATAGCGACGCTTCATGGCCGCCAGCCTCTCCCGATAGAACCCTCTTGCTTGAGCGTGTATAGTCGTTAAATCACGATTTTGCGACCGAACGAGGCAAAGCTATTCATACGAAGTTACGATCTTCCAGATATCGTTTGCCCTTACGAGTCTCGTGAATAAATACAGTATAACCGGGCATATATATATATATATTTATTGGAGCGCGATGCGTTTCCTCTCAGTTCGCTTAGCGATAGGATCCTCGAGCTTTGTATAGCAACGACTCATTTAAGATGGATATACAGCCGATGAAGTAATAATTTCTTCATTGAAACGTTGCTTGGAACAATTCGATTAAGAAAATTTGCGACGTCTCGGTCACGAAAGATTGCCTTTTGGAGGAGAACAAAAATGTTGTTTTGATTACAAAGTTCTCGATGGATTAAGTAAAGACTTAATGAGCCAGCGATGAGCTTTATTTATAATTTTACTCCTGAGATTAGTAGAATTTGTCAATATTCGAAAATACTTTTTTTTTTAATTCGAACGGCGCGTCCTTAATTGCCTACGAGTAGTCTTATGATAATAAAAAAAACCATTTCGTGTCATTTGGACGGTTCTTCCTCGTGGGGGGATTCTATCGTGACCACACCAAGTACATACTAAGCGCTATTTACGATTAGACACTTATACATACGAGTGCGCACACGCACACTCACACACACACACACATACCCAGGTACGTTGTCAGGATGTGTAGTGAACGGGATAGCGAGGGTTGGCTTTTGCATCCCGCCCGAAATAACGTCGGGGTTGTTAGGGTCAGAAGTTCGGTCGGTGTGCACCCAAAACCAAGAGCAGACATGCAGTAGCAACGGGAACCTTGACCCCGTCCGGAAGGGACGGTCTGGCGCGCGAGTGCACGCACGTACATACAATCGCGTGTACCATCACTCCTGTATGTATCTATTACTACACGAAGAGACCCTGGGTCATGGGGTGTATATAACCAAAATGCAGAGAGAGAGAGAGAGAGTGAGGGGGGAGAGAGAGAGAGAGAGAGAGCGAGGGAAAGATGAGGGGGCAGGGAGAGAAGGGGTCGACTACTAGATAAATGGCTGTGAGCGTGACTCGCGTAACCAAATAATATCATTCACGAAGCGAAAGCGGAGGGCGAACTCTCTACGGAGCGATTAGCATAATTTGATATCCACGGATCGGCTGACATATTTATTAATGGTAATGTGTGTCTAGTGAGACTCCACCGAGCGTGCGTACAAATACATACACAAACACACACACATATATACGGACGAGCTGTTAAGCAGATTTCCGCGCCTGAATATTCTCGATTCGTCTATTTATAATGATACCGGTAAGCCGGACCAAACTTCCTAGTCCAAGGGGGGCAGGAGGGGGGCTGATACGAGTCAACCGAAAGAGCATTTGTACGCCTGCGACATTAATGATCATTTTTACGATTACAAACGCGTAGATTAACGTCAGTTGATGACAAATTTGTGAGCTTTTTTTCTTCAACCGACTTTAGAGCCACTTCGAACAGTATTTTACGTCGCTATGCTTGCCTTTCGATTTGTTCTTGCTTCTTTGTTTACCTACAGACAAATTACAACGTATACATATTAGTTATATCGATAACTGGACTCTTGATAATTCTCATTCATGATTTTATCATTGCACAAAGTTTGTTTCCTCGATGACCCATATTACTTCGATATATCCAAAAAATAGTTACTACGTGACGCGTGAACAACATTCCGTTACCTAGTAAACTCCACGCGTCTTTCTCGACGAATTTTCATGGCTCGCGATCAAAAGAGTTTCGTGGAGAATCAAAGAAGAAAAAAAAAATAAAAATTTCTGGAATCCCGATAGATGTATAATATATCGTCGCGTTGGACCGGAGACTCGTAATCTACGGACTAATGTACGTCGAATGGCTGGTAAGAGCGTCAGAAAGATATGCTGGTATTACACACACGACGTGTGTTTCCCAAACGCTCGTATACAGTCGTGAGCGAAGTATACGTATACGTAGTTTATCGGTTTGTTGGAATAATCAGGATCGAAAGCGTATCTTCGTAGTGGGACGTAGGAACGAGTGGAAAAGAGAAGGAGAGTGACGTTTACCACCATAATACACGAAATGGCTTTTAATTCCATCTTTTCTCACTTCTTAATGGGTCAGAGTCGATAAAGCGTGAAATATAACTGTAGAGGCGTTGTTCAATCAGGAAAGAAATGTCGCGGAGTGTCGTGGATGTAGAGATGATAAATACGAAAATGAAAATTCGTGCTCTTAGTTTCGCGCTTCGATATATACGGTTATAAAATATATATATATATATATATATATCGATTTATATTGGGGCTTTGAGCCCACGTGACCATATTTATAAGGGACTGTGCTATATATATATGTATATGGGATCGACGGATTCAGTATCCTGAAGAGGGGGTGAACGCGCGAATATTGTGGTTGACGGTTTGTCTCGCTTCACGGTTCTCGTCGCGAGCGGAAAAGAGCTCCGT
The DNA here is from genome assembly GCA_946811545.1 of Netelia fuscicornis. NCBI lineage: Eukaryota > Metazoa > Arthropoda > Insecta > Hymenoptera > Ichneumonidae > Netelia > Netelia fuscicornis. The sequence goes on along the minus strand of OX328011.1, from coordinate 44,875,607 downwards.
ATAAGAGGAATAGGGGGGATAATTTAACGAGCCGAAATAATCGTTCAGCCCCAAAGGGCCTACGGGCTCTCGTTGGGATGTCGTAGATATGAAAGAAAATAAAAATAAGGGAGCGAAAGTGCGTCGAGAGCACGAGAGTGAGAAACGGGGGAAAAATACAGCATCGCCATACGCGGGAAGAGAAATAAATCACGATTCACCCCCGATCTTGGGTTGCTCAAATATAAAACTGCTAAAAGGGTCTCTCCCTTGAATGGGAGTTTGTACGAGAGAGAGGGAGCTCCCTTTCTCGTTCTCTGAAATTTCCTCTTTCGATTCGTTGCTCATTTTTGTGACGTTTTTTATTTCACCCCTCTTCGGTATAAAAAAAATAACGAATTAATGGCGACGATGAATATAAATAGTCTGTGCTAATTGGATATGCGAAATAAATTGGACAGTTGAAATTGTTGATGCGATTGTGGAATAGTTTGAAAAAAAATTATTTTAATTAACGTGTAAGAAGATAAGCTTGATGAGAAAATAAATTAATACTATCGACCGTTTTAGTATTTGAGACGGTCAAACTCGCATTTATTTTCGTTGGTATTTACATTTGCGTGTGACCGGCTGTCGAGCTCGGCCGAAACTGTCGATTTTCGAAACGATCATCAATCACGCAACCGGCTCTCTCCTCGTACCGCACACGCTCCGCATTCGTCACGCATGCGCGTGTCCTATTGCGTGCATACTCGTACATTTGCTAAATGAAAAATTATTCAATTAAACGTGTAATCATCGAATTCCATATACCGACATAATTGCGCAGCCTCGCGTTTATAAAAATAAAATTATTTTATCAAAATATTAATCAAACGAATAGTAGTTTGTCAGATTTATAAATAAATAAATATATTTTATCAAAATACGCATAACAGAAACATCATTCTGTCAGCAATATTAATAAAACAACTGTCATTTTAGACAAAAAATTGATCAAACAATTGTATTCTATCATAAAAATATAAATCAAATAAAAATCCTCTCATCACAAATATTAAATCGAATAACTTTATCAAAATGTCGATCAACCGATTATCAATTCGATGAAATAAATTGAAAATTCTATTGCCTTTGCCGATAAAGTATTGTTCACAAATTTTTCAACTCTCTTCGTCGAAGAGCCGATAATGTTATCGAGTAGAAACGGCAGCCCGGAGTTTTACGGGGTTGGTAGGAAGAATACGAGACGGTGAATTACGAACCTCCACACACACACACACACACACACACACACACACACACACACACACACACACACACACAATATCACAGTTATACATCAGTCGTCCCGTCTCACATCCAGGCGACCGGGACACGCGAGAGTCACCACACCTCTCTTCGTGCTCCATATAACGATACGATAGTCGTGCGAAGACCCGTGGAACGTTGTACGAAAAAAAAGAACCGAAGCGAGAGAGAGAGGGAGAGTGAAAAAAATCGCACTTGGCGTTGAACATAGAAACAAGTAGCACAAGGGTGGTATCGGTTGCAACAAGCAGGGAGTACGCGAGCGAGAGAGTAATGTATGGGGCTTCCCTGAATGCGTCGTCCAGGGCGTAAGGTCCGCGGCAGCGGTACAAAAAAAGAAAAGAAAAAAGAAAAAAAACTGAAAGTAGCCGCACGTACATGCACACTCTTGGCTATTGTACACTCTTCCCCCTGTGTACCCGTCCCTTTTACCTATATGCCATGTGGCCTCGTGCAGCTCATCCCGGTCAGTCGTTGACGAGAGACCGGTCTCGTTCTCGATATTCCTTGATGTGGCTATGCGGACAGGGAGACCTCTGTATGAAGCGTCCCTTTCTCGACCCATCCCTGGTTCACCAATCTTCTCTTTAACGCTTCCTCCCTCCCTTTTCGCAACCCGCAATGTGACGGGCAGCATCACCGCAGAGTCGATTCACGCGGTTACCTCTTGTCACGCGATTCTACGTATTACTTTATCTTTTTTCCCCTTGTTCTCGTTCGACAATCTACAGGCTTTTAGGTAGCAATTTAGGGCGGTAAATCGGGTCGACGAAAAGTTTGACGGCAGATTAATTTTCTTTCGAAGAAGGAAACAGGATTTTGATTGAATTATGGTTTTGTCAATAAATTTTCTAGGAAAATATTGAAAAATGCATCTTTTCAGAGAATTATCCGATCGTTTTTACGATTTATTTTATATTTTTTGAATGGAAACCACTGGTGGCTATTTCTCGCACGTCGGTCGGTGGACAACGAATTTTACGTGGTAGGGTTAAGGGTTGGGGGTAACAACCCCTTGTCGCAAATTTACGTAAAGGGGGTTAATGAAATGCAAATGTTCTCTACATTTGGGAGAACGTCCGCATGGAAGGGATAGAAGCTGACGCAGTAGTGACGATATTTATTTTTCGAAATTTCTTTTTTTATGTATCGTTGTTTTTTTTGTTATTTTGCAACGCATATAAAACGTCAAAAATAAATGTGCAAACAAAAACGAGCGTTGACAGCGAATTAAATGGGTCGTCGATGCTGTCGCTGTTGCTGCGATTGCAAAATTGAAGCCACCCGTGCGGGGAGGAGGAGGAGATTAATTGGTTGCTGGTACATGGAAACACAGCGGTCGCTGACCGGTAAACTGATCGAGGGAGAAAGAAGCAGGGTTGGTGGTACGAGGCGAGCATAGAGAAATGATTTTCGACGAGGATATCGCTACGTAACGTACGTATATAGGATAACGGTATACGGGAAAATATTTATTAAATCGTATCGGGGGACTGGGAGAGAGGAGGAGGGGCGTTGGCCGACCGGTTAATCGCTATTTGTCCATTGTCTGTGCGATTTAATTGCAAACACCAATATGTTTTATTTGCACCGTACAAGCGAGGACCCCGCCCTCTCACCTGAAAAATCCTGCGGTGTTCCGACCGACTCTCGGTCGTCCGGCTCTCCAAAATTGCCGCCAGCAACGTCGCGGTCTCGCGCCAACGCGCTCCACCGTTGTTCGCTCATCGGATTTCCGAATACTTTGAACCCCCGATAGCTCCGATGGAAAATTTCAGTTATGCATCGAGTTTTCTCATATTTTCATCGTCGATTGCCCTCGAAACGATAATATTATAAATATTGTTCGTATTTTTTGTTTTTATTCAACAGGTACATAAACGAGCAAAATATTCATTGTTTCCATTCCCGGAGTTAATAATAATAACAGAAACACGAATGTGTGAAATAACAATTGATCTATTATCGGAGGTAATTTGATAAATTTGCTTTTAATAGATAAATATTTATTTCTTTATGAAATAACAATAAGAATTAAAATGTCACTAGCATCGATCGAGGAACATTCGATTTCGATACAAATTTCCATTCGTACAAAAAGATTTCTATTTTGTTTGTAATTTTTTGTGCGTTCGTTTAATTTCGAAGAAATAATTTTTCTGCCTGTCGGAAGAAATACGGTCGACACATTTTATTACATGTAGGTCTACATATATATATATATGTATACACACGCTCACACGTGTATGTACAGGTACACGTATATACAGTGACAGTAACGAGCGTGTTTAATTTCGCGCGAGCGGCGTGCTCGCTCGCATGCAATTTCTCTGACAGTAAGCTGCACGCGAACGTCCGCCGAACGTAAGCGAGAGAGAGAGAGGGAGAGAGAGAGAGAGAGAGAATTGGCTACCGAAGTTCTCGCGAGACGAGGCTAACCGGAGCTTTCGTGCACCGAACGAAACAATTATAATTCGCGAAACGGGAGAGCGAGAGAGAGAGAGATAGAGAGAGAGGGAGAGTCTAAAAAGAAAGAAATAAAAACACGTGAGACAATCGGGCATGGCCACTTAAATACTGTCGTCTGGGACTGTCGAGACTCCGTGTGGAACCAGAAGCGACGCCACGTGAGAGCTTATTTTAACTCCGACCATTTGCGCGAACGCGTATATATAGAAACTCGTAGTTATTTAAGGGGTTACATTAGACGAGCCTGACCTCTCGAAATAATGAGGAACGTCATAAAAATGCATAAATCAAAAATTCGTTCTTCCGTTTATCGTCGATAATAGCTATCGAAGCTAAGAAAACAACGGAAAAAGAAAAAATAATTTACGAGCCAAATCATTACCGCACCCGTGAAATTATCCCCGTGGAATTGATTTATGAAGAATTCGAAAGTTTCCGCGAATCCCAAAAGGGCAAAGCTCTCGCACATATATAGTACATTTCACATTATTCCCACTGAAAATATAAAAATAATAAAGACAAAATATAAAGAGAGAAAATTGTCGGCACGTATAAGCCAGTTGGAGCTTATTATATTGTATAATAGATACAAAAATAGAATTCAGCCCAAGTACACTGTAATATATTGGAGGTGAACAGTGGGCAGGTATTGCTGGGTACACCGCGAGATAATGGCTTTAGGTGTGCGCATTCGACAGCCAACGTGCTCTCTTGTCGACGTATCTTAAAAGTATATAAGCCTATAACTATAGATATATTTATATGTATGTACATATATATCCTGTATCGTATATATATATATATACATAGATATCGTGGGGACAGGCGGCATTGTTTCTAGATGCACATATATGTACGTAATAACTAATCACGTACACGTGACTATCGTGGGTGAGCGGCGAACGAACAGTACCGGGTCGTGGCGCGGGATTTTTCCTCCTCCTCCTCTTCCTCCCCCTCGTCCAGAATTTCATTCTCGTCCGTATGAAAGGAGAGAGGAGTGAGAGCGAGAAAGCCAATGGCAATACGAGAGAGGTGACTACTGCCTGAACGTTCGAACTAGAAGCTGGTAGCCGCGGCAGAGACATATAATATACATTATACACGTTTGTTGCATACAGACCTATATAGACGCGATAGTAAAATTGTCGATGGACCGTGCGCGGGCGAAAGACCGCAATGTCGCGACTTAACTTGCCCCGTTGGCGCTATAATTGCTCCAGCTGAGTATGGAAGAGCGCGGTCAACGATTTATACATACGACTCGACGATCTTACCTTCGACTCGACGATCTTACCTTCTTGCACATTTTCAAACGAGATGCAAAATAGGGAGTCCGATCGTGAGAGAAAGAGAGGAAAGAGGGAAAGAGGTGAGCATAAAGAAAAACAGGCTTGACGACGTTTTGCTCTTTTATCACGGATAAATTTCAAATCGCTGTCATCCGACTACCGATATTAATTAAAATTTTCGTATTATACGACTGTAAAACGCCCCGTGAAAACGGCTACGCGGACTTTAACATCGGGTACTCGTACCGCGGAGGCTTCGATAATCTACTTTGTGACACATCCGACTAAAATTCATTTCTCGATATATTCTCGTATCGGATGTTGCTCGCGCGAGATCAGATTGTATTTCTGGTTTTTACGCTTTATGTATAACAGAATAAACAAGGAACGGACACGTCGGTGTTTCAGCGAAGAGAGCTTGGATTAAGAACAAGAAGCTTCGACCCGCCGAGTTCGAACATTTTTTATTTATTTATTTATTTATTTTTATTTTATTTTTTTCATATTTGAAGCTTGACTCACTGAGGGTGTGTGGATCTTGGTCCTCAACGCGCGATAACGTGCACGCACGTTGCTCTCGACATCCTTTTTATTTCTCCGTCTCTTCGCAATGTATATATACACCTATATATATATGTATATATGTTACACCTACATGAACTGGCTCCTATTTCACGTCATTTTCATAAATTAAGTCTCGTATCAGAAAACGCCACAGCACAGAGGCAGGAGTGGACGGTCGTAACTCCAGGCATTACAATAATAAAAAGTGTTGGCTTGCTTCTGCTTCAAGTCGTAGCAGTCGGAGGTTGCGCCGAGAGAGAGAACGTGTTTGTAGTATAAGAAATAGGGGGTAGAGGAAGGGGGGTGGTAGAGGAGGGAGGGGGAGGATGGAAAGAAGAGGAGAGGTCCGAAAGCATTTCCATAATCCGAGGCCTCTCTTGCGAGCGAGTGACCGCGAGGTCCCGCAATGAAAACTCCGGGTTTACGCGCTCCTGCCTATATATACATCGAGAATTCTTCCTCTTCCTCTCCTCCTTCTCCTCCTCCTCCTCCTCGTCCTCTTCTTACTCACTCTCTCTCTCTCTCTCTCTCTCTCTTTCTCTCTCTTTCTGTCTCTTTCTCTCTCTCTCTCTCTCTCTCTCTCTCTTTCTCTCTCTCTCTCTCGTTCCGTTCGTTCTCTCACGAATTCTCAAGCCACTTGTAACGACGATGAGTACGCGCGTGCAACATCTCGTGCGAGAAAGAGAGCCATGACCGTGAACCCCGGGCCGAGACTTTGGACAATTTATGCATCGCGGAACGGCGTCTCGCCGAAATACGAATTTCAACAGAGGGAGAAAAGAGAGAGAGAGAGAGAGAGAGAGAGAGAGAGAGGTGAGAGAACTCGTGCCCAACTGTGGTTTCGTACATATTTTCTGAGCTCGTCGTCGCTCCTACGCGCGCCTATACCTTGAATTCTTTTCTCCCTTACCACTTGGACAAATTCTCATCTTCACTTTAGAGACCGAAAAAGATCCCATCTTTGCGTACGAACACGCGTTCTGACATTCGTCCGAATCGATGACCCCCTCGAAATTTGTCTATGTAGCTCTCTCGCTCTCTCTCTCTCTCTCTTGGTAGGGTATATAAAATATTTAATGTATATATATATATATATATATATATATATATATATATATATATATACATTAATAATATATATATATATATATATATTATTAAGCAGGTACGAAGAACCAGTTTCCTGTTCCTCCCTCGCGCGAGCGCCCTCTGCGTTCGCTAAAACGTGAATCGTTTGCGTCAGGATATCTCATCCCCCGAATCTCCCTCTCTTTTGCTCTCGTTGGCTCCTGGCGAGCTCTCCTTTCCTCGCCACGAACGTAGCTGCTGTTGTGGGTCTGCCGGCACGCTCGACATTAATTAATTTTGACGAAAGCACACCCGAACCCGTTTTACGAAGCATCGACCTCCAGCACGCGGCTCTGCCCGCCTTTACTCTTTACTATATACGTATATCTTGTTCAAGCGACTGGCGCAGGACCATACACCGTCGAGGTTTCGAACAAGAAGAGAACTTTTGAGTCGAGCAAAATTGGCAAAGCATCCTCGGTCTCCACACACACACACACATACACCGCACTCTTCCCTTTCACAGCACATATCTTTTTACCTTGTTTAAATCTTTATATTTTATACTTTTCTTTTTTACAGTTCGTGCTCTCTTTCCCTGTCTCTCTCTCTCGCTCTCTCTCGTTGACTCGAGACGCAAAGAGGACCAGAGAGGAGATATTCCAAACCGACGTCTTACGGATTTACGGCGACTTTCAATTTGAAAACGGAACGAGAGAAGAACCCTTCCTATGCCTCTGACACGCCCGCCACTCTCTTTCGAAAACCGGCGAGAGAGAGAGAGAGAGAGAGAGAGAGAGAGAGTGAGAGCGAGAGAGAGAGAGAGAGAGAGTCGAACTATCTCTGTCTCGGTTCGATTTCGGTACCCCTTCGAACACTAATAATTTTCACGAGAGAAAGAGAGAGAGAGACGTTCTCGTGTACGATGGCACGAGATCTTCTACACGTCTTGCCTGTTTTTTCTCTTGGATGTAACGTAACTGAACATGAAATAACGTCCAGCTGCTGCTGAAACACTTAAATAATCTTCAAAGTGGGAAGAGGAAGAAAGGACGACAAAGAGGAGAGGCGAGAAAGAGAGAGAGAGTGCGACTCATCTACTCGGTGATTCATTTAGAGCGTTAATCGACGCGTTCCCTTATGACCGTCTGATGAAGGAAAGGTGCGCATCGGCATTCCCTCCTGCACCTCTTTCATCTCGCTCATTCTTAGTCTCACAGTATTTCTCTCCCTCTCTATCTCTCCTCAAATCGTCTCTCTTTCGCTCATGGGGCGGTGCGTTGGAACGTAACCTTCGATGGACCCTGATCCCTTCGCGCATCTTTCAAGCCACTGTGGCACAAAACGCACCTTCTCTCGTACATGTCAGACCATATTGAATTCAATGGTTACAAAAAAAAATATACACTACCTTGAGAGAGAAAGAGAGAACGAGCAAAAGAAATATATGGATGCTGAAAGAGAGAAAGGGCGACAAGGATGGAGAGCCCATGAGGCAGAAGCTCATCTCTCTCTCTCTCTCTCTCTCTCTTGCCCCGTGCCCCCCGGCTCGTATTAGCAGTAACTCAGAATTATTAGCTTATACTCACTCTCTCACATATTGCCCACATACGTTTACATGTAGTTGGGACTCTTACGTGTACGTATATATATATATAAATGCACGCCTGTTTTTCCCTGGCTCTCGAATCTTCTTTTCCCTTCGCTGTTCCTCTGCCTATGAATATCCTTTACCTGTTATATATATATATATATATTTCCTTCTGTAGATACCTATATACAATTTTCTATAGCTATATATATTTGAACCCAGATATAACACAGTACTGGCGAACGCATATTCGGTTCGTAGTTTGTTGTACGTTCACATATGCATCTTATAAGAGAGAGAGAGAGAGAGAGAGAGAGAGAGAGAGAGAGAGAGAGAGAGAGAAGGAAAGGTGGGGGCACGTGTGCTTCTGAAGCTGGTTGGGGTGCCTTGATCGGCACTGCTGTGTTCCTCTCTTCGCGGCTTTTCTCTCTCTCTCTCTCTCTCTCTCTCTCTCTCTCTCTCTCTCTCTCTCTCTCTCTCTCTGTCCCTCTCTCTGTCTTTCTCTCTATGGTATATAGTATCCGAGAAACGGCTGAAGGCAAGACTCTGCCGGTTTCTACGTGACGGTATGCACCGAGGCATTCGATACGTTCGCTGCAAACTGAAGCCCTCACTCCTCTCGTCTTCGCCTTCGTCTTCGTCCTCTCCCCTCTGCCACCTCCACCACATCCTCATCCTCTTCTTCTTTCGTCTCTTTGCGAGTTTCTCTTTACATATAAATATATACGTACAGAATACGTACATGCCTACTGATCTTTGGTGTTTCTCTTCTTTTTTTTCTCCTCTTCTTTCTTCTTCTTCTTCTTCTTCTCCTCCCTCTTCGTCACTGCGAGAAGGCTCTCCTTACTCTCGCGAATGCCAACACTCCATCTGCCGTTTCTGGCAGATACTCGCTGAGCTCCTTTGTGTCTCGTTGCGTGTCGTACATTCCCCAAGCTACCTGGACCATTTTCGTTTTCGAAGCTGGGTTTCACGAAATCTCGAGTTGATCGGAGCTAACACGAGCTTCAAAAAAATTTGCGATTGGTCGATGACGAATCTCGCTCCAGGGGTAAGTATAAGCGAGAACGAATTTTCATAGTCGCTCGGTCCAACAACCAGTTCTGTAGATGGTCAGGCGTGACGTAGGCGATTTATCAGGAAGGAGATTGCAGGAGTTCGGCCACGATGTTGTACTCTTATATGTGTCATGTACAAAGGAGGGAGAGAAAAAGTAAATGAAGAAAAAACTAAAGCGTGTACCGATGAGATCGCAGACCAGACGCGCGCGTCGCGACGCCCGACGGCCAAGAATCGCGTCGCGGTGGTCGCACGCGTTCACCGTCAATGTATATTTACCCCGGGTTCATGGCGCACTTACTGTACGTAATGCGGCATATGGTATATAATCTCGCTTTCACTTTTGTCCGCCCACCGGGAACTAGTGGGTGCAGATGCGGTGTCGAAATCTCAAGCTGACAGAACGTGTGGAAGAGAGAGAAAGAGAATGCGAGCCAGAGGAATGACCAACGTGCGCACGAGTTACACATTGTTGTTTTAGTTACAGTGAATATTCTATAAAAGAGACCGAGTCACCTCGGAAATTAAAGAAAAACACGAGAGAAAATCACAGAAATGTGACATTGAGAGATTTTTACGATTGCGAAAATATTCGTAGGAGGAAAACTAAATATTGTGGTTTTGTAAGAATTGTCAAGGGCTTTGTGGATTATATTTAAGTTTTCTCTTCGAGGAATCATGTGGAATTTTGACTCCTAAAGACGAACAATAATTTTTACATGTCGTAGCTGGGGAAAAATACTGTTTACCTCCGGAGGATTCTCGATGGTTAATTATATAAAATATTAGGCGAACGAAGGATATCGGAGTTTGAAGGACCCATGTGCGTCACAAGAATCCTTGCAGGAGCGAGCAACAGGGGAGGTATAACACACCGAGTGACTCGTGCGAGGGGCATGAATCAGGATTAGTCCCATCGCCCGACAGTCCACGGTGATTTAAGGCACACGAGTGCCCTGTGCGACAGAGAAAGGGGGATAGATAGAGTAAGAGAGAGAGAGAGAGAGAGAGAGAGAGAGAGAGAGAGAGAGAGAGAGAGAGAGAGAGAGAGAGAGAGAAGCAGAAAGAGGAAGAGAGTCTGAACTACGCAGAAAACCAGTAATGCAAGAAGAGATGTTTACGGAATAAAAAGCAGTACGCATAAGGCACAACGCAAAGATCTTCGAGGCAGTATATCGAAGGTTTAAAAAAAACGAAGGAAATATGTCTCCTTATCAAAACAAGCCGAGTATGTTTAGCGCTTTATTTATTGGTTAGGTATTGGAATTCCACGTGTCAAGGTAAGGAAATTCGAAAAATAGGGGAAGAGGGTAGAAAATCATACATACATACTGGAGAAAACCAGAATCCCACCTGCGATCTTAATGCATTATCATTTTTCAACAAAAATCCGTCAAAAATTCTCAACAATTGGTCACTACGAATCTCATCGAGATCCTCTCGACCTCTCGAGTTCGTTGACACTGGGAACGCTTGTAAACTTCGAGGAACTCGTCAACGGGATCTTCCGAGTGCCAAGAAAGTGAAAAGTGAGAAAGGGCCGAGAATAAGAGAGGAAGGGAGAGAGAGAGAGAGAATGGCATATTCGCAAAAGTATACAAAGCCAGCAATGGCACACTCTTAACTACGAGGAGACAAGAGCACGAAGCACCAATCCGCGGCACTACTGACACAGGATGCTGCACAGAAAATCGGGGCTTAAGTTCGTTAATTTCACGAGGCTTCTTCAGCGCTCGAGCGCGACCATTTCGACAATGGTGGATTAAAATTACGGACCATCTCGTTTCCCTCTCCCGAAACCTCCCGTCATCCTCTTCTTTCCCTTTCTTCATTCTCTCTTACACCATCTTTAATTCTCTTTTACACCGTTTTCTCATTCCTCGTTCTCTCCACCACCGACAAGGGCCTAAACGTCGAATTACAATTAGCGATGAAGTGGCTCTCGCAGCCTGCCGGGTTCGCAATCAAGTTTTAAGGACTGTAGTTTGGTACTCTTCGAAGCGGAACTCTCTCACGTCTCACAGGAACCCCCCTCCATCTATATATGCGGTGTGTTTCTTAGTCCTGAGTATTCTTCCTGTTATATATATGTGTATATATATATATTTAGCAAGGAAATATACCGAAGGACCAGTGCGGCTTCTTCCCTCATTTGTGCGAAACTACACGGCGGGGCAAAATGCCTCTAAAATTTAGCGGATAATATATATGTACATAAGGAACAGTCGTCCTGGTCGTCATCTTCGCCTTCTTAAGGCTAAAGCGGCTGAGAATGAGACGCCTCTGGTGCTCGAGAATGAACACGAGTCGAAGCCTCTAGAGAGATTTTCATCCCAATTCTGGAACGAGTCTCGAGTCCATGAGAGCGTTTTAAAGCCATACGACGAGGTAGAAGCCACGGCGATGGACCAAGCTTGAGGCACGGAGGAGAAGAAACCTTGGCAATCCGGTCGTCTTCCATCAACTCTTCGGGAAACTCTTCGTGAAAATGAATAATTCTCGAGTTTCTCATGGTGTGTAGTGTTGTACCAAGGCGTACATATATCACACGCTTGACTAGATAAGTATTCATCAGTCCTCGTTGATCTCGCGGCATTAGCCTCGGTGACGTGCCTCGCACCCCGCAAGTTAGGTATTACCATCACCGCGAGCAGGAGCAACAGAAATAGCGATCGTTCGAACACAGCCCACAGGCCTCGTAATATCGAGGTGGCGGTATGCCGAGCTAGCAATCTTAAAGGTTACCACACCTTTGCACCAACCGTGCTGCGAGCATCGAGGCTCGTATAACGCTTTCGAGTAGAACGGCAACTACTGGGTGAACACTCTTGAGCCTCCGTTCCTTCAACGATTCTCTTTTTCTCTCCCTCTCTCTCTCTCTCTCTCTCTCTCTCTCTCGGTATCTCTCTTTCTCGCGGTAAGCAACGCATATATACCGTATAATACGTCAACCTCGAGAACTCTTTGCAGGTCCGTGCGGTGAAACGAAGTGCCGAGAGAACTCTCGGTTGAGCGGTGAACGCGGCTAGTCAGCAACAGCAGCAACGTCTTAATTGCTACCTGACCGAGCTTGAGAGCTTCCTGCGAATATAAGAAAAGCGGAATACGTTGACTTTTGTATATGTGCCTGAACAGACAAGGACTGAAAGTTGGAGATAACCAAAGCCAAGGAAAGAGCGAGAGGGACAGACGGAGGATGGAAGGTGGATGTTGAGTTAGAGACGCAAAAGACCCGAGGAGAAAAGTGATAGCGAGTAAGACGAAGGTGTGGAATATGATGAGCCAAAGAGAACTATTCCGACAGAGAGAAAGAGCGTGCAAAGAGGCAGAGGGAGATAAAGAGAGTTGCGAACACGAGGATCTTGGCGAGGAAACTTGATCTGCCCACTCTGGGTGGCGCACATACGGCATAGGGAGGCGTAATGGGGTAACTTGTCAGCTACCGCAGCTCGTCCGTCAGAAAGTCTAGCCAGGGTAGAGCTCGAATCGCGGCAGAAACGGGTACATGACCAAGGAAACCGCGGTATCCAGGGTTGTACCTATAAGTTGAAAGCTCTCTTACCGGTACACTTATAGAGCGTCATACTTGGTCGTACGGTCGTTGTGAACGCAGCGCACATACGTATACCGTTCTCGTCGTTCCAAGATCATTCTTCTTCTTGCTTCTTCCGGCTTGCCGCGGTTCACGTGAAACTCACTCGCCAGCGGGCGGCAGTTACAGAGTGCGTGGTGGATCGAGGCGCGCGCGAGTCTACCGAGAATCGGTACTTGATATCCCGTTCACGTAGAAGACAACGCGCCGGCAAACCGAACGAATGAAAAGGAAGGCATACGCGCCAAAGAGAGAAACGGACAAGGATAAAAGACAAAGAGACGACGACAGACGCTGTTCCTAAGGCAGATAAGAAGCGAGGGAAGACGCGGGAAAAGCGAGATGGAAGTTTCGCCGCTGCTTTGGTCTTCGTGAGGCCGTATCGGTTGATTCGCCGCAATACCGTAGCCACCGCGAGCCGAGAGAGGGAAAGAATCTCTCTTGGTAGGATGCAAGGGTCTCCCTCTTCGTGCGTCCCATAAGCTCGAGAGTTCACGCATAAACAAACGACTACCGGTCTTAAATATGTCCCCCAGTGTTCGCCGTCCGGTCTCGTGGTCATCCTGCACCAGGTACCAGACACCACCAGCCCAGGATAAGTGGCTCTCGCGAAAAGCGACCCCGACGAAGCTTGCGTTAACCGCGAGTGGGAGAGCACGAGAACCGAAAGATAGGAGGAGATGGAGAGTCCGGGCAAGAAATAGAACAAAAATCGGTTAAAACCGAAGGAGAAGTACCAACCTATCCGGGAATACTTATTTTCCCAACATGTGTATGTATACACACACATGCACACGCAAGTAGATATACCTAATTCAACCTATATTGCGGAATGGTAACGAAGTCGTTTCGCGGCGATAGATCGACCGTGCCAGCGCAGGAAGATTCTTCGTGCTCCACATGCGAACGCAAAAAGTCAATGTCCCGCTTACATGTGTTTGTGTGTACTATCCTGCGTGCCTAGCTTAATACTTACGACCCTTTCGATCCACTCTCACGACTATATTTTAGCATACCCGAGGTACGAGCTTCCTTTCTCCCTTCATTCGTTAACCGATTTTTTACTTACCGGATCACCGCTGCGATATCCAAGCGCTCGCCCCAGGAATCCTGCGGATGGACACCAACGCAGTCCGGTGGCAGTTGAATGAACCAATATAGAGGATATCCAGAAGAAAAGTAGCTGATGAAGGAACGAGGAAAGTGGAATTTTTGTATAAATGTATATAACGAGATTTCTTTGGGTATTGGACTTGGTGTTCCATCGAATTGAAATGACAAAGAGTAAAATTTCTGAGACTCGGGTGGACGGCCTGGGGGCAGGGACAGGCCATGTGTCTCATGATCGGATAGTTCGAGTCAGCTTATAAAGATCGAGAATTATCGATCGTTTCGGTCGATCGAATGCAAAGGACGTTTTCTCACGTTGACAATCGGCAATTAAGCGATCGATTCGAACGTTCGACGTATGGGTATCGCGTATGCATTTGCAAACGCCGAGAGTCATTAGCATTATCTCTTGAGTTCCGTAATTCTCTCTGTCTTTCTCTCTTTCTCGATCTTTTCTCTTCTCCGCGATCTCTTTTGCGGCAACGTCTGTCGCGAGTTCTCGTTCACCTATTTAAGGCACACCGAGCACTTTACAGATGTAACGATCGATCGCAATTTTATTTTCAAGCCGCGTGTGCTCCACGCGAAAGATTCATGTGAGAAACGCCGCACTCGTTGTACGATTCTTGGAAGCAAAAAAATTAAAACAATTTTGCAGAAAGAAACACGATCTTTTTTGTATCTTGGATTGTTTTGTTTTTTCGTCTGTGTTGCAATGCACCAGGCACCTGGTGGCTTATTACCGGTTGTTAGACCTACATCGACATACCTCTGAATGAGTTACGTACGTCTCCTTCGCTTCGAGACTTTGGTTAATTTCTTGTATTCTCGACATCTCTTCCCCTCCTCTCTGTCCCTCTCTCTTGTTCACCGCCTAATTGTAATTTTATAGCGAGAGAAGAAATCTGCAATTTAGGATCGCGCGCGGCCTCTCGTACAAGAAGGATCATCACGAAGCGGAGAGAAAGAGGCGCATTGAGAAAATCTGATGAGTGACTGAGTACGAACGAATAAGGCGGAGGGAGAGAGAGAAAGAGAGACAGAGATAGAGACAGAGAGAGAGAAAGAGAGAAAAAAAATTGAAGAGAGCGCGATACAGGGTAGATAGAAGAGGTATATAAGGTACTCTCGAGCAGACCTACCTGGCTATAACTTCATCGTCGACTTGGCTGACGCTAATTGGCGTATCGTGGCCGGTAATACGGTCACGCCATTATCTCTATCCTGGAAGAGAAGCTGATATTGCATTACCCCGTGATCTTTCATCGCTGCGGCTTGGACGGCTGTGAATCGGTCGAGTATTTCCTGCCGGCGCTCTCTTTCTCTCTTTCTCTCCCTCTCTCTCTCTCTCTTTCTCTGTACGTATCCACGAGATTCTTACCCAGCCGGACATTCGTTTTAAAATCGGACCTTTGTCCTGTCGACGAACTTGTCGACCGATGAGATTGCGCGTAAGTACTTATTTGGAAAAATGTTGCAATTTAAGAATTCTCGATCCGGCAAGATTTACAACGCAATTTTTATACAAATATTTACACCAAAAAGAACATCATTTTTCTTCGATATATAAAGGCCGAAAGATTTGACTCTCTGTCCGTGTACGACAGTGGCAATAAGTTTCGTAAATTACCGATCTCGTCCGGACTTTATTCAGAGAGTTAAGCCGGCTTTCGAACTCGCCCCATTAGCACACAGAGACCCGACGATCTCAAAATCGCTCTTTCCCACTGACCTCTCTCTCTTTTCGATCCTCGACAACTTTCCTCACCGTCACGTGGTCAAAATCAATGCCAGTGCATGTGAGGCGCACTTTGCGGGCTACTAAATATCTTATTAGCCCGTCCGACCGGCAACGATTCATACAGATAACAGGCAAAGTAAATAAAAATCCATATACGTGCCGTTCGATTTTCGAACTTCTGCTATCGCGAGTAGGCTATATATATGTCGCTCAGGAATCGAGAAACAGCGTTCGAAGTAAAAGTTTCGAACACGTGTCTCACGAAGATTGTAATTTTGTTTCTTTCTTGTCATTTCTTACGAGGAGAATCGAGGAATAAAACGTAGGCGCCTCGACCGTGGGTGGTCTTCCCTAAAAAAAAAAAATAAAAAGTCTCGCGTTCTCAAAGACACCTACGGAGTTCCTAAATATTCAATTAAATGGGTCCTGAAATTGTCCATCCGAAAGAATTCCAGTTTCTTTCCGACGCGATCGACCAGAACCCCGTTCTCATACATTCACACACACACATACACATGTATGTATATCTATATACATTCGCTAATGATACTTCGGATTCTGTGCAAAATCATCTTCTCCTTGTCCCTCCTACACGATTCCTTACAGCTTCTCGAAGGGATCACGCACGATCGCGACGAGTGTTTTCACATCGTTGTCGTCCTCCCCTCGTCTTGGAGAGAATGAGACGAAGTGAAAGAGAGAAGATATAGAAAGAAGAAGAAAGAAAGAGAATATAGTCGACCATTCGAGTGACTCGTAACGACGTCGTTAACGATGGCATTTCTCGCGAACGCCGCACGTCCGACACGAAACAACCCAAGTGCGAGCTTAATTCTTCCTTCCCTTCTCTCTCTCTCTCTCTCTCTCTCTCCTATCTCTCTCTCTCTCACTCTCCCTCTCTCATTTTTTTCCTGTTTCGTCTTTTCCTGGACACCACGATAATCGCCATTCCCCCCTCTCTCTCATTCTCTTTCTCTCGTCCTCTCGGCCTCAGCGAGAGCCAATTTATAAGATATCAATTAATTAGCTTCCCAAGGAGCACAGCCGAGATTGGAATTTCTGGCGATTCTCCCCGATCACATGCTCGACTGCCTCGGTCGATGAAACTCTCGAGCTTCTTCATCCGATGATGGATCCGTGGACCTCCTCTGCCCCACCCCATTTCCCAAGCCCCACCCTCCATCTTTTCCAATCATCTTTCACGCTGGAACGCTGTCGGGCACATCATCGTCGACTGAATTACGCGGATTATCCTCGGCTGCAGAGGTCGTGAACCGTGTGGAAAATGACTAGTTTCACGTATAACGGACGCCAGTGCGCATTTCGATCGAATAAGTTTGGATTGCAAACCAACCTTCGTGCAACGTCGCCAGATTTTACTAACGCGTACCGATTCGCGCGTCACTCGCAATCATGAACCGCACAACGTCTGCTTTCCTCATATTTCCACTACAAAATTGAATTCCGAAATTTACCCTCGAGCTAACGTTTCGAGATTGAAGGAAAACAAAAAATGGAAAGACTATTCTCGACATTTCTCTTCCCCAATCACGGCCTGGAAATGCTCGTCTTCTGATTATTTAATGACTCCGCTTACGAATACGTACTCAAAGTCACTCAGGAGTAATATTCTTCGAGGTGATATTTTATTGTTAACCGTCACTTCGTGAACCTACTTTTCCAGCCGCCCGGGGTCGAGAATTTCGTGTCAGTGCCATTAAGTCACAAGTTTTCCGGCGCAGCAGTCAGGCTGCCATCGCGTTATACCGTAGATCGGTACACGAGTCGAGGAGGTATACCACGTTACGTCCGACGTGCGGATCACTTGGCGTTATTGCGAGTCTGAAATTCACTCCGGGCGGATAACGGACGCGCTCGTACACACGGACACGGAACACACAACGAGAAGGCCAACGCTGCCAATGAATTCTATGCAACGGCAAACCTGTACCTATAGCTATATTATACCGGTTCATAATGCTAGAGTTTACATTTGGCCCGGGGCTGTTGCTCGAAAAGTTGTTCCCAACAATGCACGCGGGATGCTCCAACAAAAGAGTGGAAGGGGGAGGGTTTATCCCGGAGTAGAACTTGCACGTGAGATAATGGCGTGGTAACATCAACGGTAGAAGCTTGATATCACGCCCTGGAATGTTTCAGAGATGCAAGCGAGAAACGAAGGGGGGTTGGGATGTATCAAGTGACACGTTGTAAAGTATCAACGGTAAATAATTAATGGACATACGCCGTGGATGTTCCAACCGAATATTCTCGAACCATAAATTATTCACCGTCTTGGCAAAGCGTGCGTTGTCTCACGTGACTAGGCTATACCGTCAGATTTGATCGAAGAGTTGATTGTTACCTTCCATTTACTGATGACACAACGAAAACCCTCATCGCTCTAGCGCTGATTTTACGATATTAGGTTTATAATTTTTATGAAAATCCCGGTAGATTTTTAAAGTATCATCGTCGTCGAAAACAGAGGAAAGTAATTTTGACATTGGTTTTTATCATGATCGAAAGTAAACGAGAAGCTACGTGCCGGTAAGTTTGTAATCATTTTCATAAGAAACTATGCCGATAATAAGGGGTCGAGTAACAAAACTCTCTTTCTCTCCTCTTCTTTCGTCGCGTTATGACTTATATTTTCGGCTCCCGCCCCAAAATATCTTGCAACAAATAAGTTACCAGAGTTTACGATACCCGCTATGTTTCGCAAAAGCTTGCCGCTGCGCTTTATTCCACCATAGTTTTCCTATCGTTCGGGAAAAGCAAGCTTGAATCACGGTTATAACGAAGGTAATATGACCGAACGGATGATTTTCTCGTTTAAAGGTGAAATTCGATTCCTGGAAGGAAACTTTGGTCCTTTCGGTGAGGAAGGGGGGGGGGGGGGGAGAAGAGACGGGGTTGAACCTCGTGACGAGCACTGCCGAACTTTGCGCTGTAGCGAACTCGACGGGAGGAAAACTCTCCAGACTTCATTAATAACCGATATATAATATCCTCCGTGCGGCGGATATAATAATAATTGTGACGATATAGCGACGAGCGAGGAAGTAGGGTCGCAGCTGCACATATTCCTCTTACCACATTATTAGTACGGGACACTTATTAGATTTTCCATGGCAATACTACAACAGCGTCGGAGCACGCTTTCTCCCTTAATCACTGATCGACAATGAATGTTATATATATAATATATATATATATATATTGAGACAGCATTCTCTTTTTCCCTCACCTGCCGCGGCCTGGGTCAAGGGCTGTTTTGGAAAGTTTAATAAATATTAAAAAATTATTTAACAAATAGTTGGGCGCCAGTTAGCTTTATGAGGCTAACACTCATGAAGTGTCAAATATATTGTGAGACTCACACAGGGAGGGTACAGCTGGATGACCCGAGGAGTCGCGGAATCATCAAAAAATTTCGTATACGAAACTACAGATTTATTTCGGACGTACTCGTTTCGTGTTACAATCAGTTTCCATTTTCGATCTTCGACTGACCGATCCGAGATTGACAAATTCACTTATGCCACTAATTTACACTATCTCGAGCTCTCGAGACAAAACAACCGAACTGTTTGATAAAAGATTTGTCAAACAGTGTGGTTTTACAATAATTCGGACGATTTCAATTTAACAATGGATCACGGTGGATTTCGACAAAGGTTACCGACGGAAAAGATTAACAAGACGACAGCTAGATAAGAAGTGCCGAAGGATGTTCGTTTCACGACACTCTCGCTCTCGTTAATTCCCCCCTCTTTTCGGGATCTAGCCCTACTTGATCGAGAATTATAAGATCGATATTACGCGCAAGCGCTTTCCCCCATCAAGGCCTATTACCGGCGGCAAAATATGATTTTAATATTCGATATTTTAGAATTCCTGTCACAATATATATGTATATTTGAATAAACCCCTTATAACATGACATTCCTAAAACACGGTTTAGCTCTAGCACGCTATTTCCTAAATAAAATTCCTTCCACCAAAAAAAGAACGCAATTTAAAAGCGAATTTCATAAGTGTTTGACACTATATAACGAAATTGATTAAAATCTCTCAGTCGAAAATAAATGATCCAACAAAAAATAGTTTTTTTTTTTAAATATTGATCGACTGATATTTTAACATAAATATTTCTTTTATTTACAAAATATAAACAGTACAATTCCTTGGAACCTTTTACAGCCAAAACTGTTTGTTTTTTATATTAATTGTTCGTTTCGTATAACACGAATAAGGTAAAAAAAATATTTTTACAAGGACCTAATCGATGTGAGGTTATCCGATAATACAACGTCAATCATCAGCAAGAAAGTCTCAATCATCGAGAACCGATCACGGCTGTATCGATACGATCTGGACACATGGGTGTGCTTATTCATTCTTCGAGGAAGAGCTCGTCTAGAAATCGCTTGCTACGTGTGAAGGATTTACCTATGATCTATGGATAACGCTTTTATGCACGATGCGGTAATAATTACGTTTGACCCGTTCATCCTTACCTCGCCTCACCGCGCCCCCCCCCTCTCCACTCGCTGGCAACGAAGTCAGAAAAGAGCCTAGAACAGCTGCAACCCCGCCGGCAGGTATACAGCTTGGTTAGAACGAGGCTTATGAGCGCAACCAGCCAGTATGGCAGACAGAAGTCCGAAGCTCGCGTACGAGGTACATAATATCCACTCGAAGACTGCGAGCCCCATGGTGCGGCGAGAGTACGACGAGAGAGAATCGAACGAAGAGCACATATGCAGTCGCGTTAGGGGCCGTGGCAGCATCAGCATCGGGAACCTTCACGCATTCTACCGGCAATGCCATGTTCCCGGGGTTAATTGTATTGGCTCCCTCGGCCTCATTCTCATTCAATCGTGATCATTACCCGCCGCAAGCATCTCCACCTACTCGGTTATATCCTTACGTAGCGACGCTTGGGTGCTCGCACACACCCGTATTAAACACCAGAATGTCTACGTGTATGTATACGCGTACATCGATGAAAATCGCGGTACCCGGTCTCCCGTCGCGGTCTTGATTTTTCCCGAGGCACGCACATCAACGGCTTCTCGTGCACGTTTAGGCCGAGGGCAGTCCCGTATGCTTTATACGGGATCGAGAAATCGAGCCTCGTGCGAATATCTCGGGATATTCTTTTATTTCTCTTTCTCACTCGCTCTCTGTTTGGTTCACTTGGACGAGGCTTTAGAGTTTTCACGCTTGTAAAATTTCAAAATTACACGCGGAATTCCACGCTCCCGGCTATCAAAGTTCACTCGCTTTATCGTTTTGCATCTCAATCAACGTTCGTTGAATTGCAAAAAAGAACGATTAGAATTTTCAAATTTGTCACGAGTCTCGTGAAACGAATGTTTTTTTTAAAGTTTAAATAATCGTTTTCTTTTACAATATTTCTATCGGGTAAGCCAATACGTTAATCAATCAATTGAATATTTTGTCACCCTTCTCCCAAATTTATTTGACAATCCCCGATCGTATTTTTCGTAAATCCAATACGGTTTCCTTCGATCTCATAACTTTTGAAACATTGATCGTTATCGTACGATAACGCGTTCACCTCGATCCAGGAATTTTCGTATTCATCGTCGCATTGTTGTATTTCTATCGTCGAATACGACGTCAGTGCACACGCAATACGTATAAGTAATAGTACCATTCGGTAAATGATTCTTTAGCGTTCACATGCGACAGCGAGAAGCTGCTTGCGATTGTACGCTTGCGGGGGTATAACTTGGCCGCGGCCATACGTTCTCCTTATCCATGCGTGTGTTACGTATGTGTGTTGCGAATCTTGATATTTATTCACCTACCCGTTTCCGAACCCCCGGGTCGACGGGGCTTTGCGGCGTTACGTATAATAAATCTCGAGACGCGAGATTCTCAACCTCTCCGTAAGATTTTCTTCTCGCTCTCTCTCTGTCTTCTTGCCCCCGCGCCCTTCCTCTCTCCTGCTCATGGTATTGCCAGACACGCTGTGTACCGATCGCGGTATCGCCAAGTAATACACTCGTACAGCACGTACGCGGACAGTCCTCGTGAAATGAAGCGAGTCGCTCGAGAATTCTCATATAGAACATACACACACATACACATATATATATGTAATATTTATACGCAGTACATAACGTACAACATTATGTATCTACTATATATGCATCGCAGTGGATCCCACGTTAGGTGACCATTTATTTCTCGATAATATTCCAAGGTGAGTCTCCTAGGGGGTCGGCCTTCCGCAGCTGACTTCTCGCTGATTCATAAGCGCGTCGTCGTACATCGCGTTGAGAAAGATACTTGCCTCCCTCCTACCTCTTATCCGTTTTCCATGTCTCTCAGGACTCTAACGCGGTTGATTCATTCGGCATGTGACTTATTTACTCGCGATACGTACGACGTGTACAAAATACTGTCACAACTTCCGCAATGACTGTGCAAAAGAACTTTTCAATCTTCCGACGTTTTCAAGAGTTTGAAAAATTAACGAGGTATAATTATGTTACCTTGAAGAGAATTGATTTATAGGCTAATGAGAAATGTTATCTAACTTGTTATATGAGCAATACGAAATTTGGATTTTTATTTCAAAGAAACAATAATTTATATTGACGCGAGTTATCGAAGAAAGATTTCTTGCAATATAATAAAAAATATGTTTAAGTAGCAAAGTGATGTCAATATGACGAATTAATTGACGATTCAAGGGACGAATTGGTAGAGAGATAACCAGATTCGATGCGAAAGTCAAAGGGGCGAGATACAGAGGTTTCAACTATCTGTTATACGAAGAGTCTCATATGGAGAGGGGATGAAACCGAAGGGTCTGCTAATCAGAGATTTAATTGATTCTATATAGGGAACATGAATGTCACACGTGGTCTGCGTCGCTTTCACCGACGAAAGCTTATTCGCTCTCACGGACACAGACTCACGTGGATATATTCGCACACCGAAAATGTCCTTGTGCTATCGTACTTCACATGCACGTACTTATATATGTATATGTAGCGAACAAAAGGACAGGAAGGTAATACATATGTAACGGACGCGTCATGCAGGGCACACGTACACAACGGGTTGGGAAAGGACACAGAGAGGACGATGTCGAGGATCAGGACGTTAAAGCACAAGCCGAACGAGGCGAGGGGGATACGAGGAGATAGCGAACGGGTTACAGGGCTACTTAGTCCTGAGCTCTTCATTAGCAACGGTAGCCAATCGTCCGGGGCTTCGGAGCCTCTCTATACGCTTTCTACGATGCTCGCAACCCTTGCTACCTCTATACGTTCTCATCTCCATAGTTTCCCAACCGTCGCTCTCAAATCGGGCTCCCGACTATTTCAATTATGGTTCGACTCTCAAATGACGGATTAAGATCGATAGTAGATAAAACGTTCATCTAAACAGTGCAAATTTCTCTTGTCGCTAAGACAATCTCATTTTCACTAATACGCAGACTACCCTCGACGAATGACACGGTGGAACAACGATAATAGACACATTTTCTTAAACAATGCGCGATTACCCCGTGACTGAGACTTTCAGGGAGAACATTACCTCGAGCATTCGTTCACGAAACGTCAGAAGTGAATTTCCTCTTTGGCACTTACCTGAAACAGAGTTAAAGAAAAACAGGCAAGAATTAATAAACGACGCGTTGGTGTAATTTCGGGGTGTGGCATCGCGGAAGTTGGGAACAAGGGATCGAGGGATGGGAATTACGGTCGTGAAAAAGAGGGTGTCGTAGGTAGCTCGGTGACGAAAAAGAAGAGGGAAGTATACGACGCGGTAGAAAATGAGAAGTGAGCGAAAGTGGAAGAACGAGAGCTCGAGGGCGCATAATTAATTGTATTTACGAGTAAACTCGCGCGGCTCTTTCCCCTCCTTGCGCGTCTTTCTTGTTTTCGAGTCAACGACGAAGCTCTCGGTTATTCAGACACTCCTTCTCCTCGTTCTCTTTCACTTTTCTGCTTCCGCGTCCTCGATGTCTCTAACGCATTAATACACACCAGCTGCATAGTTCGCTCTTTTGCTTTTTTTATTTTCCCATTTTTTTTTTAATCCTCTCAAGGCAAATATGTATATTTCATTACGGGTACGTGGAGAAAAGGGTTCGGCGGGCCTTCCGAACAACGTTGCAGCTCGTGTATTAATGGCTAGGCAAACAAGAGGCGTCCGTCGTTTAAATCGAATCAAGCAACGAGAGAAGTACTAACGAGAGTTGAGGCGGAACGACGACGCACTCGCCATGACCCGAGGATCGAGGGTGTAACTTCGGCTCGCAGTTTTACCGTGCGCATCCGGTACTTCATATATATATATATGTATATGCATACGATACGCAACTCTCAATTACACCCTTGAGCCGTCTGTCGAATCGAAACTTTGAAGTTAAGAGCAGCGAGAAACATGAAGAACGGATATCGAAAGCTGCCCGGTTTTCAAACAAACCAGACAGCACCGCGCGGAACCGTCTCTCATCCTGAAATCCTTCAGATCCCATTGTCGATGCACGGGAAAATTGACGCGATACCGAGATCACAGGAAAAGCGGCGACCCCACCGTGTCGCCCCGCCTTTCGCATCAAAACAAAGTGGCCAGCAGCGGATTTCCGTCCTGGCAAATTCCTACGTATGTGTGGTATATTTACGATTGTACGATGTCTACATACGTCCACGAATTCGTTCAGTCGAGTGCTCGCGGCACGCGTGTGCAGAACGAATCGACGTAATTGCATAAATACGTGAGCGCATGTACAAACACACGCGCGTACACATTGAAACAAAACCTCGACGACAAGCTCGTCTCATCTTGTACGGGGTGTACAGTGAGAGGAGAGGGTAGTAGCACCCTTTGGGAAACGGAACGCGAGTCTGAGTGCGTACAAGTTTGCTCTCTGCCAGCATTTACGCGCCGATGGCTTGACAGTCAACAACGTACAAACACGCACGGACACAAACAGACGCACACGCACGTAGAAGCAACGGCAGCGGTAGACCCAGGGTTTGAATCCCTCGACTTTGCGCCCACTGCTTTGCTAATTTGTTTACGCAATCTCTTCTTTTGACCCTCTCTCGCTCTGGCTCTTTCTCTCTTTCTTTCTCCCTGGAGCCCTCTTTTCATCAGCACTCTCCATTCCTCCTGCCCTCTTGGTCGTCACGCTCTTTTCCGGAACTCCCTCTTCTTCCTCCTCGTCCCTCCTTCAACTCGCGTTTCGTACCTCTCTTGATGCTCATTCCTCGTCGTTTCACTTTTTGCCGCACTACCTGACCTTTCTTCTTGCACATATACGCACGTAGACTCCCATGCGCGTTCTTACCCGGTTTGGCTGAAACCACCCCTTATCGGCTAAAATTTCATTAACTGCACCGAGGGAAGAGTCAAGGCTAGAGCGCAGGAGCGAGTACTGTAAGGAAGAGAGGTACGGAGGAAAGAAGGTGGTAAGAGTCCATCCTGTTGTCAATTGCCCGACGTTAAAAACAGCCCAAATCACGAAAAGTTGGAGGAAAGGCGGAGCGAGAGAGATTTTTCCAAAAGTCACGTGCCCTCGTCTGACGAAGCTCCAACGATCTCCAAGACCTCATCTCCGTCTGTTCTCCGTCGCCTTTTTGCTTCTGGCACAGACACATCCAGCGGGCTGTTTGCACGGTTATATCGCATCGTGTATTGCCCACTCAGCTTGTAGGTTAGTGCCGCGTTCTCTGCGTCTTTGCTGGGGCGTCCCGACGCCGTAATTTCAAGGCTGCAATTTACTTGCTCCTACGAACACCTGTACACACCACCGGACGAAGTAAGCGAGCGGACGAGCAACGGCGTCATTGCACTCACTCTCCTTCTCGCTGCTTTCATCCCCGCCCCTTGCTCCCTCTCTCGCTCACTCTCTCGCTCTCTCTCTCGCTTTGCCACTTGCATAGCAAACTAGACACACAAGCACCGTGTACAGCGACACCCAAACGACTTCCTTCTTCGTGCTTTACGCCTCGGTTTCTCGTCTCACCCCACCTCCAGGAGGATGCAAAGGATATTTTATGATTTTAGGATGCATAGAGCGAACCAGCTTTTGCCTTCAGCTGCACTCTTCTCGCTCTCGCTCTCTCTATCATTCTCGTTGCCTAGATTACTCTGGTAACCCAGATAAAGTCGAGTTTACCTTGGCTTTACCTTGTCCTTGTTAAAGATGAACGTCGACAAAGGAAATAAATTCAACGAAGTATCAAATTAACTTCATTCTGAAAGAAAATACCGTCCACGGTTGAAAGATCCTCCTGTAAGAAACGACTAAACCTGGCGGAACTATTTCCGGATGACATTCCCGAACATGTTTCTATTGTACAGATCATTCTGTTTGTCCATATTTATTAACGATCTGTACCTACTACCTACCATTGATACCGTTTCTTATTCTTTAAGTAGGTATTGGATAGGCAATAAAATAGTTTATCGTACGCCGTATTCAATTAATTTCTTACGGAAATGAGTTATTATAGGATTATGGCGGATGAATATGTGTAGGTAACGTAGCGATCACCTTCGTGCATTACGAAGATTTGGGTTGGCTGGTTGGAGATAGCGATGGAGTGAGGATTAAGCGAGACAGAAGAGAATAACCGAGTGAGACAGAGAGGAAGATACGGTGAGACGGAATGGACGGAGATGAAGGCAGGTGTTTTTGCGAGCAACCGCCGACGCCACAGCTAAGGTGGACGTTGGGCATCCCTCTATTCTCCTCGTTCAGACTCGTTTGCGGCCGTTAGCATCCTTCGCCACCGCCATCCGCGCTTCTTCATCTCTCTCTCTTTCGCGCCCATTCGTCTCTCCCGATTTCTCGTTTCTCTTTCGCGCTCCAACGTCTTCGAAGTCGCCTTGGATCTTCCACCGATCTTCTGGTGATCTTTCTCCTCACACCTGGCTGTTCCCGATCCTGGTCTTGCCCCCCGACTTGTTGCTGGTCGCAGCCTACCTACCTAGGTGGTTTGTTCGGCTTGTATCTCGAAACCTTCTTTCCATCTCCTCGCTGTTTCGGCTCACCATCACCAGCTACCACACGCTCAATCTCCTTTCGCTCTTTCTCTTCTCTCGTACTTCCATCGCGATATCTCTCGCTTCAACAGTTATATCTCTCGTTCTCTTGTTTCTCCTTCGTTCGCTGGCTCCTACCAACTCATCCTTGGACGATCTCCTTTCGACCGGTGGCTTCTCTCTCTCGTTCCTCTCCCTTTCTCGTTCTTAACCCTTTCTCCATCGCTCTCCCTCTTCGTTCTCTTTGCCTCGCTATCACTCCTCGTGGCCCTAGATTCCTTGCCTGATGTCCAGCTACCTGTCTTGCCAGAACTTCTCTTCGAACCCTTTCTCTTTTCTTTCTCTTTCACTCTCTCTCTCTCGCTCTCGTCTCAGACAGCCTGCTCCGCATATCTTCTAACATATACGCCCTTTTTTATCTCGCTACAGTTGATTCCTCTTTCTCTCTCTCTCTCTCTCTCTCTCTGCTCGTTCTCTCGGCTTGTTATGCAGAGTTATGCCTCACCGCTGACCAGCAATCTCTCCAACAAGTCGAACGCACTGACCACTGCGTCCCGTTTCGCTGCTCGATATTCCTTTGAGCTTGATCCACGATGATCGTTACATATCCTCAAATATTTATTCCCCCCTTTCCGTTATTACGCAATAATGATACCGGAAGTACATTATTTTTTCCAATACCCTAAAAATTTACGATGTATGAAACAAAAAATCTTCAATCTCGCTTTAATAAAACTCGTACTATAATAGATGCAACGTGAAAGGCGAAACAATGTTGCCCTCGATATCTCGTCTTATCTACCGATATACACTTACATACGCGCACATGTGTAGCCCTCTTCACCGTCGAAGTCAAGTAGGTAGGAAAATACGTAGGTTACATTATTGGCTATGGAGGGACACGGGACAACGCTATAGCGGGGTAGCCACGAAGAGGCAGGAGAAGTGGAAACGGCATAGTCGAGCCGGAGCACAAGATCGAAGAACTGCTTACCTACATACATGCATGTAGATATATCGTATACGTATTTATACGGCTATAATAGTTGTGCGCTGACGCTGGCGTGGGTGTTGGAACTCGGCGCGCGAGCCGCGTGTGCTCTCTCTACCCCCTCGCCCTTCTGACTCTTGCCGTGAACTAGTTGCTCGATCGTAATTCACTCGTGTATACGAGGTTCACCTTGGGCAGAATATCGAAAGTGTGCTTGCTCCTGCTGTTGTTGCACACGCTACCCCACCCGTCCCAGCCCTCTTTCCACTCCACCTCTCACTCTTTCTCTCTCTTCACCGCCGTTCACCCCCCGGCCGATCGCACGGCGATCTCCCTCCGCTCTTTTTCGATCTCTCGCGCGACTGTTCACCCGCACTCGTTGTTGCGGAATGCGCGTGCAAAAGCCCGCCGACCGATATCGATAGGTTCGGCTTCTTTGTTTTTTATTATTACTATTTCTTTTTTTTTTATCGGATCATATAATGTATGTGTCATATACGTATGCGCGTAACGAAAAATAAAGCATCAGAAAACAGTCGCCACGTAGAGTATCCGTGATTCAACACACACGTATCTCGTATCGGAATGTCGAAAGTCTACGGTGGAAACAGCGGCAAGGTTATAACGATATTTGTAGAAAAAAAAAAGAAAAAGCTCGGAGCATCGAGCACTCGTTCTCTTCGCTGCGTAGCGCCGAAATAAACGAATTAAATCCGATGAAAAACCGCGTATGACCGTACGAAAAAGGACGAGGGGCGCAGACAGAGTTTTTCGGTTCGACCGGGAGGCAGGGGAAGCGATGGGAGTTGGAAAATATCTCCCAATTGTTAATTTGGAACGTATACATGAACGAGAGAAAAACAGAGCTACGGGCTCTACTCTCTCTGTCTCTCTCCCTCTCTATGTCTGTTATCGGAAAAAGTTATGGAACGAATTTTTAATTACGGATCTCTCGATTATCGGAATGCGCCGCAACCTCATTTACTTTTTGTTTATATAAACACATAGACGGGGCAATACAGCAGCGCGATACGACGGGAAAAGCACGAATTTCTGTATTCTCCGAAAGAGCGCAGGTGTACATGGACGAGGAAAA
The DNA here is from genome assembly GCA_946811545.1 of Netelia fuscicornis. Taxonomy (NCBI): domain Eukaryota; kingdom Metazoa; phylum Arthropoda; class Insecta; order Hymenoptera; family Ichneumonidae; genus Netelia; species Netelia fuscicornis. The sequence continues at coordinate 44,846,695 of OX328011.1, read as the reverse complement.
TTTTTGAGGCAACGAACGCGCGGAATCGCCCGAGGCGGTTGTTAATTAATGTAACAGGATACGGACGATACGGGCATTATGTTATCGGTCGGTTCCGACACTCATTGTTTTCGTCGTATCAACTAGAGTTTCGGATATTCATAAGCCCGTAAAATCGGCGGAATAAAATGAAAAAAAAAAACAAGGATAAAAGAGAGTAATCTCTCGCCTGGTAACGCGAGACACGGGTGATGGAAAATAACGAGTTTTTCCGCGCTTTTCACCGCTCACGAACGAAGAACCGAGGAGTCGATTTTTCTTTCTTTCACTTTTTCATTTTTTTTTTTTTTTTTTTTTTTTTTTTGAGAAGCGACGTATGGGACCTCATCTATCGCGCTATTGATACGTTCCCGAGTCAATAGAATCGCGTTCGCGTACGTCTCTCTCAGGTCGTTCTTTCCAGCACTTGGCTGAACTCTCTCCCTCTCTCTCTCTCTCTTCCTCTCGCGTAAAAATATATTCGCAAGGTAATCGAGTTGCACATCGCCCTCGCCGGTTCGCGCGAGAGAACTTTCCTCTCGGTGTTCTCGGTTGTCGAGCTATGCATAAACGCTGGCTCGTTGAACGAACTGCTGCACGTTCTCGTCGACGTCGTCGTTGTCGTCGTTGTCGTTGTACCCATACCGCGAAGCTTCTCTCCTCGTCGTTTGGATTATTTTCTCACAGATCGCGCGCCCCCTGCGCAATGGAGGACTCCCCGCGGCCCAGCTTGTCTAGATTACTTTTCTTCTGACATTATCCCTCTTTGCCGGTTCTCTTTGCGACGAGAAAAAAAGAAATAAATCGCAGACGGACAGACCCACGGGCACCTCACTGCCATTATCGACAAGGACGCTAATTGCGTCACTCATCTCGTAGCAAAATACCTATTTTCCATTCCCATGCTTCTTTGTATCGTTATATAGATATATGCATATGTATGTCAATGTGTATCGCAATGTCGGTCGGAAATTATTTTGCAACTAACGGCGTAACGAACGGACGTTCGCTCGGCTACATAAGCAAAAACATAATTTACTATGAGAACATTTTTTCATGTTCTTTTTTTTCCTTCTTTCTTTTTCAATTCTCGTATACGAGAATCACGATAAATACTAATTTCATGCGACACGTGAACAAAGACTCATTCTCGGATATCTCGGTGTGCGTTCGGAGGAATACATAATACGTGCTGGTAGCGAAAAGTTTCAGCTCTCTGTGCGATCGGAATATCGATATGAATATTTTAATATACGCAATATCGCAAAGTTCTTGATGTTTCGATCTCTCTGGAGGTATATAAATACATTTATTGATTCGATTGCATATTGGAATATTATTGAAATTTTCGATCATTGCGAAACGGCTGAGGTACTTGAATATTGCCATGGAATCTTTATGTGTCTGAAAAAGAATTTGTTTTCTTTATTTTTATCAAAAAAGAAGAATAACACATACGGAGGTCTGAGAACAGAGAGAAACAGGATAAATCGTATAGCGGAGAGGCATACAGGATGATAGTCCAAGCAATAGAGCTCTAAAATCACCAGATATTTGAATATTATTATTATTATTATTACTCTAAAATCATCAAATATTTGAATATTATTATTATTATTATTTGAATATTATTCGAATAATATTTAATAATATTCTTAATTGTTCAATGTACGAAGTGCAACATTGAATATTAAAAAATGATAATTGCATTATATTATATTAATGTGAGGACGTGTAGGTTAAAACATCTGAAAACCAATTGTTCGTTCATTTTATATGAAATCTGAGTAAAGAATCAGATTCCGGTGATCGAGTTACACCACATTAAAAAAAAATGTTAAAATAGTACCACTGGTTCTTGAAATAATCAAATAAATAAATATGAAACTTGGGCCGAGCGCGCTTTTATTACTATATATGCGGCTTCCCCGCTTCTGCCGGTCTACCCCCACTACTCCACCACTTTCGCGCGCTCGGGCGTTTTTGGTCATGTTTAGGCGCGATTTTCACCTACTTAAACGCAATTAAACGAAAATCTAAAATTGAGGATTTATAGGTCAACAGCTCTAGTTTCAAAAGCATCTTGTTAAACTCAAATCGGATGACCTCCAGAGCATCGAGCCTCTCCACAAAATATGGTGACCATAAAATGTTCATTGCAATAACGCAAATACTAATTATCCGACAGCGCCCTCGTTTCGCACACAAAAAGTACGTATCAATACCTACTATCTCGCGAACAGCCTGGCTTACAACTTTAAAAATGGCAGAGTTATACATTTTTGAAAAAAACGCACTTTTCTCGGATTTTTCAGTATATCTCTCATAATTATGGACCGATCGGCTTCTTTCAGCGCTCATTTTATGCGTATTTTAATTACCTACAATTTGTTTATTGGGACCAAACAGATTCCTTCATTATTTTTGTGTTATAAGCAAAAAACGAAAAAAAACGTGCTTTTTTCAGTAATTTGTTAATGACAAAAAATAAAATGGGAATCAGGAGTCGAAAACTGGTCAGTTATGATCGGGAGGCTGTTCCGCGTCTGATGGCACTCGCCGTTATCGGGTGCTATTTTTGTCAAAAAAACCCTTATTTGCTTGGCCTATGATTGGAATTCATTGAGATCGTTCTGCGTTAACTCGTCTAACGTAAAAAAACGTCATTGGTACCAACCTTATTACGCCTTAATGTTATCGATATTAGCTATGCAACGTTTATAATTTTTCGAGAGTTTAAATTGCAAACAGACACAACTGCTGAATGCAAACGAGAGACAGAAAGAAGATTGAAAAGATTAGCAAAACGCAAATCCAAGAACGGAAAAACATTGACCATGTGCAAGGAAGTTTTGCTTCAAGCCTGACTGTGCAAAACGTTTGACAAAGATCCGGATTCGTTTGTACAGTAACTCCTAGCGAATGAGAGAGTGAGAATATCTGAGTGAACAGAAGGTCGGTACGGAAAAAACGAGCGAGGTGGAAAAGAGAATAAAAGGATTTTTGCCCGTTCGTATTATCTCCATCCGGGATAAAAAGCTACTCGAGCAATGGATAAAGTACGTCCTATCGTGTCTTTTTGCGCTATATGGGGAGTTAGGTAACAAAAAGATATATTTGCTTAATTATATATATAAGTAAAGATCGGCGAAGTTGAAGAGGGTTCCGACAGCCATCTCGAACTTGTTCAAATAAAAGTTTTCCCAGGAGAATAAGAGTGTAATATATGTGCTGTATGGAAAATTTTCGCTTCTGTAAGGTCGTTTTAAGTTTTTAGGAAGAAAAAGGAATTTCAACCGCTTCCACCTTCCAAAGTCTCGAAATTGGATTAGGAATCTGAACTATCGACACTTGACGAGGATCGATATTTTTGTTCACCAAAAAGAGTTTATTGGAGGATTGCGGAATCAGAAATTGCCCGTACAATACGAATATCATATATTTGTTTCTGGTTTATTGCAATTTACCACTGTACAAGAGAAATATGAAGTTTGTGATTACACAGAGGGCGCCACACGCCCTTTTAATTTTTATTCCATTTTCTTATATCAATTCTGTGGTTCGCATGCGTATCTCTGCCATCATCTTGCGCACACTCCATGGTGGCGTGTCAACGTTTTCATTAAAACGAATCTAACCGCAGAGAGCAAGAGCAAAGCGAGCGAGAGAGAAAGAGATAGCGAAAGAGGAAGAGGGTGGGCGAAAGAGGAAGATAGAGTTTGAGAGAGAGAAATCCCATGAGCAAATGTTCTCCTCACGTCGCATTCGTTGGCCGCGTGTCCTCTTTCATGCTTCTCTCTAACGTTTTCATCGTCGCTCCTGCTCTCCCTGGTGGATCCTGGCTTGTTGAAGATGCACATAAGGGGAGTCAACAATATACATACGTACACAGACACCGAGTACAAGCCGCTGGGAAACCACAGTTTAATTTACATCGGGAGATATACGGAGAGTCGCAAACCGGCGTGCGAGATGGCGAAGGAAGATGGGGGGGTTAAACAGTGCATGCGTACCGAAGCAAAACTCTGGCACGACCACAGAACAGTGAGATAGCGCCACGCGGTGCTTTCTTACCACTGCCCTGTATGCCACCGGAGCGACGTAGGTACACCGCGAAAATGAACTGTAGGTACAGTAAGCAAATATATACATGTATATATGTTGGTAAGAAAGACAGAGAGATGTGAGGGAGAGTGAACAAGCTAAACGGAGAGAAAAGAAAATGAACATAGAAGACTGGAAGCTTCATCCGCCAGCGATCCTACTATGAGCGCCCCTTGCCTCAGATCCTTGAAAACCTTTTACCGCGTCTAAGAAGACAACGCCGCCCTCTTCATGGTACAACCACGACTACGAGGACGTGGCTAAGGTAGAAGGGATGCGTGCTTCTGGCAGGGGTTAGTGACTCACCAAGAGTGCCTTGCGATTTTCTCTCTTTCCTCGCTCTCTCTCTCTCTCTCTCTCTCTCTCTCTCTCTCTCTCTCTCTCTCTCTCTCTCTCTCTCTCTCTCTCTCTCTCTCTCTCTCTTTCTCTCTCCAGCTCGCTTTGTACTGTGTAGAAACGACGACACGGGCTTTCTAATTGTAAGTGGGAAGGCAAACGTACGGAACATACAACGTCTTGTATCCTGGCTTGGTTTCGTCGTCCCCCGCAGAATCCTTCATCATCGTCTTTCCTCTTCGGTGTACTTTTTCATCATCGTCGTTCTTGTTCCCAACCCTCCATCTTTTTTTCCTCTCGTCCGCCGTGGCATTCACTGTACCTTTCTCTTTTCATCTCAGAGTCGACCCCCTCGTGTGCCTATTACTCCTCTGCCGTTTCTCCATTCCATTTGTCACTATTTCTCTTCGTTCATCACCGGTCGATCACACACGCGCGGTTAGATATTCGGGCCTCTTGTTGACCTCGCTCAGTTGACAAACACTGTGACTGCCTCGCGATGTGTGGAGTACATTAGCAACCAAAACATCGTATAACCTAGAACAGAGGTTGCTGCTGCTGTTACTGTTTCTTGGCCGAGCACAATGTGTATTCGACATGGAAAGGGCAAGGCAAGCGAGGGAACGAGGCCGCGGTTGAGAGGTCGCGGAGCTTTGACAGCTGTCGTTTCGGCGAACTGGGAATTTCCCTCCAATCCCCGCAACAAAATGATCCTGCTGCGTCTGGGCTGATTTGCTTCCGCTTTTCTCGACACGAGCTCCACCCGACTCACCTAATGCCAGGCTTCCGATTTTGACAGACGCGAAAGTAGAGAAAAACAAAGTGCCCAGGGGTGAAATGTCTACAGAACGGTTTGGAAAAATAAAGAATGGACACTGTCCATCTGACGTTACTTTTCTGGAACGATGAATCACTTTTCCACTTCGTTTACACATTTCCTCAACACGCAAGAAAATTGATTAATTCATAAATTAATTGACAAATGAATGGAACGTTTCTAAGCTAAACAATATGAATATATAAAAATCTGGCTTATTACATAACATTCTCACTTTTAAGGGATTCCTGCGTGTATTACGTCTCCTTCCAATCTTCGCGTTCTCTCCCATCAATCTATGCCTCGTATTGTTCCCTCGGTATGGAACGGAAGTGAAAGTCGATGAATTTTTCGCACGGTCGTCAACGTGCTCGCTGCGTTATTAATAACCGCATCAGTGAGGCCAGTTAGAGGAGGAGGGGGTTATAGAGCTGGCTGGAGAAGAAGAGGGCAAATGGGGTTATGACTCATTGGCTATGATTCCCCTACTCGTTTGTTCGAGCCATTCGTGTGTGTCTAGGACCCGTGATACTTGTATCAGAATGGGGACTCCCTCTATGTGCCTCTAATAGGTGCGCTTGGGCATTCCACGAGTATAGTGGGCAGATCGGGAAGCTTACGGTAATACACACGGCATTATATATATACATGTGCATAAATACCGGGGAAAGAACAGACGGAGGCAACCAAGCCTGTCTTGTGCTGTGGTCGGACAAGGAGAGTGCTTGCAACGGCCAACTTACATATACTTTATACGTATATAATGTTCTATCGCATAGTATATGTGCATAGAGGACAGTCAGCCACGCAAAACATGCCTGCACATAATGACATACACACAATCTCACGTTGCATCGTCGAGTGAGCAGGCGAGCGAGCTGGAAAGAAAGACGATTGTCTCTTCGTGCTCGAACGAGTCTTGGGACTCACCATCGTGAGTCCGCGATGTCGGCCTCTCGGTTACGTCATTCGGGACAGCGCCGGGCACTGTGGCACTCGTGTGGCACACTTTCGCGATCTTACGTACTACATAACAGAGCAATATCACATATATTGTACAAAAAATATATATATATAAATGTATATGTGTATGTGTGTGTGTTATACGGGTATGACGAAGTTGCACCACTCTCACTCTTCCGGCGAAGAAACGGAGCGAGTCCTTAGGGATTGAACTCGAACGAGTACCGAGAGACTCTCAAAGCGTCCGCTGTATAACATCCACAGCAGCACTCTTCTACTTCCGTCAATAAGCCGGTACACACGAAGAAGTAGAGAAAAGATCATTGCCCCAGGATCGAGCAACGTAAGATCGAAAGCTGAAGAGCGTAGTATGGGGCACAGAGCGATATCTGTGTATGTGTATTTGGCTGTGTGAGTGCGCTTCGAAACTGTGGCAAGAGCGATTGGCTGTCGAAGCTCCGTAACAGTGGCGGCCACACGGGCGTTTCTCTCTCTCTCTGTCTCTCTCCCTCTTTCTTTTCTTTCTCTCTCTATCGAGAGAACTAAAGAGACTGCGGGAACTAGTTTTTATTCCCATGCCATTATGTCCGGATCTTTTTTCATTTGTCTCTCTACAGATTGTTCAAGTATACATATGTATAGATATACTAGCCGACATGCGTTGCAATGTCGGTTTTGTGTTATAATTTTGTTTACAGCGAATGTCGGAGATTTTTTATTTATTTATGATTATGCGAGTGCTTTTAGATATAAATACAATATATTCTTTTGTTTTACACGAGCAGGCAACATATAGCTGTCCAAGTGTAAATCATGAATTTTCCAAATTTAAGCTACACACTTGTAACGATTGTCTCTGTGTTATGGTAATGGTTATGGCAAATACGAGTCCCACTGGAGGCTGCAAATGTTTAAATTCAAATGGTATATCTCTTGATAGCATTGACATACGTGGCATCTTCTCCTTTAAATTGTCCATTTAAAATTATAGCTTCGATGATATTGTTCGTAATATTTTTCACTGAAAACCTCGCACAGTTGTAAAGTAGTGGTGTAGGTTGATAATCCATAGAAGAATGATGGACGTGCCAAATTTCAATTTTAAAACGTACGACGGTGTGCCTGGCAAATTAAGTAAATTTAAGAATTTACTTAATTTGAATGAAAATATCGATCAACCTTGTATCTTTTAGCTTCTCCTGGTATTTTCTTTTGCATCAAGTAATCTTTTTCCGTGAATCGTTCATTTTCACAATATACTCTCTAAATCTGAATTAGTGAAAAATTGACTAATTCAATTAGTGAATGCATGTTCTACTTGTGAAATAGTGATAAACGCACCGTTTCACTGATAGAATAAAAAAAATAGTAAATTTGGCTTACTAAAGCAAATTACTAATACCATTGATTATTATTTAGTCAATACAGTTTACTAATTCATTAGTGATATTACACGATCACTAATCAATTAGTACATGATTCAGCTATCGACCAATCACAGGCGCCAGCTGCCGACCCGATACTTCCTTCGTTCTGCCATTGTGATGTCGGAGGCGTCATTTTCTCATGTCAGTGAGTTCATGCGCAGTGCGAAACGGCGAATCTTATTTTATAAAAGTTTTAAGGGAAAAAGCAAAAAGTGTATGAACGTTTCGTTTTCTTGTCGGTACGTATGAGATTATTATTACATATTATTCGCGTGAAGAATTACAATCCGGTGCATGAACATATCAGCTGTGCTGACTACTAATCGTGTAGTAAAATTTTACTAATTTTTATAGCGATCATTTTTGACTAATCGAATTAGTGATTTTTCACTAATCATTAGTGACTCACTTTTCGCTAAATCAATTAGTAAAATATACCTAAAATTTAGTGAAATTTCACTAATTCAGATTTAGAGAGTACAGAATCGTTTTTCCTAATTTATTTTGATGCAGCAAATTTATTTCAAGCATATTAAGAAAGTAACCGGATAGTTTCTCGTTAAGCTCACATTTCCACTGGAGTTTTCGGCTCGTATCCCTTTTTTCATTGCGCTGCGTGAGAAAAACGTGCGTGTCGTACGATCTCGTTTCTAATAGTCTCGCGTTTCACTCGATTCGATTATCGTCCTGGTGTTATCAGAGATAAGATGAGGGAAAAAGAGGGGTAAAAAAGAAGCGCGAGGACGTATAACGAGATAACACAATGCCTTTATTCTTATCTCCGATTACACGGATCATGTCACCGAGAGTTGCAGAAACGCGAGAGTAATTCGAGTTATGCGTCGCTCGTGATCCTCGTCACATGTAGGTAGCGCGCCCCTTACTTCGCGACTAGAAGGAACGAGAAAGAGGAGTCTATGACGCGAAAAGGGATGATGATGAAAACGAGAGACAAAAAAGCCTCGTGCGCGACGACACGTAAGGCCTGAGGGTGTTTGGGAAGGGGTCGGTGAGGGGGAAGAAAAAAAATTAGAGCGACGAAGATGTGACGACGAAAAACGAGCTCTACGACGCTCTCCCGACACGTGTCTCGGCGTTGCATTACACATTGTTTTTCCACCGGTTATTCTCGGCGACTACTAGTCTATAAGCGCGAGATCAGAGAGAGAGAGAGAGAGAGAGAGAGAGAGAGAGAGAGAGAGAGAAGAGAGAGAGAGAGAGAGAGAGAGAGAGAGAGAGGAGTGGGCGAGGGGGGGGGGCAGAGAAGAAGATGCTGCGCTTGGAAGGATGTCAACGAGATTGAGTCGAATAACCACCAGACACTGTCTGTTACTTGGGAAAATAAAAAAGTATCTCGTAAAAGTTCATTGACATAAATTATAATTATTCATAACATCAAGATCAATTTGTGTTACAACAGAAAAATAAATAAATAATTAACAAATTATCGAGATGTAATATTAACGTTATTATAACAGAAAAATAAAATGATTTGAACTAAGAAAATAATTGTTCGTGTGTTCGAATCTGAAGGAGGACTTAGTGGTTGGATCGATGGTCCATCGAGGTAATCAGAATCTCTACCAGCATGATCCTCTCTCTCCCCCGCTCTTTTCTTTCGTCACATTGTCACACTGGTACCCATATGTGATTTTTTTCTTTTCATCAATTTACTTCTACGCTCACCCTAATTTATTTGGTCGGACTATTCAACGCGTGGAAAGAGCCGACGACAAAAAAAATAACTGAGGAGAGAAAAATAAAAAAGGAAAGAATCCTGATCATGCTTGAAACGAGAAAAAGGGAGACGCGCATTGGCCCCTTCCTCTCGCTCTAGCTATTATTTATCCTCGCTCGATCGTCTGCCCAATCAGTCATCACTCGACATATGCTTAAGTAAGATTACATTTGTACTAATACCTCGACAGGGATGGCTTCCCCGTCCCGAAGTTTCCGATCGATCCGACAGGGGTCGATTGGAACCCGCTGGGGGTTCGCCGGATTTTCCGAAGGTCTCTCCCATCAGAGAAAGAGAAAGAGCAAGATAGAGGGAACGACAGAAAGAGAGAGAGAGAGAGAGAGAGAGTGAGCCCGAATACGAGGGGTGTCGAAAATGAATGCATAGCACCAACATAAGCTAAACGCTATACAGAGACCGCACATACGAGATATGGTACGAAAGGCTGTATGTAATGATATATATCACAGATCCCCACTGCTATCTCGAGAGGGGTGGAAACACTGGAACGGTTTTCTTTATTCTTTTTTCGCTGTTAGGTAATGGCCGACCTCTCGACAGATTACGTACGGGAAGGTTGTATACCAATTCGGTACAGCAACCCCCCTATGTGCTCTTACACGGGATTTAACGTGGCTTTGCTACGGCTCTCGAGTATTACTGTAATGCAACGTGTACAAGATATATATATATATATATATATATATATATATATATATATATATATATATATATATATATATATATATATATATACACATATATAAATGTATGCGGGGAATAGGTAAAGGGAACGTGTTGGATCGGATCGCAAAAGCTTTGAAACGCCTCGAATTCGATTAAACGGTAAAGGGGTGCGCGCATTGCTGCGATACGTTGAACGAAAATCTATATCGACGGAAAGCGAGATATGGCAGCGGGATAGTGCCAAAATAAGCGTGAAACTATATACGTACGAGGGTCGAGTGGATTCACCAGGAGCTGTTCTCTGTCACTGTCTCTCTTTACATCACTGTATGGGGTCGTGTATCTTTTTTTCCTCTTCTCTTTTATTCGAACGTTACATGTACATTGGAACACCGCAGAGCGTGGTGCGAATTCGAGCACGTGTCGCGATTCACCGTGTTGGTCTAATAGTTTGTTTATGGAGCGTAACTGATTGTGAGTACGGTGAAAGTGCCCAGGTGCACGATATTTTTCAAGCTTTTGAGATTTAAATAAGAAAAATACTAAACGCGTGAATTAAATTATACGAAGTAAAGTCGTGAAGTAAGGTGAAAATTAATTGCAAACTTACTCGCTTGGAGTTTTTTTTAAATTTAATTATGAATCGAGGTTTAATTGATCGGTAATTCATTAAGACTATCGGGACATCGTAAAATATCAAAATAAAAAAATGAGTTTCGATTGAATAATAAATAAAAATTAATCAAATAATTTGATTACATATTATACAATTTACTATTAGATTAATAAATTCCAAGTGTATACGATATAAAATAACTAATAAAATAACTAAACAATTAAAAATCGATTTGTAGTTAATAAAAAAAATACGAGCGAATTATTTATTTCACGAAGAAGATAAATAATATGCTTGCTTTTTATGAACCATGAATCGACTTTTAATTGTATCCGATTAAATGATATAACAACAAGGCGGTCACAATTTTACGTAAACCGGTTAGGCTCAACGTTATTTGCGTTACGATCGTATACCCAAGCGTTCGTCAAGATTCATGAATCTAAATGTCGCCAGGTGTTCGCGAATGCTTTAGAAAATTGCACTATTAGGGGCTCCCCTAGTTCGGTAGACAATGAGTGATCAGCCATAAATTATACATTATATATATCATCCTTGCGGAGCCCTCGTAAAAATGTATCCCCTGCACGCAGACATCACATTGGAATATCGCACGAGGCGGTTTCTCACGCATTTATAACGCTGGCCGGATAGTTTCATGCGCGATCGGTTCGTTCCGATAAGATGATTCTTTTTTTTGTTGCTCTAAGCACATAACATATATATATGTATCCATAAACCCATTGCCGAAGTATCGATCGTGGCAAAGTTCGCGGTTCTCGGTCGACAGAAAGAAAGAGAAAAAGAAATAGAGAGAAAGGGGAGGACACGAGATATTGTCGAGAAATCGCGGTGTGATTTTGTATCGGTGAGAGTTCGTGTACCGGCGGTTACCCAATCTGCTATGAGGACTACCGTGTAATATATATATATATAAGTAGATACATACACGGCGAGGACGAAGAGCGAACGATCGAACGATTCGATAGAGAGAAAAGTTCATACTTGACCGAAGTCTCTCGCACGGCAGGAGGGCGCACATTTGTACGAGAGAGAAAGAGAGAGAGAGGGAGAGAGAGAGAGAGAGAGAGAGGAGATTCGCGGATCGATCGAGCGATCACGAAGAACCTTTTATACGAGTATTTATGGGGCCACGATCTTTGATTTCTTTTTTCTCCTGCTCTTTTTTTGACTCGTTTATTCGTTCGTATTTTATTTTATTCGTTAATTCGTTAATTTTATATAATACGATTGGCGCGTTAAGAGGCGAAAGGCAGAAAGGAGAGCGAGCGAGAGAAGAGATACTCGTGTGTGTATAATCGTGACGTGGAAACGCTATTTATCGTCTTGTAGGACGTACGAACAATTCTGCCCCAACGGTGTTCATTTTTTTATCGCTAACCCCCCTACGGCAATTCGTCCACGTTGACACGCGGAATTACACTCTCGTCGACTAATACGAGGCGGCTATATAATCGCTATGTATACGAGCGCAATCGCATTCGCGAAAAGACACGCTCGATTTGCATATTAGTAGGCGCGGTAGCGCATAAACGAAATGTGAGAGTGCCGGGCTATATCTATGGATATGCATCGTGTAAGGAGGATCGAAGAACTGTAGGAACGTTTTTCTTTATTTCTGTTTTTCTTTTTTTCCTTTTTCATTCTTCGATCGTGTACGACAATGGAACGTTCACGACGCGTAGATATATTTTCGAGTCTCCAAGAGCTTCGACCCTTCAAACAATGCGAAGCTGAGCGGGAGAGAGGGAGAGACCGATAATTTAACTCGCGAACACCATCGGGGCCGTAAGGTCGCACCGTCAGAGACCAACCGCGGTTACGCAAACGATAATTATTTTACTTCAAGGATAAATCGAAATTTATCGTTCATCAATACGATTATTGTTTTCTTCTCTTTAACGCGGAATACACGAGCTTCTTTGGCGATATTACGAGGCAGATTTTATGCTTGACGTACGTATGTTTAATACAAGGAACGAGCCAACAGTTTTTTTTCTCTCTCTCTCTCTCTCGAGCGTCAACGAACAAACGATTATCGTTTTCTCAGATGTTTCATAAATTAGAGGCGCAGCTGCGTATATTCTCGCCTTAAAACGAGACTCATCGGCCCGTATGTCCTCGTCTCTCTCTTTCTCTCTCGTCGTGTATATTTGTCAACGTTCTCTCGTGCATCGAAAGATGCTGGGGGTCACGACGGGGTAACAAATTTCTGGCACGTCAACGAGATTATTACGCGGTACATTCCGTAAAGAAATGCATCAAATCCGTGACGGTTTGAAAACAAAGAAAGAACTTTTTCCAGGCGATGCTTCGTTAAGAATAATTAACAGCTCGACGAAAATTCATCGACGTTAAATATAATTTTTAAATCAATTCCACTGTGATTGAGTCAATTCTGAATGGAAATTGGATTCAATTTATTTAAAATAAAAATAATAGTACGTGTGGGTAACTCAAGTTAAACTTGAATTACAGCAATAACGATGTGAAATACAATTTTTATTAAATCAAATTAAATATATAGCTGAAGCAAATTTAAACCAAAATTAGCTTTTGTTGCAAATCGCAGTGGTTGCTTTAATAATGCTCTCCTAACTGCAATCGTTCTCACGATGACCTAATAACGACAAATAAGCTGGTAAACACTTCATGAAGAAACGAGAGAGAGAGAGAGAGAGGGGCCTTGGTTCTCTCACCTGATGCGAACAGCTGCTCGAAGAGAAAGTGGATCAGACACCATTTACCATTATCGACACAGAGAACGATCGCACGACTCAAATCGGACACGAGTCGCGACACCTCGTTTATTGACGTTTCGGTGTGAATTTTTTTACGCAAATAGCTGTGACCTCCCTCACCCTTCGACGTTTCTTTGACTCGGCACGACAATTTCCAGCTTCGCTGACTGTATGGCTTACCGTACTTTACGCTAGATGGTGCTGCTGCGGTTTTTGCGGCTGCGAAGCGAATTTCGCCCGTATTTTATATGCGATACGGAGAGCAAAAGAGGGCGCGCGGGGGTTGATATTCCAACAGTGATATTTACTCTCGCCAATACGAGTGAGAGATGTTATTTGCCTCGACTGTCCAGCCAATTAATCGAGTTGGACGTGTGCGCGGGAGGGTGGACAACACAGAGCGTGATAGAAAGAGAGAGAATATAAACTGCAACCGCGACGGAGCGTGGGATTGGTCGCGGCGTTCAAACTGCAAGTTTGCATTTTTGTTCGCAAACACGTGAGCGCACTATTGCGCAAATGATTGCGGCTAAAAGCCGCGCGAACAAACGTTGAATAACGCAAATAAGTTTACGCTCGTCCGCACGAATCCGTACATGCACGATGCGTATGTGTGTGCACGTATTGTATATCCATATACACAAATATATTCGAAATTTCGCGAGATATTCCGCTGCGGAATTCACTCGGGTAATTCTCGAAAGCGCGTCGGGCCATGGGCTAACACTGCATTAATATTAAAAGAAGCACGAGCCTCTGGGGCTCATCGAGGTGAACGTACCCTACGGCAAATTTAGTGCGAATAACACGGGAAAAAGCTGAATACGTTTTAAATTCTTATGGCAGACGGACACATCGAAATACATTGTTATTTAAAGAATCATTTCCTGTTCGTTCCATCTCGATAATAAAACATCAGAACACTCGACGTTCAATATTCGATCGTGTTTATCCAATTTTGGATTTATCGATAAATTTGCACGTTGATAAATAGGGGATGCTTGGAATATTCTCAAAAGTGTCGATAGAAATAGAACCAATCGAGTTATACTCGTATTTCATTGAGAACGATCGATAATGGACATCTCTAATTGGAAAATAGCTCGGAGGAAAGTCCTCTAGCGCCGTTAGAATGAAAAGTTAGGGTGGAGTGTCAAGGCCGAACGAGGGGTGGATTTTGTTTCGGGATGTTTCGAGTGTTACGAGACGGGAGAGAGTGAGAGAGGGAGAGAGAGAAGGGAGGAGAATAGGGGTGCGTATCCACTGCGACAACCACGAACCATCTACAGAAGGACGTGGCGAGCTAATCGTACGGGAAAAAAATTGACAAAGAGTCGACAACTGTCGAATGGTAGAAGCAGCTGGGTCACCGACTCTCAAGTACTCGGTGCATGCACCCCACGATAGATCGACGAGCTCTCGCGTCTTTCACGCTGCCACATTCTACATACTTTCCCTCGTCCTTTTATCACGTTGGTTACAAAATCATCCCTTGAAATCAATGGAAACCGACGCCGGCTTCGTTCTCGTCTCTACCGATGAAAAACACAGCAATATGTCGACCATCGGTCCATCTGGGAACGAGGAGAAGAAGAAAAATTAAGATCGACGATAAAACCAATCGTTCTGTTCCGGCGAACTTCGACGTTAAACTAATCTTCGAAAAATCTCTTCTAAAAGCTACGGCTTAATCTCGTTAATACCGAGTATACGGTCCATTCGTAAGCTCCGGAATAGAAAGGGTGCAATAAATATCGAGTTTCGAGAGTGACGCTCGAACGAAGTGGCAAATTGCATTATCTCTTGAGATCAATCGTAATCGACGGTACATCTGTGGATATAAATGAAATAAATAAAGAATCACGTCGATTCGATTGAGGGTTGAAAAATCGATGAACGCGTCCGGCGAATTAATGGATGATTAACGAGCGAATCGTTATCGATATTTTGCTTTAAGAATTTATCGATTTACTAAGAAGAAATACGTTGGATCATGCGGGGGGATTCGTTCGCCGAAATATCGAGAAAGATAAAGGAGGGTGGCAACACCGATTATCCTTCGATTGCTTGTATTACGTGCTCTCATTCTCGAGATATATTCTCTCCGGGATATCGTCAGACGTTTTTGATGGGTTTACACACGCACCGCCCCTTCCTCTCTATCTCTATCTTTGTCTCTGTCTCGCGAGAGTGTGGAAATCAATCGCAACCTGTCGGTCGCGGTGAAACTGCAAGGCTGCCTGAGTGCGAGAAACGACATCTCCAACCCCTCCTCTTTCTTATCTCAGGGCGTTCTGGCCCGCTGAATACTATCATTTCGAGAAATGTCGACGGGAAGCGAGGCGAGACAAACTCCATCCAGAGAGAACGAGATCGTTTCACTCTGTCTCTCTCGCTCCCTCGTCTCACCCCATTCCCATCTACTTTGGGGGAATCGGACGAGGCTACCGGAACGATCCTCCCTCTGTTTCACGCAGAAGTACGCCAGGAACTCTGATGATGATGCGTTCATCCCTTTATTCGATGGTACGAGGGGGTAGGTTTGCGCCTGATACTTTCTTACTCTCTGTCTCTCGTTTACCTCCCGCCCTCACTTTCACCCTCAGGTTTAGCCCCGTGTTATTGATTTATTTCATCGCCCACAGCCTCCCTGTCTATACGACGCTCTCGATACTTGTCTATAACCTCGGTTGGCTGACGATGGGCTTTACCACGCATACAACACACGTGCCAAGGAAACGTGATGTAAGAGGCTTCTTCTCATCTGGTAGGCGGCCTTGTTCTACCTCTCGAGCACATTCTTTCTCCATCCCCTGGTTTATTCCCAGTCATCCGAACCAGCTGATCTTTAGAGCTAGGATCGGGGTCATTCGTTCGGAAACTCATTTACGATCAATTCATCGAGATACGATGAAAGATCGATTATTTATAGATAACGTTTGATTAATTATTGATAACGCCTAGGAACTAGATTTTCCTAGTAAAACATCACATTTTTACGAGTGAATGACATTCTTAACCCTTAGAACCCTAAGAACTGTCAGCCTATGCGTCCTTAAAGCTCAAAGGGTTAATTCCTTATCCAAAAAATGGTTTCCAAAGAATTCTTCGATTTTCAGCACTCCCGTCTGTCTTGGATGCAACGGGACGTTTCTGCAACCTCTCGCGTCTCCAGGGAGAAACCCAATGATGTCGAAGCGGCGTATAGATCGTCGCTTCGTCGTGCGGGGAGATGGCTCGAGCAACGGTGGTACATCGGGGTGAGAAATCGAACTCGAGAGTGAGAGAAAAAAAAATGAGGGGTTGAAGCAACCCCCCATGTACGTATAGCATACCCTAATATACAATACGCTCGTGGGACCTTTACCGGTCTGCGCACACTATCCGTGTAATCCCCATCGATGTCCGCATTCAATTCAACTTCCGTGCTGGTTTTTTTTCTTCTCCCTTTTCGGGCTTTTTTTCTTCTCCCTTTTCGGGCTTTTTTCACCCCGACTTCTCGTCTTTTTTTTACATTTCTCTCGCTCTCTCACGCTCTTTCCCTTTTTCCTATGCGGCAGCGATTCCACCACTCCCTTCGATACTCCCCATGGATACATTATATGCCTGATGGTTTTCCTCGCAGTGTACCGACTATATATATATATATATCTGCGGGTTTAAGTTATACTGGCATCCGTACGGACGCTTTCCACTTTCGGGCCCTCGTGCGAGAATCGACACACGCGCCTGCGACCAATGTACGTCGTCACGCTCCGTGTTTGTTGTAGGGCGGACAAGTATTTATACATCTGCGATATAACCCGCATGAGTTTGACGAGAAGCCTCGTAAAATTGGACTGCTCTTGATGGGTCTCCCGTTCGGGAAAAGCGTTATAAATCATCGCCCGACAAAATAATTCTAAATAATTACTTTGAGAATGTTTCAACGCTTTTATTTAATTCGATCATTCTAGAAATAATTATCGATAATAATATTTGCGCCGAGAATTTTCTTCTTGAAACAAGCACGTTGTAGAAGAAAGAAAAAAAAGGACCGTGAACGTAAATTAGTTCGGAATGAATTGAATTTGTCTTATCTTGAAAGAGGCGGGGTTGCGAAAAAAATTGAATTTTCACCGAGCGAACTATATTTTGCTCGAGCCGATCTCAATCGCCGAATTATACATTTGGGAGCCGTACGAAAGGGAAGGCGAGGTAGCAGGGGAGATAAGTGTATTGACTTCAAACGAGATGCACCCCCTTGGTGCAGTTTGTCTAGACGCGATGGCCAACGGAGCTTCGCGTCTCTCCCCACGTCGACTTTGTAATTGATTAGTCCTGATACGCCTCCTTATCTATCTAAATTCATCTCTATGGTGTACAAGGAGCAACGGCAGTCAGCAAACTATCCTGCCTCTATATCGCGTCTCCTCCCACGGTCTCTCCCCCCCTCTTTCTCTCTCTCTCTCCTTCTCTCGCCCTGAAAACGATCGCTGCCTTTCGATTTTCCTCTCTCATCGTGTGTGCTCGAACACTGCTCCAGGCATTACTACCAGCACGCGTATACGCATCGTCGTGCGCATATATAAGTTTATATATTCTTATATTATATTATATACAGGACGATACATATATATATATATATATATATAGGAAATATACGAATAAACAGCACGGTGTAGGAACAAGGGGCGTGCAGATACTTCATGGGAGAGTGTGCCTATAAAGAATCAATCCGTACCGTTTGCGTGCTGCTTTTTTTTATTTGCTTGCGTCAATATTTGCTGCAATTGTGCAAAGACTGAACTCTTATATCCTATTATGTTTCACGGAGAGACAGAAAGAGAGAAGCGACTATATGAATTATCCAATCTATACGAACTCGAGGAAAATAGATCTTGCGATTTCATTATCGGACACAAAGGACACCAGAAAACGAATTTGTAATCCACGGCATATAAATCATTAAAAAAACAATTAAAAATATATTTTTATAATACATTACATTTATATTATAAGAAAAAAGAAATATTTTTTAAAAACCTTAAAAATTTAATTATAAAAAGTTGTTTTGCGTTTGGCGTTTCCTTTTCAAGAATTTTCTTTTTTTTCTGCTCCCTAACGTATTTGTTAATTATTTAACCGTACACCGTATACCCGTTGCAAGCTGATCCGGTCCATCGAAGAAAAGAAAGAAAAGAGAAAAGAAAATAAAAAAAAAAGATGAAGCCTCGTACGGAATACAAGCTTCGCCGTCTGGTGTTCGGCAAACCCCTCTCGAAAGATCAATTAGGGGAAATCCCGATAATGGGGTTTTGTTCGCGGATATATAGAGCCAACAGCGGAGCGCGATCAGTGGTATGGCAACTCTCTTGGGGAAACCCTATAGTCCTTGTTACGTGCACCAACGTCGGAATCAAACGGAAAATAAGAAAGCTCTTTTCGTCTCTCGTATATCCGCTCGTGCTTTGTACTCGAGAAACTGGCGTAGCTCCTTGATACATGTACATTGGTACATAGAGAATATCGTAATACAGGGGGGCGTATATATATACATACATGGACAATGGATCCCCAGGATTCACCGGTGCTTGAGAAATGGGGGAAGCAAGGTTAATTCACGAATAATCGATCTACCAATCGTACTCACAACATGTATATGTATATATATATATATAAATAGGAGGATCGATTTCTCCAACCATCAAAAATCCAACCCAACTCAGAGATTATTACTATATACATATACATAGACAGACGTGGGTGGACGAACTCAATATCTCTCGGGCTTCGGTCCCGTAGTCCAGGCAACACCCTCGAAACTTCAGAAATGTTTTCCATACGCTCTCGTTGCTACACACGGAGCACTGAGCGTGATTCATCAAAATATACATCCGCGAAAAATGAAGGGAAAATATATTTCGCGAAAAAAGAAAAGAGAAGTGAGTAAATAAAAAAAGAAAATAAAAACCAATACGACGATATTATCAGGAACGAATATTTGTGTTCAACTGTTTGCTTAACGAAGATTTAATCAATGAAGCGAAATTAAAAGATTTCTGAATATCGGTTTTAGGAAGAGTCAATGGGCCACGTGGGGTTCGTTTAACCCCGCACCGGCCGCGAAATTCGAAGTTGAGGATAATTCAGTTGGCAACGTTCCGTCGAACGCCTCGAGCGAGGTCGCGTCATGATATTTTTGTGGGACTTGTCGTCGTCGATACGAAGTATTCGTGATAAATCCACTGTTACGTAATCGAATTTAGCCAAACATAGCCCCGGGGGAATACTGGATTATTGGCTCAACCTCCGATCGGGAAATATCACGGTTTTCATTGTCACTTTTCGTTTAAAACGGAACCTTTTGAAGAGGAAGTCCGACCAGAGAGCTATTACCCTCTGAAACGAGAATGAAGGACGTATAGAGGGGGGAGGATAAAAAAAAAAGATCGGCGAATCGAATACGTCACGACTCTTTAAATTCGTCATGCCTGATTCGTTGCGGTTACGGAGGCAACGTCTCCTTTTATTTTTCGTTTTTGCAACACGAGCTAATAATTCTGCGGTTCTGCCGTTCAAATAAAACCGATGGTTCGACGCAACGATAAAAGGTCCTGGTCACACGTCGTCCTCGAACGAAAAATGTTTTTTAAGAAAACTTCTTTTTGTTCGACAAATTAATAATTCGTGTAAATATAACTTAATTCTAAGGGAAAAGAAACTGGATAAATGTAACTCAGATGATTTCAACGAAAACAATAATTGCGTCAATGGGCCTAAGCTATTGGACAAATGTCACAAATTATCAATTAAACATTCTACGATAAACGTAAAACAAGTTTTTTTTCGAACTTGTTCATTCGAGTCTCTTATCCTGGATGAAATTATAGCCGTTCTCTCCTGATGGTTATTTCTCGAGAGGGCGAAAGAGAAAGATAGAGAGAGAGAGAGAGAGAGAGAGAACTTGATGACTGCACGCAACGAAACAGGGAGAGCTTTAAAACACGGAGATACACGCAGCGACCATTTTAGCAGAGTGATTAACCCTGCTTCTCGGCGCCATGGCAAAATATAGAGTGAAACGATGAGGGAAAGAATGAGAAAGAGAGTCAGAGGCGAGAGTCTCGATGCGCATCTCTCTGGTGTCGGAGGATTCAATGACTTACTTATCGCCACGACCGAGAGTCATTCCACGAGAGGTCACGCTTCGAAACTCTCGGAGCAGCATTCGCGAAACGAAATATCTCTCTCGTTCGTCTCATATGTGTTTGTGTGTGGATGCGTGTACGTGTGTGTGTGTGTGTATGGTGGGTGTGTGTGTGCGCAGATTGCAATTTCGTATTTCGATGGCATCTTCGCCTTTCTCGCGATGAAACGAGTCTCTCTCTCTCCCTGTATCGCCTGTCTCCCTGCCGTTTACGATCGCAAACCCCGGGAATTCACTGCTCGCCTTTTATTATGTTTCGTCGTTCTGCAGAGTGCACCTTATACAGGTATAACATCGCGGAGAATTCGTTAACGTTATGATCGACATCGCCACACGGGATGACACTCGATATGATTAAACAGTTTTCACGGTTTGTATTTACATTCCTATTTACTATTCTAATGGAAACGTTGTTTTTTATCGTCATTCAAATGAGAGTATTTACTTGAAAATAATAAAGATATCATTTGTTTTGGACTGTTGATAAAGAAGAATGATTTTTTTAGGAATTTTAATGAAAGATCCGAAAATACGACGAAGATGTCATCGAGGATATTTTCGAGAGCGCCATTAATTAACATAAATGAGAAATCATGCCATTAGAAAAACGTTCGAATAATCGCTTTATGATAGATTTGTGAATTCAAATCTTTCACATGATTTACGATCAATCAATGAAGAATTAAATCTTTCAAAAAAGTATAAATTAAAAAAGGAAAATGAGAATTTTGCACAGTTTTTAATCAAAAGTTTGCAAGTGTCATAAAATCAACGTTGCACTCGCTTTTGGCTCAAAGAACTTAAATCATTGTAAAAATTGACTTAAATAAATTCGAAAAAAGTAATCAACTGTTGTTTTTTTTTAAATAAAAAAAATGGTGACCAGCTGTAACGCGCATGATCGGCTCTAACTCCGCATACGATAATTCTCGATTTGATGCACAGCGGGATATCGACACCTACGCTTTCCCTCGTGCGCTTCGCGTATACGTAGCGCAGCTGCAAGTCTTTTCTTAAGCCAACTTGATCTCCCTTA
Organism: Netelia fuscicornis; assembly: GCA_946811545.1. Classification (NCBI taxonomy): domain Eukaryota; kingdom Metazoa; phylum Arthropoda; class Insecta; order Hymenoptera; family Ichneumonidae; genus Netelia; species Netelia fuscicornis. The sequence continues at coordinate 44,825,002 of OX328011.1, read as the reverse complement.
CGAGATTGAGCGCACGCACGCAAGGAGAAGGAGGATGAAAGAGAAAGAGAGAGGAAGAGAGAGTGAGATGAGGGGAGGAGGAGGGATGGGGGGGGGGGGGGGGGCAAGAGAGGGATGCCACTCCATGGTGTGTCAACAATTAGGAAGTATCCACGTCCGAGAATGTCTGTCTACGTATCGATAACGTCTCGCGGTGCGCGGTGTTTGCGGCAGGCATCCCTCGCACGAATCCGAGGAGATCCTTCTCGCCGGTTGGCATCGAGACGAAAGGTTCGAGAAGAAGAAGAAGGATCAGTGAAACTTCGCTTTTGGGATCGCCCGATGGCGATTCTCCGCCTGGAAAAGAGAGAGGATTCGTCGATCCTTACCCCCACCCTCCTCGCCCTCACCCTCTTTAGCTCTCTCTTGCTCTTTCTCTCTCTCTCTCTCTCTCTCACCCAACCAAACGATCGCGCGTTACTCACACACTGTACACATGTCGTGTGGGAGTTTCGTGTACGATCATTAGGTAGATGCTATCGAGGGCTGTAAGTCACTCAGTCACTCGCTCAATCCCTCGCTCGATTACGCGGAAGGTATACGGAGGAGAGTCAAACACAAACACAGACACATACGCAAACAAGTATGAGGGAGAGAGAGAGAGAGAGAGGGAGAGGCAGAGAGACAACTCTCGGCAGCTTACTCGACGATCTCCACGATCTCATCAGCACGAGACATCACCAAGATGCTAAACGCGTGTTGCACACGATCGGAGCGTCTCGTGATTTTCGGCTCGTCGCTCTCCTCGTATAAACGGCAACATCGAGGAAATTATCACATTCGCGAATTGCGGTAATTTTCGAAATACCAACCCGGGCTGTGTTTACGAGTATTCCGACCACGACACTTATCACGCGGGTAATTTGACGAAAGTGTTATATATAGTCTCGAACTGTCTGAACGATAAACGCTCGCCAAACTATCGATCAAGCCCTATTCAACTTAGCTTCGAACAATGGGACAAATTAATCGCCGATTGGAACCTTGTTAATTCCATCATTCGCGTCGGCTCGTGAACATCAATGTTTCGTTATAAAACGATCGAGTCGAAAATCGTCGTTACTCGCTACATCTCGTATATTTTGACAGCGAGAGAGAGAGAGAGAGTGAGATAGATACCTAGATAAAGAGAGATCTTTTCATTAGGAAAACTCGCGGAATTTAATATTCGCTCGGATTGCAAAGTTGGATATAAAACCGATCGACGCGAGATATCGAGAAAGGTGTGGAGATTATTGGTTGTAAGCCCTACGGAACGACTCTTACGACTTTAAGATCTTTGCCGAAGCTATATATATTGGCGCGTATCGCAAAACTGACCACGGCGATTCGCCATCTCGAGCTGCTGGTCTGCAATTTGATCGGCGCGTACTTTAGCTCTCTCGCGCTCGGCCTCGCTGCTCGCGAAGCGTTATCGTTCTTATATTGTTCCAGTGATTACCTATCACGCGCTATTTATTGGCAAACATATACATACGTATACATAAAGATATGAGAACCTACATCGAGGAGAAAAAATAACGTCGTTCGTTCCGACACGTCGTTGCTCGCACTTCTCACTTTATTTTGCCGCGTGCGCCCTCCCCCTCCTCCGTCTCCTCGCTCCCTTCTCATACCGCAGCAACATCGATATAATTATGGGAATCGACGTGGCGCAACGTCTGAGAAACGACGCGAAAGACCTCGGCCGGTGAGCGAGATCGAGAGAGAGAAAGAGAGAGGTCGAGCGAGAGGGAGAGTTACAACGCGCGCCGCGTGTAATACACTTACTACCCCCAATAAAGTGCGGAAGATGTTATTTCGTTCCCGATCGTTCGCGCGGCCATTGTGAGTAGCGCACGGTGGAGGAGCTCTGGAGATGCCTCGGCCTCACCGTGTGTACAACCAAGAGTCCGGGGCTCCGGCAAACGCGTGAGATATAGCTCCCTGAAAGCGTTCGCGGTTTGTTATTAAGCCCTCTTTCCTCCCCCCTCCCCCTTCAACGTCGTCCTTCAGACTTTCTCGTCTCGAGAGTAAGTGCAGATATCAAGAGATATCGTGATTACCGATCACCGTGACTCAATTTCTACCCCCCCTCCACCTCCCCACCCCATCCTTCCCATACTCACCCTCTTTTTCTCTCTTTCTCTGTTGGCGATTGCCCGTGGCGAATTTACAACATTCGTAATGTTCGCGAGCGCAAAGAGGCTCGTTTATGTAGACACCAATTTCGGAGTATGCTTAAAGTATTATTTTTTAAACGTTTTATTTCTTCATGTTTGTATTTTATTTTATTTCTTGTTTTTTTTTGTTTATTCTTTTCTTCTTTTTTGTTCATTCTCTTCGTATTTATGTTTCTACGCAGCCAATTTCGCGATATATTTTTCCACTCGTACAGCGATGACTTTTTGTTCGTATAGAAATCTTGCTGGGAACGAAGAGAAAAAAAATATATATATATATAAACACGATTATAAAATCTCATCTCTTCCTTCTCGTTTGGTTCTTCCGATTTTGCGGGATCGCACGATGCTTCGTTTTCTGATAAATCGAAACAGGAGTCTACGGGTCGTATGTATACGATATTCTCCCTCTCATCTCGTGAGGATACACGCGCGAGCCCCCTGAAATAATATCTCCCGGGCTTCGATATGTCTCTTCTCGCGAACTCTCGTGTGTTTATTCTCCGTCGTTTTTTTTTTCGTTTTTTTGTCGTACATTCGATTCATCGTCATGTATATATAGCGTCTCGTTTCCCTCCACGTGTTGGTCTCCACCGCGACGAACGAGAAGTTTTATTCTGTCTACGATGAAACGGTAGACGACTCTACATTCCACTCTCGTCGTACGAACATTGCAATTGCATTATCGTCAATAATTTATTCATTTTGCGTCGTTTAACGAGCCTTCGCTGTATTTTCTACGGCAATTCCCCTCCCTTGTTCCCCCTTTCCACCCTCGTGTAGATATTGCGATTCAACATACGAACTTATACAACGATTTCTGGATTTTTCCGAGACTAGTGCGCGGATACATCGCATTTCTATTGCGTCCTCTACGGGCGCGTACTTGTCCGAGCTTTCAACTGAGACCGGCTCGACGCGTATCCCAGCACACGTGAAATGATTAAAACTCGATCATACTTCACCGCGACTGTGCGTGAGCTTTTTCATCGTTCGTATATATTTATACATATAGAGACGTGGTACGATATGAAGGAGAAATGTGCGGAATAGCGAGTGCGTGGATGATGACGGTTACATGTAGGCCGGGTGGCTTCCAGCCAGAAAACAATAAAGCCCTCTACTGGCCTCTATCACCTCGTAGGGTCACCACTTGCTTCACTCGAGCCGTATCTAGTACTACTCTCTCACTCTCCCCCAACCGGACGTATCCTCTCATTGTTTTCCATCATCCACTCGAATATCTTTCGTCCGCGCCGGTAGGATCATCCCCTTCGCAAGCACTCACTGTCTCCTTCTCTCTCTCTCTCTCTCGCTCTCTTATCCTTCGATTTAGATCCACGATTCATGGATTCATCATCTGCCGTATGAAAATTTTTCCCGTATCTCCGTGTAGGAACAAGCGCCTGGGCCCACGAGCGCGATAACAATCGGTCAGAATCGATCAATTATTCGTTTCGTATATCGATATTTATAGATACGAGGTTAAAGTTTCTCAACGATCGTAAAGAGAAAACCAATAATTCGTTATTGTTATCGAAAAACAGCGTGTTGAAAAGCCGAATGTATCGCGACACGACGGGAGTTGATACGAACAAAATTCCCAGATCGAATGAGAATAAAATGAGTTTTAATGTCGCGAAGCAATGTTGATGAGAAAAAGAGAGGTAGGAGGAACATAGAAAAGAGTCGAGGTAGAGGGTAAATGCCGTTGGCGGTATTTCGTGGGCGAGAGCGTGATTTATTTAGGTCGGAGTCATTCGGGAAGGATTGGGCCACTTTTAACGGGTAAGAAAGTGCAAAAACGTTGCCGACGTTGGTAACTTCAACCGTCCTTGCTCTCTGACTCACTCTCTTTCTCTCACTACTTTTGGCATGGTTTTTTCATCGATTCTTAAGGACGTTCAGTCGCGCAGAGGAGAATCTACGCGTGTCCTCCCGGTGGCGTTTCTTAGGCAATTCGATGTTCCAGTTATCGTCATCATTGTTGTCGGGGTAAACCCATCAGTTCGGTGATTCTTGCGAAGCGACGTCAGTGAAGTTCTCGTCTCGTCTCTCGTCATGTCCCTTCAAGAATAGTTGTACAGTATTTTTATACGCGGTGCGGTGTATAAGAGACAAGAAGCGAGAGAAAGAGAGAGAGAGAGAGAGAGAGGAGTTCGGTTGAAGCGGTGAGAAGGTGGGCATGGGTATTGGATGTCGGGACTTGTGCTTAGCCCGTGTCAGGAATGTAATTCACACGCCGCTGGCATTCCGTTTCATTCCATTCGGTCTCGGCGGCTTATCCTTTGTATTCCCCTCCCCCTCCACACACCCTTTGCGGGAGACCTCGTTCTACCCTCTCTCTCTCTCTCGATCTTGCTCTATCTTTCTCGCGGTCTCGCTTATACAAGCGCGAGAAGACGGGAACAGAACGAGAAAACGATGAACGCGGACGACAAGAACATTCGACGATCAAGAAGACACGACGAGAGACGCTTCTTTTCCACAGACTCTCGCGTAGCTGATCGCTATACGTGATCACACTGCAACAGGAGGAAAGGGCAGAAGAGGGAGAATCCGCGAGCAAGCAGCATGACCACTTCTATACAGCCCTCGCGAGAGAACCGCGCGGCCTTTCGTAATGGCCGGTCCGTGCAAATAACTCTCGTGACACGGATCCGCGAAAAGAAGTTAAACGGTCTCGGCTTGGGATATGGACCCAAACACGGGTCCTTCTCTCGTCGGTTCTTCTTCGACTCTAGTCCCTTCGCGAAAAATTTGTATCCTCGTTTTGTTCTTCTCTCGGCTTTTCTCTTGGCTAACAGGGCTGAAGGCACGATGGCTCTTCTTGCCTAACTGCCCGCGCGCGTTTCGC